>JALDQB020000023.1:1880000-2480000 GCA_024416835.2 Perccottus glenii | reverse complement strand
AATCTGCCACTGAGCGGGATACCTGTTTTAGTTGGAGAAGACCCCTGGCCGCCGCAGTCTCATGATCCTCGGCGTCAAACACCTGCTGGAGTTCGATTGAAAAGGACTGGAAACTAGAACAGGCCGGGGTCTTCTCTCCCACTCTGCGGTTCCCCAGAGGCGACCGCGCCAAGTCAGGTGATTAATGACAAATGCCACCTTGGCGCTCTATGTGGCGAATGTGTGGGGTTGCAGAGTGAACAGAATAGAGCAGTTGACAAGAAAGGGATTACACCCACCTGCCTCTCCAGAAAAATGTTCTGTCCCCGGCACAAGGCTCCTGGACAGGTTGATCCGCATAGGAAACGGGATCTGAGGGTGAAGTGGCAGCCAGATTCTCTGTGGCCTTCTGAATACTCGAGAACTCAGAATACTCGAGAATACTTGGACCTCATAATGTTGGAGAGTTTCTTTGATGGTGGTGAAGCGACTTATTACCTTCTATGCTTTGGCTGGATCCATCTTGGCCAGATCGTTCTGTAAGGAGGGACCGAGGGCTGGAACTGAGTTTTTGGTAATCTAGATTCATTGATATTTTGCTTTTCAGAGACTTTTTAACCACTGGCTTTATGGATCTTTTTGCAACTAACGATACACCTGTACAATCCTTTTGTGGATTGTACAGGTGTACAATTTAAAGATTTAAACTGTAATGTAAATTGGTAATCTGGTTTTGATGATTAAAAACATATCTATATGTTAAAACAGTTCAAACTGTTAAAACGATCTTAAAGGTTTTATTTGAAAAATTGAAAGTTAATGAGAAATAAGTAAATAAAAAGATATTTGTTAAACTAACAAGGTGAATTGTTAAAGTTTAAGAGCATATGGCTCGCTGGGTTTTAATCACTGTTTGAAGTGATTTAAAAATATTTTTTGAGTACTGGGACTACAGAATTTTTGAACAGAATTGAATATTTTTGTTTTTGTTTTGTTTTTGACCAAACTTTGGGTCTTTGTAACCTAAAGAAAAAGAAAAAAAAAAGGGGTGATGTTACATTTAGCATTTTATTGAATGAACAGTAAAGATAGTTACTGATTGCAATTTTTTTATTGAATATGAGTAAATAAAGAGAGACATATTATTTTGATTTTACACTTGATTAAAGTTTATGTTTAACATTGAGTGAGGTGAAGTCTTTATGTGGAATCTGAATGCCAAATTAGTGAAAACATGAAAAGGGTAATTGATAAATATACATAATCCTAAAAATTTAATTTAAAAATAAATAAAACAGAACTTTGTTGATTTTATGTTTAGTCTTTTCTTTTAAACAACAATCACAAAGGTGATGGTGTTTTGGAGGAAAGCAATGTGAACAGAGCAGAGGCTTTGTGGTGTGTTCAAGCAGCTGAAACATGCTGCCTGTTACTGGTTTACCCCCAGAGGGAGGGGTCTGACCCAAGGGGGATTAAGAAAATTTTTTGAAGTAAGAGAAAAATGTTTTTCTTTCTAAAGAAAGACATTTGAGGTAAATTGAACAAAATTTTGAGAAAATTCTAATTTAAAGGAACATGTGAAATAAATTGTGAATTTAAAGAATGTTTAAAAGTTTGTGACAATAGATCATGAGAAACCATTTATGATCTATATCAATTATTTATGTTTGCATCAACTGAGTTAAAATTTATTGTGGAAGATACCAGTTACAGTTACAGGTAAAGACCTACAACTAATGGTAACTAAAAGTAAAACTGAACTAAACAAAGTAAAGTTTTTAAATATAACATAAACAAAACTGATGCTATTTGGAAAACATAAAGAAGATAAATAATTAATGAAATAACAACAATGTTTTATTTTGTGGTGTTTTGAGCCATGGTTGTCACATCTCAAAAAAAAAGAAAAAAAAAAAGGGGGGAGAAGAAGATTTAAACCAAACTGTATTAAAGTGATGATGTGATGCTTGGTTAACCTAATGGTTAGCATAATGCTATAACAACAGTGTTTAATACAGTTAAAAGAGGAGTTTAAATCAAATTATGAAATAAATAAAGTTGACAGGACTTTTCTGGAGAAGCACTATTTAAGGCCGGTACACACCAGGACGAATATCGGCGCGCGTTATTCGCCAGCGTTTTTCAACGCATTTTTTGTCTTCACACCGAAGCAATTTTCCTTGACAATTAGCCGAGTAAACATGCAAATTCATTCCCTGACATTAGATGGCGCTTAATGTAAAACAGAAATACCCCGGTACACAAGGTGGCGCTGCGCAACTTTACGCTTCTGACACTAGCTTTTCACTCAGAAGAAGAGAGCAAGTATTTACGCGCTTGTCAAAATCATACAAAGAAAACATGAATATTTCAAGCACCAGGAGCTCCAGCTCCAGTTCCAGCGATGAAGAAATTATTGTTCTGTTGAATGAGGAAAGACGCCGTAAAAGACGCCAATATTGGATACATCCCATAGTTTCGAGAAGAGAAGAACATGGGGAGTTTTATCGACTGGTACAAGAGCTGAAAATGTATCATGAGCGTTTTCGGGTGTATTTTAGAATGTCCGTCAGTGAATTCGAAATTTTACTTCAACAACTGGCTCCCTCGCTGACGAAAGAACAGACACACTACCGTAAACCAATCGACCCAGAACAGCGTTTGGCCGTGTTTTTACGGTGAGTTTGTTTAAATTGTTATTCACTTCAATGAATGCTGTAAAAACATAAGTGAAGCGTTGTTAAAAAGTAGTATTTGTCTATTTCTATATCAGTTTTCTAAGCACTGGGGACTCGTACCGCACTATTGCGTCCAGCTTTCGACTTGGTGTGTCAACTGTGGCTTCGATAGTGAGTGAAACTATCAAAAGAAGCAGAAAATAAATTCAAGATATACAAAAACAAACTACCCAGAATCATGAGAAGCAATAAAAAGAACTATTATAGTAAACTACTGGAGGACAATAGAAGCAATATAAGAAATACCTGGAAAGTGCTGAATGAAATTATCAAGAAAAAAAAAGATAAAATGGGAAACACTAACTATTTTCTGACTAAAGATAATATAGAAGTTACGGATATAACCTTAGTTGCAAATGAATGTTGCAAATGAATGTTTGTTAAGGAAACTGATGAAAATGAAATGATAGAAACTGAATAGTCAACTGACTGGAATGGTATTGACATGTTTATGGTAAAAAGTATTATTGGCTGTGTTGTTAAACCTTTAACGTATGTATGTAATCAATCTTTGAAAACGGGGTTTTTCCAGATAAAATGAAAATGGCAAAAGTGATACCAATATATAAGGCTGGTGAAAAACATACACTCTCAAACTACAGACCTGTTTCACTGCTCTCTCAATTTTCAAAAATATTAGAAAAAATATTCTCCAAAAGGCTCGATAACTTCATTTCTAAACATAATATACTGTGCGATCAGCAATATGGTTTCAGGACTAATAAGACAACCTCTCATGCACTTATTCAATTTGTGGAAGAAATAACAACAGCAATAGAACAAAGAAAATATGCAGTAGGGATATTCTTGGATCTTAAGAAAGCATTTGATACAGTAGACCACAATTTCTTGATTATAAAAAAATATGGAATTAGTGGGGACTGCACTGCACTAAAATGCTACTAATTGACAACAATATGTTGAACTGCAAAACTATATTTCAAAGTCAAAGAAAATTACTTTTGGGGTCCCCCAGGGGTCAGTGTTGGGACCATTGTTGTTATCTCGCAGCGTCCCGGTACCGGGATGTAAACACGCTCCAAAAAAGCGTCTTTTTTGTGCTAACACCCTGTCATGCAAACCCCAACAATATATATACCAAATTAAAGCTTAAAGTCTCATCTTTCAGGAGATATAAACCATTTCAAAACGTTACAACCACAGCGCCGACAACAAAGCCTTTTTTACAGACAAGCACAAAGATTGAGTTAAGTCTCTTGGACTAAAACAGCAACAAATCCCAAAAAGCTTGGTGTCTTTCTGTCCCTAAAGTTCCAGGGAATAATATCCAGTAAAATAATTAGGTCCACAAGACATGTTATATCCTCCAAGGCTCAAAAACTGCAGAGAAGTATTTCCAACTTGAAATCAGCAGCGACATTTTTTGTCATTTCTATTGATAATAAAAGCCATAAGTCCTTCTGAGACCGCGAAAAAAGCTACTAAAATGCTAACAGGAAGTGTTAGCCTTCGATTGATACCTTTTTCAGCCAATTCTGACGAGTTTTGACCGGGCGGGACCTGGATATTCCCCAATGGCCGCACAGACTCTGCGATCGATTATGCATCACGTAAACGCTTCTAGCATGTTCGTTGTTATGACCATATACGGATAGCCAATGATCTACCGAGTCCAACGATACTAAATATGCCTGGGTTTCCTTCCCTCTGAAGCTTCTGTGCCTCGGCGTAAACACAAGTCTCCTCAATGAGACAGCTTGACGCGCGCATGTTTATTGTGCTTTCACAGTCGTTTTTGTGTAAAAACTATGGCAAAACTTACAAAAATAATAAAATACTTGTTAGAGGATGTAGTGGAGGCATGTACATTTCTTTTTATTGACATTTTGGACCAGCAGCAGTCAGAAAGAAAGCGTTTATTTCCTGGTTGAATCGAGAATGGGCTGGATTACAATACTCATACATAAGTGTGTTATTGTGCTTTTGACTATATTTTAGATAAAAATAAGATTGGCAGACACTATAACATGTACAATAATAAATACAGACTAGTGACTATATTTTGTAAATATATATATGTTTATTATGTGTGGATATTATTCAAAAATATATATTTTGGCCCATAACACTCATTTTGACTATTTTTTATGTAAACATGTCAATTTTATTGTGTAATTATTATGGAATATTAATTTTCATAAATAATAGAGTGATTATGTTTGTTAATGCAGATTCCTCTAGATGTAAGCTTTCAGTAGAGCCCTCATTGATGCCTGTGGGTTGAAGCATACAGAACTTATTGCACTTTTTCATTTGTTTTCCAAATGTCTCCAATTTGGATAAATTTGGATAAACTATGGTCCCTCTATAAAACGCATGGTTCTACCAACATAAAAAAAATTGTATAAAATTCATTTTTACAGATATTCTTTTCAAGTTTGAAATGTGAGTAGTCATCAAGTTATTATTTTTGCCCATAGTGGGCAAAAATAATACCTTTATTTTCACCTTTATTTTCACTAAATATTTTAGGCGAGGACACAAAAAATAATTTTCTCTGTGTGTTCCAAAGTGTATACAATTGTATCAGTAGTACTTAGAGAGATTCTGAATATTGTGGGTGAAACTAGAGGTTGTTACCTTTACAAAGAGCCCACACTGTATTTAAATTCCAAAGGGTTCAACTACAGCAATCATTTTAATTTGGAGAGGTTACATAGACACAATACAGCCAAAATGATCCGGAAGAGATAACTATTTAACTTGTATATTAATAATGTATGGGAGGTGTCAAAAACACTGAAAACCATTTTGTTTGCTGATGATACTAATTTAATCTGTTCTGGAGAAAATCTGGAACAACCTTTGGATACAGTGGAAAATGAATTACAAAAGATAAAGAGCTGGTTTGATGCAAATAAACTAACACTGAACTTAAGTAAAACTAAATTTATGATTTTTGGCAATCGTGCTACAACTGTAAACAAAAAGCTTAGGATAAATGATATTGAAATAGAAAGAGTAAAAGAAATTAAATTCTTGGGAGTAATAATCGATAAAAAATTATGTTGGAAGCCACATATACATTATATTATGGCTAAAATATCCAAATCAGTTGCTATATTATATAAAATCAATTACCTATTAAATCAGCAAACATTGTATATGTTGTATTGTTCCTTCATACTTCCCTACATTACTTACTGTTTGGAGGTATGGGGAAACACTTACAAAACCAACACTGAACCAATATTTATCCTTCAAAAGGGAGCCTTAAGAATTGTAAATAAAACCACCTATAGAGCACCAACTACTCCACTGTTTATTAAATTAAAAGCACTAAAATTCAGAGATATTGTTGACTTCAAAACTGCACAATTTATGTATAAAATAAATAATCAGCAGCTATCGGACAGTATTCAAGGGTTGTTTCAAATGAGAGGAACATATGTATTTAAAAAGAAATCTCTAAGAACAAATTCTAAATATCAATGCATCACAACCAAAGGAGTTATTGTACGGAACAGCTGCAGTGAAGACATGAAATCATGTACAACAATAAGTAATTTAAAAAGACTATTTAAACTGAACATACTCAATGAATACGAAAAGGACTTGAGGTGATAGTATTGTATAGCTACAGGTTCATTGGTCTACATGTTAAGTATAGTATGGAGGTGTTATTATTTGATTTGTTATAGATAAATGAAAAAGAAAGAAGAAAAAAATGGGAGTGTGTGAATGCATCTGTAGCTATGTATGGGTTTATGTGAACAGAAGGTAGGTAGATATAGGATGTATATAAAGATGTATATATAAATGAAGCATCAAATTGTTTGTATTTAATTAAAAAATAAAAATAGAGAAATGGGGTAGGACTTGAAAAGTTTGTTATGAACTTCTTCCTACTCCTTTTGAACATGAGAATTTCTAATTTGAATTATTTACAATAATATGGAAAGATTGTGCTGAGAAGTACATGACTTAATTTGTTATTTTAATTGTATATATGTATGCATGCCTGTATGTATATACATTTTTATTTGTATTTTTTTTTATTTTATTTACATGTTCAAATAAAAAAAAAAAAAAAAAAAACTGTGATGCATTGTGGCACTGCCTCAGAGATGAACATTTGCCAGAGCCTACTGAAGAGATGTGGAGGAGTACAGCCAGGAGGTTCCATGAAAGATGGAATTTCCCTAACTGCTTGGGAGCCATGGATGGGAAACACATATTAATCCAAGCCCCTGCAAACTCTGGTTCTCTCTACTTTAATTATAAAGGTACATTCTCCGTTGTATTGCTGGCCTTAGTTGATGCAGATTACCGCTTCCTGTTGGTTGATGTGGGGAGCTATGGCAGCAACAGTGATGGAGGCATCTTTGCCAATTCTGTGCTGGGAAAGGCACTCAGATATGGAACTCTGAATGTTCCCCCACCAAGTGAACTTCCAGGTGCTCCTGAGCTGGGAAAAGTTAATCATGTCATTGTGGCGGATGAAGCTTTTCCGCTGAAACCATATCTCCTCCGGCCATACCCTGGACGCCGCCTCCCTACAGACAAGAGAATTTTCAATTATCGTTTGTCTCGGGCACGGCACATCTCTGAAAATGTATTTGGCATCCTCACTCAACGCTTCTGGGTTTTCCGAAGAACTTTACAGGTTCAACCAAGTATTGTTGACAAAGTTGTCAAAGCTGCTTGTGCATTGTGCAATTATTTGCGCCCGAACGGAAATGACCAGAATCATGCCACAGAGGATGAACATGGTTGTGAGCAACCACTACAATGCTTTGAACATTCTAGGGGGCAGCGGGCATCTGTGGAGGCACAAAATGTCCGAGAACTGTACAAAGAGTACTTCAACTCACCAGCAGGAGAAGTTGCTTGGCAGTATGACCATGTGAACTATGCTCTGGGGAACAGATAAAATCAACCTGTAAATTTGAGCCATGTTCATTACATTTTCCATTGTGAAAACCGCTAGTGTATGTGTATATATACAATTTCTGTGGACTTGAATACACTATCAAATCTATTGTATCTGATTCTTCATTAACTAATATGGCAGCACTCACTAAAGCAAATTAAATATTTTTGATCAAAGTTAAAGCATATTTGTTTTGCAAAATGTAAAGTATTTGGTCACTTCAACATAAATTTAGTTGTAAATAAGTATAAGTTGTGTTTTTGAAAATGTGTATTTTTCACAATTTCTTTAGGAAAAAATAAACTTTTTTTAATGAACTACAAGTTGCAATAACAATCACAAACGAAGTAAATAAGGAAGTCAGAAAAGGTAGTACAAATAAGTCACAATGACTGTAGTGCAAGTGAACATTTATGAAATAGGCCATTTTCAACTAAATTTCTTGAATGTAAAAAAAAAAAAACACTAAAAAAATACAGAATTAAAATGTATATAATAGACATCTATAAGGGTAGCCAAGAAGTTGTAGAGCAGCCATAGTTTGTTAGGGTCTGCTGGGGGACCTGATGGTAGGACACCGGCGACTGCTGTGGAAAAAAAGCAGAAGAGGCCTGGCCAAACTCAGCATCATGCAACAGCTGATGTATTTTTAATTTGACTGAAGACTGTACGGCTGGGGACAATCTCCTTAGTGCTGGTATTAAGCCAAGAGCAAACAAGTAATTTTCATCATTTTGTTGCTCTCTTCGTTGCTTTCTGCGCTCCTCTTTCTCTCTTCTGCGTTCCTCTTTCTCACTTTCCCTGGCTTCTTTGGATAAGAGGTACCGGTCCAAGAGGTCTGGTGTCTCTGGCCGTTTTCTTTTGTTTACAGTAGACCTTGTCTCAGTTGAGCTGGAGAAGGATGGTCCTGGAGACGTGCTTGCTGGTGCTTCTTCTCTGTCGCTCAATTCTTTTTGAACCACCACTTGGTCAACCCCATCATCCATATTTTCAGGAGAAATATTGCTGTGAACACTGTAAAGACAAATTCAGTTTACCTCAGAAACAATAACTCACATTGTGGGCCGTGCCACACTTCATACTTATCTTGACAAAATACTCCAGAGCTTAATGTTTAATTACTAATTTAGTTAAGATTCATACAAATTTTCTGTAATTCATAAAAAAGTCTGGAAACAAAATTTCAGCAGAGGTTACCTATACACAGATCAAAAACTAATATATTGAACTAGAGGTGTGATCGCATGGTGAACAGGGAACATGCAATGATATCATGTTAATCAATGTTTAATGTCAATGCATTATAGCAGAGCTCACACAGCTATGTATTGTAATGTTCTAATGATAATACCTTCGAAATTCAGTTGATGTTGCGAGGAACTCCATGACCTTAATAAATTTCCACGGCTTCTTGTTTTTAGCAGCCTGTCCACTTATAACAATAGCCAAGGGGTGCGATTTTAGTGGACGCGCATTTCACCCCACATGGCGGACTTCCTGTTGAGTTTAGGGTGTGGCTGTCTTAGACTTCTGTTTGCCCTGAGGTGTTCTATGGGTGTACCAAGTTTTGTATTTCTACATTGGAAAAATTTACTTTCATTTTCCATAGGCCCAATGTATTTTGACTTTAGTAGGGGTCGCCACTGAGTCATTTTTCGTATTTTTTTTTCGGCGACTTCAAATACATAAATTTTTCGCCGGGCTTGAAGTCTGGGACCAATACAAATTACTTTTAGTTGCACGTTTACTGGGTCAAATTGAGGATCATTTTACAGAAAAAATATACTAAAAAAAATTATACCAAATTAAAGCCGCAAGCGGCGATAAAGGCCCTCGCCTCCCTTGAGACCGCGGGGACACATGCACTCGGAGGATTGCATTTCGTGCTTTAAAGCGTAAACTTCACGGTAATGTCAATTAACCGGGCCTATGCTACTGCTGGGGCCTGCTACACCACCTTGTAATTTAGAGTTAAAGGTCTCCACAATCCCTGGTTTTCCTGGGAGCTGTCTGAACCTTTGAAAATAATAGTTTATGCTTGGGCTAAGGCGAGAAAAACAAAGTACTGGCTGGAGATTTGAGATGACTCAGGAATCGCTGCAATCGCTTTTCTAAGACTCTAGCCTTGGCTCTGGAGGGACTTCCTCTAAAGGAAGGATCCTGGCAATTGGGAAATGGCATTTATTTCCCAAAGAAATGGCTGCCTCTTCACAGACTCATTACGACCACAGCCACAAATGTATCAAAAAACAAATTGATAACTTTTTTGGCACACGTGTCTAGATGATACTCGCCAAATTTGGAGCTGTTTAGATGAAAAGCCTTTAGACAAAAGGGGTGCAATTTAGGTGGTCACGCATTCCACCCAACATAGTAGATTTCCTGTTGAGTTTACGGTATGGCTGTAATAAACTTTTCTGTTTGCCCTGAGGTGTTCTATGGGTGTACCAAGTTTTGTATTTCTACATTGGAAAAATTTACTTTCATTTTCCATAGGCCCAATGTATTTTGACTTTTGTAGGGGTCGCCACTGAGTCATTTTTCGTATTTTTTTTGACTTCAAATACATAAATTTTTCGCCGGGCTTGAAGTCTGGGACCAATACAAATTACTTTTAGTTGTACGTTTACTGGGTCAAATTGAGGATCATTTTTACAGAAAAATTATAAAAAAAAAAATATACCAAATTATAATAAAAAAATATATAACTCGAGCAAAAACGTCAAGAAAAACACCTGTCTATTTTACATACATGTGTTTAGCTCATTTTGCCCAAGTTTGGTGTCTGTGGAATGAAGCAGCTATTCTCTGTGTTCTTTTAAAAAAGAGGTGTATTTTAAGTCGGTTCTCCTTTTTCAATTCAAAATGGCCGCCTTCCCGTGTGTGATAGGGTGTGGTCCCCATTGGCTTTTTTGTTCATAAGCCCATGCTGGATGTGTGTACCAAGTTTCATTTGCCTACGACAAACTAAAATTTTCACTTCCCATTGACTTTTTCCACATATTTGGGACGTTGCTATGGCAACACATTTATAGATAGGGGTTGTCATTGGCTTTTATGCTCGTCATGACATAAGAGATGTGTGTACCAAATTTCATGTCTCTATGACAAACTAAATTCTTGGGTCCCATTATAAGTTTGTAGGGGGCGCTGGAGAGCCATTTCTAAAGATAACCCTTTATTTACATATTTTTGTGTTCAGGTCATGAATGTGCACAAACGCCTTTTGGGTCCGACTCGATCCGAGAAGGCGTTTGAGAGTTAAGAGACGTTTATTTTCACAAAAATGGCCACCTCGTTACAGGGCTTGCCACACCCATACCCGATAAGATATCAACAACAAAGTCACAACTTTGGTTGGCACACGTGTCTAGATGATACTCACCAAATTTGGGGCCATTTAGATTAAAACACAATGATTTGCATCTTTCTGCGCAAGGGGTGCGATTTTAGTGGCCGCGCGTTTCACCCCACATGGCGGACTTCCTGTTGAGTTTAGGGTGTGACTGTCATTGACTTTTCTGTTTGTCCTGAGGTGTCCTATGGATGTACCAAGTTTCATTTTTCTACGTTGGAAAAAAGTTACTTTCACTTTCCATAGGCCCAATGTATTTTGATTTTGTAGGGGTCGCCACTGAGTCATTTCTCGTATTTTTTTTTCGGCGACTTCAAAAACATACCATTTTCGCCGAGCTTGAAGTCTGGGACCAATAAAAATGACTTTTCGTGCATGTTCACTGGGTCAAATTTAGGATCATTTGGTCACAATAAAAATAAAAAAATAAAAAAAAAAAAATCCGAGCAAAAACAATAGGCCCTCCCGGTCACCGGCTCGCCTAATTAAAGCATAGCGGCGATAAAGGCCCTCGCCTCCCTTGAGACTGGGACACATGCACTCGGAGGAGTGCATTTCGTGCTTTAAAGCGTAAACTTCACGGTAAAAGGATTCTGAGGAGTTTTCTAAGACTCTAGCCGTGGCTCTGGAGGGGCCTCCTCTAAAGGAAGGATCCTGGCAATTGGGAAATGGCATTTATTTCCCAAAGGTTGCCTCTTCACAGACTCATTACGACCACAGCCACAAATGTATCAAAAACAAATTGATAACTTTTTTGGCACACGTGTCTAGATGATACTCACCAAATTTGGAGCTGTTTAGATGAAAAGCCTTTAGACACAAGGGGTGAGATTTAGGTGGTCACTCATTCCACCCAACATAGTAGATTTTCTGTTGAGTTTACGGTATGGCTGTAATAAACTTTTCTGTTTGCCCTGAGGTGTCCTATAGATGTACCAAGTTTTGTATTTCTACATTGGAAAATTTACTTTCATTTTCCATAGAACCAATGTATTTTGACTTTTCTAGGGTCGCCACTGAGTCATTTTTCGTATTTTTTTCGGGACTTCAAATACATAAATTTTTCGCTGGGCTTGAAGTCTGGGACCAATAAAAATGACTTTTAGTTGTTCGTTTACTGGGTCAAATTTAGGATCATTTTGCAGAAAAAATATGATAAAAAAATATATACCGAATTATAATAAAAAAAAATATAACTCGAGCAAAAAAGTCTAGAAAAACGCTTGTCTATTTTACATACATGTGTTTAGCTCATTTTGCCCAAGTTTGGTGTCTGTGGAATGAAGCAGCTTTTTCTGTGTACTTTTAAAAAGAGGTGTATTTTAAGTCGGTTCACATTTTCAATTCAAAATGGCCGCCTTCCCGTGTGTGATAGGTGTGGTCCCCATTGGCTTTTTGTTCATAAGCCCATGCTGGATGTGTGTACCAAGTTTCATTTGCCTACAACAAACTAAAAATATCACTTCCCATTGACTTTTTCCACATTTTTGGGACGTTGCTATGGCAACACATTTATAGATAGGGGGTGGTTGTCATTGGCTTTTATGCTCGTCATGACATAAGAGATGTGTGTACCAAATTTTATGTCTCTATGACAAACTAAATTCTTGGGTCCCATTATAAGTTTGTAGGGGGCGCTGGAGAGCCATTTCTAAAGATAACCCTTTTATATACATATTTTTGTGTTCAGGTCATGAATGTGCACAAACGCCTTTTTGGGTCCAACTCGATCCGAGAAGGCGTTTGAGAGTTAAGAGACGTTTTATTTTCACAAAAATGGCCACCTCGTTACAGGCTTGCCACACCCATACCCGATAAGATATCAACAACAAAGTCACAACTTTGGTTGGCACACGTGTCTAGATGATACTTACCAAATTTGGGGCCATTTAGATTAAAACACAATAATTTGCATCTTTCTGCGCAAGGGGTGCGATTTTAGTGGCCTCGCGTTTCACCCCACATGGCGGACTTCCTGTTGAGTTTAGGGTGTGGCTGTCATTGACTTTTCTGTTTGCCCTGAGGTGTCTTATGGATGTACCAAGTTTCATTTTTCTACGTTGGAAAAAAGTTACTTTCACTTTCCATAGGCCCAATGTATTTTGATTTTGTAGGGGTCGCCACTGAGTCATTTTTCGTATTTTTTTCGGCGCTTCAAATACATCAATTTTTCGCCGGCTTGAAGGCTGGGACCCATAAAAATGACTTTTCGTTCATGTTCACTGGGTCAAATTTAGGATCATAGGTGGAAAGAAAAAAATAAAAATAATTAAAGCCGCAAGCGCGATAAAGGCCCTCGCCTCCCTTGAGACCGCTGGGGACACATATATTCGGAGGATTGCATGTCGTGCTTTAAAGCAAATTTGGAGCTGTTTAGATGAAAAGCCTTTAGCACAAAGTGTCGATTTAGGTGGTCATGTATTCCACCCAACATAGTAGATTTTCTGTTGAGTTTACGGTATGGCTGTAATAAACTTTTCTGTTTGCCCTAAGGTGTCCTATGGATGTACCAAGTTTTGTATTTCTACATTGGAAAAATTTACTTTCATTTTCCATAGAACCAATTATTTTGACTTTTCTAGGGGTCGCCACTGAGTCATTTTTCATATTTTTTTCTCGGGGACTTCAAATACATACATTTTTGCCGGCTTGAAGTCTGGGACCAATAAAAATGACTTTTAGTTGCACGTTTACTGGGTCAAATTGAGGATCATTTTGCAGAAAAATTATAATAAAAAAATATATACCAAATTATAATAAAATAAAATATAACTCGAGCAAAAAAGTCTAGAAAAACGCTTGTCTATTTTACATACATGTGTTTAGCTCATTTTGCCCAAGTTTGGTGTCTGTGGAATGAAGCAGCTATTTTCTGAGTTCTTTTAAAAAAGAGGTGTATTTTAAGTCGGTTCACATTTTCAATTCAAAATGGCCGCCTTCCCGTGTGTGATAGGGTGTGGTCCCCATTGGCTTTTTTGTTCATAAGCCCATGCTGGATGTGTGTACCAAGTTTCATTTGCCTACGACAAACTAAAATTTTCACTTCCCATTGACTTTTTCCAAATATTTGGGTAGTTGCTATGGCAACACATTTATAGATAGGGGGTGGTTGTCATTGGCTTTTATGCTCGTCATGACATAAGAGATGTGTGTACCAAATTTTATGTCTCTATGACAAACTAAATTCTTGGGTCCCATTATAAGTTTGTAGGGGCGCTGGAGAGCCATTTCTAAAGATAACCCTTTTATTTACATATTTTTGTGTTCAGGTCATGAATGTGCACAAACGCCTTTTTGGGTCCAACTCGATCCGAGAAGCCGTTTGAGAGTTAAGAGACGTTTTATTTTCACAAAAATGGCCACCTCGTTACAGGCTTGCCACACCCATACCCGATAAGATATCAACAACAAAGTCACAACTTTGGTTGGCACACGTCTAGATGATACTCACCAAATTTGGGGCCATTTAGATTAAAACACAATGATTTGCATCTTTCTGCGCAAGTGCGATTTTAGTGGCGCGTTTCACCCCACATGGCGGACTTCCTGTTAAGTTTAGGGTGTGACTGTCATTGACTTTTCTGTTTGCCCTGAGGTGTCCTATGGATATACCAAGTTTCATTTTTCTACGTTGGAAAAAGTTACTTTCACTTTCCATAGGCCCAATGTATTTTGACTTTTGTAGGGTCGCCACTGAGTCATTTTTCGTATTTTTTTCAGCGACTTCAAATACATAAATTTTTGCCAGGCTTGAAGTCTGGGACCAATAAAAATGACTTTTAGTTGTTCGTTTACTGGGTTAAATTGAGGATCATTTTACAGAAAAATTATAATAAAAAATATATACCGAATTATAATAAAAAAATATAACTCGAGCAAAAAAGTCTAGAAAAACACTTGTCTCATTTACATACATGTGTTTAGCTCATTTTGCCCAAGTTTGGTGTCTGTGGAATGAAGCAGCTTTTTCTGTGTACTTTTAAAAAGAGGTGTATTTTAAGTCGGTTCACATTTTCAATTCAAAATGGCCGCCTTCCTGTGTGTGATAGGGTGTGGTCCCCATTGGCTTTTTTGTTCATAAGCCCATGGTGGATGTGTGTACCAAGTTTTATTTGCCTACAACAAACTAAAAATTTCACTTCCCATTGACTTTTTCACATTTTTGGGACGTTGCTATGGCAACACATTTATAGATAGGGGTGGTTGTCATTGGCTTTTATGCTCGTCATGACATAAGAGATGTGTGTACCAAATTTCATGTCTCTATGACAAACTAAATTCTTGGGTCCCATTATAAGTTTGTAGGGGCGCTGGAGAGCCATTTCTAAAGATAACCCTTTATTTACATATTTTGTGTTCAGGTCATGAATGTGCACAAACGCCTTTTTGGGTCCAACTCGATCCGAGAAGCCGTTTGAGAGTTAAGAGACGTTTTATTTTCACAAAATGGCCACCTCGTTACAGGCTTGCCACACCCATACCCGATAAGATATCAACAACAAAGTCACAACTTTGGTTGGCACATGTGTCTAGATGATACTCACCAAATTTGGGGCCATTTAGATTAAAACACAATGATTTGCATCTTTCTGCGCAAGGTGCGATTTTAGTGGTCGCTTTCACCCCACATGGCGGACTTCCTGTTAAGTTTAGGTGTGACTGTCATTGACTTTTCTGTTTGCCCTGAGGTGTCCTATGGATATACCAAGTTTCATTTTTCTACGTTGGAAAAAGTTACTTTCACTTTCCATAGGCCCAATGTATTTTGACTTTTGTAGGGTCGCCACTGAGTCATTTTTCGATTTTTTTCGACTTCAAATACATAAATTTTTGCCAGGCTTGAAGTCTGGGACCAATAAAATGACTTTTAGTTGTTCGTTTACTGGGTTAAATTGAGGATCATTTTACAGAAAAATTATAATAAAAATATATACCGAATTATAATAAAAAAATATAACTCGAGCAAAAAAGTCTAGAAAAACACTTGTCTCATTTACATACATGTGTTTAGCTCATTTTGCCCAAGTTTGGTGTCTGTGGAATGAAGCAGCTTTTTCTGTGTACTTTTAAAAAGAGGTGTATTTTAAGTCGGTTCACATTTTCAATTCAAAATGGCCGCCTTCCTGTGTGTGATAGGGTGTGGTCCCCATTGGCTTTTTTGTTCATAAGCCCATGGTGGATGTGTGTACCAAGTTTTATTTGCCTACAACAAACTAAAAATTTCACTTCCCATTGACTTTTTTCACATTTTTGGGACGTTGCTATGGCAACACATTTATAGATAGGGGTGGTTGTCATTGGCTTTTATGCTCGTCATGACATAAGAGATGTGTGTACAAAATTTTATGTCTCTATGACAAACTAAATTCTTGGGTCCATTATAAGTTTGTAGGGGCGCTGGAGAGCCATTTCTAAAGATAACCCTTTATTTACATATTTTTGTGTTCAGGTCATGAATGTGCACAAACGCCTTTTTGGGTCCAACTCGATCCGAGAAGGCGTTTGAGAGTTAAGAGACGTTTTATTTTCACAAAAATGGCCACCTCTGTTACAGGCTTGCCACACCCATACCCGATAAGATATCAACAACAAAGTCACAACTTTGGTTGGCACACGTGTCTAGATGATACTCACCAAATTTGGGGCCATTTAGATTAAAACACAATGATTTGCATCTTTCTGCGCAAGGGGTGCGATTTAGTGGTCAGCGTTTCACCCCACATGGCGGATTTCCTGTTAAGTTTAGGTGTGACTGTCATTGACTTTTCTGTTTGCCCTGAGGTGTCCTATGGATATACCAAGTTTCATTTTTCTACGTTGGAAAAAGTTACTTTCACTTTCCATAGGCCCAATGTATTTTGATTTTGTAGGGTCGCCACTGAGTCATTTTTCGTATTTTTTTCGGCGTCTTCAAATACATACCATTTTGCCGAGCTTGAAGTCTGGGACCAATATAATGACTTTTGTGCATGTTCACTGGGTCAAATTTATCATTTGGTCACAATAAAGATAAAAAAAAAGGCCATCACCGCTCGGCCTAATAATAAAATTAAAAAAAAAAAAAAAGATCCGAGCAAAACAATAGGCCCTCCTGTCATCACCGGCTCGGCCTAATTAAAGCGCAAGCGCGATAAAGGCCCTCGCCTCCCTTGAGACATGGGACACATATATTCGAGGATTGCATGTTGTGCTTTAAAGCAAATTTGGATCTGTTTAGATGAAAATCCTTTAGCACAAAGTGTACGATTTAGGTGGTCATGTATTCCACCCAACATTTTCTGTTGAGAAGGATCCTGGCAATTGGGAAATGGCATTTATTTCCCAATAGTTGCCTCTTCACAGACTCATTACGACCACAGCCACAAATCTATCAAAAAACAAATTGATAACTTTTTTTTGCACACGTGTCTAGATGATAATATTATACAATTTGGAGCTGTTTAGATGAAAAGCCTTTAGACACAAGGGGTGCAATTTAGGTGGTCACGCATACACCCAACATAGTAGATTTCCTGTTGAGTTTACGATATGGCTGTAATACATTTTTCTGTTCGCCCTGAGGTGTCCTATGGATGTACCAAGTTTCATTTTTCTACGTTGAAAAAGTTACTTTCACTTTCCATAGGCCCAATGTATTTTGACTTTTGTAGGGTCGCCACTGAGTCATTTTTCATATTTTTTTCGCGACTTCAAATACATAAATTTTTCGCGAGCTTGAAGTCTGGGACCAATAAAATGACTTTTAGTTGCACGCTTACTGGGTCAAATTGAGGATCATTTTGCAGAAAAATTATAATAAAAAAATATACCAAATTATAATAAAATAAAATATAACTCGAGCAAAAAGTCTAGAAAACGCTTGTCTATTTTACATACATGTGTTTAGCTCATTTTGCCCAAGTTTGGTGTCTGTGGAATGAAGCAGCTATTTTCTGAGTTCTTTTAAAAGAGGTGTATTTTAAGTCGGTTCACATTTTCAATTCAAAATGGCCGCCTTCCCGTGTGTGATAGGGTGTGGTCCCCATTGGCTTTTTTGTTCATAAGCCCATGCTGGATGTGTGTACCAAGTTTCATTTGCCTACGACAAACTAAAATTTTCACTTCCCATTGACTTTTTCCAAATATTTGGGACGTTGCTATGGCAACACATTTATAGATAGGGGTGGTTGTCATTGGCTTTTATGCTCGTCATGACATAAGAGATGTGTGTACCAAATTTTATGTCTCTATGACAAACTAAATTCTTGGGTCCCATTATAAGTTTGTAGGGGCGCTGGAGAGCCATTTCTAAAGATAACCCTTTTATTTACATATTTTTGTGTTCAGGTCATGAATGTGCACAAACGCCTTTTGGGTCCAACTTGATCCGAGAAGCCGCTTGAGAGTTAAGAGACGCTTTATTTTCACAAAATGGCCACCTCGTTACAGGCTTGCCACACCCATACCCGATAAGATATCAACAACAAAGTCACAACTTTGGTTGGCACATGTCTAGATGATACTCACCAAATTTGGGGCCATTTAGATTAAAACACAATGATTTGCATCTTTCGCAAGGTGCGAATTTAGTGGCCGCTCTTCACCCCACATGGCGGACTTCCTGTTAAGTTTAGGTGTGACTGTCATTGACTTTTCTGTTTGCCCTGAGGTGTCCTATGGATGTACCAAGTTTCATTTTTCTACGTTGGAAAAAGTTACTTTCACTTTCCATAGGCCCAATGTATTTTGACTTTTCTAGGGTCGCCACTGAGTCATTTTTCGTATTTTTTTTTCGGGACTTCAAATACATAAATTTTTTGCTGGCTTGAAGTCTGGGACCAATAAAAATGACTTTTAGTTGTTCGCTTACTTAAATTGAGGATCATTTTGCAGAAAAATTATAATAAAAATATATACCAATTATAATAAAAATATAACTCGAGCAAAAAGTCTAGAAAAACACTTGTCTCATTTTACATACATGTGTTTAGCTCATTTTGCCCAAGTTTGGTGTCTGTGGAATGAAGCAGCTTTTTTCTGTGTACTTTTAAAAAGAGGTGTATTTTAAGTCGGTTCACATTTTCAATTCAAAATGGCCGCCTTCCCGTGTGTGATAGGGTGTGGTCCCCATTGGCTTTTTTGTTCATAAGCCCATGCTGGATGTGTGTACTAAGTTTCATTTGCCTACAAAACTAAAAATTTTCACTTCCCATTGACTTTTTCCAAATATTTGGGACGTTGCTATGGCAACACATTTATAGATAGGGGTGGTTGTCATTGGCTTTTATGCTCGTCATGACATAAGAGATGTGTGTACCAAATTTTATGTCTCTATGACAAACTAAATTCTTGGGTCCCATTATAAGTTTGTAGGGGCGCTGGAGAGCCATTTCTAAAGATAACCCTTTATTTACATATTTTTGTGTTCAGGTCATGAATGTGCACAAACGCTTTTTGGGTCCAACTCGATCCGAGAAGGCGCTTGAGAGTTAAGAGACGCTTTATTTTCACAAAAATGGCCACCTCGTTACAGGCTTGCCACACCCATACCCGATAAGATATCAACAACAAAGTCACAACTTTGGTTGGCACACACGTGTCTAGATGATACTCACCAAATTTGGGGCCATTTAGATTAAAACACAATGATTTGCATCTTTCTGCGCAAGGGGTGCGAATTTAGTGGTCGCTTTCACCCCACATGGCGGACTTCCTGTTAAGTTTAGGTGTGACTGTCATTGACTTTTCTGTTTGCCCTGAGGTGTCCTATGGATATACCAAGTTTCATTTTTCTACGTTGGAAAAAGTTACTTTCACTTTCCATAGGCCCAATGTATTTTGACTTTTCTAGGGCCGCCACTGAGTCATTTTTCGTATTTTTTTCGGGACTTCAAATACATAAATTTTTTGCCGGGCTTGAAGTCTGGGACCAATAAAAATGACTTTTAGTTGTTCGTTTACTGGGTTAAATTGAGGATCATTTTGCAGAAAAATTATAATAAAAAAATATATACCAATTATAATAAAAAAATATAACTCGAGCAAAAAGTCTAGAAAACACTTGTCTCATTTACATACATGTGTTTAGCTCATTTTGCCCAAGTTTGGTGTCTGTGGAATGAAGCAGCTTTTTTCTGTGTACTTTTAAAAGAGGTGTATTTTAAGTCGGTTCACATTTTCAATTCAAAATGGCCGCCTTCCCGTGTGTGATAGGTGTGGTCCCCATTGGCTTTTGTTCATAAGCCCATGCTGGATGTGTGTACTAAGTTTCATTTGCCTACGACAAACTAAAAATGAGGTTCATAAGCAACTAGCATGTCAGAGATATATTCTGGTGCTAAACAATTAATAGACTTGTAAACCAACAGTGCTGTTTTAAAGTCTATTCTCTCAGCAACAGGAAGCCAGTGCAGAGTTTTTAAACTGGCGTAATGTGGTTGTACTTCCTGGTTTTAGTTAGAACCCGAGCAGCCGCTTTCTGAATAAGCTGCAGCTGTCTTAACCCTCGTTTTGAGATACCAGTGAGCAGGCCGTTACAGTAATCTAACCTGCTGGAGATAAAAGCATGGATAAGTTTCTCTAAGTCTGGTTGAGACATCATCCCTTTGACTCTGAAAATGTTTTTAAGGTGATAAAATGCAGATGATGTAATTGACTTATTGTGATTATGGAAATTCAAGTCTGAGTCCATGATGACCCCTAGATTTCTAACCTGATTTTTAGATTTTAGAGAAACAGACACGAGGTGACTGCTGACACTTTCTCTTTGTTTCTGTGGCCCAAAGATGATTAGTTCTGTCTTGTTTCTGTTCAGTTGTAGGAAATAATTTTGCATCCACATGTCTATCTGTTCAGTGACACAGTAAAGGGATTGGTCCATTTTCACCTGCTGTGAGTGAAATGTAAATCTGAGTGTCATCTGCATAATTATGGTAGGATACGCCACAGCAGCGTATTAATTGGCCTAAAGGAAGCATGTAGAGATTGAATAATAGGGGTCCCAAGATAGACCCCTGTGGAACTCCACATGTTAGGGCCATTTGGTCTGATACACAGTTACCAACCGAAACAAAGTACTTCCTGTCTTCAAGATAGGACTGAAACCATTTAAGGGCAGTTCCAGTGATGCCTACAGTGGGGATCAAAAGTCTGGGCACCCCAGGTAAAATTTTTAATAATGTGCATAAAGAGGCCAAGAAAAGATGGAAAAATCTCCAAAAGGCATCAAATGACAGATTAGACATCCTTATAATAAGTCAAAAAAGTTAGATTTTATTTCCATCATTTACACTTTTAAAATAACAGAAAAAAAAAAGAGTTAATACCTTGTACTGCCCCCTTTGGCAAGCTAGGACCTGACAGTGTCATGGATTGTTCTCAATCATTGTCTGGATAGACCAGGTGATGTCAATCTCAAAGGTTTTAAATGCCCAGACTCATCTGACCTTGCCCCAACAATCAGCACCATGGGTTCTTCTAAGCAGTTGTCTAGAAAACTGAAACTGAAAATAGTTGACGCTCACAAAGCAGGAGAAGGCTATAAAAAGATAGCAAAGCGTTTTCAGATGCCAATATCCTCTTTTTGGAATGTAATTAAGAAATGGCAGTCATCAGGAACAGTGGAAGTTAAAGCAAGATCTGGAAGACCAAGAAAAATATCAGACAGAACGGCTCGCAGGATTGTGAGAAAAGTAAGTCAAAACCCACGTTTGACTGCACGATCCCTCCAGAAAGATCTGGCAGACACTGGAGTTGTGGTACACTATTCCACTATAAAGAGATACTTGTACAAATATGGACAAAAATCAGCGTTTGAAGTTTGCAAATGAACATATAGACAAGCCTGATGCATTTTGGAAACAAGTTCTGTGGACAAATGAGGTTAAAATAGAACTTTTTGGCCGGAATGAGCAAAGGTATGTTTGAAGAAGAAAGGCCACAGAATTTAATGAAAAGAACCTCTGTCCAACTGTTAAGTATGGGGGTGGATCGATCATGTTTTGGGGTTGTATTGCAGCCAGTGGCACAGGGAACATTTCACGAGTCAAAGGAATAATGGATTCAAAACAATTTCAGCAAATTGTGGATGCTACTTTGATGCCATCTGTGAAAAAGCTGAAGTTAAAGAGAGGATGGCTTCTACAACTGGATAATGATCCTAAACACACCTCAAAATCCACGGTGGATTACATCAAGAGGCATAAACTAAAGGTTTTGCCATGGCCTTCATAATCTCCTGACCTCAACATAATTGAAAATCTATGAATAGACCTTAAAAGAGCAGTGCGTGACAGACAGCCCAGAAATCTCAAAGAACTGGAAGACTTTTGTAAGGAAGAATTGGCAAAGATATCTCAAACAAGAATTAAAAGACTTTTGGCTAGTTTCAAAAAGCGTTTTCAAGCTGTGATACTTGCCAAAGGGGGCAGTACAAGGTATTAACTCTGCAGGGTGCCCAAACTTTTACAGACACCATTTTTTTGTTTTCTGTTATTTTGAAAGTGTAAATGATGGAAATAAAATCTAACTTTTTTTGACTTATTATAAGGTCGTCTAATCTATTATTTGATGCCTTTTGGAGATTTTTCCATCTTTTCTTGGCGTCTTTATGCACATTAATATTTTTTTACCTGGGGTGCCCAAACTTTCAATCTTCACTGTATCCATTCCTCTAATTTTTGTGACAGGATTCCATGGTCCACTGTTTCAAATGCAGCACTCAAGTCCAACAGAACTAAGACAGAGACTTTGCCCGCGTCAGTGTTCAGACAGATGTCATTTGTGACTTTGATAAGTGCAGTCTCAGTCTGTAATGGGGCCTGAATCCTGACTGAAAGGGTTAAAAGCAGTTGTTAAGTAATAGAAAGTCATTAAGTTGCTGATATACAATCTTTGCTGCTCTTCTTTAGGAGAGGCTGAATGACAGCAGTTTTTAAGGCCCTTGGAAATATTTCAGACTGTAAGGAATTATTGACTTTATCAGTGAGTTGTGGTAGCAAACTGCTTAGTACTTTCAGTTTTGGGAATGACACTGTATCATCCAAGTTTAAATTCACAGTCATTCAACACATTGTGTGATCGGGATTGTCTCCTGAAGTCCTCTTTCAGATTCCAAAGCAAAAATCTTTGTTTGTAGCACACTGATTTCAACAACTTTCAACAATTTTGGCAGAAAGAGTTTGTAGTTGCTGTTTTTACCCCAGACATGTTGAAAAATAGATATCAAGGCTGCAGTCGCTCAGCAGGTCAAACTTGTTTTTTTTTTTTTGTGAAAAAATAAGTAAAAACATGAAAATCCAGTTAAAGGAAAGTAAAAAGTAATGTAAAAAGTTGATCATAAAATCATTGGGTAAATGTGGAGTAAACTAAAAAGAAAAGTAAAGCTGGCATGAGCAAACAGAGGTGCGACTGCCCTCTTCAGAAGTAGGAAGCAGATCCTAATGGCCAGGTCTCCCTTTGTTTCTTTTTACCCAAGTTTACATTTGTGTGTCAATTAATATTAACCATTAATTTTGCACTTGAAATTTATTTTTCAATATTTATTTTTTATGTTTTTATTCCTATACAAATCATATAGCAGACTGCAATCTATTGATTTCAAATAAATACCAAATGTTTTAAAATACTGTATATAATGTTTTTATTCTTTAATCAGTTAATATAAACATCTTTGATATTAAGTCAGGCACTACCCTCTCAGAGAGAGTTGCAGTCCTCTTTTGGGTCTTCGATTTTGTAATGGCCCATTACTAAATCTAAATGCAAATATGCCCACACTGAAAAGGAATGCTTAGACTACATTAAAAGTCAGCAAAAACAAATAGTCTTTTACTTTTACTGTTTACAGTCTCAACGATTACCCATTGGCATTGCAAGAGATTTAGTATATAAGTTTTGTAGACTGAAAATTTAGATAATGTTAATGAGAAAAGGAATTGTTATATACAAAACAAGGTGACACCAGCGCACAGAGAAATTCCAGAAAAATTATTAAACAATTCTTACGATCCCTGTGTTTCTCACAGTAAATTATAGGTACCTGATGTAACTACTGTTCTATGTGTGCGTAGCCCACCTACGGGCTTTCCTACTGATTACCCACCTAAGCAAATGCTGTAAGAATAAATGCACTCACAGCGGGACAGGCTTAACAAAGATTGGCACTGCAAAAAACAGGAGCAATGCGGGCCTACCTATCCCATCCCCATACATAGAATGTACCACTGCCAGATGACTGAAGAAACTCTACCATAAACAAGTGGCTGGTATAGTGTACAGGAACATCTGTGCAGAGTATGGACTGGATGTCTAGAGTTCAAAGTGGGAAACACCTCCGAAGGTGGTAGAGAACGACGAAGCCAAGCTCCTGTGTGACTTCCAGATACAGACCGATAACATGTTAATGGTGACCCAACCGGATGTTGTGGTAATGGAAAAACAGCAGAAGAAAGCCGGTTTGTTTAATATAGCAAAACCAAGTAATGTCAACATAAAGAAAAATGAACTAGAGAAACTGGAGCGATACCAATGCCTAAAAGAAGAACTTCATCGGAAAACTTGGGACAAACTGGAGTGGCTAGAGCAGATCCCAGGTGAAACATCAGATATCTCAGTCTAGAAGAACATATGTATGAACAGCCAAGGAATTGCGCAGAACCCTTAAGCTCCCAGGCCTCTGGTAGAGGATGAAAGGATGAGACCACCTGCGGAGGGCAAGGTAAGTGTTTAATTATATATGCAGTTGTGTTCCTAAGTTTACATAACCTAGCAGAAATTGTAATTTTTAGGCAAATTTTTCAGAACAGTGATTACACAGAACTTTTGTTTATTCATAGTTAGCCAATGCAGTGGCGGACTTAGCAAATTTGGGGCCCTAGGCAACCTTTGAGAAGGGGCCCCTCCCTGCCTCTCCCCTTTTATTAAACCATTATTAAATAATTAAATTTTATTATAATTAATCCTCATTCATTTTATCTTTCCTTGCAATGTCTGTGTTTACCCAACAGATGGCGCACTCCAAAGACAATGACCTTTGTTTGGGTGTGATTCACAATATTAAGTCAATAGATTAACTGGTTAGTGATGAAGCTGTCAGTGGCTTACAGCCATATTGCTTACATTTGACCCCATTTTAATTATGAAATCAGAAACTTGGCTACACTCTGTCGTATATTTTTTCACAGGAAATGGACTGCTCAGATCACATATGAACATCATGGATTACAATGAATTACTCAAAACTGTTAGTTAACAAGTGTAACAATATTGTTTGTTCCCTGTATGCTAAACAACAGCCAAACATTTTTAAAATATAACTGGTTGCTCATATATTGACAATATTAACTACTGTGATTTATTGAGCTAACCTGAATAATTTTAACCGAGCCGATTGTCAGTTTAGTATGACAGAATAAACAGTTTTGCTTATTATTAGGTTGTGATGTTTGGCGGCTTATTTACACCTTAATAATCCTCAATAAATCGTGGTCCGTTAACATCCGGGTATATGTTATGAACACTAGCTAGCTAATCAGATTAGCTAGCTAGTGTTCATAACATATACCCGGATTCAGAAGGCTTTATAATTGAAAAATACGTCCGTTTTTTGTACATTAAGGGTAAACAATCTCTCTTAAACCAGGTTTTAAATGCGTGTGCTCTGTGACTGTGATTATTTAGCACAATACTACACCTCATTACTGCAAATTGCCGGTTCTGTCACGGGCTGTATGTCCTTCTCATCCGCCTCCTCGCCTCTTCTTTGTCAATCTCGTTAGCAGCTGAAGTACATGACGCCGTCGCCGTGAAGAAATGTGTCAGTTTTGGCAACGTGGCAATGTATTTTTTCTTTTATCGGCTCTGCTCGGATAACTCCGCTTCATCTTGATTCCCGCTATCTCACTCAAACACAGAATGAGAAGCCTGTCGTGGAATGGAATAGTCCATTGTAGTATTGAGAGGGGGGGGTGCAGTATAGATCAACGACTCTGTAAATGTTTTAGGTGTTTTTTAATTGTAAATTAAATTGTTTCTATAAATATAAAATCATAACAAGAAGTGCAATAGTAGTTGGGAAGGGGCTGCTTGTTGGGGCCCTTGCATGTTCGGGGCCCTAGGCAATTGCCTTACCTTGCCTAATGGTAAGTCCGCCACTGAGCCAATGACGACTAGGCCTTGTGCTTTGGATTGTTGTCATGTTGGAACGTCCGAGTACGTTCCATGCTCAGCTTCCGGGCTGATGAGTGCAAATTTTCCTCCAGTATTTTCTGATAACAGGATGCATTTATCTTGCCATAACCTTGAACCAAGTTTCGTGTGCCTTTGTTACTCACACATCCCTTAAAGATCAGCCACCCACCTCCTAGTTTCACAGTAGGAATGTTGTACCTTTCATCATAGGCCTTGTTGACTCCTCTCCAAATGTAACATTTACGAATGGTTGTGGCCAAACTGACTTTGTTCCAGAAGTTTTGAGGCTTGTCTTGTCTGTTTGGTGTATTATAAGCAAGATGCTTTGTGGCATTTGCGTAGCAATGGCTTTCTTGACCATGCAGCCCATTTTTCTTCAAGTGCCTCCTTATTGTGCATCTTGAAACAACTACACCACTTTTTCCTGTATTTTAGCCGAAATTATTTGTGTTTTTTTTCTTTGCATCACGAACAATTTTCCAGGCAGTTTTGGCTGAAACCTTTGTTGGTCTACCTGACTTTGGTTTGGTTTCAACAAAATCCCTCACACTAATTACAAGCAAAAATATAACAGGTGAGGATGGTTACCTTCAGTAGCCATCAATAATAATAATAATAATAATAATAATAATAATAATAATAATAATACATACATACATACAATTTATATAGCACTTTTCAGGGGACGCAAACATGCTTTACATACCTACAATATATACGATAGAACAATAAACATATTGCAAAGAAGATTATGATAGGTTGTAACATTTTTTTTGAAAAGAAGATTTTTTTTAACAGTTTCTTAAATTTTCCAGTGGGTACAGAGGTTTGATTTTGGGGAGAGAGGGAGTTCCAGATGGTGGCAAAGGCTCTGTCCCCCAAGGTACGGTGCTTGGATTTGGTAATAGGGGTGAGGAGCTGAGTAGGTAGTGCGGCCGTCCTTCGACCGGAGGGTGGGCGGTTCGATCCTTGCTCGAAACATCCCAAAACATCATAACATCCTGCTCTCCCCCACATACTGTCGTTGTGTCCTTGGGCAAGACACCTAACCTACCTTGCCTCCAGTGGTGTTCCAGCTGTAACACTGGTAAATGGCTTAATGTAAAGTGCTTTGAGTCAAAAAGCGCTATATATATATAAAAAATAATTTAGGTCAGAGGATCGGAGATGGCTGGAGGGGCAATGTCGCTGAAGGAGATCTGAGAGGTATGGAGGGGCAAGGTTATTGAGGGCTTTGTAGGTGATGAGGAGGACCTCGAAGTGGATACGGTACTAAATGGGAAGCCAGTGGAGCTGTTGAAGGACGGGGATGATGTTTTCTCTGGAGCGGGTGTGGGCGAGTAACAGGGCAGCTGTTCTAAACGTATTGAAGTTTCTTGAGGTCAGTGGAGGAGAGGAGGTTGTTGCAATAGTCCAGGCTGGAACTTATGAAGATGTGGTTGAGTGTTTTGGCAGCGGAGGTGGAGTGGGTGGGACGGAGACGAGAAATGTTTCAGAGGAGAAAAAATTATGTTTTGGTAATGTTTCGGATATGAGTTTTGAAGGATAGGATAGGGTCCAAAGTGATTCCGAGGATCCTGATCAAGGGGGAGGGGGTGACTGTGTGCCCATCGATGGAGAGTGAAAAATACTGAGAGGAGGGGAGAAGGAGTTTGGGACCAGTTATAATGATTTCAGATTTATTGCAGTTCAGCTTAAGAAAGTTTGATGTGGATGGAGTAATGTTTTTTGTGGAGAAGTATATTTGATATAATCAGCGTAGCAATAAACCAAGGGGTACCATGTACAGTATAAACAGAAGGGGACCAAGCACCGAGCACTGGGGGACAAGTGTGTTACAGGGATGTTACGAGATGTGCAGTTGTTAAATGAAGATGTGTGGAATCTGTCAGAGAGGTAGGATTTGTATCAGGAGAGTGCTGAACCAGTTATGCTGATGTTGGACTGTAGACGATGGAGGAGATGGACGTCTTCCGGTCAACTTTGTCTGAAGAACGCTCGAACACGCCCAGTGCGGTTTTGCAGCGCAGCATCTCGTTCCCGCTTTTTAAGGGAACATGGTTACAGTCAAGTAACCTGAGACATTCCCTATCAAAAGCTAAACTCGATGCTGCATAGGATTACACTATGGGTAACGAGAATACCAATGCCGCTGCACTGTAAGTGTCTGGACTCCCCAGGTTGTGAAGTGTGCATAAACACAAAAGATGTCTCAAACACGATTTTGGGATGATGACTCAAGGACATGGAAGCCTGGAGTAGCATGAACATCCAAACTATAGAATCTGATTGTGTGTGGGGAGGACCAGCCTGCTTCATCACAAACTTGCTGCAGAGGGGCACCTTTTGCTAGAGCTGTTGAAGCTGCAACCCCCAAGTGGAATGATCCCTTACACCTATGGGTGAAGTTTGACCGCACGCCTCATAGGCAAGAGCAATGGCATCCCTCACCCAATGTGATATAGTTTGCCTGGTTGCTGCAGCCCCTAGCTTGCAGCCCCCGGTGGACATAAGTTTGGAGGGCACATACTGGACACAGTAAGTGAAGTCTCTCCTGCTCTGATGTTGTAAATGGCAGAGGACAGAAGGCTTTAGGGTAGAGAATGGAACTTTTGGAAGATAATTAGGGCGAGGATGCAAAATGGCTTTGACCAGCCCAGGGGCAAAATCTAGGCAGGATGGCAAAACTGACAGAGCCTGCAAATCCCCAATCCTCTCAAGATTGGTAATGGCTGCCAGAAATAACATCTTTAGAGTCAGAAGCCTGACAGATGCTGACTCTAGCGGTTCAGAAGAAGTGCTTACTAAGCCCTCAAGCCTTATGGCTAGGTCCCAGGAAGGAACTGTAGCTCTAGTGGGCGGCCTCAACCACTTGGCCCCTCGAATGAAGTGGGCAACTTGAGGGTGTCTCCCTATCGAGACCCCATTAATTAGGGCGTGGCAAGCCGAAATGGCGGCCACAAAGACACTAAGAGTGTAGGATTAGTGCCCTAGGACAGTTTGTTGCAGAAACTCCAACTCTGAAACAATCTAGCAGTGTACTGGGTCTGTATGGTGTGTTGCACACCAGGCTTCAAAGACAAGCCATTTGCAGGCGTAGGATCTCCTAATAGAGGGAGACCAAGCACTCAAAATAGTCTCTACACCAGGGGCTGGGAGCCCGACGTCTCTTAATTGGTCCCCCCAGAAGCCAGATGTTAAGGTTCCAGAGCTCGGGCCGGGGATGAAACACTGTCCTCTGTGCCTGAGAAACGGGGTGCTAGTAGTAAGAGGCGCAACCCGTGTTGACGGACCTTCGCCTGGACTCCCGGGAGCAGAGCCACCGGAGGAGACAAATAAAGGCGCAGTCTGGGCCACGCATGGGCCATAACGTCTAGACCCAGGGGAGCTGGAGGAGTCAGAGAGAAGAAGAGGGGACATTGTGCTGTCTGCTGTGAAGCAAAGAGGTCCACCTCTGCTTTGTAAAACCTTTCCCAGATTTGGCTCACTACCGCGGGGTGGATTTTCCATTCCCCATGTGTCACAGCCTGTCTGGACAATAGATCTGCTCGCACATTTGCGTGCCCGGGGATATAGATTTCCAGAACCTGCTGCGCTAGCTTGTTCAAGCGGCACTAACGCAGTCCGTCCTGATGATTTATGTAAGAGACCACCGCTGTGCTGTCTACTTGCACTAGGACATGGTAGCCCCTTAGCTGCTGGAGGAAGAATTTCAGGGCCAGAAATTCAGCCTTCATCTTGAGGCAATTGATGTGTCATGCGAGAAGATGGCCTCTCCATAGCCCTTGGGCTTGATGGCCATCTAAGACCGCGCCCCAGCCGTGAGGGATGCATCCATGCATTTTGTATATGTACGGGGTGACAAGGCCAGGCCAAACAGAAGAACACAATACTGGTACGCTTCCCGAAAGACAAAAACAGCGATGAAACTGCCAGACTTGCTTTAAGTCTTACCTTAAATGTAGAGATATGTATGTTATGACCTATGGATTCCGCTCCAGCTTTTCACTCCCTCATCTGCCACATCTGTTTCCAGACCTACAGGTCTCTGAATTCACCGGGGATTTAAACAGCCACAATCCATCTGAGTGATGAAGAACAATCTGGCAGAATCCTCAGATTGCCAGATTGTTCGTCATCTTAGTGTGAAGATCCAGCCTTGATTCAGACTTGTCTGAGACTTGGAGGTGCTGATCCTCATCCCAGCCGCTTCACACTCGGCTGCAAACCGTCCCAGTGCACACTGAAGGTTCTGGCTTGATGGAGCCAACCGTACAACATCATCTGCATAAAGCAGACTTCCTCCAGCCCCTGGCTGCGCCTAGAAACCAGTGAAAAAGGGCAGCCCTGCTGGAGGCCAATATACACCAGTAACCGCTCTGACTTACTGCCGGCAATGCAAACCAAGCTCCTGCTCCGGTCATATAGGGACCGAACAGCCCTTAGCAAAGGGCCATGGACCCCATACTTCCAGAGCACCCCCCACAGGGCGCCACGAGGGACACAGTCGAATGCCTTCCCCAGATCCACAAAGCACATGTGGACTGGTTGGGCAAATTCCCATAAAACCTCCAGCACCCTGGTGAGGGTATAGAGCTGGTCCAGTGTTCCACGACTGGGACAAAAACCGCATTGTTCCTCCTGAATCCAAGGTTCGACTATTGGCCACATTCTCCTCTCCAGTACCCTGGCATAGACTTTCCTGGGGAGGCTGAGGAGTGCAATCCCTCTGTAGTTGGAACACACCCTCCGGTCCCCCTTCTTGAAAAGAGGGACCACCTCCCCGGTCTGCCAGCCCAGAGGTACTGTCCTCAATGCCACGGGATGTTGCAGAGGCGTGTCAGCTAAGACTGGCATAGACTTTCCCGATTTGTTTGGACACAATTTTGCTATCTGGGTCCAAACAAATGTTGCACAAAATGCAATAGGCTGAGATTCTGGCACTTACATCTGGCAGGTGTTTCATATGCAAGCACTTGAGTCTTCTGAATTTAGATAAAAAAACAAAAACAAAAGCATGCTCAATCAAAAAACGTGCTGGATTTTGCTTTCTGTTTAAGTGCTTCTGCCTAGCAGATAAAGGTCCATTATTGCAATATGGCTTGATCAGATGTAAGGATTAATTAATTAATTGATTTTATTTGATTGAGACAGTGCATGTTAATGAACTTAGGCTAATTTCCATCCATTGTCCCAATATTCTCACACATTCATACACCAGAGCTTTGTCAATGGAGGCAAGGTTGAGTGTCTTTCCCAAAGACACAAGGACAGTATGAAGTGTGTGGAATTAAAAACACACAGTTATATGTGAATCTTAAAACCCAGTTTGCAAAGTAATTAACAATTTATTGTAAATATTTGTAACATAATCACCTTCTGCGTAGATACCTATCGTCATTGAACAGAAATGCATGTCTTCTATTTCCACCTCTTCTTCAAACAAGAATGCAAATGCAATTATTTCTGCAGCCATAGCTGTTACCTCTACAAATAACTAGATATGAACAGATGTGAAAAGGTTCAATATTGAATATCCCTGGTGCCAAACTCTAGTCTAGTCTAGTCTAGCTAATAAACTCAAAACACCTGCAAAAGCCTTTAAATGGTCTCTCACTCTAGTTCTGTAAGCTACACAATCATGGGGAAGACTGCTGACTTGAAAGTTGTCCAAAAGCATTGACACCTTGCCCAAGGGGACACAAAAGGTCATTGCAAAAGTGACTGGCTGTTCACAGAGCTCTGTGTCCAAGCACATTAATAGAGAGGCAAAGGGAAGTGAAAGATGTGGTTGAAAAAAGTGTTTATAAGCAATAGTGATAACCCCAAACCTGGAGAGGATTGTGAAACAAAACCCATTCAAAAATGTAATGGATATTCAGAAAGAGTGGACTGCAGCTGGAGTCAGTGTTTTAAGAACCACACCATGTATGCAAAATATGGGTTTTAGCTTTTGCATTCCTTGTGTAACCCATATTTAATAATGGTTCTAATAAAAAAATGTAAATATGCCCAGAAACGCTATGTCTCTATTTGAAGTAAAATAATTGTCAGCAATCAATGAGTTAACCCGTAGATGAGTGACATTTAGCTCTTGACCAATGAGCTTTTGTTAAACGGCGCATTGTCCCGCCCCCTCACTCCACCTGCGCTGCCACAGCCCAGGCCTCTCTCTTTTCCTCCAACGCGAGCACACGAGGCACTGGCAAAAACAGGCAAAGAAAACTCAAATAAAAGGTACATTTTAGACTTGAAGAGACAATTTAAAACTATCAGTTACTGATGTTAAAGATTCTTTCTGACATGGTTATTTAAAAACATTGCTATAGCTTAGAAATTCATTGTTTTTTGCACTTTTGGTTGTAGACAAGGCTGGAGACGGCGCTAATATTAGCTTTAGCCTTTTCCAGCGTGAGATCGTGAGTTTTTTTCTCCTGTTTAAGGTCAATGTGAAATGCACATGGTTAAAATGTAATGTTTACACTGAGAAAATGTTTTATCAGGAGTTATTACTATTTGTTATTTTACTGCAGTTTTGAAGCAGTGTGTTGCAGTTTTCTTTTGTTTAAAAATGTTCTTGTAATTTAATGTAAAGATTTGAACAATACCTCAAGAGAAAAGATGTATTAGACCATAATACAGCAAAATTTCAGTTTTCATGATTTTTGGAAATTGTAGACATGATTAAAGTTTAAAGCAATAAGCTACAGTCAGAACAGATTGTGCAAAGTACTTTTAATTGTACACTTATAGTATTTTATGACACTATCTGACAGGTCAGGTTTTTTTTTCCTTGGGCGGACCTGTCGTTGATGGCGAGCCAACCCACTAGACGAACTGGTTGATTGGATCCTCTGCTGCAAGGTGCAGTGCGGTAGGCCCACTGCAACAAAAGCCCCTTCCACGCCTTTTCATTTGCTGCCCCTTTACACACACATCCCCCTGGAACATTTTGACTTTTAATTTACCTGGAACTCTTTAAGGACTTTACGGACTATACACATTTTTCAGCAGGAAGTGGACTAAGGGTGGGGAAGAGTAATTCCTTCGAAATAAGGATTTTGTTGTATGGTGATTACAAGTGTATTGCTGAATGTTATTAGCTATTAATGACAGAATCAGATTTATTCTTTTTATATTGTTTTGATTTCAAATTGAATGTGAACTTAGAAGGGTGCACCCAGGTAAGAACATGTGACTACTGTGATTGTGGAAACGGTTGTTACTGAGAGAATTGTTGTTACCAAAGATATAATTTTATTGTTTTATTTTGAAATTTTACTTTCCTACCTTTAAAATACAAGCCGGCATTTTTTTACAAAAATCTAAAGCCTTTGTCTGAGTCTCATTCACGCTACTACTTCTATGCAGCCAACCTTCTGGTCCAAAACCTCTAAATTACAGTTCTAGTATACAGTATATTTGGTTCATAGTTGTAATTTAAAACTAGCTAGAGTGTTACACTTGTATCAAACCACTCTTGGAAAAACAAACAGTGTCAGAAACATTTCGCCTGGGACTGATGTTAAATGGTCCAAAGTTATGTTCGCTGATGAAAGTAAATTTTGCATTTCCTTTGGAAATCAGGGTCCCGGAGTCTGGAGGAAGAGAGGAGAGAAAAATATTTTTTATGTGCATATGTGGACCCTCAAAAACACCAAAGAGGTCTCAGGCATGACACCCGGCTGTTGACCCAAGGACATGAGAGTCTGGGGTTGAACGGACAAGCTATAAAAGTTTATAAGTGTGAGGCGAGGACCAGCCCGCCTCATAGGCCAGGGCATAGCATCCCTCACCAATGCAACACAGTCTGTTTAGTGGCTGCAGCCCCCCAGTTGTGGACCACATAGCACGTGAAAAGCTGCACAGACTTACAGGCCCAGGCATAGAAATACACAAACATTTTCACAAATAAAAAACATTTATATTGGCAGTGTCCACTGTCCACTCTGAGTGTGCAATAGTGGATGGGCCTTAGCCAACATTAAGGTTTCAGATTCAGATTCAGATATCTTTATTAGTCCCCAAAGGGGCAATTCAGTTCTACAGCCAACCCATCCAATAAGGTTATTAGCACACAGTAATATAAGGATTATAAAGTTAAAAATGTATACAACGATCACACCCTAACGCACACGTACAGCACAACACACACATTCACCTGCCAGTGACAGAACAAAGCAATGGAATCCAAGAGCCATTTATGTAGTTATGAGTTCTCATTCAAGAATCTTATAGCAGAGGGAAGGAATGAGTTTGCATAACGATTCGTTTTCCGTATTGGCACATAATACAGCCGACCTGACTGCATGAGCACAAATCCATACCTGAGCACATGATCTGGTTGGCACAATATTCTATCTGCTTTTTGGACCACTCTTTTTTTCCAGAGAGAACAGAGATCATTTAATTGGGTACCAGTAATTTTTGAGCATACTTTAACAATGTCGTTCAAACTCTTTTTGTCTTTCACAGCTAAACCATTAAATCACCCCAATAAAGAAAAAGTTAATAGACTCTCAATGAATGCCTGATAAAATGTACATACATTTTTTTTTTACAAACCCCAAAGGTTCAACTTCCTACTGAGGAAGTTGAACTATTCTTTGGTTTGCTCGCTTAATAATGCTATCAGTGTTCTCTCTGAAATTTAAGTGTGAGTCAAATACTGTGCCCAAATACTTGTATGTTTGAACCACTTGAACACCTTCGTTGTGTATTACACTCAGTTTAGGTTCGTCCTTCCTAAAATCTATTATCAATTCTTTAGTCTTTGACACATTTAAGTCAAGGAGACTGTCATCGCACCATCTAGCAAACTCCTCAAGGGCACTGCTATGATCAGGTTGGTTGCCCTGTAAAAGGGACAACAGGGCTGTGTCATCTGAAAACTTCACTAAGTAGCTGTTCTCCCAAGATGACCTGCAGTTGTCGGTGTATAATATGAAAAGAAGGGGAGAGAGCACACAGCCCTGAGGAGAGCCTGTGTTTGATATCATAACAGATGACATATTTCCATTTACAAAGACCTGCTGCCTTCTATTTGTTAAAAAGTTTAAGATGAGTAATAGGATCTGCTCAGGTAACTTAAAATATGAAGCTAATCGTTCAATCAGAATGTGAGGCTGCATTTTATTAAAAGCTGAACTAAAGTCAGCAAATACAATTCTTGCATGTGATGCAGGTTTCTCAAGGTGTTTATACACCTTGTCAAGAATAAAAAGTTTTGCATCCTCTACACCCTTGCCCGCTTGATATGCGAACTGTAGAGGGTCTAATTTGTCTACAGTTAGGGGGATGATTGTGTCCTTCAAGATCTTTTCAAAACATTTCATGACCAAGGAAGTTAATGCATTTGGTCTAAAATCATTGAGGTCTTTAGGAACTTTTGTTTTTGGGATGGGTATTACTGTTGATGTTTTCCATAAATCAGGTATATCCCCACTATCAGCACATTTTTGAAAGATAACTGTAAAAGCCTCACTAAGCTGCTCAGCACAATAATGGAGTGTACACCCACAGATTGCGTCAGGACCGGGAGCCTTGCCTATTTTTATACTTTAAAGTAGTGTTGTGACTTTTTCCTGTTGTATTTTTATCCCTCTCTGAGGCTTCCATGTCTCTCTCAGTGTGTCTAGGCTATCTGAGAAGGACCTTTCGAACCTACAGAAAAATTTATTAAAACTATCTGGCAAATCGCCGTCATCTAAACCACTCCATTTTATTGGTTGCCCTGTTCTACACACAGGCTGGTTAATGGCTGCCATGGTTTTAATGCCTTGCCAGGCTGCCTTTAAATCCCCACTATTATATTGATTTTCAATTTTATTCTTATATTGGCTTTTTGCTTTCCTTATTTAATTTTTGACTTCTCTTGAGACAGCTTTTTTCTCTACCAGGTCTCCTAAATAGTATGTCTTTTTTTTCCTGTTGATAACACTTTTCAATTCCTTCGTTACCCAAGGCTTGTTATTAGGATAAATAACCACTTTTTTAGATGGAATAATCATATCAACACAATATTTGACATAGGCAGACGTGGTTTCTGTAAGTTTATTAATATCATTACAATTGTCATAAAAACAAGTCCAATCAGTACATTCCAGACACCCCTGTAGAGAGGAAATGCTGTCTTCTGTCCAAAGTTTTATGCTTTTTTCCTCACGCTCAAGGCGTCTGAATACTTATACACAGGCATCAAATAAATACTGTTGTGGTAGGAGGCACCAAGTGGTGGCATAGCCATAGATCTATAGGCTCCATTAACTGAACCATAACATAGATCTAAAGTGGTGTTCCTCTGCATTGTAGAACAAGTTATATACTGTTCATATGATCTTAAGGTCTTGTCTAAAGTACAGTGGTTAAAATCTCCTATAAAAAACTTGTCCAGTCTGTGAGTGACATCAGCGATCACTTGCGCTGCAATTGAAGCATTGGCTCGCGGATGAATGTACACAAGCATATAAAACAGTTGTTGGAACTCTCAAGGTAAATAGAACGGCCGGAGAGACACTGTCAACAATTCAATATCCGAGGTGCATATTCTTTCTCTCACTACCACAGTGTTACAGTACCTTTTGTTTACGTAGCGGCACACTCCTCCTCCCCGACTTTTCCCAGTTGTCATCGGGTCTCGGTCCAGCCGAATTGGGCTACCAAACTCACTCATAATCAGGTCCTCGTCCCGGTCTAACTCCCTTAGCCATGTTTCCGAGAAGGCGAGAAGACAATTGTCTCTTATACCGGGTTTGCTCTTGATCCAAGCTTCCAGCTCGTCTGTCTTGTGTCTTAATGACTGCACGTTTGACAACAGGATTGTGGGGAGAGGGGGTAGCTTACGGCGGTTATCGAGCCTGAGGTTTTTAAGTCTCCGATGCAGGCCTCCTCTTCTCCCTCTTTTCCGATGTTTGCTCCGTGCGTGCAATCTGCACAACTCCACCGGAATATCTGCTATAATACCGGCAGACGCTGTTCGTAGGGAGATCAGAAACTCCCGACTGTAGATAATTTCCCCCAATACTCCATACTCCGAACCGTAACAGGAGGAGAGTTCCAGCAGTAGCGTTATCACAATAGATATTGCGAACAGTTGATCAAAAGTCTTTAGATTAGATTAGATTAGATTCAACTTTATTGTCATTACACAAGTACAGGTACAAGGCAACGAAATGCAGTTTAGGTCTAACCAGAAGTGCAATAGCAGTAAAGTGCAGGATATATACAATGGTTGCGTACGTGCAGGATATGGAGATGTACAGGATTTACAGGTAATATGTACAATGAATATAAATATACAGATGGTTATTACTATAAAAAGGTGAGTGTGTGCCATAAATATAATTACAGGTGTCTCTTTTCTATAAACAGCATTTACAGTTGAATATGTACTCTAAATGTAATGTGATACACACGCATCGCGCCGCACACATACACACACTCACTCACATACACACACACATACACACACAACCATACACACATACACACACAACCATACACACATACACACACAACCATACACACATACACACACTGACATACACACATACACCCAGAATTAGACCGGAGAGCTATACACACACTCATTCACACACACACATACACACACACACACACACACACACACACTCACATACACACACCACCATACACACATACTCACAGGGAATTAAACCGGAGAGCTATACACACAGACACTCACATACACACATACACACACACACTCACTCACATACACACATACATACGCGCATACTCACACACACACTCACACACACAAACACACACACACACACTCACATGCACACATACTCACATACACACACTCACTCACATGCACACGTACACATACATACACTCACACACACTCACATACACACACACACACACACACACACTCACATACACACATACATACTCACACATACACACACACACATATACACACACACAAACAAACAAACAAACAAACAAACAAACAAACAAACACACACACACACACGTGATATACAGATGTCTCTGACTATGAACAGAATTTTACAGGTAGGTGTATACAATTGTAGCTTAATTGTTAGCTTAAGGTAAGCAGTAGATTTAAGGTAGTGCAAACAGTGAAATGTAAACAGTTGGTAGCAAAGGTGCAGTAGTGCAGGGGATGGTGGGATGGTGGGGGATGAGAGGAGAGTCTGTGAGGGGAGTGGGATGGTGGTGGGGGGTAGAAGAGTCTATGAGGGTAGTGGGATGGTGGGGGTGAGAGGAGAGTCTGTGAGGGGAGTGGCATGGTGGGGGGTGAGAGAGGAGTCTGTGAGAGGTGTGGGGTCAGCAAGGGTTAGAGTTCAGTAAAGACACAGCTCTGGGGAAGAAACTGTTCTTTAGTTCTTTAAAAGCCACATCTCTGAATCACTGACACTTCCTATTCACTCATAAACATTAATGTTCACAATAAACACTCAATAAAACGAGTCAAACAAACAATGGAGCTGCAAGCTGCTGGGTCGCACACACACTGGAGCGCCCCGGAGCAAGGTAGATGACAGATGTGTGGGGGCCCTCACACTGGAGCACAGGCATGGGGGGGGCACACATCACCCAGCAGGTAAGAGGTTTATGTCCACCCTAGGAGGAGGGAGAAAAGAGAAAAAAAAACTGTAATAGGTAGATGTGATAATATGAGCGGATTTAGTGTGTACCTATAGCTACAGCCAGTGTAAACGTGTACCTACAGCTACAACCAGTGTAAACGTGTACCTACAGCTACAACCAGTGTAAACGTATACCTACAGCTACAACCAGTGTAAACGTGTACCTACAGCTACAACCAGTGTAAACGTGTACCTACAGCTACAACCAGTGTAAACGTGTATCTACAGCTACAACCAGTGTAAACGTGTACCTATGATCAATCAGTCTCCATACGTTTGGTGAAATAAGTATGTTTTGAGTTTGCTTTTGAAAACTTCAACAGAGTCAGCTCGCCGCACTTCCGCCGGGAGCCTATTCCATAAAAATGGGGCTCTATAAGAAAAGGCTCTGTAGCCAGCAGACTTCTTCTTTACTCGAGGAAGTTGAAGGAGGCCAGCGTCTTGAGAGCGAAGGGTACGAGCTGGAGTATACCGGGTGATGAGGTCAGATAGGTAAGAGGGCGTGCGTCCACAAAGGATTTTATATGTTAACAGGAGAACTTTGAAATCTGCTCTAACATGAATAGGAAGCCAATGTAATGAAGCCAGGACCGGAGTAATGTGATCAAACTTCCTGGTCTTTGTTAAAAGTCTGGCGGCTGTATTTTGGACCATTTGTAGTCCGTGAGTACTTTTCCTCGGGAGTCCAGAGAATAACGCATTGCAGTAGTCCAGCCTGGATGTGACAAATGCATGAATGAGAATTTCAGCATCAGCTAAAGAGAGGCAGGAGCGAATTTTTGAGATATTCCTCAAGTGAAAAAAGCCTAGTTTAGTGACCTCACTAATGTGCTGCTGCAGTGATAGTGTGGAGTCAAAAATGACACCAAGGTTCCTCACAGTGTTGCCGTGCTGAAACACACAATTGTTGATCGAGACAGTAAGATTGTTGAACTTGTGCCGATGACTGGCAGGACCAATTAACAAGAGCTCTGTTTTATCCGAGTTCAAATGGAGGAAGTTTTGAGACATCCATGTTTTAATTGAAACGACACAGGCCTCTAGACGCTTGATGTCAGTAGTATTATTCGCTTTTATTGGTAGATACAGCTGTGTATCATCGGCATAACAGTGGAAGTTTACTCCATAACTTCTGATGATTTGTCCCAATGGTGTAACATATAGTGAAAAAAGTATGGGACCAAGCACAGACCCTTGTGGCACACCGAATTTCACTGGTGCCGTGGAGGAGAAGGATTTATTAAAAGAGACAAAATGAGAGCTATCACACAGATAAGATTCTAGCCAAGCAAGAGCAGAGCCAGAGATGCCAAACACATTCTTTAGTCTGTTGATTAGCACTGCATGATCAATCGTATCAAATGCAGCGCTGAGATCTAGCAATAACAGTAGAGCCGATGAGTCCTCGTCAATCTGAAGGAGGAGATCGTTAGTCACTTTAACTAAAGCTGTTTCAGTGGAATAAGAGGCCCTAAATGCAGACTGAAACGGCTCGAGGAGGTCATTTTCCGATAGATATAAAGTTATTTTAACACAACTTTTTCGAGGACTTTAGATAGAAAAGGTAAATTGGAGACAGGACGGTAATTATTTAGGCATCCAGGATCCAGAGTAGGTTTTTGAGTAGGGTTTGACCACAGCCTGTTTGAAGAGGGAAGGAACGGTGCCAGTAGACAGGGACAAGTTTATAATGTTTAACATAATTTGCCCTACATAGGGCCACAGTTCTTTAAGCTGTTTTGCTGGCAGGATATCCAGAAGGCACGTAATTGCTTTACATGAGGAAACCACCTTTGTCAGCTCATTGAGGGATACAGGATCTAGGACTGAGAGACGAGAGGTCAGTGGATCCAAGTGAATGAGACCCGGAGCTGAGGAAGACAAAACCAAAATATTATCCCTGATATCTTCAATTTTATGTTTGAAGAAATCTAAAAAGTCTTGTGCACTAAAGGGAGAGGAGTCTTCAGTTTTTTTGGTTGGATTAGTTTAGCAACTGTCCCAAATAGAAACCTGGTGTTTTGCCAGTTTTCTCTGATTAGAGATGAGAAATAAGCCGTCTTTGCAGTGCTGATAATTTAGATTAGTTTTTGACTTGCGCCATGTGCGTTCAAAACTCCTGCAGGCCTGTTTTAAAGCCCGGGTTTCCTCGTTATACCATGGTGTAGGTCGTCTGGTTGGTCTGGGCTTTGTCCTGAGGGGTGCCACTGAGTCAGTGATGGCTGAGAGGGTTGCATGGACCTCCTTTGTGTAGGCTTCTATTGAGTTTCCAGGTGGAGTTAAATTAGGAAGAACATCTGTCAGCCGTGTGGCAAACATTTCCATTGCAGCCGCGCTAAAATTCCGTGTAAACACTACGCAATTGTCAGAATTTGAGGGGAGTCTATAACTAATCTCAAATTCCACCAGTGAGTGATCTGAAACAGCAGATGAAAGAGAGGAGACTAAGAGATGGGAAACATCTATTCCCCGAGCCAAAACAAGATCTAGATAGTTTCCACTAATGTGTGTGGGCTCATGAACAAACTGGTTGAAAGGCAGGGTTGTAACTAGTGATTGAAATGCTCTTATTTAGATGAATATTAAAGTCACCAACTAGAAGGATGTTATCAGCGTGGGTTATTAAGTCCGAGAGGAAAATTCCAAACTCATCCAAGAAAGAAAAGTAGGGACCCGGAGGGCGATAGACTACAGCTAAATAAAATGGCTTCCTTCCGTTAATTTTAAGAAGGAATATGTTTGATGAGTAACACTTCGAATGAGTTAAATTTTGGCTGTGATGATGGACCTGTAAAGCAAAATGCAGCTTTATGAATGAAACACCACCACCCTGCTTCGACGTGCGACCTACCTGTGCATATGCATAATCAGGGGGAGAGGCTTCATTTAGTGGCAGAAAAACATTGGGCCTAAGCCAAGTTTCACAAAGACAAAGTAAATCCAAGCAATGAGAAGTAATAAGATCATTAATTAAGAGTACTTTGGAGGATAGAGACCGCACATTCAGGAGACCAATCTTCAGTCTTGATATATATATATATATATATATATATATATATATATATATATATATATATATATATATATATATAAAATAAATACCTTGGGCGTGTGTATTCATTGCACCTATATGTTCTGTTCAATGTTATTTTTATATGGAAGTCCATATATATATATATCAGCTGGTAAGGACAAGACCTTTCACACGGGGGACCCAGGTTCGAATCCCCCTCGGGGTGCTATCCAGTGTGGGTCCTTAGGCAAGACCCTTCGTGCTACTGCCTACCTCATAATGATGATGAGAGACAATGAATGCTATGAGAAGCCGGATCAGACGACGCCCGGCCAGGTGTTGGGGAACCAGAGCAACTTGACGACAAATGGGCTACTGGAACAAGACGGAGATGGGCGAGATGCGATAACAAGGCTCTCTTGGAATGCTACTACTCCAGTAACCCTAGTCAGAGGGGTTACATGAAGAGAATGTGGTAGCTCAGTGTTCCAACATCCACAAGCGGCAGCTGCTATCCCAACTTGAGATTGACGAGATACAACACAAAAAAATAACGCTGAACGAGGCAGCGACTGACCTGAAAGACAAGATCATGGCGAGAATGAATGCATGGCAACCCCGACACCAATTACAATGGCTAAGTGAAGTACCATCAGAAAGTCTCCTAGAAGATGTGAATGCAGCATTGAGTGCGATCCCTACCACATCCATCACTGAAACCAATGAGCAACTATACACATCCGCAGCAGTGATCCTCCAGATGCTTGGCTATAAGAGCAACCATGGGAGCCATGAGAAACAGTACCCACCATGGAAACGAAGGCTGGAGGCCAAGATCAAGCAGACACGTAGAGAAGTAAGCCAACTGACAGAGGCCAAGAAAGGTGAAATGAGAAAACAGGTACCCAAGAGGTACAACCAGATGCCCATACCTGAAGCACTTGAAACTGCCAAACAAAGGCTCCAAGCCTTGGCCAGACAATATATATATATATATATACACACACACACACACTTTTATAATATTAATATTATAATAAAATAATTTGAATTATTACGTTTATTTTAACTTCTTGAGGGTTGGGCCATTTACTAGGCTTTTCCCCTCGACATTGCACTGCGCCTACTTCAGAGATCACTGTTCCCAGCTATTTTTGCCTACCATCAAATGCCTGACCTCTTTAGAAAGCTGAGACCCTGTAGTTTCTTAGGAAATAATCAGAATAATTCTGTGAAGTACTGGCACAGAGTTATAGAGGCTAGAATATTGTTTTTTCTTTCTGCTGGATAACAAGCATCTCAACTGACCACATTTCAGGTCTCTGCACAAAAGTCTGGCATCTTCTCCTATAAAGCCAGCAATTTCCTGTATCATAATGTAAGATGTTTTTAACAAACCAAACCCATTGGAAATCACGTGCAACTTAAGTTATATTGAAAAGAAAGAGCAATTCTGCCTCTCCCACTGATGTAAAATTGCTGGGTAGCAGCTAAACTGTAACTACTAACGTTAGGTCTCACTCAAAGCCAGCTAATAACTACAACCACATTCACAAAGACTGTAATTTAGACAAAAAAATGGTTGTCATAAAATCGTTATTGGTGTCAGTAAAACTATAACTGAACAGCTCGATTGTGGTCTCAGCCTTGATAACTTGCAAATGCGTTAGCCGTGATACACAACTATGCTGCACGATTAAGTCGTCTTTCGAAAAGAAAAGCTGCAATTTCAACATGTTCACGCATCCAGAATTATAGCCACGTTATTAACGTTTGTAAGAAATCAAACATTTTGTAAATCCGTCAAGATTTCAGCGAGATAAGAGTATTTGTGTTCGTGCAGATAATTCACCTTACATCAGGTACCACAGAGCCCGTCAGAAAGCTTGCCTGTGACAAGATGGCCGCCAGTGATGACGTTAGAGACTCCGCCGTAAGACATCTAGCCTTTATTATGTATATCTATGTGAATAACTATCTGCTTGTATGTAGTGCGAGTATGTGTCCTGGGAAACTCTCCCTTCCTGTGTGATGTCAGCACCCTAAGGTTAGCTTTTTTTGTCGGAAGCCTTGGCCCCCGGTAAACAGTGGACAATGGCTGGCGTCTCAAGTCTAACATTGCGGGTAGAAAGTACGATGCTCGCTCCGGCTGGCCGGCGCAGAGGGAACATGCCGGCGATTTGCGCGGACAAGCGGACTTGAAAGCGCCGAAAACCGGTTCGCGGTCAGAGGGGGGGACCGCGGACAGGAGCGGACAACCGGAGGCTTGCGCCTGCCTGAATCACTTCGCCGACAGACCGGGAGGAAAGCAGGACTCTTTGCAACAGCTGCCGAAACAACTGAGCCGCAACTGGAGCTATCGCTAGCAGGACTGCTATCAGACCCGCATCTGATACTATCCGGAAACCCTGACACATCTAAAGTAACCAAACCCTGTCTATGCTGATCTAGCTGCTCTAACTCACAAACACGTCTCTCTAATAGAGACAATCTGTCTAGTAATACCGAACAAAAATGGCAATCCATTGCCCCAAGCAGATGCAAATACAGAAAAAAGCTTAGCTAAGCTAGTGTACGTACAGCTAAGTCAAGCCAACTGTTCACAACTCACAATGATAAATTCTAACACACACACAGCAGTACAACCACAAGTTACAGGGAAAACTCAGAACACACAACAAGACTAACCACCAGTAGAAAACAGTAACAAACACAACAATCGAGGTATGCTAAGCGCTAACTCAATTGCTAAAAACCCGCTAGCGGGCTAGCTAGCACAAACAAAAATGCCCTGTTCACAAAATGACAGCAACTCTGGTACTAACCTCTAGCAGAAATATAATCAGTATAACAATGAATGAGGTGTGGTGCACAGTTAAAGTGTTGACAATGTTTAAGAAATAATAAATATGTAACTTTTGGGACAATGCCAGGAGAGATTCGTCACCGGGATGCGTCCTTCGTCCACCGGCAGACAAAACAGAGCCGAGGGAGAGTCCCCAAGGCTGTACAGAATGACATCAGGGAGTTAATGAGGAGATCTACCAGGCCTTACAGGATGATATCAGAAAGTTAATAATGAACTTCAAGGTTTTACAGAAAGAGTTATTACTGTACTGTCATATCAAAACTGTATAAAAGCTTATGTCTACTGTTCAAACATTAGTAGTGCTGGGGAAGACTACTCGGGTCGTTTATTGTGTTGGTTGTGAAACAATAAAGACTTTATGACATTGGATCTAGTGTTGCGTTCATAACCCATTCCATACAATAGTGCCAAAGACTAAGGGGTCAGTTTTGACACTACACAATAACAATGGACCTAGAGTGGGACCCAAAGCAAGAAACCGGGGTCTGAACCACATATTTAGGTTACAAAGATCTCGGTGCATAACTCCTATTTGTCTGAAATCCCCTGGTTTTGAGCCACAGCTGAAACTGTCTCATGTCTCATGGAATTTCCAATGGTATCATTGTGGATGCATCTGCCATGAGACCCAGAATTCTCATTTCCTTGCCTAGTCTGATATTCTTCAAGGTAGTCAGAATGGACTCGACGCGTGCAGGAGATAGATCTGCCTGCATTGTGATTGGATCCCATATAAATCCCTAAATATGTTGTCCTCTGGGCAGTAGAGAGATCCGTGGGTGGTCTCATCCTTCAAGGTCGGGGCTTGGGAGCTTGAGGGTTCTGCGCCCTGAGCCAGATCTGCCAAACCAGACAAGACCTAAAGTGTAGGCTGTGCAAAGTGGCCCCTGAGACAATTCAGCAGATAACTGCAGCGTGTAAGATGCTGGCATGGAGCGCCATAACCAAGTGACTGGCATAGTGTACAGGAACATTTGCACGGAGTACGGACTGGAAACCCCATGATCAAAGTGGGAAACACCTCCAAAGGTGGTAGAGAAAAAGAAAAAAAAAAATATATATATATATATATATATATATATATATATATATATATATATATATATATAAAACTTTTTTTACAATTACTTATTACAATGAAGTATATTTGTTGAAAATTCTAGTTTTATATAAATTTTTTTATTGTGGTAATATTGACGCACACTTTACACCACCGTCTAGTCGGTTCCACAGAATCACACCACTTCGACTAATACCCTGTCTCTTTAATGTTGTATGAACACACTGTACCTTTAAGGTTATATTCTACTCAATGTTTCTTTTGGTAAACATTTTTTGAATATTACTGTTTTTAGCTTTATATATAAATAGCAATGTTTTTAATTTAACTAAGTCTTCAAGTTTTATATTATGTAAATTTAGGAACAGTGTGTTATAATGATCTCTAAATCCCACATTGACCTTGTGGTGGGCTGTTGTATTTAATAGCAAATAGGCTTGGATTAAAAGCTTATTCTAATCGACTTAACAAAGAAATGGCAAATAAAAAAAAATGTTTATTTTGAAACAATGCCAAGTACAATGCAAATACGTTCATATTTTATGAATACCATCAGCAAGGTACAAATGTTGTTTCTCTTTACTCAGCACTGCTGACTGACTGGAAAAAAGAAAAAAAAGTCAAATGCTTGCTTCATCTTTAGTGTATGGACACATAAAACATCAGAATATTTTATTAAATGATTACCTTCCCAGCATCACGGCTCTTGACTCTAATCTTGTTGACCTGAGACTCAGCGATGTCAGCACGCTCCTGAGCTTCCTCCAGTTCATTTTGAACCTTTCTGAGTCTGGACATGTGAGTGTTTGCCTGCTCCTCCTTTTAAGAAGTAGCCATATTACTTATTGGTAAAATGTTAATGTTTCAAAAATAAAAAAGTGCTGCATTGCATTTTCATTAACTTACAGCCTCCTCAGCTTGTCTCTTGTAAGCTTTGACTTTAAGCTGCAGCTTGTCCACCAGATCCTGGAGTCTGGTCACGTTCTTCTTGTCCTCCTCAGTCTGTGATCAAAGTAATATCAAGAAAATCAGCGTTAATATGTAGATCTGAAGCTCAGTTTATGGTCACTAAGAAAACTCTTAAAATAGTTTGTTATATTTAACATATATATTCAAAAAACTAGAATTCTCAAGTGTCTTGGCCATGGAACATTCACACAGTTTCTATGGTGTACAAAAAAAATAAAAATACCTGATAGGTCAGCTCCTTGACTCTCCTCTCATACTTGCGGACTCCTTTAATTGCATCAGCTCACGTTCTGCTCAGCTTCAACTTCTACTTCAAGCTCTTTAAAAAGACATTTAAATACGTTGGTTTAAAATGTTTTCCACAGTATGTTACAAACACTTCAGCAAAGGCACACACCCTGGACTCCAGTTTCTGGAGTTGCTTCTTGCCGCCCTTCATGGCGAGGTTTTCAGCCTCATCCAGACGGTGCTGCAGATCCTTGACAGTGACCTCCAGGTTCTTCTTCATCCTCTCAAGATGAGAGCTTGTGTCCTGCTCCTTCTTTAGCTCCTCAGCCATCATGGCAGCCTGAAATATTTAAGAGTGTAATTATTTTCTTGACAAAAAGATATATAAAAACGTAAATTACTGTGTGTTAGCCATTATAAACTCACATCAGTGATGGCCTTTTTGGCTTTCTCTTCAGCATTTCTTGCTTCTTGAATTATATCATCCACTTCACCCTGAACCTGGACCAGATCAGCCTCCAGCTTCTTCTTGGTGTGCAGAAGATTGGTGTTCTGTGTGACCAAGAGAAACATACTTAGATAGATGGTTTTATTTATTTTGCTATTCCTCTCACGTGTTAGTAGAATAATTTAAAGCCAAACCTGAGAGTGAAGCAGTCCGACACGCTCACTAGCATCCACCAACTCCTGCTCAGCCACCTTGTGTGCTCTTTCTGTCTGTTCCAGAGCAGCTCTCAGCTCCTCAATCTCAGACAGCATCAGGCCATTTCTGCGCTCCACCATAGCAACCTGCTCCTTCATATCTTCATGTCCTCTGACGGCATCGTCAAGGTGCAGTTGGGCATCCTGGTAACAGCAAAGAGAACATTTCATTCATATACTACATTTCATTGATCCTACTTTTGTTTGAATGACTTGATTAAATCACCTTGAGCTGGCCCTGGACATTCCTCAGTTGTTTCTGGGCCTCAGCAGCCTGTCTGTTGGCATAACTCAGCTGAATCTCCATCTCATTCAGGTCTCCCTCCATCTTCTTTTTGATTCTCAGAGCATCATTCCTGCTCCTGACCTCAGAATCAAGAGTGCTCTGCATGGAGTCAATGATCCTCTGGCTGTTCCTCTTGATCTGCTCCATCTCCTCGTCCTTCTCTGCTAGCTTCCTGTCAACCTCACCTTTGATTTGGTTGAGCTCCAGTTGAACATGGAGAATCTTGGCCTCCTCATGCTCCAGTGTGCCCTTTTGAATAGATTACACAAAATATCAAATACTATCACTTTAGTAAAAACATGTATAAATGTTTGAAAAATTAGATAGTGTTGAATAAAATTCATAACTTAAATGATTTAACGATACCTCAGCTTCCTCCAATGCTGTCTGTATCTCAACCTTCTCTGTCTCAACAGTCTTCTTGGCTTTCTCCAGCTCATGGATGCTCTTTCCAGTCTCACCGATCTGTTCAGTCAAATCTGAGATCTCCTCTGAAGAAAAACAAAATGGGGATTTATTAATATTATAATCAACTAGCTGTATTTCTGTTTTCCTATATTTATTAATGTGAGAGGAATGACTCACGCTGCAGGTTCTTGTTCTCTCTCTTCATGGTCTCCAGATGATCCAGAGCCTCCTCATAAGAGTTCTTCATCTTAAAGAGCTCAGTGCTCAAAGAACGAGCCTCCTTCTGGGCTCCCTCCAGTTCAGCCTGACCCTCCTCATACTTCTGCTTCCACTCTGCCAGGACCTGAGAATATGTGCTTTGAGTAAAAAATGTATATGATAGAGATATGATTGGCTGTCATTATCATTGTTGTTTACTTTGTCAAAGTTTCTCTGCTTCTTGTCCAGATTGGCAGCCAGAGCATTAGCTCTCTCCACATCAATCATGAGGTCCTCCACCTCACCTTGCAGCCTCTGTTTGGTCTTCTCCAAAGAGGCACACTTTGAGTTCACAGCCTGAATGGATTCCTCAGCCTCCTGCAGACGCTGGGCAAGCTTTTTCCTGTGGTTAAGGAAAGAGAGAAGGAAACACAAATACAGAATAAACACATAAAATCACCTTGCATAAAACTCAAACAAAAAATAAATAATTTTATTTACTTGGACTCCTCCAGTTCCTCTGTGCGCTGAATAGCATCAGTCTCATATTTGCTTCTCCACTGAGCCACTTCACTGTTGGCTTTGGACATTCCTCTCTGCAGCTCAGCCTTGGCCTCCTGCTCCTCCTCAAACTGCTCTCTGAGCAGATCACAATCATGACGGGCAGACTGGACAGCATGAGCCAGGGCGTTCTTGGCCTGTTCAAATCAACATTCAGTATATAGTATTCAGTCAACAAACCACATGAAAGTAAAAATTTAAAATTTCAGAAAATACATTTTTCTGACCTTGACTTCTTCCTCAAAGTGTCTCTTCAGCTCTTCAATCTGCTGAGTAAAAGCCTGTTTGCCCCTGGTCAGCTGGGAAACCAGTGCTTCTTTCTCCTCAATCTGACGAGCAAACTCACCTGTAATAGATTAATTAATCATTTTTTGTCAAAGATCCCAGAACTAACAAGTAATATGCTTTAGGTTTTGGTGCCATACCATTCTCTGTCTGCAATCTAGCTCTCTGAGTATTAATATCATTGAGCTGGCGAACATTCTCATCATTTTTGGCCTTGAGTTCACTAAACTGGTCCTCAAGAGTCCTGCACATTTTTTCTAAGTTGCCCTATTAAAAGCAGAAAAGAGACAATATTTATGAGGTGAGAGGACATGGCACTTAGCTTCAGTTTTAGCTACTTGTTGAGATTGTATTCTAGCAGCCTTTAACCAAAAATCTATGGAAACATAGTTTCTTACCTTTGCTTTAGCCACAGCTTCCATGTTGCTGGAGAGGTCATCGATCTCCATTTTGTACTCGCTTTTCTCTTTCTCCAGCTTCTGTTTGACCCGCTGGAGGTTGTCGATCTGCTCTCCCAGCTCAGCAACACTGTCAGCTTGCTTCTTGCGAAGAGCTGCAGCGGTTGCCTCATGCTGCAGGGTGGACTCTTCAAGATCACGACGCAGCTTCTGGAACTCAGCCTCACGTTTCTTGTTCAGCTCGATCTGGGCGGATGTGGCTCCACCAGCTTCCTCCAGCCTCTCACTGATCTCCTCCAGCTCCCTGGAGAGATCAGCTCTCTGCTTCTCCACCTTTGCACGAGCTGCTCTCTCAGCCTCAATCTCCTCCTCCAACTCCTCAATACGAGCCTACATTGATCAGAGCAACAGGAAAACATACTTTTTTTTTTGTTTGTTTGTTTCAACCAAGCCTAACTTTAAAGGTATTTACCTGGAGTTCCTTGATCTTCTTCTGAAGCTGAGCACCAAGGGACTGTTCATCCTCAATCTTGCTGAGGAACTGACTGATCTCAAAGTCTTTCCTAAAAACATATTTTCGACATGTTTGTTTCATATCAATTATATATACATATACACATTTCCAAAACTGTGTAATAATATCTATCAATAACACAACACCATTCATAGAGTGTGATTCTAAAAGTTTTGTAAGTATACTTTTTGATTTTCTCATCAGATTGCTGCTTTTCATTCTCCAGATCCATGATGGATTCTTGAGCCAGTTTCAGGTCTCCCTCCAGCTTCCTCTTGGTTCTCTCAAGGTCCATGCGGAGTTTCTTCTCTTGCTCCAGAGATCCCTCAAGCTACCAAAGGACAGTTTTCAATAGGTTATCCCAGTAAGATTTTGTGGACTTTTAAACAACAGTTATCATTATCAATAAAAAACAAAGTTTCCTCACATCGTCCACTTGCTGTTCCAGCTTGGTCTTGGCTTTGGTCAGACTGTTGACTTTGTCTTCCTCTGCCTGAAGGTCATCCAGAGTTTGCTGGTGGGCCTCTTGGAGGGCTTTCTTCTCTTTGGTCAGTTTGGCAATAGACTCATCTTGAGATGTCATCTCCTCTGTCAGGTTTTTCACCTAAAAAATACCACATCTCTGATTTCTTTTAGCTCACAATAAACTAATGGAATCTTAAATATCATTATAGAGATTGGACCTACAACACTTAAATGAAAATGATCTGCTTCTTTCATTATAAAATCTATCTGTATTTCAGTAACATTTACTTACATTTTATATGTTTGTAATGTTATGAATGCTTATTTTAAACTCGAGCTTTGTATGTATGTAATATAATATGATCAACCTTGTTCTCAGTGGCATGTTTCTCTTTCTCCACTTTGGCCAAGGTGAGCTCCAAGTCGTCAATGTCTTTTTTCAGCTCAGAGCATTCATCCTCCAGCTTCCTCTTCTTCGCAGTCAGCTCACCGTTGATTTCCTCCTCATCCTCCAGTCTCTCAGTCGTCTCTTTGAGTTTGGCTTCAAGTTGGATTTTGCTTTTAATGAGCCCCTCACACCTTTCCTCAGCATCAGAGAGGTTGTCAACTTCCTATAGCACATACATACACAGAGGTTTATAATGGAATTCATATTTACATTCTTATCTAAATACCATTATAATTCCATAATGTGGTCCTTAATTATTCACTGACCGAAGCTACTTGCAACTGCAGGTCATTTTTCTCTCGCAGCACAGCAATCATTTTCTCTTCCAGCTCTTTCTTCTTTGCCAGAGCAGCGGCCAGGTCAGTCTTCATCTTCTCATAGTTCTCTTTCATATTCTGCAGTTCTTTCTCAGTCTCTGCACTCTGAAGCAGAGGTTTGATCTTGAAGTACAGACTCATCCATGGCCAGTCTTTCACAGCAGTGAAGGAGCGGATGTTGTACTGGATGGTGTAGATGGATTCTCTGCATACGTTCACACAAATGCATCATTGAGTCTAAGTTGTTGATTTGGTCTAGTTTAAAAAAATAAAAAGTGTACCTTCTCTCCGTCATCTTAACATACTCCTTCCTCATGACATATCCTCTGGCGAGAGCTTGAATCATGCAAACCAGTGAGGCAAGTTTCTCGTCTCTCATCTCCTCCAGTACACCCAGCAGACCAGCTTTAAAGAACACCTGTTATACAACCAAACAAAAATGACACTGATATTTATCAGAACTACCAGACATACAACATATATTGGGTGGCAGTAACTCAGTGGTAGAGCGGCCGTCCTTCGAGTGGGTGGGCGGTTTTATCTCCGCCCGAAACATCCCAAAACATAATAACATCCCGCTCTCCCCCACAGTTCATACTGTCGTTGTGTCCTTGGTCAAGACACTTAACCCACCTTGCCTCCAGTGGTCAGCTGTAACACTGGTAAAACGCTTTGAGTGGCTAATAGTTGGAAAAGCGCTATATAAATAAATTATAATTTATATATATATATATATATATATATATATATATATATATATATAATTTATTAACAAACCACATTTTATGTACCTTTGTGTGTCCAAACATATACTGAGTGTGGTCCACATCAATGGAGCCCAGAAGTTTCTCTGAAGCCTTCTTGTTGTCCATAAAATGTCCATCGGGGATGACTGCAGCATTTAATACTTTGTATCTAAGTAGGAAAATATTTTGTATTGTTCAATTTATTAAAGTTTCGAACATTTAGAGATGTAGTTAACAACCTATCCTGGCCAAATTGCTTAATGCCAAATTTTTATTATTGATGAAAAATACTATATTTCTAGTCACTACTTGACTGAACATGTAATGACTATCCACCTCTGCTTGAAGTCACCGTAGATGACTCTGCTGGGGAAGCCCTTTCTGCAGATTCTGATGCCCTCCAGTACACCATTACACCTCAGCTGGTGAATGACCAGAAAGTTCTCCATAAGACCTGGAGATAAAAGAGTTATTGATCGCCTATGTTTACATCTTCAAATTTATGCCTTAAGTTAAAAACAGTAACCTGGTGTCTTAGATTCATTTGGAATCAAGCAGCGCACAAAGTGAGGGTGTGTGCTCCTCAGGTTGGTCATCAGCTTGCCCAAGTTCTCCTGTGGATCAGCAGATATTATGTAATGGCACTATTTTAATTGTGGTTTTACACAGCAAGAAGAAAACAACATACTCTGAAAAGGGCAGACACAGTCTGGAAGGAACCACCCTTCTTCTTGCCACCCTTCTTGCCAGCAGCAGCAGCCTCTGTAGAAGACATTGTAGTTAGTCAATTTTCTTTTATTTGTTTTTCATTATGCATTTGTGACTTCACCATCCAGAGAGTTTCTTACCCTCAGCTGCAGCAGCACTAGCTGAATACAGTGTGGTCATCAGTTTGTTTCCAGCCTTCTGGTAGAGCTGAACAACTGAGTCGTTCAGGGGGTCCTTGTTCTTTTCCAGCCAGCCAGTAATATTGTAGTCTACTGTACCGGCGTAGTGGACCAGAGAGAAGTGAGCCTCAGCCTTGCCCTTACCAGGCTTTGGTTTCTCAAAAGCCTTGGTTTTTCCAAGATGCTGATCATGCAGCTTGTTCTTGAAGGTTGTGTCAGAGGCCTTGGGGAACATGCACTCCTCTTCAAGGATGGAGAAGATGCCCAATGGCTGTGAAGTAATAAAATATGTTATCAACTACTCATTTCTTTTGTTTACAATTATTTAATTTCACATTAGTCATGGGTTACCTTCTCAATAAGCTCAATGCAGGCAGCTAAGTCCATACCAAAGTCAATGAACTCCCATTCAATGCCCTCTTTCTTATACTCCTCTTGCTCCAAGACAAACATGGTTTGGTTGAAAAACTGTTGCAGTTTCTCGTTGGTGAAGTTGATGCAGAGTTGCTCCAAGCTGTTAAACTACAAACCACAGGTAAACTATTATAAATCTGAGCACACAGTAGTTATGCTATTGTTGTACCATAGTGTTAAACTTACATCAAAGATCTCAAATCCAGCGATGTCCAACACTCCAATGTAGTAGGATCTTGCCTGCTTTGTGTCCAGCATCTCATTGATGCGGACAACCATCCACAAGAACATTTTCTCATAGATAGACTTGCACATAGCCATGACAGAATTGTTGACCTGGCAGACATTAGAAAATGTAATTCTACTTGAGTTGACTGAATTTTTATTCATTATACATTCATCTTATTGTTGTTGTGTAGTGCTAACTTATATGTGATACCTGTGGGACGGTTTGACCTTTGGTCACCATCTCATTTCCAACCTTGACTCTAGGGTAGCACAGAGCTTTCAGCATGTCGGCTGAGTTCAGGCCCAAGAGGTAAGAGATCTTGTCAGCATCTGATGAAACAGAAAATCAAATCAGATAAGTACTGTATGTCCAAAATAAATTATGATGAGGGACGATTCCAGTCAAGAGTTACCCTCAGTGCCGTCTGGTTCAGCCTGCTCCTCACGCTGCTTCTGCTTGAATTTCATGCTGCCATGATGGATCACAGCACCAGTCAATTTGTAGATGTTCAACTTATCCTCAGCAGAGAAGCCCAAGATGTCAATGGCCGACTGAATAATCCAATAACATCAATTAGATCATGCACCAAAATGTACATTTGTGTGTGTTGTAACTTACATCAGTTGCAATGAACTCCTCGACATCATCAATGCTCTTGACAGTGATTTGACCCTGACTGATCATTGGGTAGTCGTAAGGGTTAGTGGTGATCAGAAGGGCCTCTGTAGTATACAAACACATGGCAATGAAATTGTTTTAATATACATTGTAAAATAAATATTTATTACATTTTAATTATCACGTTACATGTTATAACCAAAATGTGAGAACATACCCAGAAGCTCAGGCTGGTGGCCAGTCATGAGCTGGTAGAAGATGTGGTAGCTCCTCTCAGCAGACAGTTGGAAGGTCACACGGGACTTCTCCAGCAGATCTACGGCAACAAAAAATATATATATTTTTTTTGGTCATAGAAATAAAAGTGCTTAACTTTCATGTAGCATTTCATCAATCTTTCCTAGCTTTAATAAAAATGATTTATTCACACTTACATGTTTCAATATCACATGAAGATAATTTCCCAGTTGAACCAAAGTGGATCCTAATGAATTTACCCTAGATGGCCAGAATAAAGTCATTAATACAAGTCAATCCAAAATGACCCTGATGTGTTTTAAATGTGACTACTCACAAATCGAGAGGAGTTGTCGTTCCTCACAGTCTTGGCATTACCATAGGCCTCCAGGAGAGGGTTGGCAGCAACAATCTGGTCCTCAAGGGATCCCTGAAGGAGAGAGGTATAATGTCCAACCGAAGTGTCTAAATTATTTCTATATTGTGTCACTGTTATACGTTACATAGTTCACCTTAATTTTGCTGGCGACTTGTGGCTCACTCTTTTTGGCTCCAATAGCTGCAATTGATGCAAAGTACTGGATGACACGCTTGGTGTTGACCGTCTTTCCAGCACCGGATTCTCCGCTGGTTTAGGGGAGACATATTGTAAAAAACTTTCTTAAAATCCATTTCACTCAATGGTGCTTCTCTAATACGTACGTAATCAGGACAGACTGGTTTTCTTGATCTGAAATTATGAAATAAAAGTAATTGTGATAACATTTTAAGCCTGCAACATAGCACACCTTTTTTAATGTATATTTCTCACCATATTTAGTATTCAAATCTTACCAGTTTGCATGAACTGATAGGCATTGTCAGAGATGGAGAAGATGTGGGGTGGGGCCTCAATCCTCTTCTTGCCTCTGTAGGCACCTACACAGACAGTATCGTACACAGGAAGCCACTTGTAGGGGTTCACCACGACACAGAACAACCCAGAGTAGGTCTGTAAAACATGAACAAAGACCATAAAAGAGTTATTACAACATTACAAGTAGTTTATTTCAGGTAGTAGGTAAGTCTCTGTACATGGATGCTGCTATTAAAAACTCACGTAGATCATCCATGATGCAAAACGCTCTTTGAGGTTATACAACACAGATGGCTCATTGAGGTGGGTCATCATGGCCATGTCCTCCATCTTGTCATACTTGGGAGGGTTTCGGGGATTAAGGTCCTCCTCTTTGACAGTGAGAGTTTTCTAAACATGTATAATTTTTAAACATTGTAAATGTAATTTTAAATAAATCATCAAATAATTTAACAGTTTAAACACAAATATGAGTAACTTGCCTTTCCGACTTCTGTCTCAACTGTGGCTTTGCCACCCTCCCTTTTGATGACTTTGCACTTGAGATACATCTCATCAGTGTCAGGCACAAAGAACTCAGTCTTGGGATCAAATGGTGCAGTCGCAGCTTCAATCCTCTCCCTCTCTGGCTTCCGGAGGTAAATGGCCGCCGGGCCATACTGCGCCATTTCAGCGTCAGTGCTCATGATGGCACTTTACTAAATACCTCTACTGCTTCTGAAATGTGATTCCTTGATGCTGACTAGATGCCCACTGGTTGTCAGATACAAGGTTGTAATTAATTACTATTAATTTTTACAACTTAAAGTTACAATAGTAAGTAACTAAAACATAGTTATTAAATAAACAGATCTATTGTATTTAAATAGGGGCTAGTTTGATTCTTTTTCTTTGCCATTCCTTGGGAAAAAAATACTTGTTTGTAAAACTCAACTAGATTTTATAATTAATCTGAATCAAATTTGTTTGCAATATCTCTATAAAATATTGTAAATCTCTAATGTCTCGAAAGCAAAAAACATTCTAAAAAGCCAGAGAACCCCTGGTCTAGAGCACTTACCTGCCCCTTCAATGCCTGTCAGTTAAGAAGTGAAGTCCAGTCAAGCCTGTGCTTTTATATACAAAGTCTGCCCCCTCAGCATTAAGGGTCCACTCAATTTGGTCAGGAATGTTTGACATCTTGTTGCTTCATAGTGAGACATTCAGTGCATCCAAATAATAATTTTTCTTTTCAAATCATTGCAATAATACTATAATTTGGATGGATTTTTGATTTATTAAAAAGTATTTCTTCATGATATGTAACTGGTTTTGTTAGCACACATTTTACTTGAAAACTGTCATCTGATCAGTTTAAGTATTTTAAAAGGTTTCTGACAGAAATTATTGTGTTACCCCATTTTGCATTATTTCTTTCATTAAGTTTCAATATTTTTTCAATACCTTTTATTTATGCCTATAGATACTATACTTGGAAAACCAGACTTATACCCAGGACATTAAGTACAATACATGTTTTAGACATTTTAAGATGTAAAGAGAAGGAGGTTACTAATGCACTTTCCATTGGGTGGACAGGTGTTAAATGTCTCTTTCGTAAATTCTTTAAAAGGATTGAGGGATTGCCAGCTTGGATATCACAATGTCATCACAAAAACTTTTAAGTTTAAATATGTTATTAAACAGATTTCTGAGTAAATAATTAATACATGTATGTAATTTGTGATCTAAAATCTGAGTCTTGTCCAGAGTCTAGTCATGTTTAGTATCAGCTTTTATTCATTATATTTACAGAAGTGCTTAATACTTGTGCATCAGCAGATCACGAGGTATTATCGTGTTCAAAAATAAATCCTGCAAAGAGAAGGAGCTCTGGTTTAGTTGGCTTAGAGGGCAAGATGTATTTATAGCACAAATTTATGATTAAAGCTGAGACAAAATACTTTACTAAAAACAGGGAGGTAAAACATATGTCCTTAATATTATTATTTATATAAGGAAAAATGTCCTTATATAAAAATAAATAAATAGATGGGGCAACTTTTTGTAATTTAGAAGTTGCTTTAAAATTGTCAAGAAGGTAACAAAGGAATGGACCCAAAGTAGTTCATACATTGTATTTACATCAGCCATCTTGTTGGGCACATAAGGTTTCCTAATTCCCTACTGCAGCAGCTTGATTTTTGCAAGATCACAAACTCACAAAAATCCATCTTGCACTGCTCCACCCAACGAGTTTGTGGCCCAACATATTTACAGGTAGGCACTAGGTTTGAGGATGTAGTGACCGTTTTACTGTTATTATTGGTTTTGCAATCTGACAATCTGAATTGACAATAATCTGTTTTGCAGTCTCTAAACCAGAATAAAAAATAAATAAAACCCGCTTAAAACCAAACCACCTTCTGTAGCCAGAAAACTCAGCGTTTGAGAACTCACTGCTAAACTAACACCATCAAGAGTCACTAAATGGTTGGATTGTGTGTCTTTCACTTTTCTGGGGCCTAGTAGAGTCACTTAAAGTTTTTAAGTGTTTAGGAGAAGATTATGTCCTCTTCTTTGAACCACTAGCTTATCGTGCTGGAGGGGTTTGAGTACACGATTGATCCTAGGAGCTATGTTGTCCAGAGCTATGTGCCCCTGGTAGTGTCTGCCAAGGCAAACAGGTCCTAGGTAATGGGTCAAACTATAAACTAGAAAGAGCGCTGGCCCTAAGGTCTCCAGTGTCTGACGAGGTGGAAATCCCTGAACCCAGCCGTAACGGATGCCGTCAAGCTGAAGAAGGAATCCCAACAGTTCTTGCTACATTTTGGGACTCCTGAGGCAGCTGTGGTTTTGCAGGCAAAAACTTGGGTCTGAAAGGGGTTTGGTGAGGCCATGGAAAAGGACTAGTGGTTGGTAAAGAAGAGATTCTGGCAAACCGTCCAATATCTTGGAAGGGGGAAGCAGTTTCCTGCCAACTTCCACCTACAGTGGGAGTGAACAGCTGTTGATCTCAACTGAGGATATCATCAGACGGTGGAAAGATTTCCTCAATCCAACCGACAAGTCACTGAGGTAGGTAGGAAGCTTCTTGGTGGCAAGGCACCTGGGGTAGATAAGATCCACAATGAGAACCTCAAGTCTGGTTGTTGTGGAGCATCACAAACAACTGTTCAACATCACGTGGCAGGACAGTACTTCTGGACTGGCAGACTGGGGTGGTGGTCCCTTTTTTTCAAGAAGGGGGACCGGAGGGTATTTTCCAACTACAGGGGGATTACAGTCCTCAGACTCCCTGGAAAAGTCTATGCCAGGGTACTGGAGAGGAGAATTCGGCCAATAGTGAAACCTCAGATTCAAGAGAAAAATGTGTTTTTTGTCTTGGTCACGAAACACTAGACTAGCTCTATGCCCTCTACGGAATGCTGGAGAGTGCATGGGACTTTGCCCAACCAGTCTACATGTGGTTTGTGGATTTGGAGAAGGCATTCAACCTGTCCTTTATCTGCATCGTGTTGAGGGTGCTCCTGGAGTACGGGGTCCGGGGCCCTCTGCACTGCACTGTCCAGTCCCTATACAACCGGAGTAGGAGATTGGTTTGCATTGCCGGCAGTAAGTCAGACTTGTTGCCGGTGCATGCTGGGCTCCAGCAGGGCTGCCCTTTGTCACCTTTGTCCTGTTCATTATTTTTACGGACAGATTTTCTAGTCGCAGCCAGGGGCCGGAGGGAGCCCGGGTTAGGGAGCACAGGATCTCATCTTTGCTTTTTGTAAATTATGTCATGTTGGATTCATCAAGCCAGAACCTTTAGCATGCACTGGGACAGTTTGCTGCCGAGTGTTAAGTGGCTGGGATGAGAATCAGCACCTCCAAATCCGTGGCCATGGTTCTCAGCTGGAAAAGGGTGGTTTGTACCCTTCAGGTTGTTGAAGAGCTTCTGCCGCAAGTGGAGGAGTTCAAGTAACTTGGAGTCTACCTCAATCCCTGCCTTAAATTGCTCCCTGTCCGGATGTCAGCTGAGGGGGCCAGCGCACAGGACATTCTCCATGCAAGGCTTCTATCCCTGTCATTCTTCGTCCACAAGCAGTTGATAAGGTGAGCCAGTGGAACACAACATCATAAGCTAGGATCCAGCACCCCCTTTCAAAAGTGTTAATAGAAGTCTAATTCCAGTCCCTAGTGAACAACGTATTCAACGACAGCCCAAACACTCAAGAATCAAAAGTGCCTACTCAGCATGCCATCTAGTCTTAGTAGAGCAAAATTAACTCATGGCTGTTTTACAAAAATGTCATTGCCACCTAAGGGGTACCCCTGCTTCAGTGAAGTGTACTTTAGGGTTTAGACAGTAGAACCTGACTTATATCCTTATGTTAAGTCACAATGTTCAAGACAGTATCAGACAAACCTTGCAAACATGTTGAATGTCTTTGACAGCTAGTTGTGCATCCATTTCAGAATGAGAAGCTAGCAGTAAGATCCCGCCTCAAGAAGAAAATCAATGATCTGCAAATATCAAGACGCCCACTAAAAGAGTAGAGGTTGGTGACACTCACACATTTGCACAAATGCTAAGCGCTACTCCTGAAGTTATACCTACTACTAAATCATAAGTGAGGTGAGGTAATTTCAACAAGAGTAAAGCCAGTATAGTGTTTTACTCCTGTGTGTACAATGGTCTCTCACTCACCAAAAATCTCTGGGGTCCAACCCTTGGACAATCACTCTTGGGTGTCCTTCTGTGTTTTTGACAATATTTTTTGGCCATCAGCAGGGACATTTGGACACTGTCCCATCACATTTTTCTCCTTCTTGATGACCAGCCACTGCTGAGAGTTGTCTGAAGAAACCTGCAAAGAACACGCTGATAATTACCCTGGCATAAACCATATATTTTTTATTTTATTTTATTAATAGTGAATAATTGTTAGATCAGATGTGATTAACAATAAAAAAGCTAAACTGTTCCTGGGTCTTCTGTGATGCTTTAATTCAGTCATTGTGTGTTATTATACTACCTTTGTTACCTAAACTTTTTTCAGTCAGGGCACCTTTCAAAAATGCATAAAATTTCAAGGCACCCCAGTTTAAAATATAAATTAAAAACACTGCATAACCCAAATTTAAATGCAAATGTCCTGTTTATTTAGACAGGACAGTAATGAACAGAGCATAATACGAACTGTAAATAACAATAACGATAACAACTTTATAGCACCTTTAAAAACACAGGTTTGCAAAGTAATTCACAAAATAATTAATCAGAGACACAAATGCCATAAAACCGTAAGAGGTGGACCGCACAATACAAGAACCCAACAACAAATCCTGACCAGGAGAACTAAACTGAAGTGCAGGATGCAGTTAAAATAAAATAAAAATGGGCAGACATAACAAAAATAAATAAAATCAGATACAATACAATAAGAAAAAGATCCATGTTCCATGCACCAGAGATAAGCAGGAATGTTTTTCCATATAGTGCTTGTTTTCATCCGTGCTATATGCGCATGCACACACACCCACACACACAAAAAATAATCCGCAACGAGAGATGGAGAAAGATCTACATGCGCGCATGCAGCGCACATATGCGCTCACACAAGCCGGGGGTGGGGGTGACCACAATCAATGAGAGACGTGAGCCTGGTGCGACGCACACAGCCGCCCTATCCTGGCAGGTATGGATGAGAGGCAGACACGGAGCTCCTGGTCCACAGTCCTCAGTCGCTCCCTGTAATTGTTCTTGATGTACGTCAGGCTTGAAAAGCTCAGTTCTGATATTCCGATTGTCAAATATATACAAGTGGAAGTGTTTTGTTGTTTAAACACCTTTATAACGATCACATTAGTTGAGCTGTATGCACGATGGGTGCTGCCATTGCCGCCGCAGGCGCAGTTCAGAAAAGTTGTGATATATGACAGCTCTGTCTCTGGCTCAGTGCAAGCCAACGCAAAAGCTTTTTTTTTTTTTTTTAGCCTACGTAATTTTTTGGCGGCACCCTTGTCACAGTCAGGGGGCACCCCAGTGTGCCACGGCACCCACTTTGAGAAAGGCTGGCCTAAAGTACCTTGTGAATGATGATATAAACTATAGGTCTAGTAGTTAACCTTCTATCTGTTGTCCACAGGCATAACATTTCCTTAGTGTAAGACAAATAAAGGTTTTATCCTGTCTTAGACAGTAGCCTATTTTAGCTTTGGCTTCCCCCAGTCCCCAAAATATTGAAGTCGGTTTCTGTCGGTTTTATTATTATAATTGTTTATATTGTTTATAGTTACTGGGTGCTCATAGTTCTCTACAGGTCATGTCAAATCATGTCATGTCCTCCATGTTAGTCCAAGCATGGAGTTGACATAACTAGAGACATGGCTTACCAGGGGACTTCTGCACCTGGAGCTGGGGCCTTGGAGGAGGGTGTATGAGAGATACACCTCCTCTCTAACAGCCCCCACTTCATTGATATAAAATCTCATGTTTTGTTTAGTTCTTTAAGCAAACTCACTTCTGTACCTTTGGTATATGCGTGTCTTTGCTTCTTCTTGCAAGAATAAAACCTGGCCTTTCACTTTTTATAATATAATCTCTCTGGATAATATAAGGATATAGAATTCTTATAACAGTTTCCTTTTCATGGAATCACATTCCTTACGCGATTACAGCTTTTGTGGGAGAACATGCAAGTCGCTGCAGGCTAGAGACAACTATTACATAACCTTTTCAGTTAAAACCTGTTGATTTTTTTTCTAAACTTATATGTGTCCACTACTTTGTGTTGCCAGTTTTATTCTCAGTAAGATTGTAACACTTAAAGGTGCATTACGGAGGTTTAAGAAATTTCTAAACAGGATCGACACAACAGGTTGTTAGTGGCAGTTGCAGCCTGCTTACTTAAAAAAAAAAAAAAACTGTCTCCAGCCTGAGTTCATCCACCTGCTGCCTCGATGTTTTACCCACTAGATTTCTATAATCAGTACTAAGCAGTTTGTTACCACAACTTACTGATATAGTCAATAATTCCTTACAGTCTGGAACATTTCCAAGGGCCTTAAAAACTGCTGTCATTAAGCCCCTCCTAAAGAAGAGCAGTCTTGATGCTACAGTGCTCAACAACTATCGGCCCATATCAAACCTGCCATTTTTAGGGAAAGTCATCGAAAAAGTTGTATATCAGCAACTTAATGACTTTCTATTACTTAACAACTGCTTTGATCCTTTTCAGTCAGGATTCAGGCCCCATCACAGACTGAGACTGCACTTATCAAAGTCACAAATGACATCTGTATGAACACTGACGCAGGCAAAGTCTCTGTCTTAGTTCTGTTGGACTTGAGTGCTGCGTTTGATACAGTGGACCATGAAATCCTGACACAAAGATTAGAGGAATGGATAGGTATCACTGGAACTGTCCTTAAATGGTTTCAGTCCTATCTTGAAGACAGGAAGTACTTTGTTTCGGTTGGTAACTGTGTGTCAGACCAAATGGCCCTGACATGTGGGGTTCCACAGGGTCTATCTTGGGACCTCTATTATTCAATCTCTACATGCTTCCTTTAGGCCAGTTAATACGCAGCTGTGACGTATCATACCATAATTATGCAGATGACACTCAGATTTATATTTCACTCACAGCAGGTAAAAATGGACCAATCCATTCACTGTGTCACTGCATCGAACAGATAGACATGTGGATGCAAAATAATTTTCTCCAACTGAACAGAAACAAGACTGAACTAATCATCTTTGGGCCACAGAAACAAAGAGAAAGTGTCAGCAGTCACCTCTCGTCTCTTTCTCTAAAATCTAAAAACCAGGTTAGAAATCTAGGGGTCATGATGGACTCAGACTTGAATTTCCACAGTCACATTAAGTCAATTACATCATCTGCATTTTATCACCTTAAAAACATTTCCAGAGTCAAAGGGATGATGTCTCAACCAGACTTAGAGAAACTTATCCATGCTTTTATCTCCAGCAGGTTAGATTACTGTAACGGCCTGCTCACTGGTCTCTCAAAACGAGGGTTAAGACAGCTGCAGCTTATTCAGAACGCGGCTGCTCGGGTTCTAACTAAAACCAGGAAGTACTGGCTTCCTGTTGCTCAGAGAATAGACTTTAAAACAGCACTGCTGGTTTACAAGTCTCTAAATGGTTTAGCACCAGAATATATCTCTGACATGCTAGTTGCTTATGAACCTCCTCTGACTCTGAGAACATCTGGGACAGGCCTTCTGCTCGTGCCCAGAGTTAGAACTAAACAGGGTGAAGCAGCGTTTAAGTTTCATGCAGCAAAAATCTGGAACAGCCTCCCAGATGAAGTAAAACAAGCCTCAACTTTAACAATGTTCAAGGGGAGGTTAAAAACCTTCCTCTTTAGCTCCGCCTACACTACAATCAAAAGTGTTTTTTCTTTTATCTGCACACTTCTTTTAAAAATGTTTTTAATTTTTTCTTATGTTTCTTAATATAAATCTTGTAAATTGTCTTTTATTCCTGTAAAGCAAGCACTTTGAGTTACCCAGTGTATGAATTGTGCTATATAAATAAAATTGCCTTGCCTTGCCTACTTGTACTCGTCGCGCAAGCTCAAACACACACGTCAACAACCGGCCAAGACTGCAGCACACTAGTGATGGGAAGTTCAGTTCATTTTACTGACTCAGTTCTTTAAGTCTCGTTCAGCAAAATGAACGAATCTTTTTTCAAGTCATTTCGTTCATTTCAGCAGAATCTAATTAAAATGTTGCATATTACAATTTTTAATACATTTAGTACTTTTGGAATAAAAACTATAATAACTATAAGCTAATGCATTCATGGCCAAACTTTGAAAAATAAATTATAAATTCATTGCAGCTTACTTCAGGCAGAGAGTTCAACTCACCTCTTAATCCAAATAGTTTTTTTCCTTTGTCACTTCATATTTAGCTTAGCATTAATTCCGTCAACATGTCTGGTCTGGGCCGTGACAGCCTCATGTAGCTGTAGCTAATACATCCGTCCGTCCGGAAACAGAAAGGACTCATTTATCTCCCGAGTCGTTCGTTCGTTCACCAAGTCCCAGGGACTTGACTCGGGAGATGAACAGTTCCTTTCTGTTTCCGGTAACTGCATACGCTTTCTCTATGGGGAAGGGACTTGGTGAACGAACGAACGAACGACTCGGGAGATGAACAGTTCCTTTCTGTTTCCGGTAACTGCATACTCTTTCTCTATGGGGAAGGGACTTGGTGAACGAACGAACGAACGAACGAAACGAACGACTCGGGAGATGAATGACTCCTTTCTGTTTCCTGTATGAGATGTGGTGCAATGCGCATGCGCGGGTCTACACAAAAATGAACGACTCGCTCTCTGAGATGAATAGTCGTTCCCGAGTCATATTAAAGACTCGTTCAAAAAGAACGAATCGTTCATGAACGACTCATCACTACAGCACACGCAGATGCACAATGTTTACAGAGGTAGAAAATCTGCATGTTTATTGTTACAGTAAAACATTATATATACTTATAAGTAATGACCGCCGTAAAAATAAAATGATTGATCGAGCGCAAATACACCTTGTTCATAATGTCTTATGAACTTTCTTATGAAGGTTTTATGGATGGCATTTCCTCACTATGTACACCCCAATAGGCCTAATTTTAACGTGAACAGGCAATCTCCTAGTGTTTATGTAAACATTGTCTTCTCCATTTTCTTTTTTGATATCCAGATAGAAACTAGGTCAATGAGTTAGCATGCAAGGCTAAACATAGCACTCGAAAAGCGCTGCTTTGAAAATACATTCACAGAATTTAAAAAAGACTAACTAATTTATCACATCTCAAAAGAGTCAGGATCACAATGTAGTCATGATGTTTACACTGCCATTTGAAATATTTTTGGCCAGTTATGATCTAGCAGCTACATTTGGTTTGCACACTACTGTAGCTTGTCTCCTCAGATGCGCTGCCACTGTCTGGAGAAGCTCCTCAAATTGTCCCACGGACATTCAAAAGTAAGTGCGGAACCAGCCATGATTAAGTTTTAGCTCCTGTACAAGTTTTGCATACTTCCCTTTAAGTCTTTTAAAGAAAATAAAAGGCATGTCTTCATTGGATGATAAAATGTCAATGTTTTTTCAGCTGTCGCTACAAATGTTTTGGAATGTTGGAGCTATGAAATGTCACAGACATTGCAAATTTGCGTTGAGGCTTCCTTGTCGGTAGGCAACTTTCAGCCAAATTGGCACCAAATGGGGAGGTTTGAAATCTAGGGCCTCTGAACTATATAGTGAATAAATTCCAATAAATTTCTTTTATGTGTGAGTTACTATACAGTATAGTAAATAAGAGATTTATCCTTTTCCTGAGTGAATTATGTCTGTGGTTTTTGTGTTTGCATGCACACAATATAAATATAAATCATATAAATAAATCTATTTATAAAATCTGGCACACTGTGCAGAGTTTTACAAGTGTAAGTATTAGAAAACTGAGTTAAAAAACGATGTGCTGGGAAGGTTGTGGGAGGAGGCTCATGCTTTTTTGTACTGCACTCCAACCTGCTATAAAATACTGATAATGTTCCTGCTTTGTTTTGTATCAATTTAACTGCTATATCCCTTGACCTAGTTTTTAGTTGAGCTCTAGAGATTTAGAGTGGCATAATTCCTTTGCTATATCTACAGTTTGTGTGCACTTATTAGAGGTATATCTTCAAATAAATGTTCTAATTATATGACTACGATCCTTAATATGGTGTAGTGTGGGCCTTGCGAGGGATATCAGATTATTAAGTTGTCCTTGATATTTATGTAATGACTGCACACATTTTCAGTTGACTTATTAAGTAAACAGCTCAACAGTCTGAAAATAGAAAGACATTTGCAAAGCCAGCTTCATGTATCACTGAGGACTATCTGATAGCATGACCTGCCGATTATAAGTGCAGTTCTCTGTGTAGTTATTTTTGTTCATTTTCAATCGCATGTCCTGTGTGGAGGATACTTTTAATATGAAGGTTCTACTGTAAGTTTCTGAAGATATATTATGTGGCTCTACTTTCTAAATCTGGCTCATAGTCTAAGTGACAACGCAAAATTGGGACCAGGACATAGTCTTGTACATTTCTGTTTCCTTCTTAGGACTATTATACTCCTGTGACATAGAACACATCCCCATAGAGCCTGTGTCTGTCCCCCGAGTGCACAAATTAGGTAATAACTTAGCACACATGGAAACTTAATATCAATAAGTAAGGCATCAAACCTAAAGATAGTAAAAAAATAAATAAATATGAATTTAATAATAAATTAATTTGTCAAACTATTAATTAATGATTCAATTTATTAAATAGATTGCACCTGAAGTATACATTTTTTTCTTCTAATTGGGGAAAATGGTTTAAATCCCAAATCTTTTTCTTTTGGCTGTTCCTTTCAGCGGTTGCCACAGCGAATCATCTGCCTCCACCTGGCCCTATACGCTGCATTCTCTTCTCTTTAACTCTTTCAAAACAGATTTGTAATCTTAGTGGAACTATCCTGGTTAAGTAAAGGTTTAAAAAAACAAAAATAACAAACATGAGCTGTCTCAATAATGGACTCATTCCTGATCCTATCCATCCTCGTCACTCCCAAAGAGAACCTCAACCTCTTCAGCTCTGCTAACTCTCCTCCTGTCTTTTCCTCAGTGTAACTCTCTCCAAACCATACAACATTGCTGGTCTCACTACTGTCCTGTAAACCTTTCCTTTCATTCTTGTTGGTACTCTTTTATCACACAACACACCTGACACTTTTCTCCACCCATTCCAACCTGTCTGCACCTTCTCCATTGCTCTGAACTGTTGACCCTAAGAACTTCTCCCTGTGACCTCAATGTTCCACTTGGACCCCTCTCATTCACATATGTATTCTGTCTTGCTGTGACTAACCTTCATCCCTCTTATCTCTAGAGCAAACCTTCTCCTCTCTAGACTTTTTTCCACCTGCTCCCTGCTCTCACCACCTATCACAATGTCATTTGCAAACATCATAGTCCATAGAGATTCCGGTCTGAACTTATCTGTCAGCCTGTCCATCACCACTGCAAACAAGAAGGGGCTCAGATCTTTGATGCAGTCCCACCTTCACCATGAACTCCTCTGTCACACCTACCGCACACCTTACTGCTGTCCTACTGCTCTTATATGTATCCTGCACCACTCGTAACGTACTTCTCTGCCACTCCAGAGATCCTCATTCAATACCACAACTCCTCTCTTGGCACTCTGTCATAAACTTGCTGTACTTTTCTATCAACATTCTCAAAGCAAATATTGCATCTGTAGTGCTCTTTCTTGGCATGAAACCATACTGCTGCTCACAAATGCTCACTTCTCCCCTTAGTCTAGCTTCCACTACTCTTTCCCACAACTTCATTGTATGACTCATCAGCTTAATACCTCTGTAGTTTTCAGAACTCTGCACATCTCTCTTGTTCTTAAAAAAAGGCACCAAAACACTTTTGGAGCCACTTCTCCTCCATTCCTCAGGCATTGTCTCACTCTCAAAGACCTCGTTGAACAACCTAGTTAAATACTCTTCTAGACACTTCCATACCTCCACTGGTATGTCATTCTGACCTACTGCTTTTTCTATCTTCATTTTCTTCAAAGCCCTCCTAACTTCACTCTTGCTAAGCCTTTTTACTTCCTGCTTAACAATAATTTTTTCTACTACTCTTTTCTCACTGTTATTTTTCTCATTCATAAGCAGTGTTGGAAGTAACGGCATTAGAGTATAACAGCGTTACTAACAGAGTTTATTTTTCAGTAACGGAGTAATCTAATTAATTACTTTTCCCATCGTTGCAACGCCGTTATTGTTACTGAGAATAAAAATGGTTGCGTTACTACAATTTGGTTGAATAAAGTGCGAGGTGTCGTGCTTTGGCTACACATCAGCTGCTGCTGGAGAGAGCAGGGGGGGGATAATGAAACTGTTGCAAAAGCGACGATTGGCTGACGCAGTCTCACTGCACGCTTTGACTAACACTAAACACAAGACAGCGTCAGCAACAATAGCGAGGAGCCGGGGAAATTCAAAGGTAGCGTTCTAGAACTGGAAGTACCGACACTACTTCTCGTTAATTGAAATTAAAGGCAAGAATATTTCTGTAACATGCTATGCCCAGGAAAAAAGACTTTATCCACGTCTGCCTCAAGCAACTCAAATCTTTTGAAGCACCTCACATCAACACATGCTAACACGACACTTGTTGCTGCTGCTAACCCAACCCCAAAGGCAGCTAGTGTGAGTTCCAGCGAAGGAAAAAGAGCCACTGTTAAAACAAGCAACGCGGCTCAGCAACAGGTAACCAAGCCAGAACTGAACACATTGATTGCAAGGTATGTTGTAATCAATGTTAGATGTTAGATGAGGAGTATTTTAGTATAGATTAATGTGTGACTGTGGACTGAATGAATAATTGATATGTAAAGCGTTTTTGCGTCCCCGGAAAAGCGCTATATAAAATTGATAATTGTAATAATGATAATAATTAAAGCCGCAAGCGGCGATAAAGGCCCTCGCCTCCCTTGAGACCGCGGGGACACATGCACTCGGAGGATTTCATTTCGTGCTTTAAAGCGTAAACTTCACGGTAATGTCAAATAACCGGGCCTGTGCTACTGCTTGGGCCTGCTACACCACCTTGTAACCTAACTTTAGAGTTAAAGGTCTCCACAATCTCTGGTTTTCCTGGGAGCTGTCTGAACCTTTGGAAATAATAGATTATGCTTGGGCTAAGGAGAGAAAAACAAAGTACTGGCTGGAGATTTGAGATGACTCAGGAATCGCTGCACCCCCCTGTTTAAAAAGGCAAAATGTAAATATAACTTGTCTAAAAGTACAAGGTTACAAGTTCCAAAGGATTCTGAGGAGTTTTCTAAGACTCTAGCCTTGGCTCTGGAGGGGCCTCCTCTAAATGAAGGATCCTGGCAATTGGGAAATGGCATTTATTTCCCAAAGAAATGGCTGCCTCTTCACAGACTCATTACGACCACAGCCACAAATGTATCAAAAAACAAATTGATAATTTTTTTTGGCACACATGTCTAGATAATACTCACCAGATTTGGAGCTGTTTAGATTAAAAGTCTTTAGCACAAGGGGTGCGATTTAGGTGGTCACGCATTCCACCCAACATAGTAGATTTCCTGTTGAGTTTACGATATGGCTGTAATAAACTTTTCAGTTTGCCCTGAGGTGTCCTATGGATGTACCAAGTTTCATTTTTCTACGTTGGAAAAAAGTTACTTTCACTTTCCATAGGCCCAATGTATTTTGACTCTTGTAGGGTCGCCACTGAGTCATTTTTCCGTATTTTTTTAGTGACTTCAAATACATAAAGTTTTCGCCGGGCTTGAAGTCTGGGACCAATAAAAATGACTTTTAGTTGTTCGTTTACTGGGTTAAATTGAGGATCATTTTGCAGAAAAATTATAATAAAAAATATATACGAATTATAAAAAAATATATATAACTCGAGCAAAAAGTCTAGAAAAACACTTGTCTCTTTTACATACATGTGTTTAGCTCATTTTGCCCAAGTTTGGTGTCTGTGGAATGAAGCAGCTATTTTCTGAGTTCTTTTAAAAAAGAGGTGTATTTTAAGTCGGTTCACATTTTCAATTCAAAATGGCCGCCTTCCCGTGTGTGATAGGTGTGGTCCCCATTGGCTTTTTGTTCATAAGCCCATGCTGGATGTGTGTACCAAGTTTCATTTGCCTACGACAAACTAAAATTTTCACTTCCCATTGACTTTTTCCAAATATTTGGGACGTTGCTATGGCAACACATTTATAGATAGGGGGTGGTTGTCATTGGCTTTTATGCTCGTCATGACATAAGAGATGTGTGTACCAAATTTTATGTCTCTATGACAAACTAAATTCTTGGGTCCCATTATAAGTTTGTAGGGGCGCTGGAGAGCCATTTCTAAAGATAACCCTTTTATTTACATATTTTTGTGTTCAGGTCATGAATGTGCACAAACGCCTTTTTGGGTCCAACTCGATCCGAGAAGCCGTTTGAGAGTTAAGAGACGTTTTATTTTCACAAAAATGGCCACCTCGTTACAGGCTTGCCACACCCATACCCGATAAGATATCAACAACAAAGTCACAACGTTGGTTGGCACATGTGTCTAGATGATACTCACCAAATTTGGGGCCATTTAGATTAAAACACAATGATTTGCATCTTTCTGCGCAAGGGTGCGAATTTAGTGGCGCGCCTTTCACCCCACATGGCGGACTTCCTGTTAAGTTTAGGGTGTGACTGTCATTGACTTTTCTGTTTGCCCTGAGGTGTCCTATTGATGTACTAAGTTTCATTTCTCTACGTTGGAAAAAAGTTACTTTCACTTTCCATAGGCCCAATGTATTTTGACTTTTCTAGGGGCCGCCACTGAGTCATTTTTCATTTTTTTTTGGGGACTTCAAATACATAAATTTTTGCCGGGCTTGAAGTCTGGGACCAATAAAATGACTTTTAGTTGTTCGTTTACTGGGTTAAATTGAGGATCATTTTGCGAAAAATTATAATAAAAAATATATACCGAATTATAATAAAAAAATATAACTCGAGCAAAAAGTCTAGAAAAACACTTGTCTCTTTTACATACATGTGTTTAGCTCATTTTGCCCAAGTTTGGTGTCTGTGGAATGAAGCAGCTTTTTCTGTGTACTTTTAAAAAGAGGTGTATTTTAAGTCGGTTCACATTTTCAATTCAAAATGGCCGCCTTCCTGTGTGTGATAGGGTGTGGTCCCCATTGGCTTTTTGTTCATAAGCCCATGGTGGATGTGTGTACCAAGTTTTATTTGCCTACAACAAACTAAAAATTTCACTTCCCATTGACTTTTGCACATTTTTAGGGACGTTGCTATGGCAACACATTTATAGATAGGGGTGGTTGTCATTGGCTTTTATGCTCGTCATGACATAAGAGATGTGTGTACAAAATTTTATGTCTCTATGACAAACTAAATTCTTGGGTCCATTATAAGTTTGTAGGGGCGCTGGAGAGCCATTTCTAAAGATAACCCTTTTATTTACATATTTTTTGTTCAGGTCATGAATGTGCACAAACGCCTTTTGGGTCCAACTCGATCCGAGAAGGCGTTTGAGAGTTAAGAGACGTTTTATTTTCACAAAAATGGCCACCTCGTTACAGGCTTGCCACACCCATACCCGATAAGATATCAAAAACAAAGTCACAACTTTGGTTGGCACACGTGTCTAGATGATACTCACCAAATTTGGGGCCATTTAGATTAAAACACAATGATTTGCATCTTTCGCAAGGGGTGCGATTTTAGTGGTCGCTGCTTTCACCCCACACGGCGGACTTCCTGTTAAGTTTAGGTGTGACTGTCATTGACTTTTCTGTTTGCCCTGAGGTGTCCTATGGATATACCAAGTTTCATTTTTCTACGTTGGAAAAAGTTACTTTCACTTTCCATAGGCCCAATGTATTTTGATTTTGTAGGGTCGCCACTGAGTCATTTTTCGTATTTTTTTCGGCGACTTCAAATACATAAATTTTTGCCGAGCTTGAAGTCTGGGACCAATAAAATGACTTTTCGCATGTTCACTGGGTCAAATTTAGGATCATTGGGTCGGAAGAAAAAAAAAAAAAAAAAAAAATCCGAGCAAAAACAATAGGCCCTCCCGGTCATCACCGGCTCGGGGATAATAATTAAAGCCGCGAAGCGGCGATAAAGGCCCTCGCCTCCCTTCATACCGCGGGGACACATGCACTCGGAGGATAAGTTCAAAAGGATTCTGAGGAGTTTTCTAAGACTCTAGCCGTGGCTCTGGAGGGGCCTCCTCTAAAGGAAGGATCTTGGCAATTGGGAAATGGCATTTATTTCCCAAAGAAATGGCTGCCTCTTCACAGACTCATTACGACCACAGCCACAAATGTATCAGAAAACAAATTGATAACTTTTTTGGCACGTGTGTAGATGATACTCACCAAATTTGGAGCTGTTTAGATGAAAAGCCTTTAGCACAAGGGGTGCAATTTAGGTGGTCACGCATTCCACCCAACATAGTAGATTTCCTGTTGAGTTTACGGTATGGCTGTAATAAACTTTTCTGTTTGACCTGAGGTGTCCTATGGATGTAGCAAGTTTTGTATTTCTACAATGGAAAAATTTACTTTCATTTTCCATAGGCCCAATGTATTTTGACTATTCTAGGGGTCGCCACTGAGTCATTTTTCGTATTTTTTTTTTCGGGGACTTCAAATACATAAATTTTTTGCCGGGCTTGAAGTCTGGGACCAATAAAATTGACTTTTAGTTCCACGTTTACTGGGTCAAATTGAGGATCATTTTGCAGAAAAATCATAATAAAAAATTAAAGCCGCAAGCGGCGATAAAGGCCCTCGCCTCCCTTGAGACCGTGGGGACACATGCACTCGGAGGAGTGCATTTCGTGCTTTAAAGCGTAAAGTTCACGGTAAAAGGATTCTGAGGAGTTTTCTAAGACTCTAGCCGTGGCTCTGGAGGGGCCTCCTCTAAAGGAAGGATCCTGGCAATTGGGAAATGGCATTTATTTCCAAGATTCAATCACAGACTCATTACGACCACAGCCACAAATGTATCAAAAAACAAATTGATAACTTTTTTGGCACATGTGTCTAGATGATACTCACCAAATTTGGAGCTGTTTAGATGAAAAGCCTTTAAACACAAGGGGTGCGATTTAGGTGGTCACACATTCCACCCAACATAGTAGATTTTCTGTTGAGTTTACGGTATGGCTGTAATAAACTTTTCTGTTTGCCCTGAGGTGTCCTATGGTTGTACCAAGTTTTGTATTTCTACATTGGAAAAATTTACTTTCATTTTCCATAGAACCAATGTATTTTGACTTTTCTAGGGGCCGCCACTGAGTCATTTTTGTATTTTTTTTTCGGGGACTTTAAATACTTAAATTTTTCGCCGAGCTTGAAAAATTGGACCAATAAAAATTACTTTTAGTTGTTCGTTTACTGGGTTAAATTGAGGATCATTTTGCAGAAAAATTATAATAAAAAATATATACCGAATTATAATAAAAAAATATAACTCGAGCAAAAAAGTCTAGAAAAACACTTGTCTCTTTTACATACATGTGTTTAGCTCATTTTGCCCAAGTTTGGTGTCTGTGGAATGAAGCAGCTTTTTTCTGTGTACTTTTAAAAAAGAGGTGTATTTTAAGTCGGTTCACATTTTCAATTCAAAATGGCCGCCTTCCTGTGTGTGATAGGTGTGGTCCCCATTGGCTTTTTGTTCATAAGCCCATGGTGGATGTGTGTACCAAGTTTTATTTGCCTACAACAAACTAAAAATTTCACTTCCCATTGACTTTTTTCACATTTTTTGGGACGTTGCTATGGCAACACATTTATAGATAGGGGGTGGTTGTCATTGGCTTTTATGCTCGTCATGACATAAGAGATGTGTGTACCAAATTTTATGTCTCTATGACAAACTAAATTCTTGGGTCCCATTATAAGTTTGTAGGGGCGCTGGAGAGCCATTTCTAAAGATAACCCTTTTATTTACATATTTTTTGTTCAGGTCATGAATGTGCACAAACGCCTTTTTGGGTCCAACTCGATCCGAGAAGGCGTTTGAGAGTTAAGAGACGTTTTATTTTCACAAAAATGGCCACCTCGTTACAGGCTTGCCACACCCATACCCGGAAGATATCAACAACAAAGTTACAACTTTGGTTGGCACACGTGTCTAGATGATACTCACCAAATTTGGGGCCATTTAGATTAAAACACAATGATTTGCATCTTTCTGCGCAAGGTGCGATTTTAGTGGCCGCGTTTCACCCCACACTGGCGGACTTCCTGTTAAGTTTAGGGTGTGACTGTCATTGACTTTTCTGTTTGCCCTGAGGTGTCCTATGGATATACCAAGTTTCATTTTTCTGCGTTGAAAAAAACTTACTTTCACTTTCCATAGGCCCAATGTATTTTGATTTTGTAGGGGTCGCCACTGAGTCATTTTTCGTTTTTTTCGACTTCAAATACATACCATTTTCGCCGAGCTTGAAGTCTGGGACCAATAAAATGACTTTTTGTGCATGTTCACTGGGTCAAATTTAGGATCATTTGGTCACAATAAAGATTAAAAAAAAATCCAAGCAAAAACAATAGGCCCTCCCGGCCATCACCGGCTCGGGCCTAAAAATCCGAGCAAAAACAATAGGCCCTCCCGGTCATCACCGGCTCGGGCCTAAAAAGAATTAAAGCCGCAAGCGGCGATAAAGGCCCTCGCCTCCCTTGAGACCGCGGGGACACATATATTCGGAGGATTGCATGTCGTGCTTTAAAGCAAATTTGGAGCTGTGTAGATGAAAACCCTTTAGCACAAAGTGTACGATTTAGGTGGTCATGTATTCCACCCAACATTTTCTGTTGAGAAGGATCCTGGCAATTGGGAAATGGCATTTATTTCCCAATAGTTGCCTCTTCACAGACTCATTACGACCACAGCCACAAATCTATCAAAAACAAATTGATAACTTTTTTTGCACACGTGTCTAGATGATACTCACCAAATTTGGAGCTGTTTAGATGAAAAGCCTTTAGACACAAGGGGTGCAATTTAGGTGGTCACGCATTCCACCCAACATAGTAGATTTCCTGTTGAGTTTACGATATGGCTGTAATACATTTTTCTGTTTGCCCTGAGGTGTCCTATGGATGTACCAAGTTTCATTTTTCTACGTTGGAAAAAGTTACTTTCACTTTCCATAGGCCCAATGTATTTTGACTTTTGTAGGGTCGCCACTGAGTCATTTTTCATTTTTTCCGCGACTTCAAATACATAAATTTTTTGCCGAGCTTGAAGTCTGGGACCAATAAAAATGACTTTTAGTTGCACGTTTACTGGGTCAAATTGAGGATTATTTTGCAGAAAAATTATAATAAAAAAATATACCAAATTATAATAAAAAAATATAACTCGAGCAAAAAGTCTAGAAAAACGCTTGTCTATTTTACATACATGTGTTTAGCTCATTTTGCCCAAGTTTGGTGTCTGTGGAATGAAGCAGCTATTTTCTGTGTTCTTTTAAAAAGAGGTGTATTTTAAGTCGGTTCACATTTTCAATTCAAAATGGCCGCCTTCCCGTGTGTGATAGGGTGTGGTCCCCATTGGCTTTTTTGTTCATAAGCCCATGCTGGATGTGTGTACCAAGTTTCATTTGACTACGACAAACTAAAATTTTCACTTCCCATTGACTTTTTCCAAATATTTGGGACGTTGCTATGGCAACACATTTATAGATAGGGGGTGGTTGTCATTGGCTTTTATGCTCGTCATGACATAAGAGATGTGTGTACCAAATTTTATGTCTCTATGACAAACTAAATTCTTGGGTCCCATTATAAGTTTGTAGGGGGCGCTGGAGAGCCATTTCTAAAGATAACCCTTTTATTTACAATATCTTTGTGTTCAGGTCATGAATGTGCACAAACGCCTTTTTGGGTCCAACTCGATCCGAGAAGGCGTTTGAGAGTTAAGAGACGTTTTATTTTCACAAAAATGGCCACCTCGTTACAGCTTGCCACACCCATACCCGATAAGATATCAACAACAAAGTTACAACTTTGGTTGGCACATGTGTCTAGATGATACTCACCAAATTTGGGGCCATTTAGATTAAAACACAATGATTTTCATCTTTCTGCGCAAGGGGTGCGATTTTAGTGGCCGCACGTTTCACCCCACATGGCGGACTTCCTGTTAAGTTTAGGGTGTGACTGTCATTGACTTTTCTGTTTGCCCTGAGGTGTCCTATGGATATACCAAGTTTCATTTTTCTACGTTGGAAAAAAGTTACTTTCACTTTCCATAGGCCCAATGTATTTTGATTTTGTAGGGGTCGCCACTGAGTCATTTTTCGTATTTTTTTTTCGGCGACTTCAAATACATAAATTTTTCGCCGAGCTTGAAGTCTGGGACCAATAAAAATGACTTTTCGTGCATGTTCACTGGGTCAAATTTAGGATCATTGGGTCGGAAGAAAAAAAAAATAAATTAAAGCCGCAAGCGGCGATAAAGGCCCTCGCCTCCCTTGAGACCGCGGGGACACATGCACTCGGAGGATTGCATTTCGTGCTTTAAAGCGTAAACTTCACGGTAATGTCAAATAACCGGGCCTGTGTTACTGCTGGGGCCTGTTACACCACCTTGTAATTTAGAGTTAAAGGTCTCCACAATCCCTGGTTTTCCTGGGAGCTGTCTGAACCTTTGAAAATAATAGATTATGCTTGGGCTAAGGCGAGAAAAACAAAGTACTGGCTGGAGATTTGAGATGACTCAGGAATCGCTGCACCCCCCTGTTTAAAAAGGCAAAATGTAAATATAACTTGTCTAAAAGTACAAGGTTACAAGTTCCAAAGGATTCTGAGGAGTTTTCTAAGATTCTAGCTGTGGCTCTGGAGGGGCCTCCTCTAAAGGAAGGATCCTGGCAATTGGGAAATGGCATTTATTTCCCAAAGGTTGCCTCTTCACAGAGTCATTACGACCACAGCAACAAATGTATCAAAAAAGAAATAGAGAAATTTTATTTGCACACGTGTGTAAATGATACTCACCAAATTTGGAGCTGTTTAGATAGATAGAAGATAACTCTTTTATTTACATATCTGGGATGGTCTTGGTAACTATAGTTACTAGTTACTATATGTATACCTGTAAGTGACTTATAGAATTAATTTGTAAAATTGTACTTTATAGACGTTCCTGACCCCAGCCCTCAACAAGAACCAGAACAAGATGAAGAGACAGGCTAGACCAGGGGTCCTCAATGAAAATCAGCCGAGGTCCGTTTAGTAACTGTCCTCACCGTGAGGGGTCCGGAAAATGTTAATAAAAAGGGTGTGTGTTTGAATATAATTCTTTAAAGTAAAGTCTCATTTATGCTACACCTACACCTACTATGAATGTAGATAATCCACTGTTTTCTGTATTTTATCCATTGGTTACATGAGGAGGATGTTTGCGTGTTTAGCTTTCAGCAACACAGCTCACAGACAGAAGGAAAATACTACAAAATCAAAAGAGGCTAAAGCTCAAGACCTGGTTGTTTATTGACAACAGCCTGGAATCCTGCATATAATGCCTAATACTCCTTTAAAATGTATGAGAGCATTTTAAAAACAAAAGCATCAAATTAAAATATATTTGTTAAACAAAGATGACAAAGATGCCTGTCATAATTGATTTTTTTCAGTTGTCATTCCTCTGAAAACAAGGAACAAGGGAAAAAGCACTGAGCATTTCTTTAGCATTATCTGTTGCCAATAATTAACTGTTACTGTTTAATTTGCAGGTTCATCTTAAAACAAAAATTAGAATAAAAAGATTTATTTCCTGTATTTTCCCTGTGTGGGGTAACATTTTAATGAAAATGCTTATGATTAGTCAAGTCATGATTAGTTATGTAACAGGATTTAGGATTCACACAGAAACTGACACAACTTAAGGAAGACTTAACATGTGTCACTCATCTCCAAACCCTCCTTTCACACCTTTTCTGGTTTTAAGCACCCATATGAACATATGTTAGGTTCAAATGAACGTGAATGCTAATTACTCACGTTTATAAAATAGGGCAAATATGCGACAAACGAGTCAAGTATCTAACCTACGACAGAATAAAGAAGTTGACAGACAAATGTACAACGCACCACATTATTAAACGTCCTCACTTTCTTGTGAGCCGAGTCTTTTTAAAGGTGCTATAAAGTTGTTATTGTTATTTTTATGTACAGTTCGTATTCTGCTCTGTTCATTACTGTCCTCTGTAAATAAACATGACATTTGCATTTAAATGTGGGTTATGCAGTGTTTTTAAATTATAATTTAAACTGGGGTGCCTTCAAATGTTATGCATTTTTGAAAGATACCCTGACTGAAAAAAGTTTGAGAAAGGCTGCAGTAGGCTATACAAGTGACATTAAAACACTTCCAAAACCGTTTAACTCAAGCAAAAACCATACAAACATGAATGGATCATTTGTTGTAAAGATACAATACAACTTGGACTTTAGGCTAATAAGAAGGAAAGGAGAAAATATTTATTAGGTAGAAAAGTCTTTATTTTACAAATAGCGTGCGCTACAAAGTAATTACACATCTAACTTTAAATAATCACATCTAAATAAAAAAGTACAAAATAGCAAAAATAGTGCACATGGGTCTGGAAGTTGTGCCTTGCAATGTCTAGGCTATGTCTTCGTCTTGTTGTGGTTCTTGTTGAGGGCTGGGGTCAGGAACGTCTATAAAGTACAATTGTACAAATTAATTCTATAAGTCACTTACAGGTATACATATAGTACCTTGGTTATACCTACAAGACCATCCCATTCCCTTCATACAAATTTAGGCGTGCTTCCAATTCTTGTGCTTTCTGCTTCCAACAATCACGATCGGTATTTGAATATTTTATCTGTGCTTCCAATGATTTATTCTTTCTTTCAGTAGTTTGTAGCTTTCTTTCAGTAATTTGTAGCTTTCTTTCAGTAATTTGTAGTTGCTTTACTACACTCATCACTGGTGAGGAAATTTTCATTATGTTTCCATGGAGTATGTCTCTAGAGAAACTGTCATCTACGACTTGATACTGTAAAAAAACAGAACACAAGCGCATTGTATTATATGCACAAATCCAATGTTTAAACAATACATTGACATAGTGTTAATGTACTATCAAAAGCAACCCTATACATGCAATATGTGTTCTTTAATGTTGTAATGATACAAAGCAATACAAGGTTACTTACAGCTAAAAGTTGCAACTGAGCACGGAGGTAGCGCCCTTCTTCAGAGTCTACGGCTTCCATCTTCGAAGGAGATGTAATAGGAGACGTCATTTTCTAAAAACAAATAAGAGAAAGTTAGCATTTCCGTTACAAAGTAAGTAAGTAAATTTTATTTAGATAGCACCTTTCACAGATATAAATCAAAGTGCTTTACAAAGTGCAATAAAAGAACAATAAAACTATGAGAATAAAAATTAAAACCACAAAATATTAAAAACATAAAAGCATAAAAGGGCAATCAACTAAAAGCTTGCCTATTGGTCCAAATATGCGTGGCCAACATCTCCATCTACATAAGATTTTTAGAGGCAAAGCTATTAGTTATCCTTTTAAAGACAGCCTTAAGATTTGTAAATAAATTCACCTATAGAGCAATTAGTACACACTGTTACATACAAAGGCGTATTAGGGCCACTTAATGAAAGCAAAAAAAAAAAAAGAAAAGCAAATTTTCGAGTTTAAACACGCAAATCTGCCAGAATAAACATGTAAATGTACAACTTTTTAAACAGTCAAATTTACGACCTTTTTAACAGGCAAATTTGACTTTTAAACACGCAAATTTACGAGATTTTCACGGAAACGGAAATACGTCATTAGGGACGTTTGTTTGTAAAATGGCGGCATTGAGATAAAGCTTTACTTTTCGCTGGGATTTTCTAACAAGGAGATTCTTTTGATGTTGGCACATAATGACCATGTCATAATCAGAAGAGTGTACACCCAAGAGCAGGGTTCCTTGCGATGAGACTATTTATGAGCTCTCATTGTTACTCATGCAGGAAAATGAATGGGGTCGCCCGACAGATGCTTTTGCTGCTGCAGAGCTGTATACCAGCCTTTCTCAAAGTGGGTGCCGCGGCACACTGGGGTGCCCACCTGACTGTGTCAGGGGTGCCGCCAAAAAATTACGTAGGCAAAAAAAAAAAAAATGCTTTCGCGTTGGCTTGCACTGAGCCAGAGACAGGCGCGCTCAGAGCTGTCATAAATCACAAGTTTTCTGAACTGCGCCTGCAGCGGCGATGGCGGCGCCCATCGTGCATAGCTCAACTAACGCGATCGTTATAAAGGTGTTTAAACGACAAAACACTTACACTTGTATATATTTGACAATCGGAATATCAGAACTGAGATTTTCAAGCCTGACGTACATCAAGAACAAGTACAGGGAGCGACTGAGGACTGTGGACCAGGAGCTCCGTGTCTGCCTCTCATCCATACCTGCCAGGATAGGGCGGCTGTGTGCGTCGCACCAGGCTCACGTCTCTCATTGATTGTGGTCACCCCACCCCGGCTTGTGTGAGCGCGTATGCGCTGCATGCGCGCATGCAGATCTTTCTCCATCTCTCGTTGCGGATTATTTTTGTGTGTGTGTGTGTGCATGCGCATATAGCACGGATGAAAACAAGCACTATATGGAAAAACATTCCTGCTTATCTCTGTTGCATGGAACATGGATCTTTTTCTTATCGTATTGTATCTGATTTTATTTATTTTTGTTATGTCTGCCCTTTATTTTATTTTAACTGCATCCTGCACTTCAGTTTAGTTCTCCTGGTCAGGATTTGTTGTTGGATTCTTGTATTGTGCGGTCCACCTCTTACGGTTTTATGGCATTTGTGTCTCTGATTAATTATTTTGTGAATTACTTTGCAAACCAGTGTTTTTAAAGGTGCTATAAAGTTGTTATTATTATTGTTATTGTTATTTACAGTTCGTATTATGCTCTGTTCATTACTGTCCTGTCTAAATAAACAGGACATTTGCATTTAAATGTGGGTTATGCAGTGTTTTTAAATTATATTTTAAACTGGGGTGCCTTGAAATTTTATGCATTTTTGAAAGGTGCCCTGACTGAAAAAAGTTTGAGAAAGGCTGCTGTATACTTTGCTGCGAAGAGAGATATTACAAAACTTGTAACATTATTGTCAAACTGAGGGAGAAGGGAATCTGCAGACCTGGAGGCTGCACTGTTACGAACTGCGCTGAGATTCTCTGCATTCATTTACATGAAAATGCTTGCAAGAGTTTAGTACAAAAAAAATGCTAAATGTTTTAGTGCCTTCCAAAGCCCTAAATTTAACCAAATTAACTGTTCCTATTCCTAATTGTAGCCTTCCTTTCCAGAGCAAAGGTGGAGGAGAAGGCAGATAGGGATGGAGGAGAAGAGGATAAGAGTACAGGGAGGGGGAGAGGGAGGGAGATGAGGAAAAGAGGGACTGAGGAGAGGAACAGGGGAGAGAGAGGCCAGAGGAGGAGAAGGGGGGCAGAGGAAGAGGAGAGGATTGTACAAAACCAATGAAAGAAAATCAGTCTGAAAGCTATATGACAAATCCACTAAAAATAAATTGCACTTATCAAGCTGTCATCATAACTGCTAATTCAGGTTAATTTTTATGTTTTAATAGGCTAGTCATAATGCAGTATTTAAGCTATTTTATTGTTCGCAGTTACATAATTATTGCATGCATTTATTTTTCTAACAGTTATGTTTATATTTGAAATTTATTTACACCACATGTTATATGGTATATTTGTTAATATTAATGTCTTAATTTGGCAGTTTTAAAAATTTGTCTGGTCTCGGTTTAGCCCAGGGGCCCCACTTTACCCACAGTCTCGGGTAGGTCTTGGTCTTGATTAGTGCAATCTTCTTGCAACCGCATCTGCAGCAGTATTAACATGAATGCATAGTTTACTAAAAGACAGAAGAGACATGTCTGCTCAAGAGTGCAGTGGTTGTCACATTCACTTGGCAAACCTCAATTGACTGACAATGTGACACTGAAAAACTTACGTTTATTATTTATTTTTTTGGACTCAAAATGGGAGAACTAAAGACCGAACCATACCATGTTCATTTTCATAAAACTGTTTATACGGGCAATTATTTGTTTTTTATTGAAGATTTGTGTTTCTTAATCTACCTTCTGTAAAGCAATAATGCAATGCAAAATTGATTATTTGTACAACAGTGTCATCGAGAAATGTACAAAATATAACAGTAAAATAAAATTGACACCAAACACAGTGCTAAACAGTATTATTTCGCTCCAGTACGTGAGCAAACTTTATGAACTCAAACTTTGTCATTGATAAAATAAAGTGAATGTTAGGTCTCGCGTGTTTTATTATGTAGCAAATTTGCCTCTGCATTTCTCCTAAACGTGATGTTTTTCTAGCAAATTTGCATGTTTAAAAGTCGTGAATTTGCGTGTTTCTTTCTGGCACATTTGCGTGTTTAAAAGACGTAAAGTTTCGTGTTTTTTCTGGCAGATTTGCCTGTTTAAACTCGAAAATTAGTTTTTTTGTTTTTTCATTAAGTGGCCCTAATACGCCTTCGTAGTTACATAACACCATACCACCTCACAAAATGGTGGCGCCCTCTTGTTTACGTCCCCAGAATGCAGTGCGCTGTGGCGTCGGTTGCCAAGCTCTATAGAGAAAGATTATGCAGTTACCATAAACAAAAAGCAGTCGTTCATCTCCCGAGTCGTTCATTCTAGTCCCGTAGGCTGAACGGCGAAACAGAAGGCCTTATTCATGTCATGAGTCAGTCTTTGGGTCTTAGTGCCGTTCTTTTGTCACGTGACCGCTTCAGTCTCGCAACATCAATACAGTGATATTATTGACTGTATTGTATTATGTTTAGGAAGTATTATAAAGTTATCAAAATATATCTGCAATAAACATGATCTGAAAAGTAGAAAAAGTCCATTTGTTTATGTCAGTGTATTTTTAGTGTTAACTTTTAGTGCCCCTGTGTTTTTTAATTATTACTTAAGCTATTAGAAACTATAAAATTAATACCTAAAATTAGAATCCACTGTAAAGGCTTAATCTTTGCTTTATCAGTGATTTCCCAGGATAAGACAAATATAACGATACAATTTGAGGCCAGAAATGCATCACGTAACTGTAAAAATAAAAAAATTGCGGTTATTTATACAGTTATGTGAAATATATGTATATATTAACGTATTTCTGTATGTAATGCGTGACAAAAGAACGAACTCAGACCCAAAGACTGACATGAAATGAAGGAGTCCTTCTGTTTGTGCGTTCAGCCTACGGGACTAGAACGAACGACTCGGCAGATGAACGACTGCTTTCTGTGTATGGTAACTGCATAGTCTTTCTCTATGGGGCTGGGACTTGGTGAACGAACGAACGAAACTATTTGGATTAAGAGATGAGTTGAACTCTCTGCCTGAAGTAAGCTGCAATGAATTTATAATGTATTTTTCAAAGTTTGGCCATGGCTGCATTAGTTTATAGTTATTATAGTTTTTATTACAAAAGTACTAAATGTATAAAATAATTGTAATATGTACAATTTTAATTAGATTCTGCTGAAATGAACGAAATGAACGAAATGAGTAGAAAAAAGATTCGTGCATTTTGCTAAACAACACTTAAAGAACTGAGTCAGTAAAATGATCCGAACTTCCCATCAGTAATTACTAGGACTACTATATATTATTATATTTCCAAAAACTTACCTTTCTGATAGAAGATAGAAGACCTTGGAATAGGAAAATCCTCCAGTAACTGTTGTAAGAGGTATTTCTGGAACTAAACATGACCACGTTAAATAAGCTTCTCAGATGTAGCCAAACATCTTTTTTGGTAGTAACCAATCACACACGCGGTTCAGCACTGATAAATTTGCATACTGTTGTAGGCAAAGCCTATTGGTCCAAATGTGCGTGGTCTCAGCTTTGGTGGGGACACCCCTGACCCCCCCCCACCCACCCCCGATTTCTTTAGTTCCAGACTGTTGGCAATACAGAATATCACAATACTGAAGTGAATCTACTTCTTCTCATATTGTATCCTTACCCCGATATACCATCCTGTATACTGTCCCTACAGAGCTAGTATAACTGTATAATCTAGACTTTATTTATATTTAATAATTTGCTATTAATCAATAGTATATCTCATCACAGAATCACTTTAGACCTTCACTTTAAGACCTCATCTGAAGCCATGAAGGTCCAGCTACTTCAACATGCTCTATGACATCTTTAGAAGATGTCTGAGTTTCCTATATATGTACAGTAATTAAATAATGAACTAATGAATCAAATACACACCTATCAGTATGCATTCAATGCATCATGTTTATATTTCAGAGCAATTTAAATATAAAGGGGACATGGTTTTTAAAACGTTTAAAATGCATGATTTTTTTTTCACGCTTTAATAATTCATAGTTCATAAAGACCTCACCTGAAGGTCCAGCTACTTCTTCCTCAACAAGCTTGATGACATCTTCACAAGATTTCTGAGTTTCCTATATGTAATTAAATGAAATAATGAATAAAATACACACGTATCATAGTATGCATTCAACAAATTGTGTTTATATTTCAGAGCCAGTTTTAAATATGAAGGGGACATGGTTTTGTGGATTAATGTGTTGAAATTTATGTTAATCTATGTGTTAAGTTTGTATGAGACTAGCAGTAAGCTAGATCAACATTAGAATAAAATACAGATCATATTCTAACATTGTATTATTGTTGAACTATATAACATTGATTAGTGACTGGTCAGTCACTACTGCTAGTTTATTTGTGTGACTAGCTAGTTATTTTGCCCTTACACTCGGACTCTGCTTTATGAAAAAGCTTCTTATGTACCCTTTTTTCTTCTTGGTTGTCATTTACAAAGTACAAAAAGGGCCATAAAACCGTTATATTAAAATGTTTTTACTCTGGCCTTTGTATGTGGCAGAGAGACAGCCCTGGTAACTTACCGTCGGGCGTCGCCAGTATGCGTACAAGACACACACCAGCCGCCGCTGCTAGTGCAAGCACAAAAGTAGTCCCGGCCCGCGTGTAGCCTGTCAGATATCCCGCCGCCAATCAAATTACGGCGTTTCTTGTACTGACGTCGTCCCTGGCCGTTAGAATCGATCCAAATAGCAGTTCAAAGGAGCTTTCTAAATATTGGTGGGGACAAATTTGCCATCTCAAAATATTGGTAGGGACTAGTACCTAGCCCCCTAAACCTACGGCCATGCCATCTACATTAGATTTTTTAAGCCAAATATATTAGTTATCCTTTTAAAGACAGCCTTAAGATTTGTAAAAAAACCACCTATAGAGCACTAAATACTGCAATGTTTATTTAATTACAATCACTAAAAACAGAATGTTGAATTCAAAACTGCAAGCATTAGTTAAGAGGAACATATGTATTTAAAAACAGAATTTATAAGAACAAATTCTACATATCAATGCATCACAACCAAAGGAGTTATTGTATGGAACATCTGCAGTGAAGAGATGAAATCATGTACAACAATAACTCATTTTAAAAGACTATTTAAACTCACTATACGCAATCAATACAAGGGCTTGAGGTATTGTGTATTCCACTGAGCCACACACAGGCGCGCTCAGAGCTGTCTTTATCACACCTATTCTAAACAGCCCCTGCGATGGCGTGCCATCGTGCATACATATAGATCAACTAACGCCATTGTTATATATGGATGAGAGTCAGACACGGAGCTCCTGGTCTACAGTCCCCTGGCGCTTCCTGTACTTGTCAAAGTGTAGTTGAAACACCTTTATAACAATGGCGTTAGTTGATCTGTATGTATGCACGATGGCCGACGCCATCGCCGCAGGGGCTGTTTAGAATAGGTGTGATAAAGACAGCTCTGAGCCGCGTGTGTCTGGCTCAGTGGAATACACAATACCTCATTGGCTTTAAAAATCTTATGTACATGGAGATGTTGGCCACGCAAATTTGGACCAATAGGCTTTGCCGACAACAGTATGCAAATTTATCAGTGCTGAATCGAGTGTGTGATTGGTTACTAGCAAAAAAGGTGTTTGGCAACATCTGAGAAGCGTATTTAATGTGGCCATGTTTAAGTCCACAAATAACTGTTAGAACAGTTACAGCTGAGGATTTTCCTAATCCAAGCTCTTCTATCTTCTATCAGAAAGGTAAGTTGTTGGAAATATAATAATATATAGTAGTCCTAGTAATTCGTATTAGTGATGGCAAGTTCGGATCATTTTACTCACTCAGTTCTTTAAGTGTTGTTTATCAAAATGAACTAATCTTTTTTCTACTCATTTAGTTAATTTCGTTCATTTCAGCAGAATCTAATTAAAATGTTACATATTCCAATTATTGTATACATTTAGTACTTTTGGAATAAAACTATAATAACTATAAACTAATGCATTTATGGCCAAACTTTGACAAATAAATTATAAATTCATTGCAGCTTACTTCAGGCAGAGAGTTCAACTCATCTCTTAATCCAAATAGTTTCGTTCGTTCGTTCACCAAGTCCCAGCCCCATAGAGAAAGACTATGCAGTTACCATACACAGAAAGCAGTCGTTCATCTGCCGAGTCGTTCATTCTTGTCCGGTAGGCTTGAACGCAGAAATATAAGGACTTGTTCATTTCATGAGTCAGTCTTCGGGTCTGAGTTTCGTTCTTTTGTCACGCATTAGATACAGAAATAAGTTAATAAATACATATATTTCACATAACTGTATAAAAAAACGCAATTCTTTTATTTTTTTACGTTTACAGTTACGTGATGCGTTTCTGGCCTCAAATTGTATCGTTATATTTGTCTTATCCTGGGAAATTACTGATTAAGCAAAGATTAAGACTTTACAGTGGATGCTAATTTTAGGTAATAATTTTATAGTTTATAATAGTATCTCTATAGAGCTTGTCAACCGACGTCACAGCGCAGTGCATTCTGGGACGTAAACAAGAGAGCGCCACCATTTTGTGAGGGTTTTTTTTTTTTTTCTTTCTTATTACAATAAACGAACAATAAAAATATGACATCCTCAAAATGTACAATATAAGTCTTATGTTATAACTTAGGAGTCACACCTCTTGCCACTCATCTGAACATACATTTTCTATACTGTTCATATAACAAGGGAGAACAAACTAGAATGAAAGAACACAAAACAGTAAAAATAAATAAAAACATAATAAAGCACATAAAACAAATAAAATAAAATAACAGGGACTCAGCGTATCTGAAGTGTTATTAAACCTTTATGCAATTTTTAGCGGGCCTTCTCAACCTTTATAAGACAGTTTTGGAACAGCAAAAGCTCATTTTTAAATGCAGACCATGTAGGGAGGACTTAGCAAATCGACATTTATGAATATAATATTTTGTTGCTATAATTAGATTATTGACCAAAAATGCATCCTTTTTATTTTGTAGAGTTACCCCCATCTGAAAGTTTTGAAATGAAAAGAAATCTATTTTTATAGATCTGGAGGACAACAAGTTATGAAGAGATTTCCATAAATTCTGAGCAGTTGACATTCATAAAACAGGTGTTCAGTTGTTTCAACATTAATGTTGCAGATATGACAATTGTCTACCTCAAATTTGAATATTGTCTTTATAAACTCATTAGAGGGATATATATTATTTATTGTTTTCAAATGTACTTCTTTATATTTAGGAAAGTGGATATTTTAGGAATTTTGTTCTAATTGAAGATATTTCAGATTTGTTATAACCCAGAAAGAAGAGAGTGTTTTTGTTCTACCGGGTACAAACAAGTAACAAGCGTTTGCTTAAGGAATTTATTATTACATTTAGTATCTACTAGGTCCACATAATCGATTTAAATTTTGTGTAGTCTCGGTGAAGCAATATACATAAGATTATTTTGTATTGCTTGAATAAGGACCTTTGGAATGTTCTGTGTAACTTTGTTGTAATCCACAATTGAGCATTTGAACTTATATTTAGACTTAAATTCCTCCAATTCAAGAATATTACCGTTTTCGTCCAATATATGAGCAATGGACCATATATGTTTTTCCCACCAGTCTTTGAGAAATATAGATTTCCTTCTACTACTTCTGTTGTTCCATAATGGAACATTATGTGGACTAAAGTTATGTTTAAACATCAGTTTCCACTGTAACAAAACCTGTGGATGAAAAGTTGAAAGTTTTATAGGCAATTTAGATATTTCAAAGTCACATGTCATTAAGAATTGAATACCTCCCACTTTATCAAAGATATATGCCGGTAAGGAGAACCATATCTCTTCGCCGTTTCTCAAAAAGGATTGGAGCCATTTAATTTTCAATATTCCATTCATAATTTCAAAGTCGATTGCCTTTATGCCACCTTCCTCATAATTTTTCAACAAATCCCCTTTTCTAATGTAGTGATGTTTATTTTTCCAAATAAAATTAAAATTTATTGTATTGATTTCTTTAATTAACTTTGGAGAAATAGCAAGAGAGTAGGATGGATATATCAGTCTGAAATAGATTCAATCTTAGTCAACATCGTTCTTCCAAATAATGTTAAATCTCTTTGTAGCCAACTGTTTAATGTTTTTCTACATGTATCAATATTATCTTGGATATTCTTTTTTTCATTTGTATCTGATGATTTGGTAATCCAAATACCTAGATATCTAATGTCATTTTGACCGGTATATTAAATAGTGAGGATTCAGAGCAGCTATGAATGCTCATCAGTTCACATTTACTCAGATTCAGATATAGACCCGATGCTAGTGAAAACCACTCTATTACTTTTACAGCCACTGGTATTTGTTCCTTATTTTGTGAAAACAGAGTTGTATCGTCAGCGAGCTGACTCATGAGTAACTTGTAGTTGTTTATTTGTAAACCTTTAATATTAGAATATTTAACCGCCGTTGCTAGTAGTTCAGTCACTGCAATGAATAGAAGAGGAGAAATGCTACAGCCCTGTCTTATTCCTCATTCAACCTTAAATCTAGGACATGTACCTTCTGAGAGGAAACACAAGTATTAATGTCCTTATGCAACATAGTGATCATATCAAGAAACTTATTTCCAAAGCCAAAGTGTCTCAGTGTGTTAATAATAAACATATGTTCCACTGAGTCGAATGCTTTATGGAAATCCAAAAAAAAGATAATTCCATCTTCCTTAATTAAATAATTATAATCAATAAGATCTAGGACCAGGCGGATATTATTATGGATGGATCTTTCTTTAAGAAAACCAGATTGTGCTGTGATTAATTTAGATATACCCATTTTTAATCTTACTGCCAAAACTGTTGTTAGAACCTTGTCGTCTGTATTCAACAGTGTAATAGGTCTTAGATTGCTTAATATTTTCTTATCTTTGTCAGTTTTGGAATTAATTTTATTATTCCTTGTTTCATAGTTTGCATCAATTCTTTATTATTAATACATTCATTTATAGCCTGAAACAATAGGTGTTTTAAGTCTTCCCAAAAGTGTTGATAAAAGTTAGATGTAATACCGTCTGAACCTGGTGACCGATCAGATGCCATTTTTTTATAACATAATCAAATTCTTTAATTCTTAGTTCCTCATCACAAACTTCTTTAAAATTTTCATCAATAACAGGAATAAAACTGTTAATATTATCAAAAAAGATGAGGCATCTTGTTCGAGTAGGAGGATTTATAAAGATTCCTATAAAAATGGAAAACTTCTTTTCAATGCGTTTGGGTTTTGTACATTCCTCCCCATCAACTATTAGACTACTACTCGAACTATATTCTTGTCTGCGTTTTTCTAATTTGCAGAAGTTGTCATGGCGACAAAGGAAAACCAAAAGTTCTGTGTCAGAGACAGTGTGAATTTGGGTTGTTATTCGCAGTTTCAAGTGTAAATGAGAAGCAGACTTTAGTGTTGATGGCAGCACAACATAATCTTTTATATTTGTAATTATTAGATGACCTCTTTCGTGAAATCTGTGGCTCCTAAGACCAGAGTGGCCAAGCGTTCCTCTCAAGGTAATACTCTCCATGTATCATGGTTAATATTTATTATGCATTTTGGTGTACAGAATGTCTGTGTTAGTATGTATAAGAGAGGTCTCATGTAGTTTGTTTGTAATGTGCAGACATCCATGGCACTGGATCTCGGCATACCATACACCCATGGAAGATGTCTCCTCACACTAAGAAGAACTACAAAGTTCTGATTCCATGCGAGGCAACCAATAAAAAGGTGTGTTAGTGATGCATATTTTCCTGTTATGTAGTGTTTACAGTTTATAGTCAGTTAATATTAACAACATGCTTTTGCCCTTTTTGTTTCAGTGTGTTTTGGTCCTGGGTGACTCACATCTCAGAGCTGTTGTGGATGGATATGTTCCATTGTCATTGCCTTCCGTTTCCTTTGGTTTCTGTGCAATCTCTGGAGGAACAGCATATCACCTGGAGATGGAGGCCAGACATTTGATTGTGAATCAACCAGTGGCAAAGTGTGTGGTCATTGCTCCTGGCAATAACCTCAACTACAGGAATGTGACACGGTCTGGAGAACAGTTTGCAAAGCTTCTGTCTACCCTCCTCAGTCGATGGAAGAAGGTATGTTCCATACTTTATCAATCAGAATTGGAATATATGTGAAGTGAGGCAAGTTTGTGAAGAAAATGCCTGTTTGTGTGTAAAGTCTAACTGTACATTTTTGTTTACAGGTGTCTGTGGTAGACTTTCCTCCCAGGCTTGGGGTGAATCAAGCACATCAGGACCAGCTGCGGCAGATCTACCAGGGGAGTGGCAAAAGGAAAAGGTATGCATTATTATTGGTAATAATCAGCTGTCAGTGTCTGGGCATAAATGCAAAGATCTAAAATATGGTATTTTTGTAGGTGTGGAGTACATCTCTTGTGTTGACCTGTTTCCTGTGGAGAATAAGAGGCTGTGGATTTACGATGGTGTAAGTAGAGCACTTGTGTCTATGCTATAAATACATGTTATGCTTGAAACATGAAATTCAAGTAATAAGAGAATGTATGTTAAAGTGGCATTTCCTATAATGCAGGTACATCTCAGTGACAACGAGGGCATGAGCATCTTAGCTGAGGCTCTTGAGGGCTGCTGCAGATCCCACTGACCAAAGCAAACCTCCTGCTCCTCACCCTCTAGATCAGAGCCATCCTCCTCTCCTGCCACCAGTGCCCCTCCACTGCACGTACCACCAGGCAGAGTGCTGCAACTTGTCCAAACCCTGTGCTTCTGCCGAAGTTTCCTGTGGTAGTTCTCAGGCGTATTTCATTGAAGGCTCTTCAGTCAACTTCTTGTGCATCTGACCCATTTAAATGGAATGTTGTTGAACGAAAGGGAAAGGTAAGAAAGTACTCCCTGTATGTTAAGTGCTTTTTTGTTACTTGTTCACATTTCATTGTTAATGACATTTATCTTGTCTATTAGGCCAACCAAGCAAAAGATGTCAAGGTTGCACGCTTGGGACTCAAGCGCAAGTTTGATGTTGAGGAGGTTTGTTAACTCTTACAGTGAAAGTAGATTTGACATTTCTAACAGTATTAATCAGTTGTTGTTCAATTTTGAAGGTGCAGTCTGTGTGCTCCATCCGCTTTCCCTGGTCAGTTTCATGTTTTGGCCACAACTGACACAGAAGAATCATCAAATCCTGTTTTGTGCGGCATACCGGCAATTTGTCCAGCTGGAAAGAAGGTACAGTTATTGTTGGTGGTGACATCTTCTAGTTATTATCGTCAAATATAATAATCTGTTGAAAGTCATAATGTTTTTTTGCTACAGGTTTCAGATTCTGGATGCGAAAAGTGGTTGCGACACGTACAAGACATTCAAAACAGGTATTGAAAATTAAGATAGTATGATAAGTGAGTAACACAATAAAAAAATATTATAATAATAATAATAAATACATTGTTTCTCCTTAGTTGATACAAACAGCAGGTTTTGTTTGGTGTTCTAAGAAATGTACCAGATATGACTTATTACTACATCTTGCTTTATATAGATGAAGGCCGATGCTTTGGAGGTGACATTGGGAGGCTCACAAACCAATGATGTGGATTTGGACAGAGTGGGAAATGATGAGGTTGGTCATAAAGTTATTTTATATATGAAAAAGTGACATATGTCATGAAAAAAAAAATGCAAGTACATATGGGGTTAAAATCAGGGTATTTTGAAGTGATAGCCAAACTTATTGTCTTTTTGTGCAAATAGGTGCCCAAGAAGCGTCTTCGCTCTGAAAGCATCCCGTCCGTTGACAGAACTGAGCATGTCTTGGATGAAGACAACAAAGCTAAGTTCCCATGCCCTAAAAACATTAGTGGCTCATTCCATCAGGGACATGGTTTGTTTAAATATCCAGGATTACAATGTATGGCCATGGCCATGTCAGCGATCATTAGACATTCTCAGCTGTGTAGTGTGTTTTCATGGACACAGGAAGATTTACACGGTACTATTAGAAGGTGATGCCTTATACAGCAAAAAGACCTAGTCTCAGTGACAGAGAGGAGTTGTTGGGATCTTGGGATTTCAAGCCTGAGGAGGATTTGTTTGGTCAAACATTTAGTTTTCACATTGACAGTGTTATGGGTCGTCTCTATACAGTAAGCCGAGTTGAAAAGCGAAACCTTTGTTATGTTACTTTGATGAGTGCACTTGAGGATAATCTAGAGGGAGACGGCATGTGTCTATTCACTATGTTTAAAAAGACATGTGCCATTATTTCTGAAAGAGGTTTGTTCGCTATTGTGGATTCTCATGCACGCAGTGCTTCAGGAATGTTAGGCTAATGGAACAAGTGTTGTGCTCTACTTTAATAGCCTTGGTGAGGTTTACAGGCACCTTCACAAGTTGGCAGCAGGGTTTGGTCCCTCAAATGAGATATTTGAACTAAACAGAGTGTCAGTGAGTGTAAAATGCGCATCGTCTGCTGTGCCAGTGCAGATACAACTGAAGGTTGATGATAGACCATGTGACAATGACTGTATTGTTGTAGAGGAAAGTCCTGTCTACCAAGACATGTCTTTAACTGAGAGTGACATTGAGTGTGCATCGGCACAGTCATGTGAAAATGACTGTGTGATTGTAGAGGAAAGTCCTGCACGGAGTGATGGTGACAATCCATGTGTGTTGTTGGAGGCACAGGAATCTGTACAGAAGCGAAGTGGTCAGAAACGTGCCAGAGCCGTTGGTGTATTAAACACAGAATGTATAATTACCAAGGGTAACCACAAAGTACAACGAGTCAAACTATATGATTCTTCCGAACTTACAATTGTTAGTGAGGAAAGACGGCCATATCAGTTTATTCCTCTGAATGACAATGTTTGCAAAGCTATATGTACGCAGATTAATGTGGCTTTTGAAAGATACAATGTTCCAGAATCAGTAGACACTGGTGATGCAGTGCCATGCCACAATGAAAGCATTGTCGGTGATGGCAACTGTTTCTTCCGTGCCATTTCTCAAGCTGTGAGTGGCACACAAAAACATCATAGAAAAATAAGATTAGGTGTTGTTAAAGAGTTGGAAAAAAATCCTATAAAATATAAAAGCTACTTACGAGTTGAAGACCAAAACCTAACCGTTGCAGAGTATATCAACAAGTACAAAATGAGATATGTAAACACATGGGCCACAGAAATGGAAATCCACGCTGCTGCAGATTATTTAGTAGATATATATACATTTCATCTAAATAGGTGGCTTAAATATAAATGCACAAAGACACCTTTGTGTAATCAAGGGATTTACATCGAAAATCGTTTTGGAACCCATTATGAGAATGTCCTTTGTGTTAAAAAAGTCCAAGAAAACGAGTGTTATGGGTATTGCCAAATGACTGAAGCACAAGCATACAAAACCAGGGCCAAGGTTATTCAGATTCCTATATTCCAACGATCTAAAACAAGTGCACAAAAAGAACCGCAAGAAAAAAGCACTGTTAAATCCAAATACTTTAAGTGTAAAAAATCAATGCAAAAAAAAGAAAAATACCAAAAAGAGCTGTTATTTAGACAGAAATGTAAAATTATGGGTATTAAAAAATATAAGGAGGAAATGCTATTTAGACAAAACAACGGAACTCTGTAGGAGTAAATATAGGAATGACTTATTGTACAGACAAAGACTTAAAGCCTCAAAAAAAGATAAATACAGAACAAACATGGCGCATAGGGAAAAAGTAAAAAATTGTGAGAAAAATAAATACAAGACAAATCTGGACTATAAAGAGAAACTTAATGCTTTTCAGAAAAATAAATACAAGACAAATCTGGACTATAAAGACAAACTTAATGCCTTTCAGAAAAATAAATACAAGACAAATCTGGACTATAAAGAGAAACTAAATGAATTTGAGAAAAATAAATACAAGACAAATCTGGACTATAAAGAGAAACTTAATGCCTTTGAGAAAAATAAATACAAGACAAATCTGGACTATAAAGAGAAACTGAATGCCTTTCAGAAAAATAAATACAAGACAAATCTGGACTATAAAGAGAAACTAAATGAATTTGAGAAAAATAAATACAAGACAAATCTGGACTATAAAGAGAAACTGAATGCCTTTCAGAAAAATAAATACAAGACAAATCTGGACTATAAAGAGAAACTGAATGCCTTTGAGAAAAATAAATACAAGACAAATCTGGACTATAAAGAGAAACTAAATGAATTTGAGAAAAATAAATACAAGACAAATCTGGACTATAAAGAGAAACTTAATGCCTTTGAGAAAAATAAATACAAGACAGACAGTAAATATAGGGCTACTGTTCTAGCAAAAAACAAAATGAAGAGGCAACTATTACAAAAACAGGCAGAGCAGTTTTCTTTTATTATGGAGCGCTTCCTTAATACAATAAAAGAGGGTCCCGAATTTATTTGTTCAGTGTGTAATCGCTTGCTGTTTAAAAAACAAGTTTTAGCTTGTATAAAAGACAAATATAAAATCCACAACGGCATTAGCAGCTGAAAAATGTATTTCTGAAAAATACCTTCATATTTGTAATGCACAATGTAGTATGCCGTGTCTGTTAAAAGCAGCAAGAGGTCAGCTATGGATTTGTTTTACCTGCCATTATAAAATTAAACGAGGGCAGGTCCCATCTGAATGGACAGGTAATGACTTGGAATTGGATCCAATTCCAAATGTCTTGGCTCGTTTGAATAGCTTAGAACAGCACCTGATTGCTCGTAATATTCCTTTCATGAAGATGTTGGCGTTGCCTAGAGGTGGGCAGAATGGTGTTCATGGGCCTGTAACATGCGTCCCTGCTAATGTTGTTCAGACAACTAATTTGCTGCCACATTCTAACATGGATGGTTCACTACTACGTATTAAACTAAAGCGTAAACTCACTTATAAAGGGCACTATGAATACCAGTTTGTAGACACAAAGCACATACAGAAGCACTTGCATATTTAAAGGAAAATAATCCATATTACAAAGACATTGACTTTAATGAAGAATGGATAAATGAGTTTTCTAAGGAGCAGGAGAGGCAGTTAGAGGAAGATAATGCTAAAAGGGTGAAGTGTCTGAAGAGGTTGAAGAAGACCTTTTGCATGATCAGCAGCAGCACTGCATTTTTCAAGACACATGTTTGATGCCAGTAGATATTGGGCAAGAAACATTAGATCAGTATTTTGAAGACATATTGAATTTAGCCCCAGAAGGAAATAATCCAGTAAAGATGCTGTCTGAGAAAGACAATGAAGCAAAGTCTTTCCCAGTTCTGTTTCGAAAGGATGCAATACTTTCCATACGCTTAGGAAGCAGCGCTTGACATTGTCTCGTTATTTTAATAACAGAATCTTAAATGCTGATGGTAGGTTTGCTAATAATATTGAGTTCATTTTTTTTGCTCAATACATGTCAGAAGTGGAGCAGGTTGTTTCTAAAGTATCAATAGCTTTACGTAAAGGGCAAACAGGTGGTACACTACAAAAAATGTAGGTGATAATGTTGAAACCTTGAAGGACATGGTGCATGTGGATGACGGATATCGATTTTTGCAGCCAATTAGAGGAACCCCAGCATTTTGGCAAGCAGCACAAAAAGATTTGATGGCTTGTTTAAGAGTTAATGGTAAAGCAGACTGGTTTCAAAGTTATAGTAGCGCAGATTTAAGATGGTCCAATCTTTTAGGTACAATTTTGAAACAGGCAGGCAGGACAGAAACTGCTGAGAGTTTGGATTATGCACACAGATGTGACTTGCTGCGTAATAATCCGTGGCTGCAGCTCGCATGTTTGATTTCCGCTGGCATGTATTTTTAAGGGAAGTTCTGATGTCTCCATTACAACCAATTGGCAAGATTACAGACTATTTCTATCGTGTAGAATTTCAACAGCGTGGTTCCCCCCATATTCACTGTTTGTTTTGGATTGAAGATGCTCCTACAATAGATAAAAGCCCAGATGAAGATGTAGTTATGTTTATTGACAAATACATTACATGTGAATTACCCACAAATGATAAGGAGTTACTGGATATTGTTAGTTCTGTACAACAACATTCAAAGCGTCATTCGAAAACATGCAAAAAAAAACAAACAGTTTGTCGTTTCAATTTTCCTCGCCCTGTGTCTGTTCGAACATTTATTAAGAAAGTCCAGCCAAAACCAAAATGCCCCAAATGCCATGTTGACAACAAAGGCTTGAATGCAAATGACGTCCAAATAACGCGAATGTGAAGTGCATATGTCTACAGGATCAACAAAACTACATGACACCAGAGCGTGCTACTGCCATTATGACAGACATAAAAAAAGCACTTATAGATGAGAACAATCCCCATATGACAGTGTCCACAGTTTGTTTGCAAGTGTTGGCATTAATCAAGAAACTTATGAAAAGGCATACAAACAGCTAGGAGGAAGGACAGAAATTGTTTTAAAGGGACATTAATGCAGTTTGGATCAATCCATACAACAAATTCTTGTTAAAGTGTTGGAATGCAAATATGGACATTCAGTTTATTGTGGACATGTATCAGTGCATAGTATACATCTGCAAATACATAAACAAGCAAGAGCGGGAGGTGGGCTTACTGCTGAATAATGCTCACAAAGAGGCAACAAAACATGGAAATGTACATGCTAAGGAAGCTATGAAAAAACTAGGCCAAGTGTACCTACATAACCGTGACGTCTCAGCACAAGAAGCTGTATATAGATTAACAAACATGCACCTGAAAGAATGCTCTAGAAAAGTTGTATTCATTCCCACAGGTGACAATATTTTCAAACTAAGTAAACCTATTAGTGAAGTCACAAAACAGCAACCACTGATGACATTTGGATGACAAGTATAGTTGATAGGTACAAAAACAGACCAACCAGAGCATATTTAATGACATGTGTATAGCCACATTTGGTTCAGAATATCGCATTTTAAGTAAAAACGAAAAAAGCAAAAACGCTATTAAACTCCAAAACTCATTAGGCTTCATCACAAAAGAACAAGAACCAAACCAGCTGTGGTGCGATATGCAAACTTTTCTGAAACAAAAAATCCAGAGTTGCATTATAAAAGCTTACTTCAGTTGTTTTTACCATATCGCTTGGATGATGAGCTTAAACCTGCTGGCATTCGGTCATTTCAACAGTTTTATGAAAAGGGCAAGGTGAAGTTTTCTGATGGAACTCTTCATTCCGTTATGTCAATTGTCAATTCTAACCGATCAAAATTTGACAAAGAAAAAGCTAACTTGGAAGAGATTATGGCCAACAATAACTGTCATGACATTCTGGAGAGTGCTTTTGCCTTATTATGTCCAGCTCAAGAACTTGAACGTTTAGAATGCAAGGAAGAACACAAAAACAGACCCCAGGACGAGGAAGAGGACTTACCTAATATTCCAGATTTAGCAATTACAGACAGAGATATTTGTCATTTGGAAAATCAACAGAACATAATGTGTCGCAGGATGGTCTTGATTTAATTAGATCTTTGAACGAATTACAGATGTCTATCTTTTACAAAACGTCAATGGTGTTTAGACAAAGTCAATGGTAAAAAGCCAGATCCATTACATGTTTTTATCACTGGTGGGGCAGGTACTGGAAAGAGTCACCTAATTAGAGCAATACAGTATGAAGCAAATAGATTGTTAGCTCCAATGCGTCGCCATCCAGATAATATTAGTGTCTTATTAACAGCACCCACAGGTATGGCAGCATATAATGTACAAGCATCCACAATTCATAGTGCATTTAGCATAGGAATCAATGTGTCCTTACCCTATACCCCACTGGGTGAGGAAAAACTGAATACAGTACGTATTAAATTCTGCGACCTCCAAATAATTATAATAGATGAAATTTCTATGGTTTCACACAAGTTATTAGCATACATTCATGGTAGACTCCGGCAAATAAAACAAACTGGTGATTTCGCCCCATTTGGAAATGTTAGCATTATTGCTGTTGGTGACTTTTTTCAGTTACCTCCTGTTAAAGGTAAAGCACTGTACTTAGAAGAAGTTGGAGTTAACTTGTGGGGCAACTTATTCAAAATTGCCGAGTTAAAAACAGTTGTCAGACAAAAAGATGACCGTTTTGCCCAATTACTGAATCGGTTAAGGATACGATCTGCGGGGACACCTATGCTTCAAAGTGATATAAACCTGTTAAAAAAATGTGACACTGGTGAAAGCTCATCACAGATACACATTTTCCCAACAAATTCACAGGTCTTTCAGCACAACTTTTCTCAACTCAAAGCCACGTGCCCGACTATACAGAGATTAATGCAGAAGATTATGAGTACAATAAGAAAACTGGTCAATTAGAAGAAAAGTTTGGTCATCATAACAAAGCAAACCTCACATCTTTGCCTGAACAGTTGTTGTTAGGTGTTAACGCTAGAGTCATGCTTTGCAAAAACATAGACGTAGCAGATGGTCTTGTCAATGGGGTATGTGGCACTGTTACACATATTAAAGAATCTACGTATGGTCTTCCTGTAGCTGTGTATGTACGATTTGATGACAATAACGTTGGCGCACAGAGACGGAAGAAATGTCCACCTCCTTCACCAAATTTAAGTCATTCAACTCCAATACATCCAGAAGAGGAAAGGGCTAGTAGTAAAGGTGGAAAACGCCGTCAATTTCCCCTCTTACTAGCATGGGCCTGTACAGTTCACAAAGTTCAGGGGTTAACTGTGGATAAAGCTGTGGTGTCCCTAAAGAAAGTGTTTTCAGCTGGCCAAGCCTATGTGGCCTTGAGTCGTGTAAGAAGTTTGGAAGGACTAATTATTCAAGACTTTTCCCAAAAGGCCATATACTGTAATGACAGTGTCTTAAATGCAATGCAAGCCATGCCTCCCTTCCTGCTTCAAAATGAGCCACAAATCAGGAAACCTACAGAGGTTTTGTCAATCTTTTTAATGAATGTTCAGGGATTACCAAGACATGTGTTAGATTTAGCTTCACATACGCATTTACTTCCTGACTGCATAGCAGTTACAGAGACATGGTTAACTGTGGATTCAGCAATTCATTCAGTGAAAATTAAAGGATATACGTTTCACAGTAGCCCTCGTAGCCTTTCATATATACAGAGCAAACATCCAGCTCTGATTACACTGCAAAGCCAACAACATGGAGGAGTTGGCATTTACTGTAAAGATAATACCACCTATCACATCTCTGTGCCTGATTTCCCGTTGGAATGTTTAGTTTACAATTCACTTGTACATAAGATCATTTTAGCCGTAATTTATTCCACCCTCATATCCCATGTCTTTGTTCAAAGAGAATTTACAGAACCTAATAGACTGGCTACATTTACAAAATGAAACCATCATTGTTATGGGAGATTTTAATGATGACATCCTTAAATCTTCTAAGGTGTGTACATTGATGACCCACAATGGCTTCATGCAGTATGTCACATCTCCCACAACAGAAAAAGGAACAATAATTGATCATTTGTATGTCAAAACTACACAACTAGAAATAGAAACAGTAGCAGTACCAACATATTTCAGCGACCATGAAGGGATTGCATGTTCTTTTCAACTGAAAACACTAGAAAAGTAATATTATTTAAACAATGTATAATAATACTTTAAAAATATATTGTGTTATATAATATTGGCTTGCCACTAGGCACACAAACTGTTTGTCTTTTTCTCTTTTCCCCAAATGACTGCCCACAGATTTATTGAACCAACGGCATTTTGTGACATCATCACAAGTGACAAGTGGTGACATTGTGTATAAATTTTTTCATATACTCAGTATATAATGTACTGTATTGTACAGTTCATTAATCTTTTTGATATACACATTTGATATAGAGATAGTAGGTTTTGATGTATATTTATATTACACAGTTTTATGGTCACCTTGTGTTTTGTGTTGATGTATTGATTTTGACTGTTTGAAGTTTTCAAAAGCAAACTGAAAACATACTTATTTCACCAAGCGTATGGAGACTGATTGATCATAGGTATACGCTTTACACTGGTTGTAGCTGTAGGATACACGCTTACACTGGTTGTAGCTGTAGGTACACGTTTACACTGGTTGTAGCTGTAGGTACACGTTTACACTGGTTGTAGCTGTAGGTACGTTTACACTGGTTGTAGCTGTAGTTGTAGCTGTAGGTACACACTAAATCGCTCATATTATCACATCTACGTATTACAGTTTGTTTGTTTTTCTCTTTTCTCCCTCCTCCTAGGGTGGACACAAACCTCTTACCTTCTGGGTGATGTGCCCCCCCGCCTGTGCTCCAGTGTGAGGGCTCCCACCCATCTGTCATCTACCTTGATGTTGCCTGCAGCCCATCCACTATTGCACACTCAGAGTGGACACTGGACACTGCCAATATAAATGTTTTTCTTTGTGAAAATGTTTGTATATTTCTATGTATTTTTCAACTGTCCCGGACACATTCCTGCACGGCCTGTCCGTCCTGGGAGTGGATCCCTCCTTCTGTGGTTCTCCCTGAGGTTTCTCTTTTTTCCCGGCTGGGATTTTTTGGAGTTTTTCCTTACCCTGATGGAGGGTCTAAGGACAGAGGATGTTGTCTAGTGCAGTCTGTTAAGCCCTTTGAGGCAACTGTTGTTGTGATATTGGGCTATACAAAAATAAATGTCTTGTCTTGTCTTGACTGTCACGCTTTTCAAAAAGTTTTGATTATAGCTAATAAACTCTCAATTTACAAAATGCATTTTTAGATTTGTTAATGAGTACATTTATTAACACATGACCATGCACTTTGGACCATTTCTTTTAAACTGCTGGCATTTTGTATCAGGAGCTTCAACACCTCTATTTCACTAATTAGTCTTATTAAAAGACAGCCATGTTTGTTTTTTCTGTATATGACTGTTACACGTTTCATTTAATTTTGATATCTAACATTTTACAAGGCATTCAATATGCTCAATAAAAAGGTTTCTTAAGACTCAAACTGTTTCTTTTTGTCTCTTTATTAAAAAGCACTTCACATCAAATATTATTCATTGTGCATAGATATAACTGAATGCAATTCTTTTAAAAATTACTAAGTAGGTAAGTAGGTGCCAAAGACATTATATATAAATTGACATTATATATATATATTTCAAAGGATTATTAGGAACAGCAGTTCAATTTCTCATTAATCAACCAATCACATGGCAGTTGCTTCAATGCATTTAGGGGTGTAGTCTTGGTCAAGACAATCTCCTGAACTCCAAATCAGAATGGCAAAGAAAGGTGATTTACGCATTTTTTACCGTGGCATGGTTGTTGGTGCCAGACGGGCCGGTCTGAGTATTTCACAATCTGCTCAGTTACTGGGATTTTCACGCACAGCCATTTCTAGGGTTTACCAAGAATGGTGTGAAAAGGAAAACATCCAGTATGCAGCAGTTTGTTATTTCTTCAAATAACCGGGCCTGTGCTACTGCTTGAAAATAATAGATTATGCTTGGGCTAAGGCGAGAAAAACAAAGTACTGTCTGGAGATTTGAGATGACTCAGGAATCGCTGCACCCCCCTGTTTAAAAAGGCAACATGTAAATATTACTTGTGTAAAAGTACAACTTTACAAGTTCCAAAGGACTTTTCTAAGACTCTAGCCTTGGCTCTGGAGGGCCTCCTCTAAAGGAAGGATCCTGGCAATTGGGAAATGGCATTTATTTCCCAAAGAAATGGCTGCCTCTTCACAGACTCATTACGACCACAGCCACAAATGTATCAAAAAACAAATTAATAACTTTTTTGGCACACGTGTCTAGATGATACTCACGAAATTTGGAGCTGTTTAGATGAAAAGCCTTTAGCACAAGGGGTGATTTAGGTGGTCACGCATTCCACCCAACATAGTAGATTTCCTGTTGAGTTTACGGTATGGCTGTAATAAACTTTTATGTTTGCCCTGAGGTGTCCTATGGATGTACCAAGTTTTGTATTTCTACATTGGAAAAATGTACTTTCCTTTTCCATAGAACCAATGTATTTTGACTTTTCTAGGGGTCGCCACTGAGTCATTTTTCATATTTTTTTTTCAGCGACTTCAAATACATAAATTTTTCGATGGGCTTGAAGTCTGGGACCAATAAAAATGACTTTTAGTTGTACGTTTACTGGGTCAAATTGAAAATCATTTTTCAGAAAAATTATAATAAAAAAAATATACCAAATTATAATAAAAAAAAAAATAACTCGAGCAAAAAGTCTAGAAAAACGCCTTGTCTATTTTACACACACGTGTTTAGCTCATTTTGCCCAAGTTTGGTGTCTGTGGAATGAAGCAGCTATTTTCTATTGTTTTTTAAAAGAGAGGTTGTATTCTAAGTCGGTTCACATTTTCAATTTATAATGGCTGCCTTCCCGTGTGTGATAGGGTGTGGTCCCCATTGGCTTTTTTGTTCATAAGGCCATACTGAATGTGTGTACCAAGTTTCATTTGCCTACGACAAACTAACATTTTCACTTCCCATTGACTTTTTCCACATATTTGGAACGTTGCTATGGCAACACATTTATAGATAGGGGGTGGTTGTCATTGGCTTTTATGCTCGTCATGACATAAGAGATGTGTGTACTAAATTTCATGTTTCTATGACAAACTAAATTCTTGGGTCCCATTATAAGTTTGTAGGGGGCGCTGGAGAGCCATTTCTAAAGATAACCCTTTTATTTACATATTTTTGTGTTCAGGTCATGAATGTGCACAAACGCCTTTTTGGGTCCAACTTGATCCGAGAAGGCGTTTGAGAGTTAAGAGACATTTTATTTTCACAAAAATGGCCACCTCGTTACAGGCTTGCCACACCCATACCCGATAAGATATCAACAATAAAGTCACAAATTTGGTTGGCACACGTGTCTAGATGATACTCACCAAATTTGGGGCCATTTAAATTAAAACACAATGATTTGCATCTTCTTGCGCAAGGTGCGATTTTAGTGGCCATGCCTTTCACCCCACATGGCGGACTTCCTGTTTAGTTTAGGTGTGGCTGTCATAGACTTTTCTGTTTGCCCTGAGGTGTCCTATTGATGTACTAAGTTTCATTTCTCTACGTTGGAAAAAGTTACTTTCACTTTCCATAGGCCCAATGTATTTTGACTTTTCTAGGGGTCGCCACTGAGTCATTTTTTTTTTTTTTTCGGGGACTTCAAATACATAAATTTTTCGCCGGGCTTGAAGTCTGGGACCAATAAAAATGACTTTTAGTTGTTGGTTTACTGGGTCAAATTGAGAATCATTTTGCAAAAATTATAATAAAAAATATATACCGAATTATAATAAAAAAAGTATAACTCGAGCAAAAAGTCTAGAAAAACACTTGTCTCTTTTACATACATGTGTTTAGCTCATTTTGCCCAAGTTTGGTGTCTGTGGAATGAAGCAGCTATTTTTTGTTGTTTTTTAAAAAAGAGGTGTATTCTAAGTCGGACCAAATTTTCAATTCAAAATGGCCGCCTTCCCGTGTGTGATAGGGTGTGGTCCCCATTGGCTTTTTTGTTCATAAGCCCATGGTGGATATGTGTACCAAGTTTCATTTGCCTACAACAAACTAAAGATTTCACTTCCCATTGACTTTTTCCACATATTTGGAACGTTGCTATGGCAACACATTTATAGATAGGGGGTGGTTGTCATTGGCTTTTATGCTCGTCATGACATAAGAGATGTGTGTACCAAATTTCATGTTTCTATGACAAACTAAATTCTTGGGTCCCATTATAAGTTTGTAGGGGCGCTGGAGAGCCATTTCTAAAGATAACCCTTTTATTTACATATCTTTGTGTTCAGGTCATGAATGTGCACAAACGCCTTTTTGGTTCCAACTTGATCCGAGAAGGCGTTTGAGAGTTAAGAGACGTTTTATTTTCACAAAAATGGCCACCTATTTACAGGCTTGCTACACCCATACCCGATAAGATATCAACAACAAAGTCACAAATTTGGTTGGCACACGTGTCTAGATGATACTCACCAAATTTGGGGCCATTTAAATTAAAACACAATGATTTGCATCTTCTTGCAAGTGCGATTTTAGTGGCATGCGTTTCACCCCACATGGCGGACTTCCTGTTTAGTTTAGGGTGTGGCTGTCATAGACTTTTCTGTTTGCCCTGAGGTGTCCTATTGGATGTACTAAGTTTCATTTTTCTACGTTGGAAAAAGTTACTTTCACTTTCCATAGGCCCAATGTATTTTGACTTTTCTAGGGTCGCCACTGAGTCATTTTTCATTTTTTTTTTTTCGGGACTTCAAATACATAAATTTTTCGCCGGGCTTGAAGTCTGGGACCAATAAAAATGACTTTTAGTTGTTGGTTTACTGGGTCAAATTGAGAATCATTTTGCAGAAAAATTATAATAAAAATATATACCGAATTATAATAAAAAAATATAACTCGAGCAAAAGTCTAGAAAAACACTTGTCTCATTTACATACATGTGTTTAGCTCATTTTGCCCAAGTTTGGTGTCTGTGGAATGAAGCAGCTATTTTTGTTGTTTTTAAAAAGAGGTGTATTCTAAGTCGGACCAAATTTTCAATTCAAAATGGCCGCCTTCCTGTGTGTGATAGGGTGTGGTCCCCATTGGCTTTTTGTTCATAAGCCCATGGTGGATATGTGTACCAAGTTTCATTTGCCTACAACAAACTAAAAATTTCACTTCCCATTGACTTTTTTCACATTTTTGGGACGTTGCTATGGCAACACATTTATAGATAGGGGGTGGTTGTCATTGGCTTTTATGCTCGTCATGACATAAGAGATGTGTGTACCAAATTTTATGTCTCTATGACAAACTAAATTCTGGGTCCATTATAAGTTTGTAGGGGCGCTGGAGAGCCATTTCTAAAGATAACCCATTTACATATCTTTGTGTTCAGGTCATGAATGTGCACAAACGCCTTTTTGGTTCCAACTCGATCCGAGAAGGCGTTTGAGAGTTAAGAGACGTTTTATTTTCACAAAAATGGCCACCTCGTTACAGGCTTGCTACACCCATACCCGATAAGATATCAACAACAAAGTTACAACTTTGGTTGGCACACGTGTCTAGATGATACTCACCAAATTTGGGGCCATTTAGATTAAAACACAATGATTTGCATCTTTCTGCAAAGTGCGATTTTAGTGGCGCGCTTTCACCCCACATGGCGGACTTCCTGTTGAGTTTAGGTGTGACTGTCATTGACTTTTCTGTTTGTTCTGAGGTGTCCTATGGATACCAAGTTTCATTTTTCTGTGTTGAAAAAACTTACTTTCACTTTCCATAGGCCCAATGTATTTTGATTTTGTAGGGTCGCCACTGAGTCATTTTTCGTTTTTTTCGCGACTTCAAATACATACCATTTTGCCGAGCTTGAAGTCTGGGACCATAAAAATGACTTTTGTGCATGTTCACTGGGTCAAATTTAGGATCATTTGGTCACAATAAAGATAAAAAAAAAAAAATACGAGCAAAACAATAGGCCCTCCCGGCCATCACCGGCTCGGGCCTAATTAAAGCCGCAAGCGCGATAAAGGCCCTCGCCTCCTTGAGACCGCGGGGACACATGCACTCGGAGGATAAGTTCCAAAGGATTCTGAGGAGTTTTCTGGAGGGGCCTCCTCTAAAGGAAGGATCCTGGCAATTGGGAAATGGCATTTATTTCCCAAAGAAATGGCTGCCTCTTCACAGACTCACGACCACAGCCACAAATGTATCAAAAACAAATTGATAACTTTTTGGCACACGTGTCTAGATGATACTCACCAAATTTGGAGCTGTTTAGATGAAAAGCCTTTAGACACAAGGGGTGCAATTTAGGTGGTCACGCATTCCACCCAACATAGTAGATTTCCTGTTGAGTTTACGGTATGGCTGTAATAAACTTTTCTGTTTGCCCTGAGGTGTTCTATGGGTGTACCAAGTTTTGTATTTCTACATTGGAAAAATTTACTTTCATTTTCCATAGGCCCAATGTATTTTGACTTTTTTAGGGGTCGCCAATGAGTCATTTTTCATATTTTTTTCTTGGCGACTTCAAATACATACATTTTTCGCCGGGCTTGAAGTCTGGGACCAATACAAATGACTTTTAGTTGCACGTTTACTGGGTCAAATTTAGGATCATTTTGCAAAAAAAATTTAATAAAAATATATACCAAATTATAATAAAAAATATAACTCGAGCAAAAAGTCTAGAAAAACGCTTGTCTATTTTACATACATGTGTTTAGCTCATTTTGCCCAAGTTTGGTGTCTGTGGAATGAAGCAGCTATTGTCTGTGTTCTTTTAAAAAAGAGGTGTATTTTAAGTCGGTTCACATTTTCAATTCAAATGGCTGCCTTCCCGTGTGTGATAGGGTGTGGTCCCCATTGGCTTTTTTTGTTCATGTTTCATGGGTGGATGTGTGTACCAAGTTTCATTTGCCTACGACAAACTAAAATTTTCACTTCCCATTGACTTTATCGACATATTTGGGGCGTTGCTATGGCAACACATTTATAGATAGGGGTGGTTGTCATTGGCTTTTATGCTCGTCATGACATAAGAGATGTGTGTACCAAATTTTATGTCTCTATAATAAACTAAATTCCCATTATAAGTTTGTAGGGGCGCTGGAGAGCCATTTCTAAAGATAACCCTTTTATTTACATATTTTTTTGTTCAGGTCATGAATGTGCACAAACGCCTTTTTGGGTCCAACTCGATCCGAGAAGGCGTTTGAGAGTTAAGAGACGTTTTATTTTCACAAAAATGGCCACCTCGTTACAGGCTTGCCACACCCATACCCGATAAGATATCAACAACAAAGTTACAACTTTGGTTGGCACACGTGTCTAGATGATAATCACCAAATTTGGGGCCATTTAGATTAAAACACAATGATTAAAATTGTGGCTTGTCAACATGTAGTTTGGCATATTCCAGTCTAGCTTTTTTATGATTTGTTTTCAACAATGGTGTCCTCCTTGGTCATCTTCCATGTAGTCCACTTTGGCTCAAACAAAGACGGGTGGTGCGATCTGACACTGATGTTCCTTGAGCATGGAGTTCACCTTGGATCTCTTTAGAAGTTTTTCTGGGCTCTTTTGTTACCATTCGGATTATCCGTCTCTTTGATTTGTCATCAATTTTCCTCTTGCGGCCACGTCCAGGGAGGTTGGCTACAGTCCCATGGATCTTAAATTTCTGAATAATATGTGCAACTGTAGTCACAGGAACATCTAGCTGCTTGGAGATGGTCTTATAGCCTTTACCTTTATCACGCTTGTCTATAATTTTCTTTCTATTCTCCTGCGACAACTCTTTATTTCGCTTCCTCTGGTCCATGTTGAGTGTGGTACACACCATGTCACCAGACAACACAGTGACTACCTGAAGCCCTATAAATAGGCCCACTGACCTATTACAAGATTGTACACACCTGTGATGCTAATTAGTGCACACACCTTGAATTAACATGTACATTTGGTCACATTAATTACAGTCTTTTCTAGGGGTACCATCAATTTTGTCCAGGCCTGTTTTGATTTTTTAAAATAATTCCGTTGAAGCATGGTTGAAAAGCAATGTCTGACTTTCATTGATTAATATTCATAGAATTTTTATTTATTATTACTTTTGTCAGAATAAAGTTTTTTCTGTGACCAGTGTGAGTTTTTCTTTCATTGACCGAAGGGTACCAACATTTTTGTCCACCTGTGTATTTTTTTCACCATTATTCTTTTGTATAATTTTTAATAAAATTCCATAAAAGACACGCCAGTGTATTAGTGGTTTCTGTTTATATTAAGAAATATTCAGAAATACAGAAAGAATTATCTTCCTTTAGATGATGAGACTGAATCTAACAGTGGGCTCGAAACTGTAAAATCAAGATAATGCCCCTGAATTAATATTAATCAATCTAAAATATATAAATATATGCAAAATTGCTACACGCATCACTGCAGAAGCTGCAACAATCCATCTGTCAATTTCACGATCCCTCCTTCCGACCAAGATACTTGATCTTCTCCACTTGAGGCAGGAGCTTTCCACCAACCTGAAGGGGGCAAGCCATCCTTTTCCGATTGAGAAACATGGTCTCAGACTTGGAGGTGCTGATCCTCATCCTAGCAACTTCACACTCAGCTTCAAACCGTCCCAGTGCACACTGAACAACATCGTCTTCAAAAAAAAGATATCCTGTGGTCCCAAAACAAGAAGGTTGGCAGTTCGATTCCCGCTCTCCCCTGTTTATACTGTCATTGTGTCTTTAACCCACACTTAACCCACCTTGCCTCCAGTGTCTGTAGCACTGGTGTATGAATGTGTGTGAGTGTAGAGGTGGTGGTCAGAGAAGGCTGTGAGCGCCGTTTGTATGGCAGCCTCCCTCTCTGTCTGCCCCAGGTGTAAATGTGTGTGAATGGGGTGAGTGGAAGCACGATGTAAAGCGCTTTGAGATGCATAAGTAATGGTAAATGGCGCATGCCCCGGACCCCATACTCCCAAAGCACCTCCCACAGGGCGCCACAAGGGATACAGTCAAATGCCTTCTCCAGATCCACAAAACAGCGGGTATAGAGCTGGTCCAGTGTTCCACGACCTGGATGAAAACCGCATTGTTCCTCCTGAATTTGAGTTTCGACTATTGGCCGCATTCTCTCCAGTACCCTGGCATAGACTTTCCTGTATCAGCCAAGACAGCTCCACAACATCCAGAGACTTGAGGTACTCAGGGTGTATTTCATCCAACCCCGGTGCCTTGCCACCAAGGAGCTTCCCAACTACCTCAGTGACTTCAGCTTGGGTGATGGACGAGTCCACCTCTGAGCCCTCGGCCTCTCAGTGTTGGCAGGGCACTGCTTCCCCCTCCTGAGATGCAGAACGGTTTGCCAGAATTTCTTCGAGGCCGACGATAGTCCTTCTCCATGGCCTCACGAACTCCTCCCAGACCCGAGTTTTTGCCTCCACAACCACCCGGGCTGCAGCCCGCTTGGCCTGCCGGTACCCATCAGCTGCCTCAGGAGTCCCACGAGCCGACCAGGCTCGATAGGTCTCCTTCTTCAGCTTAACGGCAACCCTTACTTCTGGTGTTTACCACCACGACAGGCACTGTGGAGACAGTGGAGGTGGAGAACACTCGGACTCAATGCCTCCAACCTCCCCCGAAATCTGGTCAAAATTCTGCCGGAGGTCGAACTTGAAGATCTCTCTGACAGGGGACTAAACCAAACGCTCCCAACAGACCCTCACAGTACTTTTGGGTCTGCCAAGTCTGTCAGCTTTCTCCCCCGCCATCAGGTAGTGATCAGTTTACAGCTCTGCCCCTCTCTTCACCCTAGTGTCCAAGACATACGGCTGGAAGTCAGATGAAACAACTACAAAGCCGATCATCGACCTCCAGCCTAGGGCGTCCTGGTGCCACGTGCACTGGCGGACACCCCTATGCTTGAACATATTTATGGACAAACTGTGACAAGCAAAAAAATCTTTAGCAGTCTCTAGCCCTCTTGTCACCTCTGCCATTCCCACCTCCACCTTGCTCTAGTTACCATGGCAATTGTGCATTTTCCCTCAGAAAAATACATTACATTCATATTCATTTCAAGCTTCACGCCATTGAGAATTACACTTAACTGATTAGCTAATATAATTTTGGTCTATCTCAATAAAATGTGTAAATAAAAATAAAAGACCTAGAGGCTCCCAGGAAACACTTATAAAAGATACATATGATTAGTGTTTTGTAGTACATTTTCTAAATATTTTCTCTGCTTCTGTAATCTCAAACTGGCTTTTCCTTTTGCCGCTACATAGGAAGCCTAGAAAAATAGTTTCCATAAGCTATTTTTCTTTCTCTTGTTGTTGGAAGTCACCGCTTCTAGTTTTTCCAACTAAATCTTCAAAATTTTCTACACGCAATTTACCATTAAACCCTTGTCTTTTCCGCACAGTGCAGCTGTTAACTTAGGTTTAAGTGCACAAGACTCCAGTCCTTCTGCCACTATTAATGCAACATTAGGAGTTGAGTTCTTGATCAGAAACCAAGTCTCAAACTCGGTAATAAGAGGTACCACCATAGCTTCTTGACTTTCCAAAGCTCTTTGCCATTAACTTGCTCTTTCCAACACTCATAGTCCAAAATATCTTGTTTTGTTTCATTGAACAATGTAACTGCATGTTCGTCACAGGAGGTTTCATTTATTTGAGTATGTGTCATTCAAAATGGAGTTGACATTTTCTACATCTATTTTATATGTAGTCCTTTACAAACCACCCCAACAATGTCATGACTTTATTCATGAGTTACTGAAATGCTTTTAGGTTATTTGCACAGAATTTGAACAAATAGTCATATCTGGTGATTTTAATGTGCATGTGGATAATGTTTGTGACAGAAATGCCAAAGAACTTTCTACTATTCTTGATACTTTTGGTCTTTGTCAGCATGTTAATGAGCCGACCCATAACAGAGGTCACACTCTGGACCTGGTCATTACTAAAGGTGTTCATATTTCAGATGTCACTGTGATTAATGTTGCTCTATCTGATCATTCATGTGTCTTTTTCCATCTGTCCATAATTCCAGGTGTTGCTGTTGGACCTACTGTTGTAAAAAAGAGATACATTAATAATAACACCAGGACACAGTTTATGGAGGAAATCAGGTTTGAAAATGCCTCATCAGGTCAAGTTGATGATTTGTTGAATTGTTATACTTCAGGTGTTTTAAATGTTATGGACACCATTGCTCCTGTTAAGGTTAAAGTGATCAGGACGAGGCAGAAGGCTTCATGGAGCAATGCTCACTCTGTCAGGGCACAGAAAAGGGAATGCCGAAAAGCCGAAAGAAAATGGCGTAAATCTAAATTCTTAATTCATTATGAGGTATACAAAGAAAATTTGCATGTTTTCAATCAAACTTTGCAAAAAGAAAGAGAAATATTCTTCTCAGAGATCATCAAAAACAGCAGTAACAACTCGTGTGTCCTGTTTGCTACAGTGAACAGATTAACAAACCCTCCAGCTCCATTTCCTCCAGAATTAGTTTCCACCACTAAATGCATTGAGTTTGCATTGTTTTCCAACGACAAGGTTCAAGGCATTAAACATGCGATACAGTCCAAAGGGCATACAACAACACTGCACCCACCTAGGAGACACTTGATTGGTTTAACACATTTTACACAAATTAATGACAGAACAATTGAAAAAACTGTCTCCAGCCTGAGTTCCACCTGCTGCCTCGATGTTTTACCCACTAGATAACTAAACTAAAATCAGTACTAAGCAGTTTGTTACCACAACTCACTGATATAGTCAATAATTCCTTACAGTCTGGAACATTTCCAAGGGCCTTAAAAACTGCTGTCATTAAGCCTCTCCTAAAGAAGAGCAGTCTTGATGCTACAGTGCTCAACAACTATCGGCCCATATCAAACCTGCCAAAAGTCATTTAAAAGTTGTATATCAGCAACTTAATGACTTTCTATTACTTAACGACTGCTTTGATCCTTTTCAGTCAGGATTCAGGCCCCATCACAGACTGAGACTGCACTTATCCGCGGCGGCCGCTGGTGTTCTGCAGTTACAGACCCCTGTTTATCATTATTCTCTGTTTTGTGTCTATTGATTAGTTTGTTCATTTGCAGCAGTGTTAGCTTTTTCACCAAAGTCTTATTAATTTCTTCCTCTTTGTGCTTTTCCTTCCTATATGCTTTCCAAAGATCTGAAAGTTAGGTCCAGTTGTTCTTCTTTGTTCTTTCAACTGAGTTCTGTTGAGTATGTAATTCAGAAGGCCTTGCTTTCCTTAACCATCTTTTTCCACTCTCTTATCTTATCTCTTAATTATCTTTTCATAAGCCCTTAGACTCTCGGCTGTTTAAGGTCGGTTTGGAAATGTGTTCATTGTTTCCATGTTATCCTCATTAAAAATATGAAAACCTATAAATATTTGGGTGGTTTTAGTTAAAGCAGACACTGTTTTTTCATTTGTGTCATTTTGACAAAGATCAGATCACATTTGATGGTGATTTTATGCAAAAATGTGAGAAATTCCAAAGGCTTCATATACTTTTTTATGCCACTGTACCTAAAGCTGGCTTTGCAAATGTCTTTCTATTTTCAGACTGTTGAGCTGTTTACTTAAAAACTAAACTGAAAATGTGTGCAGTCATCAAATAAACTTAACTTAATAATCAGATATCGCTCGCAAAGCCGACACTACACCATACTGTATTAAGGATTGTAGTCACATAATATTTAGAACGTTTTTTTGAAAATGTACAGAGGAGAGAGGGCAATTATTTTTATTATATATTTTCCAATAAAGCTCTATCAAACAAATAAGGACTAAAAACTAGGTCAAGGGACACATTGTATATGATACATAATGAGCAAGAACAATAGCTGTGTTTTGTTTTTTTCCAGGTTGGAGTGCAGTACAAAATCTACAAGCTAAATATACAAGATACAGAAGTTATCTCTTATCATATTTTTATTTTTATGTTTATCTTTCATTTGAACAAAATAGAAAATTAGAACAAACCTACAAAAAACACTTTTCTTTTACAAACACTTTTCTTTTACAACATCAACAACAATTGTGCTGGTCCGAACACTATTGAATTAAAAAACTAAAACCACAGCTTGATGAGATAAGACTGTATTCATTCCCTGTGTTCATTTAAGCTGTTCTAGTGCAGCCATTTAAGAGCCTGTGCCTCTTCAAAACTCTCTTATAAAGCTGCTAATATTCATTTTGACAAGATTGGGTGTAGTTTCCCAAATTAACATCAACTCTCTCTTGATTTATTTGCTCACTTGTTTATCCCAAAGGGAATTGCATATTTATTTGGCCAAATTTCTCTTATAGTTATCAGATTATTTTGGCCACTTTTTATCTTACTTTTTATCCTAAAAAACTATCTTCAAGGTGCTTGAATCTAGTCATCTAGATTTGAGGTTGTTTAACAAACATCTGGACCTCTCATTCCTGTTGTAATCCATCATAACTATACAAGACAAGCCAATCCCAGCAACTTTGGGCCTCAGGCGGGGTACACCCTGGCCAACGGCCAGTCGCAGGGCTGACTGGCAAATCTTTAAACCACCAGGCAAAAAGACATAGAACGTTAAACAAATTCTTTCTGCATCGCTCAAGGCTGCTCCCAGGCCAAAAGTTTTTGTCCCTTGTTCCACAACTATCCACGTTCTGTTCAAACACAGCAATCTTTCATCTGATAAAACTTAAGGGCATGAGAAACTACTATTAAATATTGGAACCAATACATTTGACAACATTCAATGGCAGCTCCGAGGTCTGTTAGAATGCATCTACTGGACATTTTGTTTTTAAAGAAAAGACACCCACTGACATGAACCGTTTCAATATTTGGGGACTGCTATAAATAGGCTACCGTCTAAGATAAGATAAGAAAACCTTTATTTGTCCCACAGTGAGGAAATTTTACGCCTGTGGACTACAGATAGAATTTCAACTATTCACTATTGATAAAATACATTTTATTTAGACTCTCAAATGTACATTATTCATGTCTACTAATCAATTCTCATCTCATTTATATTCTTCACATTCCTTAGCACTGGGGATTATTTCACCAGCATAGCAGCCAGTCTCCACCTTAAAATTGCCACTGTGTCCAACATTGTAAAGTACACATGTGATGTCGCCTGGTAGACCATAAAAGACACCTGCATGCCAGTCCCCAATGAGGCGCTCTGGAAGACAACTGCTCTGAGATTCTCTGAAAAATGTAACTTCCCCAATTGTATCTGCTTCGGATGAGAAGCACCAGCTAATTTTGGCTTCTAGTTTAATATTTATAAGAGCACTTTCTTGTGCTTCTGCTTAATTTGGTTAATGCCGACTACTGCTTCGGCAGTGGTGGATGTAGGAGCATCGGGCAGCAATAGCACTATAAATTCTTTATTGGAAGAGGCCCAAAATACTGGGAGTTTAAAAGTCCCAGAGCATTCTTATCTGCCATCTCCACCAGAACTGGAAGCGTTACAATTTGTTGTTTTTGCAGATGAGGCTTTTGTCTTTAAAAACCTTCCTTCTATAATGTATAGTATCCCAAAAGCAGCCTATATAGTCTCCCTATTTTTGTTAGATTTTCAAAATAAACACGGTCTCTGTTTTTGACAATAATAGCGTTAGCTTTCCATCCCAAATATAGCCTAAGCTGCTAGCCTACTACAACACAGGACTATGGCTCTGTCCCAATACGGTTCAACGCCATGTCCCTTTTGTGCCCTAGATATACACTCTCGGTAAGGGCGCATGAAAGCAGACTTTACAGAAGGGTATTACCCACAGTTCCTCTGTTTTTGTGACTTTTCCATCAAAAATGTGGAAAACTAGAACAATCAAGTGCTGCAAAATGAACGAAATGGAGAAAAAAAATTCTAGTGTAGTGTCCTTAAGTACTAAATATTTTAATAGGTTACATGTCTAAATTTTTCAAATTTTGCTTTTAAAGCTTGTTATGTTTTAAAAATGTGATTGACCATTTTAATAAATGATTATCAGATAATATAAAACAACCCGACACATTTTAACCAATACTGACACACTTTAAAAATTCAATGTGCATTATTTAGACATTGAAAAAAACGCTTTAACAAGGTCTGAAAAAAATTCACAGTTAGAGTCTGGTATAGAAGTCTTCTTTGGTTTTTCTGCTTTTTCTTTCAGGAAATGGTTCTATGCTGTAGCTTTATCATAATTTTCAATAACAATAGTTTTTATTAAAGCAAGATCAGTCAGCAAGATAAGTGTCAGGAGCAAAAAAATAAATACTTAGAGACTAACAGTCGCAACTGCCCCATCTTTTAACAGTTAACTGCATGAAATGTCTCAGTGGCTAAAGTTAAACATATTTAATATGTTTACCATGATTATAAAAATTTGAACACAAAAACACAGTGGACAAGTAAACTAAGGACAGTGTTGTTTTTCTAGAGTGAAAAATACACTGAACAAGAAGCAAGCATTTGATTAGATTAATCTTTATTACTCAACATTTATTTTGCCTTTTATTTGTCACTCCAATTACAAGTTAAGTTTTTATTTCAAGCCATTACCATTTTCTACTAAACATAACAGCCCAATGAAGCTACCAGTTAAATTATGTTTAAATTGAATTACTGAAATAAAAGGATAACATCTCATTGTTCTAAGTTTTCTGTGAATAAACAGGTTTACAAGCCTGTATACAAGACAAACATTTATGATGTTGATATGTGAGTGTTTTCAAAAAGGGAAGCCATAGCATTAGAATAAAAATCAGTTCAGTTATTGACCTGATTTATAAAACGAGTTAATTGAAAGAAAACATGTATTTCTTTCACATGTTAGAGCAAGCTGCATGCTTTACTTTCCATTCTCTTAATATTAATATGCTTTGAAAGAATAAATCAACAGTTTACCATAAGTATATCTAAATCATTCATATTCTATAAAAAGCGACTTCAAACTTTAACTTGCAATAATATATCCTCAAAGACTTACTGTACAACCCACTCATTCTAAAGTATCCTCCACATGCAGGACATGCAGTTGAAAATGAACATTAACAACTACACAGAAAACTGCACTTTATATAATCGAGCAGGTCCTGTCATCAGATAGTCCTCACTGATACATGAAGCTGGCCTTGCAAATGCCTTTCTATTTTGAGAAAGCTGTGAAACCTGAACTGAATATGTGTGCAGTCATCAAATAAACTTAGGGACTACTCTGTTTTTCCCCACACAGCCCATATCATACCATTTTAAAGATGGTAGCAATATATTTATAATGATATTTATTTCAGGATATCACAAGGGATGGGTAATGGTTACAATGATGCCACCTGCTCGATATGCACCCCTAATAAGTGCACATCATCTTTATTTTCCAATATAGCTCTGGCAAATGAAGGCGGTCACTCCAAATTTTGTTGAGTTCAAGGGACATAGCACTTGTATGATAGAAAGCTAGCTGTAAGCTAACCCAATAAACTAGGCTTATTTGGATAAGTCTGGCTCATTTAGTTGTCATTTTTGTTCCTAAAACAGGCTCATCCTAAACCACGCTGGTGCGGCTGAGCCTGGTCCAGAGCAGGCTTAAGCTCAGGCATAGCTTAATCAGACACTTTAATCACAAACTAAGTGTAAAACCACTTATTTAGTTCTGTTTATCATTCAGGGCTCAGTGCTTGGACCGCTACTCTTTTCCATATACTGTACATGACATGGCTTTTCCTATCACTGCTGCAGATGACACTCAACTCCACCTGTCATTTCAACCTGACGATCTGACGGTCTCTGCTCGCGTCTCGGCATGTCTGAGTGACATCTCACTTTGGATGAAGGACCATCACCTGCAGCTGAACCTTGCAAAAACAGAACTGCTTGTGATTCCAGCCAATCCAAAGACCCACCACAACCTCTCCATTCAACTAGGCCCATCAACCATTACACCGTCCAGCACTGCCAGAAATCTGGGAGTGGTAATTGATGATCTAAACTTCACAAGTCATGTCGCCAGCACCACCCGGTCCTGTAGATTCATCCTCTACAGCATTAGGAAAATTAGACCTTTCCTATCAGAGCACTCTACACAAATTCTAGTCCAGGCTCTTGTCTTGTCCAAACTGGATTATTGCAATGCTCTACTGGCTGGACTCCCTGCTGCACAACCAAACCTCTGCAGCTGATCCAGAATGCAGCGGCAAGAGTGGTCTTTAGTGAACCAAAGAGAGCGCACGTAACTCCTCTATTCATTAGTTGGCTTGGGGCGGCAGTAGCTCAGTGGTAGAGCGGCCGTCCTTCAACCGGAAGGTAGTAGGTTCGATTCCCGCTCTCCCCACAGTTCATACTGTTGTTGTGTCCTTGGGCAAGACACTTAACCCACCTTGCCTCGTATGAATGTGTTAGAATGTTGATGGTGTTGGCCGGAGAGGCCGTAGGCGCGGAATGGCTGCCAAGTCTCTGTCAGTCATCCCCAGGGCAGCTGTGGTTACAGATGTAGCTTACTACCACCAGTGTGTGACTGTGGAGTGAATGAATAATTGATATGTAAAGCGTCCTTGAGCTCTGGAAAGGCGCTATATAAATATAACTAAATATAATAAATATAATAATAAGGTTACACTGGGTCCCGGTTGACGCCTGCATCAAGTTCAAAGCTATGCTCTTGGCCTACAAGACCACCACTGGTTCTGCACCCTCATATCTTCACTCACTAATGCAGACCTACGTTCCTACCAGATCCCTGCGCTCTGCAAATGAACACCGTCTGGTGGTACCGTCCCAAAAAGGTAAAAAATCACTCCCACGTACCTTCTCTGGCTCTGTTCCACATTGGTGAAATGATCTACTGCTGCTACAAGATCAGCAGACCAGATCACCTTTCCTCCTTCCAGATGACACACCTAGCACCTTTCTACCTGTCTCCCTGATCACCTTGGCTGTAGTAGTCCAGTGATTTGCAAGCACCTGCTGACCATCTAAACATCTGTCTCAACTCCTCCTGAAAACCACACAGCACTCCTCCTTTTACAACCTCCACCACTTTGTCTTCTGCTCTGCTTTTGCTCTCTTCATCTTCCTCACCACCAGAGTCATCTTACACACCACCATCCTATGCTGTCTAGCTACACTCTCCCCTACCAATACTTTGCAATCACTAAACTCCATCAGATTACATTGTCTACATAAGATATAGTCCACCACTGTGCTCCTGCCACCACTCTTATATGTCACCCTGTGTACCTGCCTCTTCTGAAGTACGTGTTCACGATTCAAGATTCAAGATTCAAGATTCAAGATTTTTATTCGTCACGTACAAAATTATATACAGCATATATAACCAGCAGTGAAATATGAGTCAGGTCCGCTCCATGGACAGTGCAATTATTAGGAAAACACACAGATGAAAATATACATAAATGTAGCTATGTAAGAATGAGATAAAAGTAAACAATAAAAAATATAAGAATAAAATCTAAAAAATATAAAAAGTGTGTAATGTGGGAATAAATCTAGATCGCAAAATAATGTACATGAATGTAAACTGTAGACTTAAAATATTAAAAAATGTACAGGGATGTACAGTGTGCATATATGCATTTAGCTGTGGTCTTAAATATTAAGAATCACATGAAGGTGCAGGAAGCAAATGTGCAAAACAGTTTGTAGCAAAACAGAGTGACACTGTCAGTGTGTCAATGTGAGGTGGCTGGTTTTGAGTTCAAGAGCCTGATGGCCTGTGGGAAAAAACTCCTCCTAAGTCTCTCAGTTTTTGCCATCAGGCTACGGTAGCGCTTACCAGATGGCAGCAGAGTGAAAATATGATTACTGGGGTGGGTGGAGTCTTTGGTGATTTTTGCAGCTCTGCTTCTGCAGCGTTTGTGGTAGATGTCCAGCAGAGAGGGGAGAGCAGACCCTGAAATGCGCTCAGCTAAGCGCACAACTCTCTGCAGGGCTTTGCAGTCTAGACTGGAGCTGTTCCCATACCACACAGAGATACATTGAGTCAATATACTTTCTATAGCTCCAGAATAGAAAGTTTTCAGGATTGCTGGTGAGACCCTGAATTTCCTCAGCTGTCGCAGATAGTACAGTCTTTGCCTGGCTTTATTTACCTGAGTTTGAGTGTGAGTAGTCCAAGTCAGGTCCTCAGAGATGTTTACACCAAGGTACTTGAAGCTACTCACCCTCTCCACAGGGGTCCCGCCTTATCATAAGAGGAGTGTAGGGCTGCTGCTGCGTCTTCCTGAAGTCTACAATCAGTTCTTTTGTTTTGCTCACATTCAGGGAGAGGCAGTTGTCCTGGCACCATGATGTTAATTTCCTACTTCATCCAAGTATGCGGTCTCATTGTTGTTGTGAATGAGGCCCAGAACCACAGTATCATCAGCGAATTTGATAATGGATGTGGAGCTGTGCGAGGACACGCAGTGTGTGTAGAGAGAGAGCAGGGGACTCAGGACACAGCCCTGTGGGGCTCCTACGTTCAGTGTGATGGAGCTGGAGGTGTACTGGCCTAGTTTCACCACTTGAGGTCTGCCGGTGAGGAAATCAAGGATCCAGTTGCAAAGTGAAGGATTCAGTCCGAGGTCTATGAGTTTGGAAGCTAGTTTAATGGGGACTATAGTATTAAAAGCTGAGCTATAGTCAATAAATAGCAGTCTTACATAGTTCCTGTTATTGCTGTCAATGTGTGAGAGAGAAGAGTGCAGGATGTGAGAGATGGCATCATCTGTGGATCTGTTTGGGCGATAAGCAAACTGAAGGGGGTCCACAGCCATCTCAATACTTTTCGCAAAATCTACCAACCTCTTTCCTTCTGGGTTCCTTTTCTGAAGTTTAAACCTGCCCATCACATCCTCATCACCATTATTCCCTTCAACAACATGACCATTATAGTCTGCCACTATCACCACTCTCTCACCTCTGCAAACACTCTGCATCACTTCCTCAAACTCGCTCCAGAATCTTTCTTTCTCCTCTTGTTCGCAACCAAGTTGGCTGCTGATGTTCTCTCTGCATGTATGGCTGATGTCGGACAGTGGCTCAATCAAAATCAGTTGGTGCTAAATTTTACAAAGACAGTCTCTATGTGTTTTTCTATTAAGAAACTTGATCTAAATAAAAGATTTAAAATTAACTTGCAAAATGAAAAAATTCAATCTTTAACAGAATTCACATACCTTGGATTGGTTATAGATCCTAAACTTAATTTTACTAAACATATCAAGAAAATCTCTAAAACAATACAAAGAAATCTCAACTGTTTTAAATTAATCAGACACTATATCCCAAATCAGGCAGCCTTACTGTACATGCATGCTATGGTGTTTTCACATATTTCATACTGCATGACAGTTTGGGGGCAAGCAGCTCCGTCTGTAACAAAACACATTGGTTCACTTTACAATCGAGCAATAAAAATTATGGATAAAAAGCCAATCCGCTATCATAACTGTTACATTCTGGAGAAATATAAAATATTAAGCTTTGAAAGCTTTAGTAATTTATGTTTCCTAAAATTAATCTTCAAGTGTATTAATAATTTAGCACCTGAGCCTCTTAGTAAATTTATTAAAATACAGAACAACCAAAGAGTTACTAGATTTAGTACAAATCATAACTGTACAATACCATACTGTAGGACAAGCTTTGCACAGACTGCCTTTTCTGTTAAGAGCTGTAGGCTATGGAATGCATTACCATCTGATATTAAGGCCATATCTGACTTCAAAAAGTTCACTTCCAGGATTAAGCTGTGGCTAAAGACAAATCAAAAGTGTATACATTTTTAATTGTCGTTATAATTGTGTATGATTATGTATGTATGTATGTGTGTATGTGTATATCTATATATACATAGTTTGTAGTATTTCTTGTTTTTATGTATGTATTTGTTTTATAATGTTCTTAGAAATGCCCAACCAGGGACAGGAGTTGAAAATTAGCACTAGCTATAATCTCTATATGCTGCACATCAGTTACAGGCTTTGTATTGTAACTATGTTTGCTTGTATGGTCCCTGTTAAATAAACTTTAAATAAATAATAAATAAATAAACCAACTTGTGGAGCATAAGCACTAACAATGTTCAACATCACACCTTTATTTTCCAGCTTCATACTCATTAACCTATCTGACATTCTCTTTACCTCCAGAACATTCTTCACAAACTCACAAAAACTGATCCTTCAGGAATAACTTCTACGCCATTTCTCTTCCTGTCCACACCATGGAGAGTTTAAACCCTGCTCCAATCCTTCTTGCATTGCTACCTTTCCACCTGTTCTCCTGGACACACAGAATGCCTTATATATATATATATATATATCTGCATCTCCTTGGTATACGCCACATTTGATGTCACTTATGCAAGTGACTTGCCGTTGGCCTGTGGTTTTCCACAGCCTCATCAAGTTTGCAATGAAGTCTCTTACAGTCCTGTTGATGTTGTACATCTCCAAGCATTCAGTGATCCATGTGTGTGGCTTTGAGTCATATGCTTTCTTCAATCAATCCAGGCAGTGCACAGGTTGGTGTGTCAGGTTCTGCAGTCTTGGGTGACTGTTCTGTCAACCAGGAGTTGGTGTTTGGCTCCTCTGGTTTCTTTGCCGATTACCTTCTGTGCTTTGCTTGTGTATTGATCCATTTTAATGCCTGACATGAGCTTCCATGTTGTGGAGAGAGGTTATTGACCGATAGTTGGATGGGACTGTACTCTTTGTGGGATCCTTCAGGATTAGGATTGTACGCACTTTGGTAAGCCATTCAGGGTGCGTCCCATCCCTTAGCAGCTGGTTCATTTGTGCTGCAAAGCACTCGTGGAGTGCATTGAGCTTCTTTAGCTAGTAGGTGTGGATCCTGTCAGGGCCCGGTGCTGTCCAGTTTGTCATACCTGATACTCTTTCTTGGATGTCTGCCGCTGTGATGGTAACTGGATTCTGTTCAGGGAGGTTGTTGTTGTCCTCTCTCAGAACCACCAGCCACTGTGCATCACTGTTGTGTGATGTCTCCCTCTCCCATATACTTTGCCAGTATTGTTCAGTTTCCAGCCTTAGAGGGTCTGCTCTGCTGTAATTACCCTGCCATTGAGCATACACTTTCGCAGGTTGAGTTACGAACAGCCGGCTTATTCTTCTGGCTTCATTCTCTCTCGTGTACCTCGTTAGGCGGCTGGCCAAGGCTTGGAGCCTTTGTTTGGCAGTTTCAAGTGCTTCAGGTAGGGGCATCTGGTTGTATCTCTTGGGTACTTGTTTTCATGTCTCTCTGTGTCTCCTTGATTTTAGCCTCTAGCCTTTGTTTTCGTGGTGGGTACTGTTTCTCATGGCTCCCATTGTTGCTCTTAGGATCACTGTTGCTGAGGTGATCATTGGTTTCAGTAATGGTTGTGGTAGGGATTGCACTCAATGCCGCATTCACATCTTCTAGGAGACTTTCTGATGGTACTTCACTTAGCCGTTGTAATTGGCTAAATATGGTTCGGGGTGGCAATGCAAGGCAATTTTATTTATATAGCACAATTGATACACTAGGTAACTCAAAGTGCTTTACAGGAATCCATTTATTCCATGTATTTCTACATTGGAAAAATTTACTTTCACTTTCTATAGGCACAATGTATTTTCATTTTCCAGGGGTCGCCACTGAGTCATTTTTCATTCTTTTTCCTCGGGGACTTTAAATACATACATTGTTCGCCGGGCTTGAATTTTGGGGCCAATAAATTTGACTTTTCGGTGCATGTTTACTGGTTTGAATTGAGGATCATTTTGCAGAAAAAATATAATAAAAAAATATATAACTCAAGCAAAAACGACAAGAAAGTGCTGTCTATTTAACACACGTGTTTAGCTCATTTTGCCCAAGTTTGGTGTCTGTGGAATGAAGCATTTTATGTTGTTTTTTAAAAGAGAGGTGTTTTCTAAGTCGGTTCACATCTTCAAAATGGCCGCCCGTGTGTGATAGGGTGTGGTCCCCATTGGCTTTTTTGTTCATACAGACATGCTGAATGTGTGCACCAAGTTTCATTTGCCTATGACAAACTAAAATTTTCACTTCCCATTGACTTTTTCCACATATTTGGGACGTTGCTATGGCAACACATTTATAGATAGGGGGTGGTTGTCATTGGCTTTTATGCTCGTCATGACATAAGAGATGTTTCGGATGCCTCCTGGACGCCTCCCTAGGGAGGTGTTTCGGGCATGTCCCACCGGGAGGACACCCCGGGGAAGACCTAGGACACGCTGGAGGGGCTATGTCTTTCGGCTGACCTGGGAACGCCTCGGTATCCTCCCGGAAGAGCTGGAGGAAGTGTCTGGGGAGGGGGAAGTCTGGGCGTCTCTGCTTAGACCACTGCCCCCGCGACCCGGCCCCAAATAAGCGGTAGAAGATGGATGGATGGACATAAGAGATGTGGGTACCACATTTCATATCTCTATGACAAACTAAGTTCTTGGGTCCCATTATAAGTTTGTAGGGGGTTGCTGGAGAGCCACTTTTAAAGATAACCCTTTTATTTACATATCTTTGTGTTCAGGTCATGAATGTGCACAAACACCTTTTTGGATCCAACTCGATCCGAGAGGCGTTTGAGAGTTAAGAGACATTTTATTTTCACAAAAATGGCCAACTCGTTACAGGCCACACCCATACCCAATAAGATATCAAAAACATAGTCACAACTTTGGTTTGCACATGTGTCTAGATGATACTCACCAAATTTGGGGCCATTTAGATTAAAACATAACGATTTGCCTCTTTTTGCGCAAGGGGTGCGATTTTGTTGGCCGTGCGTTTCACCCCACATGGCGGACTTCCTGTTGAGTTTAGGGTGTGGCTGTTATAGACTTTTCTGTTTGCCCTAAGGTGTCCTATGGATGTACCAAGTTCTGTATTTCTACATTGGAAAAAAATTTACTTTCACTTTCCATAGTGAAATGTATCACTGTGCCCAATGTACACTGTGCCCAAATGCCCAATGTATTTTGACTTTTCTAGGGGTCGCCACAGTGTCATTTTTCATATTTTTTATTAAAATACATACATTTTTTGGGACCAATAAAAATGACTTTTCGTGCTTGTTTACTGGGTCAAATTTAGGATCATTTTGCAGAAAAAAATAAATAAATAAATACAGTGGTGATCAAAAGTTTGGGCACCCCAGGTAATTTTTTTTATAATAAGTCAAAAAAGGTAGATTTTATTTCCATCATTTACACTTTTAAAATAACAGAAAACAAAAAAATGGGGTCTGCAAAAGGTTGGGCACCCTGCAGAGTTAATACCTTGTACTGCCCTTTGGCAAGTATCACAGCTTGAAAACGCTTTTTGTAACTAGCCAAGAGTCTTTCAATTCTTGTTCGAGGTATCTTTGCCCATTCTTCCTTACAAAAGTCTTCCAGTTCTTTGAGATTTCTGGGCTGTCTGTCATGCACTGCTCTTTTAAGGTCTATCCATAGATTTTCAATTATGTTGAGGTCAGGAGATTGTGAAGGCCATGGCAAAACCTTTAGTTTATGCCTCTTGATGTAATCCACTGTGGATTTTGAGGTGTGTTTAGGATCATTATCCATTTGTAGAAGCCATCCTCTTTTTAACTTCAGCTTTTTCACAGATGACATCAAGTTAGCATCCAAAATTTGCTGAAATTTTATTGAATCCATTTTTCCTTCTACTCGTGAAATGTTCCCTGTGCCACTGGCTGCAATACAACCCCAAAACATGATCGATCCACCCCCATACTTAACAGTTGGACAGAGGTTGTTTTCATTAAATTCTGTGCCAACATACCTTTGCTCGTTCCGGCCAAAAAGTTCTATTTTAACCTCATCGGTCCACAGAACTTGTTTCCAAAATGCATCAGGCTTGTCTATATGTTCATTTGCAAACTTCAAACGCTGATTTTTGTGTTGAGGACGTAGAAGAGGTTTTCTTCTGATGACTCTTCCATGAAGTCCATATTTGTACAAGTATTTCTTTATAGTGGAATAGTGTACCACAACTCCAGTGTCTGCCAGATCTTTCTGGAGGGATCGTGCAGTCAAACGTGGGTTTTGACTTACTTTTCTCACAATCCTGCGAGCCGTTCTGTCTGATATTTTTCTTGGTCTTCCAGATCTTGCTTTAACTTCCACTGTTCCTGATGACTGCCATTTCTTAATTACATTCCGAACAGAGGATATAGGCATCTGAAAACGCTTTGCTATCTTTTTATAGCCTTCTCCTGCTTTGTGAGCGTCAACTATTTTCAGTTTCAGTTTTCTAGACAACTGCTTAGAAGAACCCATGGTGCTGATTGTTGGGGCAAGGTCAGATGAGTCTGGGCATTTAAAACCTTTGAGATTGACATCACCTGGTCTATCCAGACGATGATTGAGAACAATCCATGACACTGTCAGGTCCTAGCTTGCCAAAGGGGGCAGTACAAGGTATTAACTCTGCAGGGTGCCCAAACTTTTGCAGACCCCATTTTTTTGTTTTCTGTTATTTTGAAAGTGTAAATGATGGAAATAAAATCTAACTTTTTTTTTACTTATTATAAGGATGTCTAATCTGTCATTTGATGCCTTTTGGAGATTTTTCCATCTTTTCTTGGCGTCTTTATGCACATTAATAAAATTGTTTACCTGGGGTGCCCAAACGTTTGATCCCCACGGAAGAACAGACAAGACAAGATGGCGCCAGCCTGTTCGGCGACTCGTCTGTCACGGGCACTCTGTTTGATGTTTGTTATAGCCATGATTTTATGCATCCACCTGGATGTGTCAGCTCTACTGTACTACGATCGACAAGCCTTGCTTAACATCCGTGACCTATATCTCCATGAGGCTCGGGCAGCTAGTCCTGAACGCACGCCCGTGGCCCCTCTTCGCGGGAGGCGCTCCAGGAGACGAGGAAGGAGGGGAGGTCTGCTGGTGAAATTCAAGATCCAACTGTCTTCACGTCGAGCGGCCGCTCGGCGTCCGGTGCGGTGGCTTTGTCCTGTCTCATTGGTTTCTCCTGTCGGGGCCTTTCTTGTCCGTGGCGCTGCTGAGCTACCTCGTCTATCGTTGTTTCCAGCCCCTAAAGTGGTCTCGACAGCGCTGGCCAGACCGCGTCGCCCTCGGGTCCCCTCGCGACGGCTCTCCGTGCACAGGTGCAGCCGTGGCGTTGGCCACTCTAGCCTACGCCAGTTGAAGCGCATTGGACCATCGGCTAGCGATGAGCTAACCCTCCAGTTGGCCCTGTTAAATGTGCGGTCTCTGGCAAACAAAACTTTCATGCTCAACGACTTTATCTCTCGGGAGCTAGACTTTATGTTTCTGTGTGAGACCTGGGTCTCCATCGGCGATAACACGCCTTTCTCTGAACTCCTTCCACCAGACTGTAACTTTTTAAATTCCCCCCGAGTGACTGGAAGAGGGGGAGGTGTCGCCTCTGTTTACAAGTCGCGGTTTCACTGTCGGCAGATTCCACACGCTGGTTTGGCAAGCTTTGAGCTGCAACTGTTTGAAATTATTCAGTCTTGCCCCGTTTTGTGTGCAGTGGTGTATCGTCCACCTAAATTCAACAGAGACTTTATCCATGACTTTGCTGATGTTTTGAGTGGGCTTATGGTTAAATATGATCACATATTAATATGTGGTGATTTTAATGTCCATGTTTGTTGTGAGTCACAGTCACTGACCCGGGACTTTCTGAACCTCCTTGACTCATTTAATCTTAAGCAATCTGTCTCTGGCCCAACGCACGAAAACGTCTTTCTCTGATCACTCCCTAATTCTGTTCACTATGTCAGTTCTATTCTCAGGTGGTGCCCCTTGTGTCTCCAAGCGGGTCTCGTGTACGCTTAACTTCTCGACTGCTGAGCAATTTTCAGCCGCCTTTGATGTCTCCCCTTTGTGTAGGCTGTCACTGAGCTATAGCTCTGAGTACTCTGCTGATGAGCTTCTTTCTATGTTCTCATCAGCTTGCACTGGCATTCTGGACTCTGTTGCTCCTTTCAAGGCCAAACGTAAAAAAGCTCATACTACACCATGGCTCAACGATGCTACATGTGACCTCAGACGTGCCTGTAGGCGGGCGGAGCGCAAGTGGCAGAAGGACGGCCTCCACGTGTCCCTCCAAATCCTCCGAAGTTGCTTGGCGGATTACCACCGAGCTGTAAAAACCGCCAAATCACAGTACATTTCCACCATGATCTCCAGAAACAGTCACAAACCCCAGGTTCTCTTTAATACATTAAATTCTCTCATAAATCCCAAAAACGGATCCCCTGTTTTGCCCTCACCAGCCCTCTGTGAAAGTTTTCAAAAATTCTTCATTGAGAAAATTGCAGCACTCAGGCCTTCCGATACCTCCACTCAAACTGCCCGTCCGATTGTCTTCCCTCCCGTCTACTCAAGGATGCTATAGTTCTTGATACGGTTGCTCCCGCTCTTCTACTACTGATTAATGCCATTCTCTCTTCTGGGTGCGTCCCGGATGCCTTCAAGCATGCTGTGGTGCAGCCTCTACTAAAGAAGCCAAACCTTGACCCCTCTATCCTCTCAAACTTTAGGCCTATTTTAAAACTGCCATTTCTGTCTAAAATCCTTGAGCGAGAAGTTTATGTCCAGCTCCACTCCTTTTTATCTCATAACAACATCTACGAGAAATTCCAGTCCGGCTTTAGAACAGCCCACAGCACTGAGACTGCTCTCCTGAGAGTGCTTAACGACCTGCTCCTAGCCGCTGACACGGGCAGCCCGGTGATCCTTGTGCTTTTAGACCTCACAGCAGCCTTTGTCACGGTGGACCACAGGATTCTGCTGTCACGGCTTGAGCATCGCGTAGGCATCAAAGGCACTGCACTGAGGTTTTTTCAGTCCTACCTGGCCGACAGGAGCTTCTGTGTCCAGCTGGGAGAATTTACATCATCTGTTGCCCCCCTCACCTGTGGGGTCCCTCAAGGCTCTATACTAGGCCCTATCCTATTTTTGTTGTATATTTTACCCCTAGGGGAAATCCTGGTTAAACACAACATCTCCTTCCACTGCTATGCTGACGATGTCCAGCTGTATCTCCCCCTAAAGGCTGATGGACAGGCTGCAATCCAAACTTTGCTTGACTGTCTGTCTGACATAAAGGCATGGATGGGTTCAAACGAAAGTTACGTATGTAACTACGGTTCTATGAATCCCGGATGACCGTGCATTAAGCACTGAATGATCATCTTTGCGCATGCGCAGGTCGAGAATTTAATATCAACAAAGTCACTTGTGACCTCCCGGTGACCCACGTGGGGCTATTTAGTCACGTGATACCGGGAGCTCAGTCCCTTTACCTTCTCGCAAGTACGAGGATTCCGAGGGACTGACTGCCCTGGCGGTCATCCGGGATTCATAGAACCGTAGTTACATACGTAACTTTCGTTCTATTTCATCCCTACTGACCGCCAGGGGCGGTGCATTAAGCACTGGATGACGTATACCAGCAAGGTCACGAGGAATACGCAGACCCTAATTCAGCATACCTTAATAGGACGTAGAAGTGTCCTGCCGCAGAACTCCCTCCAGTGGATGGGGGGCGGTCTATGTTCAGTCTGTAAAATCTGGTGAACGTATGCGGAGTAGCCCATGGCGCCCGCAGCACAGATCACCTCCAAAGGCACTCCAGTCCTTGCCGCCCAGGAAGTGGTAATGCCCCTTGTAGAGTGACACCTCACTCCCACCGGTGGTGGTTGGCCCCGGGCATTGTATGCCTGGGTAATGGTACTCACTACCCATTGCACCAGGCGTTGTTTAGACAGTGCCTGGCCCTTACGTGGGCCAGCATAGCAGACAAACAGCCGGTCTGTTTTGCGCATTGCAGCGGTTGCTTTTATATACACATCTAGTGCCCGGACGGGGCATAGATGCTCACACACTTCTCCTGTATCAAAGCGGGCCAGCTGCAGCGGCTGAATACCCGCCGTCCCGGACATCACCTTGGGAACAAAGGAGACATCCGGCCAAGAGAGACCCTGACCTGTCTGGATTCCACCGACAGCAGGACTCATGCACCGACAGCGCCTGTAGTTCTCCAATACGTTTGGCAGAAACCATTGCCAATAAAAATGCCGTCTTCATAGACACCCATTTAATGCCTACCTCCGTCAAAGGTTCAAACGGTGGTGACTTCAGGGCATCCAGGACTATGGTCAAGTCCCATGAAGGTACCACTGGCCGTGTAGGTGGATGTAATCGCCGAGCGCCCTTCAAAAATAAGGCAACATGCCTATTACTTCCGACCGTCCTGCCATCGACTTCCACATGTCGGCAGGAGATTGCTGCCACATAAACCTTCAGGGTAGACGGTGACCGTCCCTGATTTAGGAGTCCTTGTAAAAACAATAGAATGGATGACATGGGACAGTCTACTGGATCCTGTCCCCTGTCACGACACCACCTCTCAAACAATTTCCATCGATTGTCATATAACAATCGTGTGGAGGGTGCCCGAGCGTTCCTTATGGTATGCTCAACCTCCCTGCCAAACTGAGAGGAGCTCGATCCCGGCCCTGTAGCGGCCAGACCCATAGCTGGAGGCGATCGGGATAGGGATGTAATATTTGTCCCCCCATCTGTGACAAGAGATCTGACCTGGTGGGGAGACGCAGCAGAGCCTGTGCAGCATTGGAAACCACGTCCTCGCCGGCCAGTAAGGGGCCACCAGGAGGAGTCTGTGTCCCTCCTGAAGGACTCTGCGGAGTGTGTGGTCTATTAGAGGGAACGGAGGAAATGCGTACAGGAGCACCTTCGGCCAGTCGTGCGCCAGCGCATCTAGGCCTAACGGACTGGTGCTGTCTGTTAAGGAGAACCACAGGGGACAATGGGTAGCCTCCCTCGAAGCAAACAGGTCCACCTTTGCCCTGCCAAAAGTCCCCCAGATGTGCTCCACCACCTCTGGGTGAAGTTTCCATTCCCCCGGTAACACTTTCTGCCGGGACAGACAGTCCGCCACTCTGTTCCGCACCCCGGGAACATGGGCTGCCCTTAGGCTGGGAAAATGGAGTCTCGCCCACGTCAGGAGACGTCGAGTTTCTTGTGTAAGTCTCTCCGAGTGTACTCCGCCCATGTGGTTCACGTAGTAGACTACCGAAATGTTGTCGGAGCAATTAGTATGTGCCTGCCTCGCAGGCACGTGAAAATGGCGCAGGGCCAGATGTCGGCCATTAATTCCAGAACATTTATGTGCTCTGTGCAAACGTGTCGGGGCCACTCCCCCTGGACCATGCGGCCCTGCCACATCGCACCCCAACCCGTGGAGGAGGCATCCGTAAATACAACCTCTCCGTGCGGTAGAGAGCCCAAGGGAACGCCTTGTGTAATCCAACTCCTGTCCCTCCACCGAGACAGGAGTCGAGACACTGGGGTGACACGAGTATCCTTTTGTACCTGTGCACGTACCTTGTCGGGTCTAAGCGTAGACTGTTCAGCCAGATCTGCATTGGGCGCAACCAGAGCAGTCCCAGAGGCACCACATTGGGCGGCTGTCAACATGCCCAGAAGTCGGAGATACCAGACAAAGGGCAGTGCCCTGCCCTTTGAAAAACAGATAGCATGGTTATGATGCTGTCGATCCGCTGAGTAGAGGGCTTTCATTGAGAGTGTATTTAGACTGACCCCAAGAAAAACTGTATGCTGTGTCGGCACCAATCTGCTCTTTTCGAAGTTCACTCTCAGTCCCAAGCGCTCTATATGCTCGAGAACAACCCTTGTGTCTCGAATGGCCTGTTTGCGGGTCGGTGCACATATGAGCCAGTCGTCGAGGTATGGCAGAATCTTGATACCCCGTACCTGTAGAGGGGACAGCGCTGCTGCCACTACTCGAGTAAATACCCTCGGAGACAGGGACAACCCGAAGGGAAGGACCCGGAACTGGAAGTGATTTCCTTGAAAAGCAAATCGCAGGAACCTCCAGTGAGGTTCTGCAATAGGGACGTGGAAGTACGCATCCTTCAGGTCGATTGTGGTACACCAGTCGCCCCGGCAGAGCGCCTGGAGCATTTCTCCAGTGCGTAACATGCGGAATGGTATTGTCCTTAAAAACACATTCAGACCTCGTAGGTCGAGGACAGGGCGTGGGTCGCCTGTCTTTTTGGCACTAGAAAATATCTCGAATAAAACCCCCGGATCAGCCGGGGTCTACAAGAACTATCGCCCCTTGGCCAGCAGGGTGGCGATCTCCTTGTTGAGCGTATTGGCTCTTGCCGGGTCTCGGATGACAGTCATCCTGACCTGGCCAGAAACTGGGGCAGCGTCGGAATTGTAGTCGATATCCCCTTGACAAGGTGGTCAGCACCCAAATGTCGGGGCTGTGAGCGGCCCAGTAAGAGAGCTGCTCCGGGGTAAACCGACCGACCGCCGGCTCCCCAATCTCACCTTTGCCCCCTCTGGCCTTTTGAGGGCCTGGGGGGTTGACGACTAGGTTGTGTAGGCCGGGGAAAACGCGCGGCCCTAAACCCTGTCCGATCACCCGGAAATTGGCCAGATCTTGTATTTGGTCTCCGGGGCACCGCAAAAGAGCCTGGATTGGTAAAACCAGGCCGGAAGGATCTAGCAGGAGGGCCGTCCGCAGCATTGTTCGCCTGTGAAGGCCAGCTAGCTGTTGTCGCGTCTCAGCCGTCTCAGCCTGGCCGTGCGCTGTAGGGCCTCAATTGCGGCTGTACCAAAGAGCTCACCTGGGGCCACCGGTAAGCCCCGTAGGGTCCTTCTGCAGGTCTCCGTTAGTGGCGATTGTGCCAGCCAGACCTGCCGACGAGCCTGCGTCAACAGCGACATCATACGCCCAAGCTCTCTAGACATGAAAGCGAAGGTCTGCAGAGACGTGTCCATTAATGCTTGGGTCGGTATATCGACTCCTGTGGCCTCCAGCGAAGCCGCAAGGCCCAGCAGTAAATGGGACAGGGAATTCCCCATCCGTCCCATCGTGCCCCGCATCATAGGCTCTACACAGAAAGTCATCCGTGACCCGACACTGCGGTCGCGGGCACCTGGCATTCGGTCGCATGGCTTCGTCCGGGGCCACAATTAGAGAGGCTACCGCCGGCTCCACCGACGGCATATGACCCAGCCCAAATTTGGGGCATCCTGCATCAGCCGAGCGCTCTAGCATCGGACGAGGCCTTGAAAATGCCTTAACGTCCGCCCAGCACGCATGGAGCTCTTTAACGTACTCAGCCGAGGGGGGCACCAGAAAAGAGGTAGCCGCATCCTGCCTTCGGAAAAATGCGCTGGATGCCACTGGTCGTGGTGGTGGTTCATCCAGCTGTAGCCGGCGAGGGCTATCCTAATGGCTGAGACGGCCGAGTTGTCCGCACCCTCTAGAGTACCTGTAGAGGCATGGGACCCGGCTTCAGACGCTTCAGGGCTCGTATCTTGAGTCTCCTGGAAGAACGTGCCTGACGCCGCCACCGAAATGGCATCATCCTCACAAGGAGAGGCTACGTCCTGCATATGTGCAACCGCCTCGAGGACTTCTCCAGCCCGAAATGACTGGAGAATGGCTTTCATTTCGGCCAACTCTGAAGAAAGACTGTCCACCTTCTTGGACAGTTCCCCCTTCGAGCGTTTCTTCGGAACGGGAGGCGCAGCCCCAGCAGCTGGGCGCTTCAGCCGTGTACCCTGTCCAGCTGGTAACTGAGCAGGCTGTAATTCTGTTGAATAAGCAAAAGGCTGTTCCACAGCGGTCAGCCTAGCCACCCGTACAGACCGGGGCATAATGCTGCAGTTTATGCACGCCATCTGTGAGACCCTCCTTGAGATGACCAACTCCCAAGCAGGAGGGACAGAGATCGTGGCCATCATCAGGCTGGAGGGGGGCTAAACATGCCCTACAACATAGTGACTCCAGCATGACCATCAATACTACAAGTCTTCTTCAAGGGAGATCAGGTCGAGCAAGAACCGCCACTGGTGACCCCCAGTAATTACAATTACCCCTGCGAATCACCTTGAGCTGAAAACGCTACTAGTGATTCCACCGCGGGATGCTACGTGGAACCGAAGTTACCCCCGTTCCAAATATGCAATTCAAATACACTTGTACTTAAGCCGAACCCAGCCGCAGTTAACAGTGTACAGCTCAGTAGACCACGGAAAGCAAACTAATTGTTCTTAGCTCAGCCAAACACGGCGGCCAGTCACAAAATATAAATAGCTTAGCCGAACACGGAAAGCAAATTAATGTACTTGGCTTCAGCCGCACACGGCGGCCAGTCACAATATATATAAAGCTTAAACGAAACACGGAAGCAAACCAACTGTATTTAGCTCAGCCGGACACGGCGGCAGTTCACAAAATATATAGAGCTTAACCGAAACACGGAAGCAAACCCAATGTAATTAGCTCAGCCGTGCACGGCGGAAATTCACAAAATATATAGAGCTTAGCCGAAACACGGAAAGCAAACCAAAGGCTTTAGCTCAGCCGAAACACGGCAGCAACTCACAAAATATATATAGCTTAGCGGAAACACGGAAGCAAACCAAATGTAATTAGCTCAGCCGGACACGGCAGCAGTCACAAAATATATAGAGCTTAGCCAAAACACGGAAAGCAAACCAAAGTCTTTAGCTCAGCCGAAACACGGCAGCAACTCACAAATTATATATAGCTTAGCCGAAAACACGGAAAGCAAAACCAATTGTATTTAGCTCAGCCGGACACGGCGGCAATTCACAAATTATATATATATAGCACAGTCAAACACGGAGAGTGGACTTACCATCTGTTGCACCCACACTGTGGACCTAAGCTTACCAGCGTCCGTGCTGCAAACAACAACATCTAGCTCGTGCAGCCTCTGGAGGCGAGCACTCCGCTGCTCGATTGTGGTCAAAAGAAACTCACAATGCACGAGGCTACAAGCTACGAGCTGAGTGTAGAAAGAATAGTGGATTGTATACCACAAGTCTCCACCATAAAGCTTCACCTGCGAGAAGACAAAGGGACTGAGCTCCGGTATCATGTGACTAAATAGCCCCACGTGGGTCACCGGGAGGTCACAAGTGACTTTGTTGATATTAAATTCTCGACCTGCGCATGCGCAAAGATGATCATTCTGTGCTTAATGCACCGCCCCTGGCGGTCAGTAGGGATGAAATAGAACTTCCTCAACCTCAATCCGGGTAAGACTGAAATAATTATTTTTGGCAAAACTTCCCCGGCCTTTTCCATCGACACCCTGGGCCCTCTCGCCTCTAACGTCAGGCCCTCTGTCAGAAATCTGGGGGTGATCTTTGATAGTGCCTTCAAGTTTGAGCAGCAGGTCAGTGCAGTAGTCAGGAAAAGCTTTTTTCACTTGAGAAATATAGCTAAGGCCAAAGCCTACCTGCCCCAGAGTGATCTAGAGAGAGTTATCCATGCTTTCATTTCCTCTCAACTGGACTACTGCAACGCTCTTTACACTTTTCCCAGCTCCGCCGCCTGCAGTTGGTTCAGAACTCAGCCGCTCGACTCCTCACTTGCACAAAAAAGCGAGAACATATCACCACGGTCCTCGCATCGCTACACTGGCTTCCCATCCGCTACCGCGTTGGTTTTAAACTGCTACTTATAGTATTTAAATCCCTCCATGGTGAGGCCCCCACATACCTATCTGAGCTTCTCCACCACCACATCCCCTCCAGAGCACTACGATCAGCTGACCTACTGCTGTTGGAAGTGCCCTGGTCCAGGCTAAAAACCAAGGGGGACAGAGCCTTTGCAGTAGCAGCCCCCAGACTCTGGAACTGCCTCCCTCTCCACATCCGTGCAGCCCAGTCTCTAAACATTTTTAAGTCTCTCTTGAAGACTCACCTCTTTTCTCTAGCCTTTGATTAGTGTCAAATTTTTCCCCTACAACCAAAAACATGTACAATAGTCCCCCCCAAAACACACATGGGGCCAGGACTCCCCAGCAAAAGAGATTTGTAATCTCAGTGGGACATTCCTGGTCAAATTAAAAAATATATATATATACTTGATTGTGAAGCAGAGCTGGTAAAATGCTCACACTTTTGGTATTCTGCACATACATTTTGAATATACAGTTGTGGTCATGAGTTAGCAGAAGGAATTTGAGATTTTTTGGCAATTTTTCAGAGAATATAAATGATAACACAAAACCTTTCTTTCACTCATAGTGGTTGGGTGAAGCCATTCATTGTCAAACATTTTTATTAACTATTTTTATATCATGATGACAACAGAAACACACCCAGATGATCTAGCCACGTCGCCAACAGAGGTTATTTAGGCCAGTTCTTGGCGTGTGTGACCTACGTGCTTAACAACTGGTCACACAAAGAGTGTTCCCCCATAGCGTATTTCTACGAAGCATCTCATTCCCCGCTTTTTCAGGGAACAGGATTGCAGTCAGGCAACCTGAGACATTTATAGTTTTTGATGTGTGGTTAGATCTGTACAGTCCAGATATTTGCTGGAGATGAATAATGCTTTTGGTATTTGAGTTTCTCAAAATGTGGTCTGGAAATGTTGTGTGGTCTGAAAATTAGACTGTGGCATGACAGTTGCTGTTGTTGTGAGGGCTGTTGCCCTGGCAGTTGTAGTCTGAGACTGTAATGGAAAACATTTCACTGGAACACTTGATCTACACAACTAATCTGGTCAGTGAATGAGGTTGGACACACCAGTCCACAGTGGCAGAGTGGTTAGCGCTCTTGCCTCACAGCAGGAAGGTCCTGGGTTCGATTCCCATCCAGGGCAGGGCCTTTCTGTGTGGAGTTTGCATGTTCTCCCTGTGTCTGCGTAGGTTTCCCCTACCACCAAAAACATGTACAATAGTCCCCCCCAAAACACACATTTGTATTAACTCTTTTTAAATCATGATGACAATGGAAACTATCCAAATGACCCTGATAAAATGTTTACATTCCCCAGTTCTTAATATTATGTATTGTCACCTTTAACATCACTGACAGCTTGAAGTCTTTTGTGGTAGTTGTGGATGAGGCTCTTTATTTTCTCAGATGGTAACGCTGCCCATTCTTCTTAACAAAAAGCCTCCAGTTCCTGTAAATTCTTGGGTTGTCTTGCATGAGCTGCACGTTTGAGATCTCCCCAGAGTGGCTCAATGATACCGAGGTCAGGACAGTCCAGAACCTTCACTTTATGCTGCTGTAGCCAATGACAGGTCAACTTGTCCTTGTGCTTTGGATTGTTGTCATTTTTAAACATCCAAGTACGTCCCATGCGCTGCTTTCAGGCTGATGATTGCAAATTTTCCTCCAGTATTTTCTGATAACATGCTGCATTCACCTTGCCATGCATTTTGACCAAGTTTCCTGTGCCTATGTAGTCCACACATCCCAAAACATCAGCGACCCACCTCAGTTTTCACAGTAGGAATAGTGTACCTTTCATTATAGGCCTTGTTGACTCCTCTCCAAATGTAACATTTATGGTTGTGGCCAAAATGTACAGTTTTGGTCTCATTACTCCAAATGACTTTGGTCCAGACGTTTTGAGGCTCGTCTCTTTGCTGTTTAGGCATATTGTAAGTGGGATGCTTTGTGGCATTTGTGTACTAAGGGCTTAATAAGTGCCTCCTTTATTGTGCATCTTAAAACAGTCACACCACTTTTTTCCAGAGTCTTGTATTTCAGCTGAAGTTATTTGTGGGTTTTTCTTTGCATCCCGGACAATTTCCCTGGCAATTGCGGCTGCAAATTAGACTTGCAAATTATTAGAAACAAAAATAAGAATAACAAGCAATTGACGTGACTTAATAATGTTCCCTTTACTCTTTATAGGCCTATGTCTTTGTTTAAAAACATGTATATTCCAGGGTTACACTATTCCTGTTTCAAAAGGACATAGATCCAGCAGACTGGCTGACCAAATCATGTTAAGTATCCCTCACTAACAACAGTGATAGCCATTGTGTTGGTAGAGGCCATTGTAAGCTCTTCTGACCCTCCCCACTGCTTTTGCCTACTTTTCAGTTTATCTATATTCTGGAGTACCCAAAAGAACAGAAGTACCTCTTTGAAGATACAGCATATCTTTATGTATATATGTGTATGAATGTTTCTTTTACAATATATGACTATTTTTTTCCAAAGTGATATGTTGTGAAGCATGATGACGTTCTGACAACTGTGTTTGCCACTTGCTGAATTGTAGTTTTAATTGGCAAGTTGAATTGGCTTATTGAAAATACTCTAAATGTGCTGCTAACTGTCTGTTTATTATATTTATTGCTTATTGTTTTACAGTTTTGTTATGATGTCATTTAAAAAATATAAATGTACAAGAACACAACAGTTTTTATTTATATCAAAGGTATAACTAAAGAATAGAAAGTAAGTTAGCACAATAAATGTTCTTTAGAATTTCAAACTTAAAATTCAGTGTTTTTAGACACATAAAAGAGAAACTAAGTGAGCTAAAGATAATTAGTTGGTAGAACTACAGTATGTGTTGTTTGGAACATGTTTCAAATGTTTCAAAGCTCTATAAAGAGGAACTCAAGGATATCCTAACAGACATTTTAACATCTCCCTGATCCAGCCTTTTGTTTCAAAGCCACCACAATAATACCTGTTTCAAAGAAGACTTCAAGTTACAACAACTACCGGCCTCTACCACTGACCCCCATCATTATGAAGTGCTTTGAACGGCTTGTAATGCAGAACAATAAAAACATCCTCCATCCCTCCCATGGCCCATTCTAGTTAGCCTAGAGAACCAACAGGTCTACAGAGGACATCCTTTCCACTGCCAATCACTCAGGACTAACCAACCTGGACTCCAAAGACTCACTAATACTTAAGTTCAGCATTCAACACAATTGTCTCTCAGCAGCTGATACACAAACCTGGACTCCTGGGACTCAACACATCTCTTTGTAGCTGAAAAAGCTACAGCACTAACCACTTCAAGTTTGCGGACAACACAACGATGGTGGGCCTCATCTCCAACAACGAGACCAATTTTAGAAACCAGGTGAGCCAACTTGTCCCATGGTTTTCCAAAAACATGTTTTGACCAGCATCAGTACATTGTGTACAATTATGTCTATGAAAAATGTTTTGAGTTAAGTTTTTAGTATCAGCATTAACTTTAAATTTGGGCTATAAATACTTTGCCCTCTTTGCCAACTAAAACACAGCTCCTTTTCTTTGCAGGATTTATTTTTGCACATGGTAATACCTTGTGATCTGCTGGTGGACAAGCACTGAGCAACTGCAAAATGTAAAAATAAAAGGTGATACTAAACAAGATCCTTAACTCTGGCGTTAGATCACGAATGAACAACATAAAATTATTCTACATAGAAATCTTATTTATAACACTGACCTTTTTTGTTATGACCTTGTCTTATTCAAGCTGGCAGTCCCTCAAACCTTTTAAAGTATTTACCATAAAGACATTTAAAACCTCTCTCCCATTGGTAAGTGTTTAAAAGAATTTCGTTCATTTAAACACATTTTTGGCATTAAGATAAAAATGAGCAAAAGCAAGATTCATGATGAAGAGAACCTCCTTCTCTTTGCAGCCTAAAATCCCTAAACGTGTGAGCTTTTCGTAGACGTGTGTGTTTGAGCGTTTCGTAGACGTGTGTGTGTGAGCGTTTTGTAGACGTGTGTGTGTGTGAGCATTTTGTAGACGCGTGTGAACCCTTCGTGGGCGTAAGCGTTCCATATACGTGTGTGTGAAGGTTTCATACGTGTGTGTGAGTGTTTCATATCAAGTGTGTGAGCGTTTCGTAGACGTGTGTGTGAGCATTTCGTAGACGGGTGTGTGAGCGTTTTGCAGATGTGTGTGTGAGCTTTTAATAGAAGTGTGTGTGAGCGTTTAATAGACGTGTGAAGCGCTCACACACACATCTATGAAGCGCCAACACAAACGTTTACAAAACGCACCCTGACGTCTACAAAACGCTCACTCACACACATAGGAAACATTTACACACACATCTATGAAACGCTCACACACAGGTCTATGGAACGCTCACACACACATATAAAACGTTTACACACCTGTATATGGAACGCTTATGCACGCATCTACGAAACGCTCACACACACACGTCCATGAAACGCTCACACACACACGTCTACGAAACGCTCACACAGACACATCTACAAAACGCTCACACACACACGTCTACGAAACGCTCACACACACATGTCTAAGAAACGCTCACACACGTCTGCGAAACGCTCACACACATGTCTACGAAACGTTCAAAAAACACTTCTATTAAAAGCTAACACACACATCTACGAAACGCTCACACACACACATCTACGAAACGCTCACACACACGTCTACGAAACGCTCACACACTTGATATGAAACACGTGACAAGCAATGACGCGTCACCATGGAAACGCCCCCCCCTCTCACAATATAGTTCCCACTTCCCTGGTAATGTGTGCGCGCTGACTTTAGCGGTACATTCAAGGGCACTCGTAAAACTGATGTTTGTTGTGACTGCCAGTGTTGTATGCAGGGCGAGCGCGGAGAGGGGAAATCTATATTGACTATATTGTTGCTTTTTTCAATAGTAATATCTTTAGTAATATCAGACGGATGTCATTTGTGACTTTGATAAGTGCAGTCTCAGTCTGTGATGGGGCCTAAATCCTGACTGAAAAGGATCAAAGTAGTTGTTAAGTAATAGAAAGTCATTAAGTTGCTGATATACAACTTTTTCAATGACTTTCCCTAAAAATGGCAGGTTTGATATGGGCCGATAGTTGTTGAGCACTGTAGCATCAAGACTGCTCTTCTTTAGGAGAGGCTGTAAGGAATTATTGACTATATCAGTGAGTTGTGGTAACAAACTGCTTAGTACTGATTTTATAAATCTAGTGGGTAAAACATCGAGGCAGCAGGTGGATAAACTCAGGCTGGAGACAGTTTTTTCAATTGTTCTGTCATTATTGGGTGTATAATGTGTTAAACCAACCAAGTGTCTCCTAGGTGGCTGCAGTGTTGTTGTATGTACTGTTGACTGTATCGCATGTTTAATGCCTTGAACCTTGGTGGAAACTAATTCAGGAGGAAATGGAGCTGGAGGGTTTGTTAATCTGTTCACTGTAGCAAAAAGGACACACACGTTGTTACTGCTGTTGTTGATGATCTCTGAGAAGAATAATTCTCTTGCTTTTTGCAAAGTTTGATTGAAAACATGCAAATTTTCTTTGTATGTCCGGCTTTTCGGCATTCCCTTTTCTGTGCCCTGACAGAAAGAGCATTGCTCCACAAAGCCTTCTGCCTCGTCCTGATAACTTTAACCTTAACAGGAGCAATGGTGTCCATAACATTTAAAACACCTGAAGTATAACAATTCAACAAATCATCAACTTGACCTGATGAGGCATTTTCGAACCTGATTGCCTCCATAAACTGTGTCCTGGTGTTATTATCAATGTTTCTCTTCTGTACAACTGATGGTCCAACAGCAACTTTTGGAATTATGGACAGATGGAAAAAGACACAAAAATGATCAGATGGAGCAACATCAATCACAGTGACATCTGAAATATGAACACTTTTAGTAATGACCAGGTCCAGAGTGTGACCTCTGTTATGGGTCGGCTCATTAACATGCTGACAAAGACCAAAAGTATCAAGAATAGTAGAAAGTTCTTTGGCATTTCTGTCACAAACATTATCCATATGCTATGTGATGCAAATCACCTGATATGACTATTTGTTCAAATGCTGTGCAAATAACCGAAAGCATTTCAGTAACTCATAAATAACATCATGACATTGTTGGGGTGGTTTGTAAAGAACTACATATAAAATAGATGGAGAAAACCTCAACTTCTGGATAACAATATTATCTCTAAGAAAGGCACATACACCACCACCCTTTTAGCTTTTTTTTTGTTAAGGACCGCACTTCCAGTCTTGCTGGCTGTAGCAGAACCACCATTGGAATCCCCACGGATTAACTGTCCTGCCTTAACTGCCCCTGCCAGAGGCCTTCAGAGACAAGCCTGTATCTGAAAGCCTCAAATTTGACACTGTTTTCTTTCAGATAAAAGCATGGACAAGAAATGCTATTAATGACTTTGCTCTTGCTTTTACAAGCAGTGGAACCTGGGTTCACTAGGCACCAGGATCAAAGGTGACTCCGGACCAGTGCCACCCCTGGCGCCATGTCTTTTTAACCATAAACTGAAGATAACCTTGTTATTTCAGCTGGATTCAAGAACTGTGCTCTTCACCAGAGAGCGCTCCATCTCCATTCTGAGTAACAATTGGAATGCTTTTGATCCTAACATCCAAGAACGATCAAAGACCGCCCCTGGTGGTCAAATGAACAAATGATCCAATCATCAAAAGACAATTTCGTAATTCTTACATTAGAGGAAAATGTATTTTTGATATTGTGTTGTTTATACTGTTCTTTTCCAGGACACGGGAGTTGAAAACCAATAACTCCCTTTATGGTTTCCGTTTTGTTTTAAATGAAATGTAATTAATGTTTCAACAATATTCTACACACTCATAATACTCGACTTTTCTTTGTATAATCCTACCAATAAATGTTTGTTATGTGTTATGAGAATGGGTTGAAACAAAAGGAATGTTTTAAAAACTTTAGTTAAAACTTAGTTAGACGTTCCCAAGCAACTTCCTCTTCCGCCAACTTCCTCTTCCGCCGGAAGAGTGACCCCAGCTCAGTCAATAAAAGCTGGCTGCAGGCCAAACTCTTTCTCTTCGGCTTTTCCTCTTGACCCCTCGTCTACACGGTCCACTCAGGACCGCTAATGCCACCACGGCTAAGCTTTTGAGCCTCGTGTTAGCGCGAGTAAACTTTTTGTTCTAAGACTGTGCCTGCTAAAAGCGCCTGCTCCTTTCCCAAAGGAGCGCGCGCAGAAGCAAGTTTTAACCAGCAAACAGTTAAGGACACTGCAATGACCTGTACAACAGACTTTTAACGGTACACGGAGGCCCAGGCGCTCTGACAAACAACCGGACCAGCAACACCTGGACCAGGCTGCAAACCCTCTGGACGAAACGCGACGGCCTCTTCGGTGTGGAACGCTCCAGGAAGCGTCCAGAACGCTCCAACATTCCGGACTCCCGGACCGCTGATAGCGACCCACCGGACCGAGCCAGTCCCGCTGACCTGAGTAAGTCCGCACGTGACACAACAGCCTTGGCGTCGGTAAAATGTGCTCTGCCCAAAATCGCCACTCCCTCATCCGTTAAAGGCCCTTTGGTTAAATGCCATCAGTTAGATTATGTCTAACATTCCTCTGGTTTCACAAACCCTGTGAAAGCAAATGTTTACCTCTGTATTTAACCCTTCGTTCGTTCCTGTGTTTTGTGTTTATCCTTTCCCTGTTCCAATGTTAAGTTATCCTTATACCTGTGTTAGAGCTGTGTGATTTTTAATAAAACCCCGTAAAAGACATTAATGTTTCTCTGTTTATAATTAAGAAATGTTCGAAAACAATAGAATTCTCTTCCTTTAAGATTAATGAGACTAGGCTAAACAGTTTCTCTGGACCTGTTAAAACCAGGGTGGTGCCCCTTTTAATTAGAAATTAATTTTAATGAATTAATATTAATATCAAAATTAATTATTGAAATTAATAAAATTAATCTTCTGTATGTTTATACAAACATACCCTTGTATATTACACTATATACGCTACAGTATTATTTATGGTGCCCCTTTACGGGACAATTTTGATGATAAAAATATTAATTAATAATTTTTCCCAAATTAATAAATTAATATTTCTTATTACCTCATATATTATAGCTCATACGCTACATGGCTAACCATGTTTCTGTTAAAAACATAAAATCAAGCTTTTTTGAAGTTATAAAACCATTAAATAAAAAAGTGTTTTTTTCCCAAAGACCTGACATTGAACACTGCAAGTTTCAAGTCCGTTTGAGCAGGACCTGACTTTATCTGTTTGCAGGGGATTTGAATCAGATTTGTCTGATTAGACAATCTAACTGTTATTCTCTTCTCCAATCTGCGACTTCTGACTGTCGTTATGGAGCTAGGGGGGAGTGTTCTCTCCCAGGGCCTCAGGTTGATAAGTGCTTCTTTTTTCTATTTGTAGTAGAGATGAGTGGTACCTGGGGGGTCTTCTGCTGTTGTAGCCCATCTGCCTCAAGGTTGTGCATGTTGTGGCTTCACAAATGCTTTACTGCATACCTTGGTTGTAACTAGTGGTTATTTCAGTCAAAGTTGGTTTTATATCAGCTTGAATCAGTCGGCCCATTCTCCTCTGACCTCTAGCATCAACAAGGCATTTTCGCCCACAGGAATGGTTGTGCGTGAAAATCCCAGTAACTGAGCAGATTGTGAAATACTCAGACCGGCCCGTCCGGCACCAACAACCATGCCACGCTCAAAATTGCTTAAATCACCTTTCTTTCCCATTCTGACATTTAGTTTGGAGTTCAGGAGATTGTCTTGACCAGGACCACACCCCTAAATGCACTGAAGCAACTGCCATGTGGTTGATTAGATTCTTGCATTAATGAGAAATTGAACAGGTGTTCCAAATAATCCTTTAGGTGAGTGTATATTTGTGCCTTATGTTTCCACCCTTAACTATGGTCATGAGCTGTGGGTCATGACAAAAAGCGTCAAGATCTCAGATACTAGCGACCAAAATTTGTTTCTTATACAAAATGGCGGGGCACTCCTATAATGACACACTGGATGGTTATTAGCAGTGTTGGAAGTAACGGCGTTAGAGTATAAGGGCATTACTAACAAGTTTATTTTTCCGCAACAGAGTAATCTAATTAATCTAATTACTTTTCCCATTGTTGCAACGCCGTTATCTTTACTGAGAATGTAAAGTGTTGCGTTACTACAATTTGGTTGAATAAAGTGCGAGGTGTCATGCTTTGGCTACACACGAGCTGCCTGGAGAGAGCAGCGGATGATTCTTCTTCTTCTTCTTCTTCGAAATGATCCTCAATCAGTAAACATGCGCAAAAAGTGATTTTTATTGGTCCCAAAATTCAAGGCCGGCAAGTCCCCGAAAAACAAAATGAAAAATGACTCAGTGGCGACTCCTAGAAAAGTCATAATACATTGGGCCTATGGAAAATGAAAGTAAATTTTTTCCAATGTAGAAATACAAAACTTGGTATATCCATAGGACACCTCAGGGCAAACAGAAAAGTTTATTACAGCCATACCGTAAACTCAACAGGAAATCGACTTTGTTGGGTGGAATGCATGACCACCTAAATCTCACCCCTTGTGCTAAAGGGTTTTCATCTAAACAGCTCCAAATTTGGCGAGTATCATCTAGACACCTGTGCCAAAAAGGGTCAATTTGTTTTTTGATACATTTGTGGCTGTAACTTGTACTTTTAGACAAGTAATATTTACATCTTGCCTTTTTAAACAGGGGGGTGCAGTGATTTCTGAGCCATCTACTTTGTTTTTCTCGCCTTAGCCCAAGCATAATCTATTATTGTCAAAGGTTCAGACAGCTTCCAGGAAAACCAGGGATTGTGGAGACCTTTAAATCTAAATTACAAGGTGGTGTAGCAGGCCCCAGCAGTAGCACAGGCCCGAGGTTATGAAGCAGGCTCCAGCCAGAAGAAGATTCAAGCAGTAGCACAGGCCTGGTTATTTGACACTACCATTAAGTTTAAGTTTCCGAGTACGTGTGTCCCCGCGGTCTCAAGGGAGGCGAGGACCTTTATCGCCGCTTGTGGTTTTAATTAGGCCCGAGCCGGTGATGACCGGGAGGGCCTATTATTTTTGCTCGGATTATTTATTTTTTTTAGGCCCGAGCCGGTGATGACCGGGAGGGCCTATTATTTTTGCTCGGATTATTTTTAGGCCCGAGCCGGTGATGACCGGGAGGGCCTACTGTTAATATGAAAAATGACTCAGTGGCGACCCCTAGAAAAGTCAAAATACATTGGTTCTATGGAAAATGAAAGTAAATTTTTCCAATGTAGAAATACAAAACTTGGTACATCCATAGGACACCTCAGGGCAAACAGAAAAGTTTATTACAGCCATACCGTAAACTCAACAGAAAATCTACTATGTTGGGTGGAATGCGTGACCACCTAAATCGCACCCCTTGTGTCTAAAGGCTTTTCATCTAAACAGCTCCAAATTTGGTGAGTATCATCTAGACACGTGTGCAAAAAAAAGTTATCAATTTGTTTTTTGATACATTTGTGGCTGTGGTCGTAATGGGTCTGTGAAGAGGCAACCTTTGGGAAATAAATGCCATTTCCCAATTGCCAGGATCCTTCCTTTAGAGGAGGCCCCTCCAGAGCCACGGCTAGAGTCTTAGAAAACTCCTCAGAATCCTTTTACCGTGAAGTTTACGCTTTAAAGCCTGAAATGCACTCCTCCGAGTGCATGTGTCCCTGTGATCTCAAGGGAGGCGAGGGCCTTTATCGCCGCTTGCGGCTTTAATTTTTTATTTAGGCCCGAGCCGGTGATGACCGGGAGGGACTATTGTTTTTGCTCGGATTTTTTTTTATTTTTTTATTTTTTTTTTTATTTTTTTTTTTTTTACTGTGACCAAATGATCCTAAATTTGACCCAGTGAACATGCACGAAAAGTCATTTTTATTGGTCCCAGACTTCAAGCTCGGCGAAAATGGTATGTTTTTGAAGTCGCGAAAAAATACGAGAAATGACTCAGTGGCGACCCCTACAAAATCAAAATACATTGGGCCTATGGAAAGTGAAAGTAACTTTTTTCCATGTAGAAAAATGAAACTTGGTACATCCATAGGATACCTCAGGACAAACAGAAAAGTCAATGACAGTCACACCCTAAACTCAACAGGAAGTCCGCCATGTGGGGTGAAACGCGCGGCCACTAAAATCGCACCCCTTGCGCAGAAAGATGCAAATCATTGTGTTTTAATCTAAATGGCCCCAAATTTGGTGAGTATCATCTAGACACATGTGCCAACCAAAGTTGTGACTTTGTTGTTGATATCTTATCGGGTATGGGTGTGGCAAGCCTGTAACGAGGTGGCCATTTTTGTGAAAATAAAACGTCTCTTAACTCTCAAACGCCTTCTCGGATCGAGTTGGACCAAAATAGGCGTTTGTGCACATTCATGACCTGAACACAAAAATATGTAAATAAAAGGGTTATCTTTAGAAATGGCTCTCCAGCGCCCCCTACAAACTTATAATGGGACCCAAGAATTTAGTTTGTCATAGAGACATGAAATTTGGTACACACATCTCTTATGTCATGACGAGCATAAAAGCCAATGACAACCACCCCCTATCTATAAATGTGTTGCCATAGCAACGTCCCAAATATTTGGAAAAAGTCAATGGGAAGTGAAAATTTTAGTTTGTTGTAGGCAAATGAAACTTGGTACACACATCCAGCATGGGCTTATGAACAAAAAGCCAATGGGGACCACACCCTATCACACACGGGAAGGCGGCCATTTTGAATTGAAAATTTGGTCCGACTTAAAATACACCTCTTTTTTAAAAGTACACAGAAAAAAGCTGCTTCATTCCACAGACACCAAACTTGGGCAAAATGAGCTAAACACATGTATGTAAAATAGACAAGTGTTTTTCTAGACTTTTTGCTCGAGTTATATTTTTTTATTATAATTCGGTATATATTTTTTATCATATTTTTCTGCAAAATGATCCTCAATTTAACCCAGTAAACGTACAACTAAAAGTCATTTTTATTGGTCCCAGATTTCAAGCCCAGAAAAATTTATGTATTTGAAGTCCCGAAAAAAATACGAAAAATGACTCAGTGGCGACCCTAGAAAAGTCAAAATACATTGGACCAATGGAAAGTGAAAGTAACTTTATTCCAATGTAGAAAAATGAAACTTGGTACATCCATAGGACACCTCAGGGCAAACTGAAAAGTCAATGACAGCCACACTCTAAACTTAACAGGAAGTCCGCCATGTGGGGTGAAACGCATGGCCACTAAAATCGCACCACTTAGCAAAAGATGCAAATCATTGTGTTTTAATCTAAATGGCCCCAAATTTGGTAAGTATCATCTAGACACGTGTGCCAACCAAAGTTGTGACTTTGTTTATGATATCTTATCGGGTATGGGTGTGGCAACCCTACAAACTTATAATGGGACCCAAGAATTTAGTTTGTCATAGAGACATGAAATTTGGTACACACATCTCTTAAGTCATGACGAGCATAAAAGCCAATGACAACCCCTATCTATAAATGTGTTGCCATAGCAACGTCCCAAATATGTGGAAAAAGTCAATGGGAAGTGAAAATTTTAGTTTGTCGTAGGCAAATGAAACTTGGTACACACATCCAGCATGGGCTTATGAACAAAAAAGCGCAATCACACACGGGAAGGCGGCCATTTTGAATTGAAAATGTGAACCGACTTAAAATACACCTCTTTTTAAAAGAACACAGAAAATAGCTGATTCATTCCACAGACACCAAACTTGGGCAAAATGAGCTAAACACATGTATGTAAAATAGACAGGCGTTTTTCTAGACTTTTTTGCTCGAGTTATATATTTTTTTTTATTATAATTTGGTATATTTTTTTTTAATTATAATTTTTCTGCAAAATGATCCTCTATTTGACCCAGTAAACGTGCAACTAAAAGTCATTTTTATTGGTCCCAGACTTCAAGCCAGCGAAAAATTTATCTATTTGAAGTCCCGAAAAAAATATGAAAAATGACTCAGTGGCGACCCCTAGAAAAGTCAAAATACATTGGTTCTATGGAAAAGTCTTTTTTTTCAATGTAGAAATACAAAACTTGGTACATCCATAGGACACCTTAGGGCAAACAGAAAAGTTTATTACAGCCATACCGTAAACTCAACAGAAAATCTACTATGTTGGGTGGAATACATGACCACCTAAATCGTACACTTTGTGCTAAAAAGTTTTCATCTAAACAGCTCCAAATTTGCTTTAAAGCACGACATGCAATCCTCCGAATATATGTGTCCCCGCGGTCTCAAGGGAGGCGAGGGCCTTTATCGCCGCTTGCGGCTTTAATTAGGCCCGAGCCGGTGATGACCGGGAGGGCCTATTGTTTTTGCTCGGATTATTTTTCTTAGTTTTTATTCTTCTCCACCTATGATCCTAAATTTGACCCAGTGAACATGAATGAAAAGTCATTTTTATTGGTCCCAGCCTTCAAGCCCGGCAAAAAATTTATGTATTTGAAGTCCCCGAAAACAAAAATACGAAAAATGACTCAGTGGCGGCCCCTAGAAAAGTCAAAATACATTGGGCCTATGGAAAGTGAAAGTAACTTTTTTCCAACGTAGAAAAATGAAACTTGGTATATCCATAGGACACCTCAGGGCAAACAGAAAAGTCAATGACAGTCACACCCTAAACTTAACAGGATGTCCGCCATGTGGGGTGAAAGGCGCGGCCACTAAATTCGCACTTTGCGCAGAAAGATGCAAATCATTGTGTTTTAATCTAAATGGCCCCAAATTTGGTGAGTATCATCTAGACACATGTGCCAACCAAAGTTGTGACTTTGTTGTTGATATCTTATCGGGTATGGGTGTGGCAAGCCTGTAACGCGGTGGCCATTTTTGTGAAAATATAACGTCTCTTCACTCTCAAACGGCTTCTCGGATCGAGTTGGACCCAAAAAGGCGTTTGTGCACATTCATGACCTGAACACAAAAATATGTAAATAAAAGGGTTATCTTTAGAAATGGCTCTCCAGCGCCCCTACAAACTTATAATGGGACCCAAGAATTTAGTTTGTCATAGAGACATAAAATTTGGTACACACATCTCTTATGTCATGACGAGCATAAAAGCCAATGACAACCACCCCCTATCTATAAATGTGTTGCCATAGCAACGTCCCAAATATTTGGAAAAAGTCAATGGGAAGTGAAAATGTTAGTTTGTCGTAGGCAAATGAAACTTGGTACACACATCCAGCATGGGCTTATGAACAAAAAAGCCAATGGGGACCACACCCTATCACACACGGGAAGGCAGCCATTTTGAATTGAAAATGTGAACCGACTTAAAATACACCTCTTTTTTAAAAGAACTCAGAAAATAGCTGCTTCATTCCACAGACACCAAACTTGGGCAAAATGAGCTAAACACATGTATGTAAAATAGACAAGCGTTTTTCTAGACTTTTTTGCTCGAGTTATATTTTATTTTATTATAATTTGGTATATTTTTTTTTATTATAATTTTTCTGTAAAATGATCCTCAATTTGACCCAGTAAACGTGCAGCTAAAAGTCATTTGTATTGGTCCCAGACTTCAAGCCCGGCGAAAAATTTATGTATTTGTAAAATACGAAAAATGACTCAGTGGCGACCCCTACAAAAGTCAAAATACATTGGGCCTATGGAAAATGAAAGTAAATGTTTCCAATGTAGAAATACAAAACTTGGTACATCCATAGGACACCTCAGGGCAAACAGAAAAGTTTATAACAGCCATACCGTAAACTCAACAGGAAATCTACTATGTTGGGTGGAATGCGTGACCACCTAAATCGTACACTTTGTGCTAAAGGGTTTTCATCTAAACAGCTCCAAATTTGCTTTAAAGCACGACATGCAATCCTCCGAATATATGTGTCCCCGCGGTCTCAAGGGAGGCGAGGGCCTTTATCGCCGCTTGCGGCTTTAATTTTTATTTATTTTTTTCTTTTTCTGCAAAATGATCCTAAATTTGACCCAGAGACCATGCACGAAAAGTCATTTTTATTGGTCCCAGCCTTCAAGCTCGGCAAAAAATTTATGTATTTGAAGTCCCCGAAAAAAAAAATACAAAAAATGACTCAGTGGCGGCCCCTAGAAAAGTCAAAATACATTGGGCTTATGGAAAGTGAAAGTAACTTTTTTCCAACGTAGAAAAATGAAACTTGGTACATCCATAGAACACCTCAGGGCAAACAAAAAAGTCTATAACAGCCACACCCTAAACTCAACAGGAAGTCCGCCATGTGGGGTGAAACGCGCGGCCACTAAAATCGCACCCCTTGCGCAAAAAGATGCAAATCATTGTGTTTTAATCTAAATGGCCCCAAATTTGGTGAGTATCATCTAAACACATGTGCCAACCAAAGTTGTGACTTTGTTTATGATATCTTATCGGGTATGGGTGTGGCAAGCCTGTAACGAGGTGGCCATTTTTGTGAAAATAAGACGTCTCTTAACTCTCAAACGCCTTCGGATCGAGTTGGACCCAAAAAGGCGTTTGTGCACATTCATGACCTGAACACAAAGATATGTAAATAAAAGGGTTATCTTTAGAAATGGCTCTCCAGCGCCCCCTACAAACTTATAATGGGACCCAAGAATTTAGTTTGTCATAGAGACATAAACTTTGGTACACACATCTCTTATGTCATGACGAGCATAAAAGCCAATGACGACCACCCCCTATCTATAAATGTGTTGCCATAGCAACGTCCCAAAAATGTGGAAAAAGTCAATTGGAAGTGAAAATTTTAGTTTGTTGTAGGCAAATGAAACTTGGTACACACATCCAGCATGGGCTTATAAACAAAAAAGCCAATGGGGACTACACCCTATCACACACGGGAAGGCAGCCATTTTGAATTGAAGATGTGAACCGACCAAGCCTCTCCCATGGTACCTCTCAAATGGTCGTTGCGTAAGGGCGCCGCCATACGGAGATTTACCGCGAAATCCAGCGATATACAGCCGTCCACCAGAGGGCAGGCTCCAAAAGCGGAAATATAAGGAGAAACCCAATGACGACTTTACAGGTGTAAAAATCATGTTTACAGCCTGGTACAAAAGATGGCTCCTGTCTCTAGAGCTAAGTTTTTACTATGTGACAACTCTGGGGGGGGGTGAATTTTTGATTATTACGTCCGTTTATGCTATCTGAAAAGTGTAGTTTTGTGAATAAATTTGGGTGTGGCTACGTCGGTGGGCATGTGTCAATCACCGAGCCACACGAACGTCGTGTGGCTAGCTGGCTAACAAGTGGCTAGTTAGCTATCACGGAGCTGCCCGGAGCTAGGCTTCTGTTCCTGACCCTCGGCTGTTCTCTGAGTATTTGAGAAGAACGTTGTTGAAATGGCTTGCCTTGCTGTTGGCTGTACTAACAGACTCTCCAAGAAGTGTGGTCTTTAGTTTTTTCGGTGAGTAATACAATTTTTGGTTTTATGGATGGTTTTAAGAGCTCTTTAGCGGGTAAATATATAGCATTACTCAGCTACTTAGCCTAGCTACCAACTTTTCCCCATCTAACACAGCTCAAAACCCACATAAATTCTAAGTTAGCATACATCGAGTACGGTAATTTAGAATTAGATGTTAATCATAATACTGTTCAAATTTATTTTTACTGGCTTTGCTTTAAAAATAGATCCAGATATACAATATATCATGTCATTTCTTGCTCAAATCCAAACACTATTTGCATTGCGTACATGGCTATTAAACATAGTTTAACATCAAAACAATAGATTTATTCATGATAGCTGTAATATGTTTCTAAGTGATCGAATTAAGTATGTTATGGCTTTGACATATAACGTGCAAATGATTGAGCGCAACTTGGTAACTACCTAGTGCTGTTAACACTTTTCATTTACATTCAATACATCTAAGGTATAAACTACTTTTTAATATGTATAAATCTGGGCTTAAAAAATTGGTAATGTAAACATATGTACATAGCTTATGTTAAAACATAATCTTTTTTTAGTCACTTAGTCTAAGAGAAATTATTATAAGCTTATGACCATGATATTTTGTTTATGTGAAGCCCTGTTGTTATCTACCCTAACCTTCAGGTGTTATTGTAACACTATATGTACAGTACACGTTTGGTAACCTTTTAAGGTCATACTAACACCTATTGTGTTTTGTATGTTTGTTTAATCCAGACAGACTGGACCAGTGGGTGTTGAAGATGAGGAGACAGAACTGGACTCCTACCTCTTCCAGTCGGTTGTGCAGTCAACACTTTGAGATGGATTGCTTCTGCACTGATTTGAGGGTACCCAAAGCTTTGTGTCATCTTTATTACAAGGACAGTACATACTGACCAACAGTACAACTGTATAATAACATTAGTCCACATGGGTTATTGTAGAACTGCAGAACTGCTGTGAGTCACAAGCGAGCAGCAGCTTTATCAGAAACGTCATTAATTACATGCAGGCCATTAGGGAGACAAATAAAATACAAAAAAATAATTCAAAATTAACAAGGACAAATAGAAAACATGTGTTAGTTACACTACAGACATCTTATTAAGCAAAGAGAAACAGAAGTTGTTAAAACAGCAGGGCACAGAGGGGTTTAATACTGACAAGTCTGATCTGAAAAGCCACATTTTGGAAAGAGAGTGAAATAATCCAGTTAAATTAATTTTTCTGATAGTAGTAGTAGTTGGAATAATATTCCATTATTTGGAAGCTCGAAAAGAAACGGCAGACTGACTGAAAGCTGTTTTTCTAATCTATTTAGTCTATCAATTTGTTAGTATTTTTCTATTGAGATGCACTCTTTTTACACTTATTTGCTCACTTTGCTACATTGCACCTAGATTAGACACCTACTCACTCACCTGTTGAAACCAGTTAGAACCAGTGGACACATAGTGGGAAAGTACTGATACAGACTGCTTCCTGCGAGGGCCGCGGCCATAGATTACTATTACTTTTGTGGTGTCAAGTTGGCCATGGACACAACTCGTTGATACAGGAATGCTCTAAATAAAAAATATGTACAACTGTGATTCTACAAGAAATACATTAAATAAAGTAGCTACAATGCCCTATAATGTCTTTTCTTTATGTCTCTTTTAACAGGGAAGGACTTGACTTGCTCGACAAGCACAGCTGTGCCCACCAATTTCTTTTTTTCAAAAGACAAACATCCAAAGCCTAGACGGTCACGGCAGGTAAGTTGGTTGAGAGGTTGAGAATGTTAATAATGTGTCAAAAGACATTGTTGAGTGTCAAAGTGTAAATATTATGTATGTCATGTACATTTGTGTCCATGCAAACCTTAAATGGGAAATGAATTGAACTTGATTAGACCATTTTCTATATGTCTTAGAGCCTGCATGAACGGGGCCTAAGTACATTTCAGAGAGCCTGTGTGCAATAGTTTACATCGGGTGGAATATGTCTGATAACAGGATTTGTTTTTAAGAGTTGGCAGAATAATTTCCTCTGTTATGTTCCTCTCACCCTAGTTCATTGTATTTTTACATGTTCTGTATTGTCTTGTGCTATTATTTTTAATCCTTATGTCCTGTTTCTGGATGTGCATTTTATTTAACAGTTGTTGTCCCGTCTTTTATGTTCCCACTCAAGGCCTGCACCTTGTTGTGGTGAGTGGGCTTTCAACCAAGACAGGCCAACTTGAATTTGTTTTGTGATTTATTTTTGTCTGACTTTGCACAGGGTCCCGTCCTGCAGCAGTCATTTTAAACTCCTCATCACATCCTCGCCATGTCCACCTTCACCCTTACAACCTGATGGGACAAGGCTTCGTTTGTTGCTTCTCAAACCTTTTGGAACTGCATCACAAATATGTGACACCTTTTACACACTTGAGCATTAAAAAAAAATGTTTACAATTCATTTGCACTTTTTTATTTTCAATAAAATGTATTGTATCATGTTTTTACAGTTTTAAACTTTTTTTCTGCTTTAAGTATGGGCATGCCTTGCTTATAATTTAATCTACCATCTAGTGGTATAAAATCAAAAACTACAAAAAACTGCTGCAGATGTTTTAACAGATGTTTCCAGGTGCAGAAGGCAGAAGCAGAGGGCAGGTCCATCGTGAAAACTACAAGAGTGATGTCTAACGTGGCTATAACTAAGTAAAATATAGTATTCAAAGTAATGTGTAACTGCACTTGTCTGGGCAGTGGGCTCTTGAGAGTGAGCAATTTGAACAGTGACCTTTTCCATATTTTAAACAATACAATAGAAAAAGTTAGATTAGCATGCTATATTATAGCTACATACCACAAGCATTATTCGAAAGCCTTGTTAACTATATAACATATTATAGAGAGATACATAGTGTGGTCCTAAATCTCGGGTGGGAAGCTACACTTGCGTTAGCCTGGTGTTAGCAACAGGTTAGCAACAAGTTAGCAATTGCCTTAGCCTCGGCTACAGCGGAGTGGGCGTAATTACCCACGCACGGGCTTACGAGGCAACACTCCCTTTGCCCATTTTAGTAACATCCTCTGACGAAGGAGTCTAAAATGTCCGGATGTAACCGCCATTTTTTCGCCCGGACTTTGAGGTTATTTCGGGAAATAGGGGACCAATGGGCGGATATCATCCATTATATATACTATCTATGGAACCGACTTAGAATACACCTGTCTTTTAAAACAACACAAACAATAGCTGCTTCATTCCACAGACACCAAACTTGGGCAAAATGACCTAAACACATGTATGTAAAATAGACAGGTGTTTTTTTTTTTTTGACGTTTTTGCTCGAGTTATATATTTTTTTTATTATAATTTGGTATATTTTTTTTTATTATAATTTTTCTGTAAAATGATCATCAATTTGACCCAGTAAACGTGCAACTAAAAGTCATTTGTATTGATCCCAGACTTCAAGCTCGGCGAAAAATGTATGTATTTGAAGTGCCCAAAAAAAAAATACAAAAAATGACTCAGTGGCGACCCCTAGAAAAGTCAAAATACATTGGGCCTATGGAAAGTGAAAGTAACTTTTTTCCAACGTAGAAAAATGAAACTTGGTACATCCATAGGACACCTCAGGGCAAACAGAAAAGTCAATGACAGCCACACCCTAAATTCAACAGGAAATCTACTATGTTGGGTGGAATGCGTGACCACCTAAATCGCACCCCTTGTGCTAAAGGTTTTTCATCTAAACAGCTCCAAATTTGGTGAGTATCATCTAGACACGTGTCCTAAAAAAGTTATCAATTAGTTTTTTGATACATTTGTGGCTGTGGTCGTAATGAGTCTGTGAAGAGGCAGCCATTTCTTCGGGAAATAAATGCCATTTCCCAATTGTCAGGATCCTTCCTTTAGAGGAGGCCCCTCCAGAGCCAAGGCCTTTGGAACTTGTAAACTTGTACTTTTAGACAAGTAATATATACATTTTGCCATTTTAAACAGGGGGGTGCAGCGATTCCTGAGTCATCTCAAATCTCCAGCCAGTACTTTGTTTTTCTCGCCTTAGCCCAAGCACAATCTATTATTTTCAAAGGTTCAGACAGCTCCCAGGAAAACCAGGGATTGTGGAGACCTTTAACTCTAAATTACAAGGTGGTGTAGCAGTAGCACAGGCCGGTTATTTGACATTACCGTGAATTTTACACTTTAAAGCAGGAAATGCAATCCTCCGAGTACATGTGTCCCCGCGGTCTCAAGGGAGGCGAGGGCCTTTATCGCCGCTTGCGGCTTTAATTATTCTTATTTTTGTTTCTAATAATTTGCAAGTCTAATTTGCAGCCGCAATTGCCAGGGAAATTGTCCGGGATGCAAAGAAAAACCCACAAATAACTTCAGCTGAAATACAAGACTCTGGAAAAATGTGGTGTGACTGTTTTAAGATGCACAATAAAGGAGGCACTTATTAAGCCCTTAGTGCACAAATACCACAAAGCATCCCGCTTACAATATGCCTAAACAGCAAAGAGACGAGCCTCAAAATGTCTGGACCAAAGTCATTTGTAGTAATGAGACCAAAGCTGTACCTTTTGGCCACAACCATAAATGTTACATTTGGAGAGGAGTCAACAAGGCCTATAATGAAAGGTACACTATTCCTACTGTGAAAACTGAGGTGGGTCGCTGATGTTTTGGGATGTGTGGACTACATAGGCACAGGAAACTTGGTCAAAATGCATGGCAAGGTGAATGCAGCATGTTATCAGAAAATACTGGAGGAAAATTTGCAATCATCAGCCTGAAAGCAGCGCATGGGACGTACTTGGATGTTTGAAAATGACAACAATCCAAAGCACAAGGACAAGTTGACCTGTCATTGGCTACAGCAGCATAAAGTGAAGGTTCTGGACTGTCCTGACCTCAGTATCATTGAGCCACTCTGGGGAGATCTCAAACGTGCAGCTCATGCAAGACAACCCAAGAATTTACAGGAACTGGAGGCTTTTTGTTAAGAAGAATGTTACCATCTGAGAAAATAAAGAGCCTCATCCACAACTACCACAAAAGACTTCAAGCTGTCAGTGATGTTAAAGGTGACAATACATAATATTAAGAACTGGGGAATGTAAACATTTTATCAGGGTCATTTGGATAGTTTCCATTGTCATCATGATTTAAAAAGAGTTAATACAAATGTGTGTTTTGGGGGGGACTATTGTACATGTTTTTGGTGGTAGGGGAAACCTACGCAGACACAGGGAGAACATGCAAACTCCACACAGAAAGGCCCTGCCCTGGATGGGAATCGAACCCAGGACCTTCCTGCTGTGAGGCAAGAGCGCTAACCACTCTGCCACTGTTCTGGTGTGTCCAACCTCATTCACTGACCAGATTAGTTGTGTAGATCAAGTGTTCCAGTGAAATGTTTTCCATTACAGTCTCAGACTACAACTGCCAGGGCAACAGCCCTCACAACAACAGCAACTGTCATGCCACAGTCTAATTTTCAGACCACACAACATTTCCAGACCACATTTTGAGAAACTCAAATACCAAAAGCATTATTCATCTCCAGCAAATATCTGGACTGTACAGATCTAACCACACATCAAAAACTATAAATGTCTCAGGTTGCCTGACTGCAATCCTGTTCCCTGAAAAAGCGGGGAATGAGATGCTTCGTAGAAATACGCTATGGGGGAACACTCTTTGTGTGACCAGTTGTTAAGCACGTAGGTCACACACGCCAAGAACTGCCCTAAATAACCTCTGTTGGCGACGTGGCTTGATCATCTGGGTGTGAGGGCACCTGAAGGTTATACAGAAATGTCTTCAGGTTAACTTTGTCTGAAAGGACGTCCGGACACAACCACAGTGCAGCCTTGAAGCGCAGCATCTTGTTCTCTATTTTTTAGGGAACAGGGCTGCAGTCAAGTAAGCCGAGGATTCCCTGTCAAAAGCTACACTAGATGCTGCGTAGAAAGACGCTTTGGGGAACGAGTATTGTTTAGTGTGCGTAGACAAAAACATCGAAGAGGTCTCAGACATAACATGGACCTGATGTCGACCCAAGGACATGACAGGATTTGAACATACATCCAAGCTATAAAATTTATTAAAATTGTGTGGCGATTTATATATGAGACTACCGCTGTATTTTCCACCTAGACTAGGACATGGAAAATTTTTAGGCCCAGAAATACAGCCATCATTTTCAAGCAATTGATGTGCCAAACGAGAAGATAAGACCGCACCCCAACTGAACAGGAACAAGACTGAACTAATCATCTTTGGGCCACAGAAACAAAAGAAAGTGTCAGCAGTCACTTCAAGTCTCCTTCTCTAAAATCTAAAAATCAGGTTAGAAATCTAGGGGTCATTATGGACTCAGACTTCAATTTCCGCAGTCACATTAAGTCAATTACATCATCTGCATTTTATTGCCTTAAAAACATTTCCAAAGTCAAAGGAATAATGTCCCGACCAGACTTAGAGAGACTTAGCCATGCTTTTATTTCCTGTAGGTTAGATTACTGTAATGGCCTGCTCACTGGTCTCTCAAAACGAGGGTTAAGACAGCTGCAGCTTATTCAGAACGCTGCTGCTCGGGTTCTCACCAAAACCAGGAAGTACAACCACATTACGCCAGTTTTAAAATCTCTGCACTGGCTTCCTGTTGCTCAGAGAATAGACTTTAAAACAGCACTGCTGGTTTACAAGGTCACTAAAAAGAACTTTACTATATAAAAGCGTGGGTTTAAATCAATTAAATGGCACCTAAAAAATGGCAAATTCTTTGGTCTTTTAAAATATGGGTCCCCTTAAAACAAAGTTTTGGAAACACCACTTTAAAGGATGTCAGTTACCAATCTTCTTGATATTTTGTACAATACCTTTTTCTAATGTTGTTTCTTAACCAAAGACTCTTTAATGTAGACTAACAATCGCTGTTGGAAAAAATTTTTAAAAAATCTTTACATTTTGAGACTTAACACAACCAGTTGTTAGCCTTAGAAATCTTAATATTAGTAGTCACCTGCTGGTTCTTGCCCCTGGTGTGCACAGCTCCACTCCACCAGTTCTTTTATAAGCAGGTTTTATAATCTTTATCATTGGTTGACTCATAGTGGAAGTTTTATTTTTAGTTTTAGTCATTCTCATTTGCAACTATTGTTTTTGTGAGATGGCCGGTTGTGCAAAAGCAAGTAAAAGCAGAGAGACATTCCAGGCGCACTGAACTTTGGGATTTCTCATCTCATTAAAATACCCTCCTCCCTAGTTTTTGTAGTGAAATGGAAACTAACAAATAGATAGTCAAAGAGGCCAGTTGCAAAATTATCTGCGTCCACACCTTTCCCAGGCTGTGGCCATTTAGAAAATATAGAAAGTGGTGTTTCTGAGTCTGTATATAACTCAGTCACACATTTAACCCTCTGTACCTGTCGTTGTGGACATCCATCATAAGACATTATTTTATTAAAAATGAGTAGCTAACCCACTAGCACATGACATTTACATTACATTTAGTCATTTACCAGATGCTTTTATCCAAAGCGACTTACATTAAGGTTCAATTCACCAGTGTTATAGCTGGAACACCACTGGAGGCAAGGTGAGTTTAGAGTCTTGCCCAAGGACACAACAGTATGAATTGTGGGGAGTCGAACCACCAACCTTCCGGTTGAGGGACTACCGCCCTACCACTGAGCCACTGCCCCATGAGATATGGATTTCAGCTTTAAAAATACATAAGACACACAGATTATGTTGTTTGCCACTAGCAGCTGCTACTGGTCTTATTTATTTACAGATATATGGAAATGTACACAAATATGACATTTAATAGTTTCTGGTTAGTGGTATTATGCAGTATGCTGTCGTTTGTTAATTTTTTGTAATTGAATCACTTGTCACAATCATTTTAATGGCTAATGATTTTTCTGAAAGTGGAGTAGTAATTACTAGCAAAGTAAGGAAGGACACACAGAATATACATCAGAATCAGCCCAAACAAAATTGAAATGTGACACCATAAATACTAATAAAGGTGAGCGTCAGTATTCGTGTCACACTTTCTGATGTGCCCGTCAGTTGCAGAGGTCAGTAGAACAAATGAAGACCTGGTAGTATGGTGAGGATTTTAAGATAAAAGCATCCGAAGCCTTATAGCAAGACTTAAAATACGAAATTTCTGTAAAAGGCAGAAAAAGGTTAAACTATTTATGTAAAACCCTGTTTGTCATGATTGTGTTTGTTTGTCACTTTGTCACTCACGAACTGGAAGGGTACAGACTGCTGAAACACAGACATTATTCGATCCAACACAGGTTTGCACATTGTTGGAGCAGCGTCCTCCCCCAGAAGGGATACAATGGTTGCACCGCAGAGCCTCCACTAAACACACCAATGTCATCTGTTAGTCTCCATAACATCAGCAATATGTCAATGGTTTGAACCATCCATATATATATATATGTTGTATTTTTGTCTAGTGCTTTGTTGATTACTGATTAACTGATTAAAACATTGAAGTTTAGCCCTTATGGTCATGGCAAGATGTATTTATTTATCACATTATACATTTTTCTCTGGTCATTTTGAACAGTGTTAATTTATTATGCTGGTGATTATACATCAGTCAGCATTCATTTATGATCAATAGATAATAAATATAAAAAGGCTAATTTAAACCTAGTTTGGTGTGTAAAATGTAAAAATCTGAAAGAGGTCTAATGGTTGTGGCTCACAACAGATGGCTCTTTGGCTTTCAGACCTTTGGTGTAGACTTACAAGCACTGATGGAGAAAACCAGTAGGACAATAGCAAACTGTAAGCCTTTCATTCTGAGTCTCTTCTTGAACTGGTAAGTGAATACTGGAAGAGAATGAAGATGAGGTCCTATTTACTCACATACACAAATGTTAGCCATAGAAATCTTAGTATTCGTACTCACCTGCTGGTTCTTGTTCTCGATTTGCACAGCGCCACTTCACCAGTTCTTTTATATGCAGGTTTATTTACTCTAGTATGGGTTGACCCAAGTTCCACTTTTAGGTCAGATGTGTTTTGCGCAACCATTTGTGAGTTGGCCAATTGCACAATGGCAAGTAATCCAACAGAATACTTATGACAAGAAAGAAAAAACATTAATACCCGAGAGAACAAAAGAGAAGAATTGTATTTGGTAAAATTGAACGATTAACTGGGACCATTAACACCAAATTCAGAAAGGCAATGGAGGAGATAAGAAAATCTTGGGTGGAATGTCTCCCCCTAGTGATGTTGAGCTTACATAAACAGCTAAGTCAAGCTCATCCTGGCTTGACAATATGTTCGGAACGGGGGCTGGTATTTTGAAATCTGTCTTGGTGTCACTTAATTGTTGCAACCTCATGTCTGATAACCTTTGCTTGCTGTTGTGTTCCATGTATCCAGAGCTTGCAGATACAGCCTTTACTAAGTCAACACTCGTGTACATGAACTTGCCATGAGACAATGTAGCAATTCCAGAGAATGAGCAGGCAAGGCAAGGCAATGACCTGGGGGACGTCATCAGCCACATGTACAACGACAACACAATGGCCTAACATTAGTTCCATGGTACAATTACATGATCGTACCAAAATCAGAAAAGGACAGTATGGTTCACTAAAGATCATTATGCTTAAGATAAATTATTTAGTTATACATATTTTAAGCTCAATGCAGCTCAAACACTGCTGCAAAAGCCAAATAAAAACTAAAAAATAAAACTTAAGTAATTTTATTTATTTTTTAATAACTTAATAACTTAAAATTTTTTTACTTGAATATGTTTTGGATCTACCTCTGAATGTGTGGTTTATGACATGTAGAGGTGATTGTTGGAGGCTGACTGATTACAACAGACATGACTCACTAAAGTGGCACAAAAGTGGAAACAACAAAGTTGGGACATTGCGTAACAAAATAAAGTGTTCAATCAAGTAAATAAAATCAAGTGTTGAAACAAAGAATAGTTTACCAATTTATGAAAAAAATAATAGTTCTTTCAAAATTTGATGACACATCATAACAAAAGGTTGAAAAAGTAAGAGTTAAAAAAATGCTGAAGGACCTTATAACCTTAACCTTATAACTAGGTTAAAGAATGAGAATAAAAGAAACATTTCAGAAACACTGTAAAGATATGTAGAGGTTTCCAGAAAGTTTTTGAAAAAAATGTAACAGAAAAACAAAAACATCACGGCGACTGAACTGGCCACACCAGCCTGCATCTTCTCACTGCAGACACAATATGATGTTAATAATTTCAAATGAATGCTGTTTTTTTTAGGCTGATATTTGTAGGAACTGAAACTGAATATGATGTATTTTAATACATCATAGTGCTCAAACGGAATTTGAAGTGCTCAAATTGAAGGAATGCTTTTTTTTTTTTTTTATGAATTTAAAAAGCGTAATCTGAAACCAAATGCATTTGTTTGTAATTGAATTGCAGTGAGTTTACAATATATAATATTGGAACAAGACGGAGATGGGCGAGATGCGATAACAAGGCTCTGTTGGAATGCTACTACTCCAGTAACCCTAGTCAGAGGGGTTACATGAAGAGAATGTGGGATGATGGTTACTACGAAACCCACAATCCAGGCTTACATCGAAGCAACTAGTAGCTCAGTGTTCCAACATCCACAAGCGGCAGCTGCTATCACAACTTGAGATTGACGAGATACAACACAAAAAATGCTACGGCAAGGGGGAGCCAGGACGCAAGGTCAGAGGGGAGCCAACAAGTGCTCCCCAACCGGAGATTGGGTATGAAGCCCCAACAATTGAAATAACGCTGAACGAGGCAGCGACTGACCTGAAAGACAAGATCATGGCGAATGAATGCAAGGCAACCCGACGCCAATTACAACGGCTAAGTGAAGTACCATCAGAAAGTCTCCTAGAAGATGTGAATGCAGCATTGAGTGCGATCCCTACCACATCCATCACTGAAACCAATGAGCTGATATACACATCCGCAGCAGTGATCCTCGAGATGCTTGGCTATAAGAGCAACCATGGGAGCCATGAGAAACAGCACCCACCATGGAAACAAAGGCTGGAGGCTAAGATCAAGCAGACACGTAGAGAAGTAAGCCAACTGACAGAGGCCAAGAAAGGTGCAATGAGAAAACAGGTACCCAAGAGGTACAACCAGATGCCCATACCTGAAGCACTTGAAACTGCCAAACAAAGGCTCCAAGCCTTGGCCAGCCGCCTAACGAGGTACACGAGAGAACGAAGCCAGAAGAATAAACCGGCTGTTCGCAACTCAACCTGCAAAAGTGTACGCTCAATGGCAGGGTAATAACAGCAGAGCAGACCCTCCAAGGCTGGAAACTGAACAATACTGGCAAAGTATATGGGAGAGGGAGGCATCACACAACAGCGATGCACAGTGGCTGGTGGCTCTGAGAGAGGACCACAGCAACCTCCTGAACAGAATCCAGTTACCATCACAGCGGCAGACATCCAAGAAAGACTCTCAGGTATGAAAAACTGGACAGCACCGGGCCCTGACAGGATCCACACCTACTGGCTAAAGAAGCTCACTGCACTCCACGAGCGCCTTGCAGCACAAATGAACCAGCTGCTAAGGGATGGACGCACCTGAATGGCTTACCGAAGGCGTACAATCCTGATTCTGAAGGATCCCACAAAGGGTACAGTCCCATCCAACTATCGGCCAATAACCTGTCTCTCCACAACATGGAAGCTCATGTCAGGCATCATTGCGGCTAAGATAAGTGGGCACATGGATCAATACATGAGCAAAGCACAGAAGGGCATCGGCAAAGAAACCAGAGGAGCTAAACACCAACTCCTGGTTGACAGAACAGTCACCCAAGACTGCAGAACCCGACACACCAACCTGTGCACTGCCTGGATTGATTACAAGAAAGCATATGACTCAATGCCACACACATGGATCACTGAATGCTTGGAGATGTACAACATCAACAGGACTCTAAGAGACTTCATTGCAAATTCAATGAGGCTGTGGAAAACCACCCTTGAGGCCAATGGCAAGCCACTTGCACAAGTATCCATCAAATGTGGCATATACCAAGGAGATGCTCTATCCCCACTGCTGTTCTGCATAGGCCTGAACCCCCTCAGCCAAATAATCGACAAGACTGGCTATGGATACCGACTCAGGAATGAGGCCACCATCAGTCACCTCCTCTACATGGATGACATCAAGCTATACGCTAAGAGTGAGCGGGACATCGACTCACTGATCCACACCACCAGGATCTACAGCTCTGACATTGGGATGTCATTCGGGCTTGAGAAGTGAAGTCGAATGGTGACGAAGAGAGGGAAGGTAGTCCACACAGAAGGGGTCTCACTCCCAGAAGGAACAATAGCAGACATTGAGGATGGTTACAAGTACCTTGGAATACCACAGGCAAATGGCAACCTCGAAGAGGTAACAAGGAAAACAGCAACTGCCAAATACCTTCAACGAGTAAGGCAAGTCCTAAGAAGTCAGCTCAATGGCAAGAACAAGGCACGGGCAATAAACAGCTACGCCCTGCCAGTGATCAGATATCCTGCGGGAATAATAAGGTGGCCAAAGGAAGAGATACAGATCACAGACGTTAAGACACGAAAGCTCCTCACCATGCATGGAGGGTTCCACCCCAAATCCAGCACCCTGAGACTGTACGCTAGCCGTAAAGAAGGCGGCCGTGGAGTAGTGAGTGTGAGAGCCACTATCCAGGATGAAACATCCAAGATCCACAAGTACATCAAAGATAAGGCCCCAACAGATGACGTGCTCAGTGAATGTCTCAGGCAATGGGGAACAGAGGAAGAGGAGCTGGAGGAGGGACCATCATGGAAGGACAAACCCCTACATGGGATGTACCACCAGAACATAACTGAAGTGGCTGATATCAAGAAATCCTACCAATGGCTAGAACGGGCCGGACTGAAGGACAGCACAGAGGCACTCATCATGGCTGCACAGGAGCAGGCCTTGAGCACCAGAGCAATAGAGGCCCAAATCTACCACACCAGACAAGACCCAAGGTGTAGGCTGTGCAAACAGGCCCTGAGACAATCCAACACTTAACTGCAGGGTGTAAGATGCTGGCAGGAAAGCATACATGGAGCGCCATAACCAAGTGGCTGGCATAGTGTACAGGAACATCTGTACGGAGTATGGACTGGAAACCCCGAGGTCAAAGTGGGAAACACCTCCAAAGGTGATAGAGAACGACCGAGCCAAGATCCTGTGGGACTTCCAGATTCAGACTGACAGAATGGTAATGGCAAACCAACCAGACATTGTGGTGTTGGACAAACAGCAGAGGAAGGCCGTTGTGGTTGACGTTGCAATACCAAGTGATTGCAACATCAGGAAAAAGGAACATAAGAAACTAGAGAAATACCAAGGCCTCAGAGAAGAGCTGGAAAAGGCTTGGAAGGTGACAGTGGTGCCTGTGGTCATCGGAGCACTCGGGGCAGTAACCCCCAAACTGGAAGAGTGGCTACAGCAGATCCCTGGAAGAACACCAGACATCTCGGTCCAGAAAAGTGCAGTACTAGGAACAGCAAAGATACTGCGCACAACCCTCAAGCTCCCAGGCCTCTGGTAGAGGACCCGAGCTCGAAGGATGAGAGACCACCCGCGGAGGGTGAAGGACAAAGTTTTTTTTTTTATATATAGCATGCAGACGTAGATATCTTGTCTTAAGCTATGTTTCAAGATGTGAAATGTTTGGAGAACCATATACTTTTTAAAATATTCATAGACCGCCAACCTCAGTCAATATGTCTTTCATAAAGCATGTCCAAACTATGTTAGACCACTCAATAACAGGGATGATTCCTCCCGCTCCAATTGTTAAAAGAGAAACAGAAGAATTTTTAACTAAATTCAAGAAATTTTATAAAATGTAAATAAATCTGAGGTTATGGATCTACATTCTAATCCTTTTCTAACGTCACCTAATTAAAAAACTTTATCAAGAAAACAAAAGTAAAAAAAAGACGTTTAAAAAACTTTTACTAGCTGAGAAATTGAATCCACAATTAGTACATTTCCTTCAAAGAAGGTTCCCGGAATGGTTGGCTTTCTTATTGAGTTTTACTCAACATTTTGGTTAAATATAAAACCTTTGTTTATGGAGGTTGTAAATATCTTTGTTAAAAACCTTAAGTAAACAGAAACAATGCACCTTTAGTCTTACCAAAGCCAGGTCAGGACTGCAACAAGCTTTCAGATTTCAGACCTATTAGTTTAATTAATTCCCCCATCATCAAATCCAACTCACCACCAGGTGGTGATCAGTTGACAGCTCTGAATAAAAAAACTTACTGTACTGTTTACAAAATAATAAAAGTCTATCCAAATATCTATCCAATGTGAAATTTATCTTGGTCTTTAATTCACCAGCTCACTGTATGCTACTGTGTGTTTAAGGACTGTTTTTATAAAATAGTGGACTTTGATTTGAACTTACATTTGCCTAAATATAATATTTTAGTAAATGTGAACTGTACTGGGTTAGAGGTAATGTCTGTCATGTTGAAAACCTGACAAACATTTACCTGTTTACTGTTGATGTGATTTACAGATTTACAGTTTTCTAGAGTAAAAAGTCTCAGAGCTTGGTGGCCATTGCAGGTGTAATGTTTTATTTAATACATTTATTTATTTATTTTTTTAACACCCATCTTTGTCTGAATATCCTCTTCAAAGTGCTCACAGCACAACCAAGAGTCTTTCTTCTGATCAGCCTCAGCCTGACAGCATCACCTTTAGGAAATCTGTGGAGAGAGAACAATATCTATTTTCATAAAATAGACATGTGTCAAATGTATTTACCAAAATGGCACAACCCAGATCTTTGTAAAAGAGTTATTAAGATTTATTATTATGATTGAAATATGGCCTTTACTGGGTTTGCAAACTACACAGTAATTATTTAGTCAGAGACATTTATCCTTATCTTACAATTGTAGCAGATCAACCCTCGGAATCCCCACGGATTAACTGTCCTGTCTTTTCTATCATTGCCAGAGGCCTTCAGAGACAAGCTTATATCTAAAGTCTGGAAGATAAAAGAACGACCAAAGTGTCTTTGAAAATAGAATTCTACAATGGTCAAAACACCACCCCCTGGTGGTCAAATGGACAAATGACTCTATCCAATCATCCAAAGACAATTTCGTAATTATTGCATTAAAGGAAAATGTATTTTTGATATTGTGTTGTTTTATATTGTTTTTTTCCAGGACGCGGAGTTTTACAAGGCAAATAATTCCTTGTCCCTTTTCTACAAGATTACGTTTTATTTTTAATAAAATGTAATGAATATGTTTCCATAATAAGTCTGACGAATGCATTCTTTGTATAATCGTACAAGTACGAATGTTTTTGTGTGTTTTATGAGAACGGAGGAAAATATGGTGAAACAAAGGAATGTTTTAAAACTTCTTGTAAACATTTAACTTTAGAGTTACCCCCTTCCGCCAGAAGAGTGCATAGGACACACCCCCCGGCCTGAAGCTGATAAAGCTGGCTGCTAGCCAAAAATCTCTCCTCTCTTCCTGCTCTTGCCCTTCCGACCTGATCCGGTTCCTTCCTCGACCAGGAGGACCCGTCCCCAGAGAACTCTTTCTTGGACAATGCAATAACTTACACAAACTTTTACACGGTACACGGAGATCGAGGCCTGCTAGCTTGGACAGCAACAAGACGTGTGCTCTCTCCCTGGACTGCAAACCCTCTGAACGAGACGTGCACGTGACGGCATCCTTGGTGTGTGGAGTGCTTCATCAGACACAAATACAAACATTCAGGACGCTCGGACCACTGATAGCAACACCACCGAACAGGGCCAGCAGCCCGCTGACTACAGAGTAAGTCCGCATGTGACACGCAGCCTTAGCGTCTGTAATCTGTCCAAACTCTAGCCCGAAGCAGCCATCTTCTTTTACCTGTTAAAAGCCCCTTTGTTAAGTTTCAATAATTTAGATTAACATGTCTAAACATTCCCTTGGTTCACAAACCCTCTGAAAGCAAATGTTTATCCCTGTGTTTATACCTGTTTATCCCGTGTATTGTTAATCCTTTCCTCTCCCTATCATGTTATTCACTTATTGATTTGTATATTTCTTAATAAAATCCCATAAAAGACATTAATGTTTCTTTGTTTATATCAAGAAATGTTCGAAAACAAGAAGAATTCTCTTCCTTTTAGATTAATGAGACTAGATTAAACAGTTTCTCTGGACCTGTCCAAAATCAGAGTGGTGCCCCCTTTCTAATCAGAAATTAATTTTAATTAATATTAATATCAAAGTTAATTATTAAAAGTATTAAAATTAATCTGGTATATGTTTATGAACATAGCTCATACGCTACACACACACAAAAAAAAGAAAAAATGTTAAAATTGGCTTCAGGTCTAAACGTGTAGGTTATAACTACAAAAACAGCTTATTACCGGCACAAATACCAAACTGTACAAGAGCATTATGACTTCCTAATTGAAAGTTAGATATGATTGTATCTTTATATTATTAACCAAGTTTGGTCCAGTGTATCATATTAAACTATCGTTAAAACGGTGGAGCAGTAAATTAGGCCTTTAGCAGCCATCTTCAGATCAGCTAACAAAAGCTCAATAGTTGAGCCAACTGTATATATTCTGAACAGTATTTTAACACATGCAAAAATTACTCACCTAGAAACTGGAACGTGGTTGATTTAGTGCAGTTGGACAATGAAAAAGTTATTTAAATCAGCTGAATTAAACCAAACACAGTTAGCGTTAGCTTTTAGCAAACAGCAAACGATCTCCATTCATGAACAGCAGCAACATAAAAACTAATAAACAAAAAAACTTTGACATAAATAGTCACTTCGTAATTGGCGCCAATTTTTCAATGGATGTCAATAGGGGTCAGGCTTGATGGAGCCTACCCCTACTTCCATATAGGCTTTCAACCCGGAAGCAGGCTTGCTATGTCCACGCCTTCTACCGTCAATGATTCAAAAACACAGAAAACTGTATCACAGACTGATTGAAGAGCTAGTGGACAGGGAGCAAACAGAGTGAACACCACATGAGGTGAACTGGAGGATGTTTCAGCCATCTTTTTTAACAGGCTTTTGTAAATGTAACCCTTTTACCATCAAGCTCATTATTAACAAGGAATATTTACATTATAGACCCCTTTAACCTCAAATCAAAACATTGGTAAAAGAGACATTCCAGTGTACAGATCTTTGAATCACCCTGTGATTATTTTTTTAAATTGTTGGTTTTACAGTGTACAAATCCGAGACTCACACAGTAGATGTGTTTTATATTCACATTTATACATTCCCCAATGTTTGTTTTTAGTACTCAATTTCCCCCAAGAGTCATTACCTTAAAGTGCACTCGACTTTAAGTCAGCAAGCTTGCATTTTTTTGGTTGGCGCGCATTGAAGCTCAAGTACCTTGGAATAATCCTACCGGTCTGCAGTTCACCCTCACGGCCAAAAGGATGAACAAAGATGAGGCACGTAGAATCCGCTCTCCTGGCTGTCGTTCTCACGCAGGTGAGTGCAGGATTTTCCGCTACTCGGTCTCCCCACTCAAACATTCTGATCTTTCTGTGAGGAGTCTGCATGTCCTCCACGTGTTTCTGTGGGTTCTCTCCGGGTACTCCAGCTTCCGTCCAAACACATGCATGTACAGGTTAATCGGCAATTCTAAAGTGTCCCTAGTGAATGAATGATTGTCTGTCTATGTCTAAAACCTGGGCTAAACTTCAGGTTTGCTTCATCCTATTTAATACCAGTTTGCGCTCAACTTCTCTCTGAGAAGTGTAAAGATGCGAGTTGTGTGTGTTTTTATTTCAGGAATGTGCAATACCGTTTTTAACTGACTACAGGGAATGGGATCAGTTCAAACCAAAACAGAAATGGAGTGGCCATTTTAATAAAAAATCCTCTGGTGGCGGCAGGGCAGCACTGTGGTGAGAGTTGAATGGGCACTTCTGACTTTTATGGGACAGGATTTTAAACTTTTAAACATTTATGGTTTTAGCGACAAAAAAAAACAAAACTTGCAGTTCCACATGAAAGGCAGGACACTTTTTATTTTAGATGATTTTAAATGTATTTGAACCAGGAAGGACATGACAAAGGTTTTACAGTGATTTTAAACTTGACAAGACATCCTTTTTTTTTTTTTTTTTTTGCAGGGGATGTATATGGATTTTAGATTAGAGGACTGTTTTAAAACCATTTATCCCAGAGAGGAGGGCTTCACCTGGTTCAGTGGTGACGGCACCGGAGCCTCTCGCATTGACTTTTCACCAGAGATTGCCCACCCACTGATGACCCCTGTCTTCTTCTCCGGCCATCTGATGCTATTCTGCACTCTTTTACTCTCCACTGGTGTAACTTCAGGAAGCGTTTTGAATGAGGTTCCATACAAAATCTTTTAACCGTTTTGAACAACCCTAATATGTTTTCACTAACCAGATAGGAAAATTGACATTACAGTTTACAGTCTCTAAACCTCAGACAGAATTGGGCTCTGGAAGTAAGAGATTTAGGTAAATTAAAATCTTTGTTGTATAGATGATGCTCATCAGCATTAGTTTTAAAGTAAGATAGGAAGTGGTCAGGTGTTGTACATTGATTATAAAATACAATTTTGATAAACAATTGGTTATTGTTTACTTTGAACTGCCTTAATTTTATTTTTCCTGAAACGAAAAGGGAGCAAGCAGAGAGCCAGGGACACCCTCTTCTGGCCGCGAATGGGTAAAGACATTACTACCCCATATGCCTGGAAAGGCATGTATCAAACACCAAAAAACCTCTCATGTCACACCGGATTCCAGAAAAGCCCTGGCAAATCGTAGCTTCAGATTTTTCACATGGAAAGGAGATGAGTACATGATTGTTGTTGACTATTACATTTAATTAAATATGTGAAAGGTTGCAAATACAATTCACGTGGTAGAGTGGTTAGCACTCCTGCCTCACAGCAAGAAGGTTGTGAGTTCAAAACCCGGCCGACTCTAACATTCTCGGCCGACTTCGAGTCTGCATGTCCTCCACTTGTTACTGTGGGTTCTCTCCGGGTACTCTGGCTTCCTCCCACTGTCCAAAGACATGTATAGGTTATTCGGCAACTCTAAAGTGTCCCTAGTGAATGAATGTGAGAGTGAATGTTTGTCTGTCACTGTCTGTCTCTAAATGTCAGCCCTGCGACTATCTGGCCACTGTCCAGGGTGTACCCCGCCTCAGGCCCAAAGCTGCTGGGATAGGCTTGTTATAGAAATTCTATATCCTTGTTATCCAGAGAGACACATACACAAATATAGACAGTATATTTAAAAAGCAAATGGCCAGGTTAATTTCTTGCAAGAATGAAGCAAAACAGATGAACATGTATCAAGGCTACAGAGTGAGGTTTTCTTGCGGAAGTAAACAAAACATGAGATTTTATAAACTGCAGTGAAAGCTGGAGGCGTATCTTTCATACACACTCCCAAGGCCCCAGCTCCAGGTGCAGAAAGTCCAGTGGCAAGTCATGTCTCCGTCTAGTTATGTCTACTCTATGCTTTTGACATGACCTGAAGAGAACTTTGAGCACCCAGTAACTATAAACAATATAAACATATATGAAAATAGAAAGATTATAACATTCCCCCGTCTTTATGCTGATAACCATTAGCATAAACCAACCTACTAGCTTGAGTGTGAATTATATACTATGACAGAAGCTAAAACCCAGCAGGGCTGTTGACCTAGCCAGAAGAACATTTGACCAATTGGTAAAATGACCTAAAGCTGGGAAAAACTCTTCTATTCACCCCTCGCCCCAAAGGCGGTGACAAAACACAAACATCAAGCATCAAACGAATGTAATCACTTCAAATGATTAATTTACAACACATGTCAAAACAAACACAACAAATGATTATAATTAGATATGTTTCAAATCAAATGGGAACCCACAGAGTAATGCATTGATTCTTCAAAGTCAAATTCTTTAAAGTCCATAAATCATAAATGTCCATTATTAATAAATCAAAAATCACTCCAAAATAAAGTAACAAACAAAGTAACAAAATATTCCAGAGGTTAAGCTGGTCAACCCATCGGACTCAAGATCTCTGGCGTGTCCTTGAAATCCAAGTCAATTTTCCAAATATTTTGTAAAACCAGGTCAAGATGAATTTCTCTATACCAGAATACTCTGCCAATTCTTCTGCTAGAGTTTAAAGTCCTTTCTCAAAGGCTTTAGTTCTGCTGTAACTAGACCTGTGTAGTGACCATTTGCAGTTCACTGTGACCAGGACGCAGGCAGCCATAAACTGTATTCCCTTTCACAGTTCAACGGGAGGTTTACAGCGCATAGATGTCAAAGCCCTGACGATTTATGCCGTAAAAGCCTTTCCAGACGCCTCTAAGTGTTTACTTTATCAACAAACCAACGTTTCACAGCTCTGTGCTAATCATCCACAGATGTTTTCTTTGTTTTCCAAGGACAGAAAAACTCCGAGATAACACTCTAAATAACAATAACTCTTTCTAGACCGAGCAGATTAAAGGAGCGCTATCACCAGCGCTAGACCTGTTGGCGCCAAGACGACAGCATCTGCTTTGAAAAATTTATTGTATTGGCCAACGCAGGCCTGAGACAGTATGAACGTTACGATACTACCCCCTAGCGACAGCAGAGAGGAACTCTGCTGAAGTCTTTTTAATCAAAACTGACTGTTCTAACTTCTTTGTAAACGAAAGTTTACACGGACTCGGACTTCTCACAAATGAACATTTGTGTTTAATAAAAAGGAACTACTTAAACGATGAACTAATGTTTCTTCCACAGGACTTCGAGTCACGACGGAGAATCCTTCCTTTCTCAGCTTTACAAGTTTACAGTCAATAAATGGTTGAATGAATGTATATGTGTTAACAACATGTGTGCAAAACATTCTATCGTTATATTGCATTATTAAATATGTGTGTGCTTATATTTGTGGTTAAAATCTTAAATGTCCTGGTGGAACGGTGATAGTTTGTTTGAATTACGACTTAGGCGTTTCCCCAAACAAACGGAACGCCCCAGAAACACACCCCCTCTCTAGCAGAACAAAACTTCCGAGCACGCAGGAAGCACGCCTCTTCTTGTTCCGCCCTTCTCTACAATCCGCTCGAGCTCCTTTTTCCAAATCTGTTGAAGCCTAGTCCGCTTCGTAAGATTTTTCTTCTGTGAGGCCTAAAGCCTCATTTTTGCTTCTGCCCCAAGTAATTTGGCTACTTGCGGACTTCTCTCTAGACACCTTTTGTCTTCCAGTTTGGACCGTTTTAACCGGCCGGTTAAAACGTGATTTTATTTTTAAAGCTGCACATTGCCTTTGTTTGACGTCATCTCCGGAGACGCACGTGAAGTTGTAGTTTACAGAGGACTACAGATCTACGCCAGCCCTCACAGTCGTTTTAAGCCAGAAAAACGACTACTGAGAGAATAATTTTCAGTGACTCAGTTATTATTCTCCAAAGACTCTGAGCTGATTCTTGCCTGATGCCAACGGCAAGTAAAGAGACTTTCACGGATTGATACAGTTGACGCCACGACTCAATTTCCCGACAAGCCGCGACCAGCCAGCCTCCGCTAGTCAAGCAGCAGACATCTTGTGGAAGCGGGTTCTTCAAATCCAGTCGCCGCTACAGAAAATCGGAGCAAACCTTCGGAGCTCTGGCGCACTCGTACTGGACAGCACCAGCGACCCAAAGTAAGCCGCACTTGACATAAAGAGTTTGGCGTTAACTGTATTTGATAAGCTCAAATCAATTCACCAACCTTTTTAAAAAGGCCCCTTCCGTAATAACTCAGCCAAGTTTTAATCGAACAAATTATCATCCTCCACAAGTTAGATTCAGTAACTTTGTTGGTTTTATTTTGTTTCAATCATTATTTCAATTATATGTCAATAATTTCTCCTTTGTGTCCGTCCATCCATCATTTAATTTTGTCTAATTTTAATAAAACCCCATAAAATGTTAAAGATTTGATTTGGTTTTCTTTTGATTATTTTCAGAATTATATCCGAATACAGGTTAGAATTCTCTTCCTTCAGATTAATTGAGACTTAATCTATATAATCAGTTTTCCAGAATCATCTGGTGGTGCCCCCTTTTAACGAGACAAATTTGATAATAAAATATTAATTGATAATTTACCCAAATTAGTAAATTAATATTTCTTATCACATTATATTATAGCACATACGCTACACCTGTGTTACTTTGGAGGAAATCCTTTTGTAGATCCCTCCTTTTCAGCTAAAAGCATGCTCAGTGCTATTTTGTTCTGTCCAGTCCTTGGACCAGTTTTCTCTCATTTCCAGTTTCAATTAACAGTTACAGCATCTCGTGTAATTCATAAACCTTTGTTGGTTATAAATTTACTTAATTTAATCCACATTTTCATAAATTGTCTCAAACGGTAAGAATTCAAATCCCAATGCTAATTGAATTTTAGCCTTATATTCATTAAAGACACCTCGAAGGACACCTCTGTCGTCGATGTAAATGGGGCTCTCAAATGAACCTGAGGGAGCTGCTGTTTGGCTCCTAAAGTGTGAGTTTCCACTCACGATGTTCTCCGTCACATTGTATGTGAACACAAATAAAAAGAGGATCCTTTAAGAACGCATGTTTCCGGTCAGCAGGCAACGCTGGTCTAATGGTCTTACTTTCACAAAACCTCCAGACTTCTGCTTTGCACTGCACCTGTCCCTGATCTCTACGTTTGTCAAGTTCAGAGTGATGTCACAGGAAGTCATGTGACCCACGTCACTAGCCCTGCTCACAGGTGTGCTTCCCTTCATAGGTGTAAACCAAGATGATATAAGTTCAAAGAACTATGTTAATATTAGCTCTTACTGGTGGTGGCTATATTAATTGTCAAAACTCCTTTTCTGAACTGGTATACTTGTTGTAGTTGGTTTCCATCCAAATAAAGAATAAACAAACAAATCAGAACGTTATCTGACATTATAGACCCATAGAAAGTGCCTCCTAGGTTTTCGTCAAACAAAACTATAAATTTCTACAGATATGGTCTGCTGGAAATGTACTTAAATCTGAAAGGTTTGGTTTAATCAGACTAAACAGTGCTTCTCTAGAAAAGTCCTGTCAACTTTATTTATTTCATTATTTGATTTAAACTCCTCTTTTAACTGCATTAAATACTGTTGTTATAGCATTATGCTAACCATTAGGTTAACCAAGCATTCCTTCATCACTTTAATACAGTTTGGTTTAAATCTTCTTCTCCCCCCTTTTTGAGACGTGTGACAACCATGGCTCAAAACACCAAAAAATTTAATAAATAAAAAGAATGGTTTCTTCCTATTACCACCTTAAATTGTTATTTCATCAATTAGCATTTCTAATTATTCATCTTCTTTATGTTTTCCAAATAGCATCACTTTTGTTTATGTTATATTTAAAACTTCTTTTTATTTAGCTCAGTTTTTTTTTTTAGTTACCATTAGTTGTAGGTCTTTACCTGTAACTTTAATTGGTATCATCCGCAATTTGATAAATTTTAACTCAGTTGATGCAAACATAAATAATTTATATAGATCAGAACTGGTTGCTCATGATCTATTGTCACAAACTTTTAAACATTCTTTAAATTCACAATTTATTTAATATTTCCTTTTAAAAAATCTACTTAGAATATTCCCAGAACATTGTTCAATTTACTTCAAATTACTTTCTTTAAAGAAGAAAATAAATATTTTTCGTATTTTAAATTTCTTAATCCCCCTTGGGTCAGACCACTCCCTCTGGGGTTAAACCAGTAACAGGCAGCATGTCTCAGCTGCTTGAACACACCACAAAGCCTCTGCTCTGTTCACACTGCTTTCCTCCAAAACACCATCACCTTTGTGACTGTCGTTTAAAAGGAAAGACTAAACATAAAATCAACAAAGTTCTTTTCAAATTCTGTTCTATTTACTTTTAAAATCTTCAGACATGAAAATTTCTTTAGGATTTTGTTCAGTATAGATTTGTTCTATACTGTCTCTGTAAAACTCCACCAGGTGCTCAATAAATACAATAAACCATTTGTTTTTTTGTATTTTTTCCATATTAATTTTACAAAACATAAAAAAAAAACGTTTCATCAATTACTATTTTAATTTTCCACTAACTTGGCATTCAGATGCCACATAAAGAATTCACCTCACTCAATGTTAAACAGAAACTTAAACATCAAGTGTAAAATCAAAATAATGTGTCTCTCTTTATTTATTCAAATTCACCAAAATTGCAATCAGTAATTATCATTACTGTTTATAAAAAAAAAGTAGGGCTGGGAATCGATTAAAAAAAATAACTAATTAATTGCACATTTTCTGTAATTAATTGCAATTAATTGTGTTTTCCCCCAGGCTTGTTATCATCAATATTTAAATTAGGGCTGGGCAACGATTAAAATGTTTAATCGCGAATAATCGCACAATGTTCTGTGATTAATCGCGATTAATCGCATTATACACAAAATTTAATAATGAATTCAAAATTAGTGTACTGCATACATTTTTAAAGAACTGCTATATGAACAAAAGTGCAATAACATTTGGTTTGCACTTTAAACAACACTTTAAACAAATAATGTGCTTTTTACCAAAAATATTTGCCACTGACAGGGCATTAATATTTTGTTTAGTTTGTTATAGAAAAACAAGTTATGTCCAGAGCTTCAATCATAACATTATAACAATATAAACAATATAAATGTCTCTCTTGTGTTTTCATTACAGTCAGAGCATGTGAATGCAGTTCCTGCGCGTTTCACACACCCTCTCCCTTTCACTTGCCAAACTCAAGGGTGCATGGGTAATGTAGTCTCTGCTCTTGGTGGGACGAATTAGGAAGCGTGCATTGTGAAGGGCGCTCTGGAAAGCGGCAGAGCAGGCAAAGGATTAAAACCTCTATTAAAACAGATGTCCAAATGAGCGTACCAGTACGCTAAAAGCACGTTCTGGGCGCACGGAGAAGTGGCGGTACCGAGTACAGGTGCGTACTGGCCCACTTAAAACACTGTATGAGGGCGGCTCATACGTGCAGTCATTCGTCTTTCCCCATACTAATCGGCCGACGTTAACGCGCGATAAAATAATTGTCGGCGTTAATTCATTAATGCGTTAACGCGATAAAAACGCGTTAACTTGCCCAGCCCTAAAAAAAAGCTAAATGTAACCTCAACTTTTTATCTTTAGGTTACAAAGATTTGATGCAGTGTTTACCTTGAACACCTCTAAAGTTTGGCCAAAAAAATGATTTAGTTATGTTCAAAAGGACAGACTATTGTGTTAGACCTAGTACTCAAAAAAAAAAAATCCTCAAAATCACTTCAAACAGTGAATAAAACCCAGCGAGCAATTGGCATATGCTCTTAAACTTTAACAATTTACCTTGTTCGTTTAACAATTACCTTTTTATTTACTTATTTCTCATTAGCTTTAAAGTTTTCAATTAAACTTTCAAAATCGTTTTAACAGTATATATATGTTTTTAATCATCAAAACCAGATTACCAATTTACATTACAGTTTAAATCTTTATTTTATAGATGAGACTATACCTTATAGTATATACTATATATAGGATACTATACCTATAAGTACCAAAATAAATAATGATTACTATCTTAAATTCAGTTTTCCAAATTACTTAAACAATTTTTTTTGATCGGCACTAACGTCCCTCAAGCTCTGGAGCCATGGGAGGTGGTTCGTGCAACCATCCTGGGTTGGACGGTGAATGGCCCGCTTTGAGGAGATTGTCAGATTAGTGATCAGTGTTTGCAGCCTGACATCAAAGTTAATCGGATCTCGGTGGCGAGGCTTGATGATCTTTGGGAGAAACAGCTGAAGGTGGATTTTTCCTGAAACTCTGCAGGATGAACAACCTGGTCTGTCAAGGGAGGATAAGCGCTTCATTGAGTCTGTTTCAGACTCTGCCAAGCTCGTTAATGGTCATTATTGTATTGGTTTGCCGGTAAGACAAAAATGCCTCAAAGTGCCAAACAATAAGACAGTTGCAGAACTGCATGCATCGAGTCTAAAAAGGCGGTTGAATGAATAAATATCTTGCACCATTTCTATGTTGATGATTGTTATCAGTTGGCTCTGAAGAGGAAGCAGTGTTGTAAAGAGCTTGGGGCTTTGTGTGCTGAAGGCGGCTTTAAGCTCACTAAATGGACCAGTAATCAGCGCACCGTTCTCGCTAAAAATCTGGATTTAGGTTGTGATGCTTTGCCTGTGGAGAGTGTTTTGGGTGTACAGTGGTGTGTTCAATCTGACTCGTTCAAGTTTAAAATCACTCTGAGAAATGACCCTCTCACAAGAAGAGTAATATTGTCTGTAATTGGTTCAATTTACGACCCTCTTGGGTTCTTGGCACCTGTCATTTTGTCCCCCAAGAAAATTCTCCAAGACCTTTGCAGGAGATGTTTGGGATGGGACGATCCTTTGCCCTCTTCTGTTGCTGGAGCTTGGGTGGCTTGGCTGGAAGGCTGGAAGATGACCTTGAAAATTGGAAGGTCAGTAGGTGTTTAAAACCTGTGGACTGTGGTCATCTGCTCAAATCGCAGCCGTTGTTGCCACCAGGATTGTTCAAAAAGGAGGATGTTTACGGTCGTCGTCGGTGGAAACAAGTGCAGTATATCTCGGATTTGTTCTGGAAGCGCTGGGTGAAGGAGTACCTTCCTGGACTTCAGGAGCACCAGAAGTGGAATACTGCCAAAAGAAACTTTGTTCCAAGAGATCCCGTGGTGTTAGTGGATGATATGGCACCTCGAAATGCTTGGATTACAGGAAGAATTGTGGATACTGTTCCGGACAAAAATGGGTTGGTGCGACGTGTACGGATTAAAACTAAAACCAGCTATCTTGACAGGCCGATAACCAAAGTCTGCCTTCTGCAGGAAGCAGAGGGGCAGTGAAAATCTTTGGATATAGTGGTCATTACATTATTGACATTGTTGGACTTTGAATGTCTAGTAGTTCACCTTGCATCTTGACTGGTGTCTGTCTCCCACGGGATACTGGTGTTTAATTATTACCATGAATAATTTGGGGCCGGAAGATAGGAGCCATACATTGAGTCTAATTTATTTTATGATATTTCCTTTTTCTATGCGGTTGTGGGTGCATGCGCTAATTGACGTCATTGGTTACTGTGGGTGGCACTGGGGGCGTGGGGTCTGTATTAGTGTGTGTGTGCTCACCTGTGGAGAGGAATGGGGTTTTGGATCATGGCGGCAGGGTGAGCATGGGAAGAAACTTTCTGTTGACCGTCAACGACAATGTTAGCGTCACCGTCACCTTACCTGTACTACATCTTGTATGAATGCACTGTCTCAGGTACACTTGTGTGAAATAAAGAACATCTATCAAGTAAGTGTCTCTTCCATGTGAAATAGTGTAATAAAGCTTCAACATCATGTGCAATGGGTTGGTGTGACGCATCTTCAGTGGTTAACCTACATGTCTTAGCCTGCTGCGGCGTTTGGATGAATTTTGGAGTTTATACGCCGCAATACTTAGACCTGACCTGGTTTACAAAGCCGGACACAAAACACAGAGCCTCATCTCATTTGTGCCAATCTCTCTAAGACGCTGCTTCGTCTCCGCAAATTCCCCTCGGCACCGCAGCAGACAGGTTTTTGTAGAAAGAGATTCTCTAGCTCAGCCATTGGCTGTGTCACTTTACTCTGTGAGTGAGTGAACGTGAGTTAGTGAGTTTCAGTGTTAATGCAGAAAATGAAGAATGAAAGTGTAGATTTACTTTAGAAAATTTTTCATTCAAAACTTGCTTACATTACACAGTTTATGTTTTAAGTAACACATATTCTTAATTTGTCGCCACCCTGCTCTGCAGAGTTGGGAAGTAAACGAGTTACATTATCTCTGTCACATTTACTTGAGTAACTTTTTGAAAAACATGTACTTGTGCATGTGCAAGTAACTTGTCGAGCGTAGCCCAATGAGCGTGAGTAGCGTTACTTCTTTACTTGAGTAGATTTGTAAAGAAGTAACGCTACTCTCACTCAGGCACTGGCCTACACTCAACGCTTTTATGCTTTATTTTTGCCAACAGTGGATGTACCACTGACTGTGTTTCACCAATCAGATGTAGACATGCAGTCACATGAACTCTGCAGGCACAGCGGGAGTTCAGTAGCGTCCACCCGAGCTATATTTTAATTCCAAAAACATTCATCACCGGAAGGTCTGTAGCCGTAGGTTTGCATCTTTTATAGATATCTGCATAAACCACAGTTGATAAAAGACACTGCTCTAGAGCCACAGCCTCTTATAACTGACTTTTATTGTTCACTGTTGATGTTTGCTGCAGTAAAATAGTTTTGCTCACATTTGTTTATATTTGTGAGGAACTAAACTTAAGCCACGTGGCTCATTGGCATAAATCCACATCTGTCATTAAAGACCCACTAATAAATAAATGGAAAGGACGAGTCTTTAGTGGATTATACTCCCAAACCAGGACCAGACCAGGACTATGGGTGGATTACAGCTGTTGGAGATGTTGCTGTTGGTGATAGGCATTTCTGTAGCTCTCTTCATAGAAATGACAGAAAACACGTACTTTATGCAAAGGATGATGAAAAGGAGGAATAGAGGGGCAAAAGGAGAAGAGTTTCAGGTGAGTGTCTTGTTTGAGTTTTATTGGAGCATAGATCATAGAGAGCGGATTAATACAAAGAAATAAAGTTACAGTAAGAAGGAGCAATACCTAAAAGGAATAAAACATCTGCATTATAATATGTGATGCAACTTAATCATGTTCGTTTTGGATCAAATGAATGAGTTGAGTGAGCGCAGACAGAAAGATTTAGGCTGACAGAGAGAGAACCAGACAGGCTCAGAGACAGACTAAATAAATTTTTAATACAATTCCTAATAAGGGTTATTTTTCTGTATTAATTAACTTGTGCTGCATTATGGATCTGCACATAACTTATTTTTGTGAAAATACAGTAACAAAAACCTGTATTAATAATAATGATTTGTTCAATGGATTTTTTCTATTGAATTTTTGTTAGACTACATTTATTTACTTATACCAGCTTCCCAATAGGCCTACATTTGAGTAAAAAAAATATTTTACTACAGTAAAATCAGTATTTTCCACATAAAGCCAGAGTTTTGCTTTGTTATGTTCAACTGCTTACCTCTGATTGGTACAAGAAAAGCGTCCTTTTTTCACTTTTTGATAAATAATGTGAAAACTATTCATGATTTGCATTATGCACAGACAAAATCAAAAGACATGTTGTAGAGTAAGCTTAAAATAAACCCTAAACTTGAATACACTTTATACTGTACGGGAAACAGCTTACAAAATTGTATTTCACACATTCTAACATTGAGAAGGTCTCGCCTCCACAACAGTGGTTAACATTTTTATTCTTATCCTGATGAAGATGTAACCCTGAATGCCATCATACCATGATACTCAGTTTTTGACCACATGGACTAAAATTACGACCACATTGCAGGTTTGAAACGGTTCCACTGACTACTGGCTGTGAGAGCCAAGTTTCCAATCTTTAATATTATATACGTAAGTACCATGTTTGTTCAGGTTGCTTGTGCTACAAGTACACACAAACAGTGCCTGTGGGAACTGCTTTCAGTCGTCATCCGGCTGTCGGTCCAGAGATGACGTGCCAAGCAGACATCCTCTGAAATAGCCAATCAGAGAGTGTATCAGCTGGATCCGGCTGCGCTGCAGGAGGAAATGCCCCTCGTCTGGGAATATCTTTTCAAACAAAACAACCACAAATACAAGTTAGATATATGCACCACAGCTAAAAATATTAACTTTTTTTCTATGTAACTTTTCCCTAATGTTAAAAAAAGTTAGATAAAAATGTGTGGAGAAACACATTTGCATCTATAATCTGGAATTGTCAATATTTCATAAGACATAGAACTGATATTGTGGCAGTATACCTGCAGAGTATAGTTGGCTCCAATCTTAATCAAATGTTTGATGAGCTCTGCTGAGTGTTGGAAATGAACATTTGCTGCAGACAAAGAAATAAAGTTTAGTGTCTTTAGGGTTAAATCCATAGTCAAATCAAAGCTCTGGTCTGGTGGAGGTTTGAGGGCTACCGTCTGCAGTGGCATGGGCCAAAAACAGACTTCCACTGGGCAGAGTCTTCAGACTAGCCAGCACTCTGGATGCCTGCACACACACATAAACATTATACAAATATATGTTTCACATTCAGAAAGGTTACTATGGCACCTTTTTTACTAAAAGTTTTTTTTTTTTTCTTAAATTTTTTTTTTTACAACCACTGTTTTCGTACTTGCATCATTCCACTGTGCTTTTCTGTTCTACCCAACTTATGGTTAATAATGTTGAGGTGAAGTTTTCAGTCTTTGAGCTGTTTGTAGCTGTAGGACACAATCACGTTTCACACTTCTTAAGTATTCTACTGCCTATCTGTGTCCGTCCCAGAGGACATGATGATTACTGTTTGATGTGCCATATTTCCGTCTCTGGATATCAAATGAAGCAGACCCTTCCACACATCCCCACTCTGACCTGCTGTGAGAGTCACAGAAATAGCATGGCCCACTTTCTACTAACCCACTTACAAAAAAAAACATCTTTGACTACAACCTTCACTTGAAGGACAACTGTGGATTGGCCTTTTTACCCACAATCTTTGCAAATTATGTCATTCAAACTAAAATTAGCAATAGGGGACAGTCAATCAACCGCACTTTGGGAATTGACTTCTTAACATGATTTGTTCTTTAGAGTCATTCATTTTTCTAAATTTAAAGGACGCGTTCAATAGACAAAAGTTGATTGTTGACTTTTTGAGACATACATCATCACAAACTCATTGTCCCAGGCTCTATTTTATTTTGTTTTAAAAACATTTGATTTGTTACATTTTGTTGTAGTTTCTGTCTTCAGAAGATGGTGTCACACCTTCTGCTTTCACCCTTAAATGGATGAAGAGGAGGGAAAAAAACAAATAGACAATGTGATGGTTCAGTTACTTATTCCTCCCCCTTCTGTCATTGTTTGCATGTTATCCTCATTAAAAATATGAAAACCTCAAAATGTTTGGGTGGTTTTAGTTAAGGCAGACACAGTTTTTTCATTTGTGTCATTTTGACAAAGATCAGATCTGATCACATTTGATGGTGATTTTGTGCAGAAATGTGAGAAATTCCAAAGGCTTCAGATACTTTTTCATGCCACTGTATATATATATATATATATATATATATATATATATATATATATATACACACAGTCAGGCCTGAAATGATTTATACCCCTTAAGACGATGTAAAAGAAGCATCGTTGTGGAAATAAATATTTCTCAGCTTTGATTTACATTTGAACAAAAAGTTTATCCATCTATCCATCTTCTACCGCTTCTCCGGGGCCGGGTCGCGGGGTAAGTCTAAGCAGAGCAGTCTAAGCAGAGATGCCCAGACTTCCCTCTCCCCAGACACTTCCTCCCTAGGGAGGCGTCCAGGAGAGATCCGAAACAGATGCCCGAGCCACCTCAGCTGGCTCCTCTAGATAACGGAGGAGCAGTGGCTCTACTTTGAGCTCCTCCCGAGTGACCGAGCTCCTCACCTTATCTCTAAGGGAGCGCCCCGCCACCCTGCGGAGAAAGCTCATTTCGGCCGCTTGTATCCGGGATCTTGTTCTTTTGGTCATCACCCAAAGCTCATGACCATAGGTGAGAGTAGGAACGTAGATTGACCGGTAAATCGAGAGCTTTGCCTTACTGCTCAGCTCCTTCTTCACCACGACAGACCGGTACATCGACCACATCACTGCAGAAGCTGCTCCGATCCGTCTGTCAATCTCACGTTCCCTCCTTCCCTCACTCGTGAACAAGACCCCAAGACACTTGAACTCCTCCACTTGAGGGAGGATCTCTCCACCAACCTGAAGGGGACAAGCCACCCTTTTCCGACTGAGAACCATGGTCTCAGACTTGGAGGTGCTGATCCTCATCCCAGCTGCTTCACACTCGGCTGCAAACCGTCCCAGTGCACGCTGAAGGTCCTGGCTTGATGGAGCCAACAGGACAACATCATCTGCAAAAAGCAGAGACAAGATCCTGTGGTCCCCAAACCAGACTCCCTCCGGTCCCTGGCTGCGACTAGAAATCCTGTCCATAAAGATAATGAACAGGACCGGTGACAAAGGGCAGCCCTGCCGGAGTCCAACATGCACTGGGAACAGGTCTGACTTACTGCCGGCAATGCGAACCAAGCTCCTGCTCCCCCCACAGGGTACCACAAGGGACACAGTCGAATGCCTTCTCCAGATCCACAAAACACTTGTGGACTGGTTGGGCAAACTCCCATAAACCCTCCAGCACCCTGGAGAGGGTATAGAGCTGGTCCAGTGTTCCACGACCGGGACGAAAACCGCATTGTTCCTCCTGAATCCGAGGTTCAACTATCTGCCGCATTCTCCTCTCCAGTACCCTGGCATAGACTTTCTGCTGAGGAGTGTGATCCCTCTGTAGTTGGAACACACCCTCCGGTCCCCCTTCTTGAAAAGGGGGACCACCACCCCGGTCTGCCAGTCCAGAGGTACTGTCCCTGACCGCCACGCGATGTTGTAGAGGCGTGTCAACCAAGACAACCCCACAACATCCAGAGACTTGAGGTACTCAGGGCGTATCTCATCCACCTCCGGTGCCTTGCCACCGAGGAGCTTCCCAACTACCTCAGTGACTTTGGCCTGGGTGATGGACGAGTCCACCTCCGATCCCTCGGCCTCTGCTTCCTCAGTGGAAGACGTGTCGGTGGGGTTGAGGAGATCCTCGAAGTATTCCTTCCACCGTCCAACAATATCCCCAGTTGAAGTCAGCAGGTTCCCACCTCCACTGTAAACAGTGTTGGCAGGGCACTGCTTCCCCCTCCTGAGGCGCCGGACGGTTTGCCAGAATTTCTTCGAGGCCGACCGATAGTCTTTCTCCATGGCCTCACCGAACTCCTCCCAGACCCGAGTTTTAGCCTCCACGACCACCCGGGCTGCAGTCTGCTTGGCCTGCCGGTGTGTATATACACACGTGGACAAAATTGTTGGTACCCTTCGGTCAATGAAAGAAAAACTCACAATGGTCACAGAAAAAACTTTATTCTGACAAAAGTAATAATAAATAAAAATTCTATGAATGTTAACCAATGAAAGTCAGACATTGCTTTTCAACCATGCTTCAACGGAATTATTTTAAAAAAGAAACTCATGGAACAGGCCTGGACAAAATTGATGGTACCCCTAACTTAATATTTTGTTGCACAACCTTTTGAGGCTATCACTGCAATCAGACGATTCCTGTAACTGTCAATGAGACTTCTGCACCTCTCAGCAGGTATTTTGGCCCACTCCTCATGAGCAAACTGCTCCAGTTGTTTCCGGTTTGAAGGGTGTCTTTTCCAGACGGCATGTTTCAGCTCCTTCTAAAGATGCTCAATAGGATTGAGGTCAGGGCTCATAGAAGGCCACTTTAGAATAGTCCAATGTTTTCCTCTTAACCATTCTTGGGTGTTTTTAGCTGTGTTTTGGGTCATTGTCCTGTTGCAAGACCCATGACCTGCGACTGAGACCAAGCTGTCTGACACTGGCCAGCACATTTCTCTCTAGAATCCCTTGATAGTCTTCAGATTTCATTGTACCCTGCACAGATTCAAGACACCCTGTGCCAGATGCAGCAAAGCAGCCCCAGAACATAACAGAGCCTCCTCCATGTTTGACAGTAGGGACAGTGTTCTTTTCTTGATATGCTTCATTTTCCATCTGTGAACATAGAGCTGATGTGCCTTGGCAAAAAGTTCCATTTTGTCTCATCTGTCCATAGGACATTCTCCCAGAAGCTTTGTGGCTTGTCAACATGTAGTTTGGCATATTCCAGTCTAGCTTTTTATGATTTGTTTTCAACAATGGTGTCCTCCTTGGTCGTCTCCCATTTAGTCCACTTTGGCTCAAACAACGACGGATGGTGCGATCTGACACTGATGTTCCTTGAGCATGGAGTTCACCTTGGATCTCTTTAAAAGTCTTTCTGGGCTCTTTTGTTGCCATTCGGATTATCCGTCTCTTTGATTTGTCATCAATTTTCCTCCTGCGCCACGTCCAGGAGGTTGGCTACAGTCCCATGGATCTTAAATTTCTGAATAATATGTGCAACTGTAGTCACAGGAACATCTAGCTGCTTGGAGATGGTCTTATAGCCTTTACCTTTATCATGCTTGTCTATAATTTTCTTTCTATTCTCCTGCGACAACTCTTTCCTTCGCTTCCTCTGGTCCATGTTGAGTGTGGTACACACCATGTCACCAGACAACACAGTGACCACCTGAAGCCCTATAAATAGGCCCACTGACTGATTACAAGATTGTACACACCTGTGATGCTAATTAGTGCACACACCTTGAATTAACATGTCCATTTGGTCACATTATTTACAGTCTTTTCTAGGGGTACCATCAATTTTGTCCAGGCCTGTTCCATGAGTTTATTTTTTTAAATAATTCCGTTGAAGCATGGTTGAAAAGCAATGTCTGACTTTCATTGGTTAACATTCATAGAATTTTTATTAGGCCCGAGCCGGTGATGGCCGGGAGGGCCTATTGTTTTTGCTCGGATTTTTTTTTTTATCTTTATTGTGACCAAATGATCCAAAATTTGACCCAGTGAACATGCACAAAAAGTCATTTTTATTGGTCCCAGACTTCAAGCTCGGCGAAAATGGTATGTTTTGAAGTCGCGAAAAAAACTAAAAATGACTCAGTGGCGACCCCTACAAAATCAAAATACATTGGGCCTATAGAAAGTGAAAGTAAGTTTTTTTCAACGCAGAAAAATGAAACTTGGTATATCCATAGGACACCTCAGGGCAAACAGAAAAGTCAATGACAGTCACACCCTAAACTTAACAGGAAGTCCGCCATGTGGGGTGAAACGCGCGGCCACTAAAATCGCACCCCTTGCGCGGAAAGATGCAAATCATTGTGTTTTAATCTAAATGGCCCCAAATTTGGTGAGTATCATCTAGACACGTGTGCCAACCAAAGTTGTGACTTTGTTGTTGATATCTTATCGGGTATGGGTGTGGCAAGCCTGTAACGAGGTGGCCATTTTTGTGAAAATAAAACGTCTCTTAACTCTCAAGCGCCTTCTCGGATCGAGTTGGACCCAAAAAGGTGTTTGTGCACATTCATGACCTGAACACAAAGATATGTAAATAAAAGGGTTATCTTTAGAAATGGCCCTCCAGCGCCCCCTACAAACTTATAATGGAACCCAAGAATTTAGTTTGTCATAGAGACATGAAATTTGGTTCACACATCTCTTATGTCATGACGAGCATAAAAGCCAATAACAACCACCCCCTATCTATAAATGTGTTGCCATAGCAACGTCCCAAATATTTGGAAAAAGTCAATGGGAAGTGAAAATTTTAGTTTGTCGTAGGCAAATGAAACTTGGTACACACATCCACCATGGGCTTATGAACAAAAAAGCCAATGGGGACTACACCCTATCACACACGGGAAGGCGGCCATTTTGAATTGAAAATGTGAACCGACTTAAAATACACCTCTTTTTAAAGAACACAGAAAATTGCTGCTTCATTCCACAGACACCAAACTTGGGCAAAATGAGCTAAACACATGTATGTAAAAGAGACAAGTGTTTTTCTAGACTTTTTGCTCGAGTTATATTTTTATTATAATTCGGTATATATTTTTTATTATAATTTTTCTGCAAAATGATTCTCAATTTGACCCAGTAAACCAACAACTAAAAGTCATTTTTATTGGTCCCAGACTTCAAGCCGGAAAAATGTATGTATTTGAAGTCCCGAAAAAATAAATGAAAAATGACTCAGTGGCGACCCTAGAAAAGTCAAAATACATTGGGCCTATGGAAAGTGAAAGTAACTTTTTCCAACGTAGAAAAATGAAACTTAGTACATCAATAGGACACCTCAGGGCAAACAGAAAAGTCTATGACAGCCACACCCTAAACTAAACAGGAAGTCCGCCATGTGGGGTGAAACGCATGGCCACTAAAATCGCACCCCTTTGCGCAAGAAGATGCAAATCATTGTGTTTTAATTTAAATGGCCCCAAATTTGGTGAGTATCATCTAGACACGTGTGCCAACCAAATTTGTGACTTTATTGTTGATATCTTATCGGGTATGGGTGTGGCAAGCCTGTAACGAGGTGGCCATTTTTGTGAAATGTCTCTTAACTCTCAAACGCCTTCTCGGATCAAGTCGGACCCAAAAAGGCGTTTGTGCACATTCATGACCTGAACACAAAGATATGTAAATAAAAGGGTTATCTTTAGAAATGGCTCTCCAGCGCCCCCTACAAACTTATAATGGGACCCAAGAATTTAGTTTGTCATAGAAACATGAAATTTGGTACACACATCTCTTATGTCATGACGAGCATAAAAGCCAATGACAACCACCCCCTATCTATAAATGTGGTGCCATAGCAATGTCCCAAATATGTGGAAAAAGTCAATGGGAAGTGAAAATTTTAGTTTGTCGTAGGCAAATGAAACCTGGTACACACATCCAGCATGGGCTTATGAACAAAAAAGCCAAAGGGGACCACACCCTATCACACACGGGAAGGCGGCCATTTTAAATTGAAGATGTGAACCGACTTAGAATACAACCTCTCTTTTAAAAAACAACAGAAAATAGCTGCTTCATTCCACAGACACCAAACTTGGGCAAAATGAGCTAAACACATGTGTGTAAAATAGACAGGCGTTTTTCTTGTTGTTTTTGCTCGAGGTATATTTTTTTTTTATTATAATTTTTCTGTAAAATGATCCTCAATTTGACCCAGTAAACGTGCAACTAAAAGTCATTTTTATTGGTCCCAGACTTCAAGCCCGGCGAAAAATGTATGTATTTGAAGTCCCTGAAAAAAAAAATAGGAAAAATGACTCAGTGGCGACCCCTAGAAAAGTCAAAATAATTGGTTCTATGGAAAATGAAAGTAAATTTTTCCAATGTAGAAATACAAAACTTGGTACATCCATAGGACACCTTAGGGCAAACAGAAAGGTTTATTACAGCCATACCGTAAACTCAACAGAAAATCTATGTTGGGTGGAATACATGACCACCTAAATCGTACACTTTGTGCTAAAGGGTTTTCATCTAAACAGCTCCAAATTTGCTTTAAAGCACGACATGCAATCCTCCGAATATATGTGTCCCATGTCTCAAGGAGGCGAGGGCCTTTATCGCCGCTTGCGGCTTTAATTTATTATTACTTTTGTCAGAATAAAGTTTTTTCTGTGACCATTGTGAGTTTTTCTTTCATTGACGAAGGGTACCAACAATTTTGTCCACGTGTGTATCATATGACTGTGTATATATATTCTTTAATGTTTCTGGTCCAGTCTTCAGGTTAAGCTGACCCTTGCTATTTTCTACTTTAATGCCTGATTGCACTACTTATCCCTATTTTCACAATAAGTCTGTCTGTTGAACGGGCAGGTGTGTTGTCAGAGACAGTTTTTATTAGATGTAAACTATTGCTCTCTAACCCAAACTCATAAAGTTTATAAAATGTGAAGAGGGCTCACTTGGTATCTGCTGTCCTCACTGGAAGGCGGTCCAAGATACCTCTCTGAGGAGGCAGAGGCTGAGAGAGACATTTTGGACAGAGTATTAAAGGAACTTTCAGCCTGTGTGCCAGTGTTAATGCAGAAAAAATGTAAAAATTGTGGTGCAAAGTTGGCATTGAAAAAAAAGGCTGTGGTGATGGTTGTGTCCTTGTAGACCGACCACAATTTGTTCACACAATGAATGAATAGATTAAATAAAATATTGTGCCACAATATTAGAAACACATGAATAAATGTTAATTAAAACATGAAAAGATTCAGTGCCTGATGTACTCACCATAAATGCTCCAGTCAGTGACAGGAGCTACAACGGCTGCACACCGGATAAGCTTCTCTGTGCTCCGAAGCATGGTCAGAGTCAAGAATCCGCCATAGTCCTGCCACACAAGCATTATCCCATTATCCCAGCTCATTTTTGTAATGTCTCAAAATCTGATAATACCCTAATCATTTTAGAATTTAATTTTGTTCTAGTGATTTATATTATCATGATTCTTGAAGCGCACCTTTATCACCTTTAAAGGGGATGGTGGAGTCCACTTTTATCCCACAAAGAGAGGTTTCATGACAGAGGGTAGACAGTGATTGGTCCATATCTTTCCAATCTTAACTCATACGTGTTAAGATGAGACCGATTATCAGAGCTGGATTTAAGTGTCACATGTGTTTGGCTTTTAACCAATCACAAGACTTTGTGATGATTATCATCATTAACTGTCATTACTTTTATTAATTATATTTATTTTAAAGTCATTCAAATGTGATAGAATACAAATGGCTGCTTCTCTTTTATTGTTTAAGTTACTGTTAATTACTTTGTATCGGATTAACAATCAGAAAAATTCTAATCATTGAGATGAGCCTATATTTTATTGTTAACTAAGGACACATCTCTGTCATTGTATTGATTAATATTTCAGTACATTATATCTATTTCTTTGCATGCAACATTGTACAAACATTAGAAACACAGAAAAATGTGTGTAGTGTGATAGTCAAGGGCAGCCCGACCGCTCCTGATGACCCTGACATGACTGATCATTACCATGACAACCACAGAAGAACAGAGAACGCAACAGTGGGGGCTGCCAGACCTGACAATGTACTCGCCACAGGAGTCTCCAAAGTCTATACCAGAGAGCCTCTCTATAGTTGTGGCCAATCAGAAGTACATACACTGACTGACTGTGTGACCTCTATGTGTCTATGAGCCACGCAAAATGAATTTCCCCTCAGGGATCAATAAAGTTCTTCTAAAATCTAAAAATCTATAACTCCTGCATATTCAGTCTTTTCTGGGAACTGTCTAGATACTCCTTGTACAAGTTCTTCTTATATTCAGACTACCAGTAAAACTTTTATAACTTCTAATATCATCTAAAAAGTTATTTATTTTCAGAAACAACTAACACAGACCTAACAGTATAGATAATATCATTAATATCATTAATATGGCAGAATTAGGATTTTTCATATAAGTATGTGTGATTCTTTTCATGTGATCCTCTGTGATGTCTTAAACCTACACCTGCTCCGTATCAACACGCAAGTAAAAAGTGGAGCTTTTGTTCAGACTGTTTTAAGACAATTTAATTTGGTTTCAAAGTAGAGCTAACCACACAGATTTCTCCATTACTCGCATAATGTAAAGCTGTCCTCGTTGGTGTTTTTTATAACAGTCCGTCGATCATAAGATGAATATTTTAATCAAGGGATGCCCTGTCCCGGCTGTAACGTGCTGTTTTTTAAACTCAGACTTTGTGCTTTTGTGCTTCAAAAAGCTGTGGATGGTTGTAAATGTGATAAATGTAATTTAGCTGTCATTTTTTAGTTTCTCAAAATATAAGCCTAAGATATTTTGAGAAATATTTAAAATATGACCAATGGATTTATTTCACCTCTTTTGCCAGTAGTAATAGAACTGTAATGTCTTATTCTTTATCAATTCTTTAATTAATAAATCCAAATTCTTTAAATTTAATGATGCCATCAGTCTGCAGGTACGTGCACCCGCCCAATGTCACAGACTAAGACCATTTTTTTAATATCATACCACACCTCCTTTTTAGACCAGCATGCCTCCCGGTGCTGGTAGAGCCATAGGCGGGCACAAGATGGCTACGTCAGACACAATAGAGCAAATATACCACCATCTTGATCTGCAACACGCCTGTGCCACCGCAAGATGTGGCCCACTGTCTGTTACAGGCACAGACAATTTCACTTGTCTCTATACACTAACAAGCAGTGACAGATGGACGTACCTCTCCAAATACTCCGATCCGGGTGTGATCAATGAACGGCAGCTTCACAAGGTATCTGCAACACATATCAAATAAAATGGTGTGTAAAATGCCCATCAACATTAACATGCTTCATGTACAAGCACATATGTCTTGTTCCATTTTTAAATCCAGACAAAAAAATGGTAACTTGAAATTATATATAATATATATATATATATACATTTGTTTTTTTTTTGTTTTTTTCTTGGCACTCCACTGTGCTGTAAATACAACTAGAGCCACACTATTAGTTTTATGGTATCACTGTCACAGGTTGGTGTACATATGTTACAGTACAGGTACGACTTTATTATGTATATTCTTGATAAACATTTATTTTTTATAAATGTTGATTATAAATTGATTTGAGGGATATATTCTTCCAATCCTTTCATGCCACATTATAAAAAGGAAACTAAACACAAAAACAACTATTTTAGCTGATTTGGACTAACCAGACCATGAGCTCTCAGAAGGAACTGAGGTTAAACAGACAGAACCAGGCCAGACTCCATGATGTTGGGATCAGGGTTACACCATCACATCAGGAAGACTCATTGTTCTGGGATCACTATTCAAGTTTTTCATCTGTTCACTTACTTTGCATTTTGTAAATTGATTTAAAAAAACAAAAAGTAATTTGTTGACAGCATTCTTATTCTACTGCCTTTCTGTCTAAATTTTTGCACAGTACTCTATGATGTAAAACCGTGTGTATGATGTAAAACTGCAGTGACTGACTGAGTCATACGCGTAAACAAATGAGAAATCATCTCAATCTCAATCAAAGACATCTATAGAGTCACACTGCCACTTTTGCTCAATCTACCGTAGTTTATGCTGTGTTCAGGTACTTTTCGGTTCCAAGATTGTTCTGAGTCAGGCAGGTATATTAACATTTTATGCCACAAATGATAATGATGATGAAGTTTGCTTTTTTTCTCTTTTAACAAAGACTACATGAATGCAGCACTAGTCTAAGGTTGTACTTTGGCTCTTTCTCCATAGAATACATTTTAGGGAGCTTTGGGATCAGAGTTCATTTCTGTAAATCTATATCTACATCAAAAGTCATCTCAAGCATTGTTTGTTTTTTTCTTACAGTTTATCAGTCTTTGCTTTGTACATTAGCCTAAATTAACCATAGTTACTCTACCGCTCTGTGACCTTGTTCACTCTAACAATGCCTCGCCAGCCCCTTGCTTTGGGTTTTGCTGCTGGCCTTTGTATTAATATAGCTCAGGCCTGGTGTCCACAATGTTTAGTGAAGTCTAACATTTGCCAGCACTTGGCATATTTTTTTTCAATAGAACAGATTAAGATGTGCTAGTGGATGGTTTAAAAAGAAGGACTGTGAAAAAAACATACTCTAAAGCGGCAAGATGGTCTTCTGTGTCCACTGTGCCCAGTCTGTGATGGATCTGCTTCAAACACCTGGACAAAACAGGAATATTAATATTATTCACAAGTTCAAGATATTCTTCATTTGGGGTTTTTCACAGTTCATTTTTTGGTTGAATAAAGATTATCTATCCAATTTGCACACTGCAGGATTTAGCATCCAAGGTTTTTATAATACTCTTCTGGAGGCCCGTCTGGAGCAGAACAGAGTCGATGTTGTGTGGATTCCACAACAACGCCTACTGACCCCTTTTGGTCTTCTTTTCCTTTTGGCTGTTCCCTTTAGGGGTTGTCACAGCAAATCATCTGCCTCCATCTAGCCCTATCCCCTGCAACCTCTTCTCTCAGACCTTCCTACTACCTACCTTCATGTTCTCCTTCACCACATCCATAAACCTTCTCTTCCTCTTGGCCTCCTGCCTGGCAGCTCTAAACTCAGCATCCTTTTACTGATATATTCACTCTCCCTCCTCTGAACATGTCCAAACCATCTCAACCTGGACTCTCTAACGTTGTCTCCAAAACATCTCACATGAGCTGATCCTCTAATGGTCTCATTCCTGATCTTATCTATATTTGTCACTCCCAAAGAGAACCTCAACATCTGCTACCTCTAGCTCTTCCACCTGTCTTTTCCACAGTGCAATTGTCTCCAAACCATACGCAATCACTGCTCTCACTACTGTCCTGTAAACTTACTTGTCATTCTCGCTGGTACTCTTTTATCACACAACACATTTGACACTTTTCTCCACCCATTCCAACCTGCTGCACACGCTTCTTTACCTCTTTTCCACACTCCCCATTTGTCTGGACTAAGTACTTAAAATCCTGCACCTTCTTTACCTTTTCTCAAAAAAAATATTGCATCTGTAGTGCTCTTTCTTGGCACAATCCTGCGTCTCACAGATGCTCACTTCTCCCCTTAGTCTAGCTTCCACTACTCTTTCCCACAACTTCATTGTATGACTCATCAGCTTAATACCTCTGTAGTTTCCACAAACCTGCACATCTTTGTTCTTAGAAATCGGCACCAAAACACTTCTCTTTCAAACCTCAGGCATCCTCTAACTCTCTAAGACCATGTTCAACAACCTAGTTAAAATTGCTACTGCCATCTATCCTAGACACTTTCATACCTCCCCTGGTATGTCATCAGGACCAACTTTTCTTTCTTCTTCCTCATCAAAGCCCACCTAACTTCACCCTTGTTAATCCTTTCTACTTCCTGCTCAACAATATTTACTCAAAGTGCTCCTTTCATCTTTCCCTTACCCTCCTGTCACCTGTCAACACACTATCATCTCTATCCTCTAACCTGCTTCACATTCTTTCCACCTCCTGACCATCTAAAGCCTGCCTGAACTCCTCCCTGAAAACCACAGAGCACTTAACCTTTCCAACTTTTACCACTTTGTCTTCTGCTCTGCTTTTGCTCTCTTCATCTTCCTCACCACCAGAGTCATCTTACACACCGCCATCTTGTGCTGTCTAGCTACACTCTCTCCTACCATTACTTGGCAAATGCTAATCTCCATCAGATTACATTGTCTACACAAGATATAGTTCACTTGTGTGCTCCTGCCACCACCCTACTTTCAGTCCTAAACTCCTGGCTTTTCTATTCTCTCTTTGCCTACAGACACGACTTCCTCCTCTCCTTCTTTGACCAACAGTATCCCAACATTCTACTGTCCCCTTTTGGTAATACAAAATCGAATAGCTCCAGTGGAAATGAGTAAAAATGTACCTTTGACCTCTGAAGCCGGAGCCCCTGCCATCTAAGTGAGCCACAACGACCTGCTCTGATGCCACCAGCACAGAGTCCCAGTCCAGGGTGAACTCATCTGTCACAGCTTGGTGTCCCAGGGTGGAGCCTCTGTTGGGACAGACACATCTCAACCCAGAATACCTAATGCACGATCTGAACCCGAGACAATGGACTTAAGGACCACTCAATCTAAGTCTGCAGACTGGGTTTATGAAGCCAGTCTCACAAGTGTTGGTAATGGCTATTAAATTAATTGATACTTTCCTTTATATTTAGGTTTTAGTGTATTATACAGAAACCATGGTCTATGGAGAGAAAATAAAATAGAAACACACAGAATTAAGTTAAAGAGGCTCTGATAGAAAATACTGTTGTAGGCACCAGGACGACACTAATAATAACAAACTAGATGGAGTCTGTTTTCAGTATAATCATTTTCTGAATATTGTCACATGTTTTTACATACTGTAGGGACCTTTGCTGAGGTCAGGATTGATAACTGGCATAGTTCATTTCAGTGACCACTCTGTCCAGAAATGACAAATTGAAGAAGATTTATGATGTTCAGATTTGGTCTGCTATGACTTAGATTAATGAAAACTCCACAGACATATCTCTTTTTGGAAACATGAGAGGTTTTATTGTACACAAATATAAAGAGCTTTTGTTTTTGCCCCTGTTTTTCTTGAGTTGAACTTAAAGATCTAAGACGTTTTCTATGTACACAAAATATCTATTTCTCTCATATTATGTTCACCAATCTGTCCAAATCTGTGTTAGTGAGCACTTCTCCTTTACCAAGATAAGCCATCCACCTCACAGGTGTGGCATATCAGGATGCTGATTAGAGAGCATGATTATTGCACAGGTGTTCAGAGACAAATTGAAGAAACATTTCAGAGAATTTGGCAGTACATCCAACCGGCCTCACAACCACAGACCATGTGTAACCACACCAGCCAGGATCTCAACATCCAGCATCTTCACCTCCAAGATCCTCTGTGACCACCCATCCAGACAGCTGCTGCAACAATCGGTTTGCATAATTGGTTATGCTATGGGCAGGCGTATGTTATTATGTACAACAATGTACAACACGTGCATTTTATTGATGGCATTTTGAATGCACAGAGATACCGTAACGAGATCCTGAGGTCCATTTTTGTGCCATTCATCCACGACCATCACCTCATGTTGCAGTATGATAATTCCTGGAAGCTGAAAACGTCCAAGTTCTTGCATGAGTCCAGCAAACTCACCAGAAATGTCGCCCATTGAGCATGTTTGAGATGCATGAGACAGCATGTTCCAGTTCCTGCCAATATCCAGCAACCTGGCACAGCCATTGAAGAGGAGCAGACTAACATTCCACAGGCCACAATCAACTACCTGATCAACTCTACGCGAAGGAGATGTGTTGCACTGCGTGAGGCAAATGATGGTCACACCAGATACTGAAGGCCCCTACCCGGATCTTCCAATACAGTGAAACTGCACATTAGAGTGGCCAGCCAAAGCCACACCTGTGCAATAATCATGCTCTCTAATCAGCATCCTGATATGCCACACCTATGAGGTGAATGGATTATCTCAGCAAAGGAGAAGTGATCACTAACACAGATTTGGACAGATTTGTGAACAATATTTAGTTATAGCTAGAGTTCAGCTCATAAAAAATGCGAGCAAAAACAAAAGTGTTGCGTTTATATTTTTGGTCAGTGTATTTTTACAGTAACTTTTATTAGCAATGATCTTCAAATAGATTCCATGAAGTAATTGATATACATTTGTTTTTGAGAGCACAATGTTGTTTTTGGTATTTTGAATGTGTTTATGAAAAACCCAGCTACTGTTGTGATACACAACTGTCTTTAACATTGACAGTCAGGAGTTTTAGTTAGAACAAAGGACTTTGTGAAGTGTTGAAGCTTACACAAAAAGAAGAAGTCCATAGAGGTAGGACTCAGAGAAATCAGGAGGATAGAGGAGCTTCAGAGGCAGTTCTGTGAGTAAAACAGAAGCATTAGTAGAAGGCAGCAAATGAAAAAGTGCAAAACCCATCAAGTCTATAACACCTATAACAGTGTATTTTTCACAGAGGCTGTCAAGCAGCACAGAAAGAATGTCTATTTTTGAAATAAACAGAAATGCCCAAAAACAAACCCCAGGAAATCTGGCAAATGTACCACTAAGTGAACATTGTTAAATCAAAATAATTTTTCATTGTAAATGTTTAAAATGTTTTGAATATAACAAATAAAAGAAAAAGAAAAGAAAAACGCAAAACCTGTCACAGCCAGAGCTCTCATTGGACTTAAAATCCCAATCAGAGAGAAAAGTTGAGTTAAACCCCAATTGGCCAGGAAGGGACATGAATAAGGTAATAGGGGCATGATCAGAGATGATAACGGTCTGGTTATCACAGAACTAAGAGAAGTCGACAGTCAGTAAAAAAAAATAAGACTGGAACCAGCAATTAAAGTCAGTATATGTAGGAAGTATATGCTTGGATCCTGTTGTAAATAAGTTCTTATAATCTACATTTAGGAGCATATACCTTAAACTATTTATGTTTTGTATCATTTGCAATCGTGCATCGTTCATATTTTTCACAGGTCACATTGTGTGGCTCAAAGGAGGCGTTCTGATTGATAAGAATAGAAACTCAGGGAGTCAGAGTCTCATACATGATTCTCATATAAGAAAGCTATCTGTGTTGGAGTGTTTAGAATGTGAAAAAAACAGCTCTGAACAGTCTCAGCTGTTTTCTCAGTCAAAGACATAAGACACTGAAGGATGCTGGTAACACACTGCATTATGGGTAATTATCTTACCCCTTCGTTTCAAGTGTGGTCCTCCAAAATCTCTGTTTGAAGGCGTGTATAGCCCTTCCCTTTGATCCAAATGTTTATTGGGACACCACTTGGTCTCTCATGAACGCGCAAAACAAGGGCTAAGGGCTAAGGGGTAAGTTAGAGAATTGAAATTGGGCCTTAACCATAATCTATGTCTAACCAGACAGACAGCAAACACGAAAACTGCACTAAACAGAACTATACTGCTTGGTGAAGCAATACATTTCAAAACTGACATCTCTTAAACCAACAGTGGGTACAATTTTTTACCAAAGTTGCCATTAGTGATGGTACGGATCTCCGTCTTGCATGTTGTTTTAGTGTCCAGCAATGAACGCAGAGCAAGATTGTTCTCTAAGATGAAATATGCTGTGAAGGCAGAAAAACAAGACGGAAAGAAATAGAAAGACCATTTATGATTCATTAAAGGGTAACATTAAGCAGACCAAAGTTGTTCTGGAGGAAAAATACAACAACAGGGGTAAACTGTTTTATTTTAGCATTACTACTACCCTGGTATACCAGACTGTTTTCCTGTTTTCAAAAGGTGGACGATCTGGTCCCTTTCTCAAGGTTTCTTTAATTGTCTCCCATGGGAGAAATTTGTCTTAGATAAAAGGGCAATGCTGCACACATAAAAACACAATAAATAAGCGAATAGTTAAAAAAGCTAAAGACAGTGTCAAACAAACTTGATTACATACTACATAGCTTCATTTGGTTCTCCTTCAGTCCTAGACACATCCTACATTCGACAGATTGATTGCATATTCCGTCCATTGTTGGCAGACAATAAAAAGACAGTTAGCAGGGACGATAAAACAAACCAAAAACAAACAAAGTGTAGCCCTCCTCCATGTTTCTCGCAGAGCAGCGCAATATTATGGTGAATCCCTTCCTCTGCAATTTTGCGGGCGGACCAATCCCAAGCCGTTTGTCTGCAGCACAAGTAACTCGGCTCAAGCGGCTACTCCAAAACTTTCAACATGGCGGATGCTGCCACCGAGAGGCTGTTTATTTCTGCTCTTGCCTCGGTTTTGGATAACCAGCAAGTATGAAAACAATGAAACCGCTCTGATGCTCCTCTACTGCTGGCCATGTTAACTAGCGGCACTAACGTGGCCTGCTTGTTGAACAGCGGCTGTGTAGTGCTGCATTTTTTTGCGTCACTTCTGGCATTTCTCTGATTGGTTAAGATTTCTCTTGTAAACCCAGACTAACTTCTTTGTATAGAATAGGAAAAGAGTTGGTCGCGGCTGGCCAGTCTACATAACTACTGATGTCCCTGTGAAAAGCACCCTTACCATTCTTACCTAAGTGGCTGTGCCAAAATCCATTGCCCTACACCACCCAGTGTCCTTTTTGTTCCTTTATGTGAAGAATGCAGCCTGAAATATTATATCATTCATTCATTTTCCCCTGCTTGGTACCGTTGACTGGAGCCTATCCCAGCAGCTTTGGGCCTTAGGTGGGGAAAACCCTGGACAGTGACCAGTTAGTTAGGGTTAACACTTAGACACAGATACTGACATACAACCATTCACTCTCACACTCATTCAATATGGACACTTGCCAGTTGACCTATACATGCATGTCTTTGGGCAATGGGAGGAACCCGGAGTAGTTTTCTTTACTCACAATAATTGTAACGAATCATTTTTGATGTATTTCTAAGACCTGCACAAACAAATACATTGTATCATTTACTTAACACTCAAAAACTAAAGTGAATGTGCAAATACATTAGATTAATACAGTTGTAAATTTTTTTCCTCTTTAATGAAAGAAGAAATGTTGGGCCTGAACAAGGCGCTGAAATCCGTCTGAATGTAAGGGGTTGAGGTCATCGTAAGTGAGATTCTGTATTTGGATTTGTTTAACTTTATTACTGTGAGTGATAAAGTTTGTTCAGAGTTGAACCAAAAAGGATTATTCTCTTTGAGAGAAGAAAAAAAGTCCAGCTAGGAAAATGACAGGCTATCTGACTGCATGCCAATGAGTTCAAAGTAACTGAATATCACTGTGCTCTATCCACACTGAAGGAGAAGAGTGAAGAAACTACAGTAGGTGCATTTCAGTTTCGATAGCTTTAAAGTCTCCAAATTCCCTTCACAACACAACATGTAGAGCCCCTAACTTAGCTGAGTATTTGTGGAGTAGTGCTTCTTTAAGTGTTGCAATGTGACGCCCTCCAGTTGGCTTGAAAGGTACTTTTTAGTCCCGAGCCAGCCATGCATGGCAAGGGACTACACTCATTGGAAAGTGCGCGAACCGCACAAAGCCCAACTCACCATATTCAAAAGCTCACTAAAATTTGCCCTAAATTTCATTTAAAAAATGGCGCTTCAGAGCCCCCTGGAAAAGTGGTAATACGTTGCGCCTATGGGATCGTAGAGTCACAAAATCTGGTACACATATTGGTCATGGAAAGACAGACAAAAATATTATTACGGCACTCAACAATCATTAAGTCAGCCATCTTATTTCTATCTCTTACTAGGGATTTTGGCAGGGCCTGGCGGGACAAAGCGACTCGGAGCCAACCAATCGGAATTGCAACAGACAAGAAGTTAGCTAGGCAAAAATCTACAAAGAAGTAAACAAACCAACATGGTGCGCAAAAACATCTTCTTTAAAAAGAAACGCTCTTAGCGCTGTCTGCAGTTGAGATTTTAACAATAATGTTGTCTTGATTATTAAAAACTGATTGAAGAGCGGAGGCAAACAAACTCTCGTCAGTCCCGCGCGCCATTTTGACTGTTTTGAAAAAAGGACTTGGGTCGCCAAAGTGTGACGCAAGGCAACAGTCTAGTGGCATTTGAATTTGATTGGTCGGTAAGGAACATATCTGAGGAAGTGACTAGCTTATGGAGCTTTGCCAGACTGAGTTCCTGATTATAGAATATACAGACAGCATGTCACACTGTGCCAGGCTAGGGATTTTAACCGATGGAGCTAAAAAATTGCTCAACATAAGTGGGGCATGAAAAGTTATCAAAATTCTTTGTAGATGAAACACGGTTTCCGACTGGCAATGCGTCCAAGTTAATGTGAACTTTTTGCAATTTTCACAACCCTTAAATTGTTATAATTCACAAATGCATATTCCAATTTGGCTCAAATTTTTTTCAATTATTTAATACCAAGGCTTAAACACATTTCAATTGAAAAAACAATTTTTAACGATGTTGCCGTGGTGATGACCGAAATACAAAAAGGAAGTCCCAATATAATATATGGGGGCTGAACCAACATGTATAATTACAAATAGAGAGCAGTGGATGACAAAGCCCCCTTTAAAAACTAAAACTTTTTTGGGCGGCAGTAGCTCAGTGGTAGAGCGGCCGTCCTTCAACCGGAAGGTAGTAGGATCGATTCCCGCTCGCCCCACAGTCCATACTGTCGTTGTGTCCTTGGGCAAGACACTTAACCCACCTTGCCTCCAGTGACTGTAACACTGGTAATGTAATGTAATGTAAGTCGCTTTGGATAAAAGCGTCTGCTAAATGAATAAATGTAAATGTAAAACTTTGTAAGCTTGGGACCAGGGTGCACCAACACCCCCTGGAAAAACACTACTTTGTCGATTTTTCTGTATTTTTCCAACATTTCGCAGCCTTCTTAAAGAACCCTACCTAAATAGCTTTACCGTTCTACCTTGGCCCCAGCACAGGGTCAAAAACGACGAGGAACGATTATTGCCACTTGCAGCTTTGATATGTTTTTTTTTTTACCACACTGTACATCTCATTTACAAAGAGACCCTTGCTCTGAGAATTTAGAAAATTCATTAATGCATTCTAAACAGAAAAATCTCATCCAGGCTGTATCAGGTTGAGTCCTTTCCTTTCTTTTGACAAAACTCTTTGTATCACTTTACTCCATTACCATGTCCTGTAACAACCTTTGCCCAGACAGCCATCTGATAGTTGGTACACTATGTCACTATGTTCAGTCTCATGCTCCTCTAAAAGTGGAGTACTTTTATGTACTTTAAAAGTCACATATTTTTTACAGTTAGATTTGGGCAATAAGTTACTCCTGATGTTGTTCCCTTCATCGGTCGCACCCCTGCCATCTCCTTCGTAATTGTAAAGTCTTTAGTTATCCAGTGAACAAACACAAGCAAGCTCTCATCCAAAACAACCAAAGCAACCAAAAACAAATCAAATGTGTCCACCACTGTGTGCAACTGAAGATTCCCTGTGATGTCCTTAATACAGCAGGTAACAGCGCACAGCGCACGGTACATTATTAAATGTCTTTTTTTTATTCGAGCATAGCAGTCTCTGATAAACTCACCACCAAAGAATGTCTGACTTCTTTTTGCGGTTTTATATGATATGTTAAAGCTAGTCAAGATTAAGATTAGCAAAAAAGTCCCTGTTGTTTTTGTGATTGAGTCAGTCCAGTTCTTGTACTTGCTTGGCATGCTTTGTCTGGTAATGGCGGTGCAAATTGTAATTCATAAACACAGCTACACTCTCCCCGCAGAGAAAGCACACACAAGTACCTTTAACTCCTGTAAGTAAATACTTAGAAGTCCATGCTTTGTTGAAAGTTCTGCATTCTGTATAATTTATTTAGTTTTAAATCTATCTAATCGTTATACACTAACAGTATAGCCACAGTGCATCTCTTGTGTGTATGTGATGCACAGATGTCATTTCAAGCGGCTTTAAAATAAAAGTCACAGTTGCATTATATTATACTCTACTATGCACATGGTATACATTCTTGGATTTAACTTGGATTTAAGTTTAACTATATGGATAAGTTGACAACTCTCTGTAACTCTCTCCCCGACAATGTAAATTTAAGTGGCGTTGGAATTGGTTTTAAATTAACTGAGCATAGTGACAGGGAGAATTGGGTGTCACTTAGATCCCAATGGATGGCATTCTGAACATAAGTGCAGATTGTATTATTACCAGTTTCATAATTCCTGGTGGTTTTCATTTAAACTGTTATCCAACTTGTAGAGAATATACTCACATTCTGGGTCGTCAAAACTTAAGAGCAACACCGCTGGGATGCCAGGACCTGCAGGAAAAACAAAAAGAAAACACTCTGTTTAGAGACAAAATGTCTTCTCTAAATGGTTCCAAAAGCATTAGGTGCATAAGGTAGTTTGAGTTTTTAATTACAGTGGGGTCATGGGATTAAAAATACATTTACCTCCAAATCAGGTGAACGGTGTAGGAATTACAACAGTTTGTATATGTGCCCCCCACTTTTTAAGGGACCAAAAGTAATGGGACAATTGTCTGCTCAACTGTTCCATGGCCAGGTGTGTGTTTTTTCCCCATTATCCTATTTAAGAAGCAGATAAAAGGTTCAAATGTTATTTTCAATAAGGGACACTCAAGTGTGCTATTTGCATTTGAAAACTGTTGCTGTCATTTCTCAATATGAGATCCAAAGATCTGTCACTATCAGTGAAGCAAGCCATCATTAGGCTAAAAAAACAAAACAAATCCATCAGAGAGAGAGCAAAAACTTTAGGTGTGGCCAAATTAACTGTTTGTACCATCCTTAAAAAGAAAGAACGCACCGGTGAGCTCAGCAACACCAAAAGACCTGGAAGACCACAGAAAACAACTGTGGTGGATGACAGAAGAATTCTTTCCCTGGTGAAGAAAACACCCTTCACAACAGTTGTCCAGATCAAGAACACTCTCCAGGAGGTAGGTGTATGAGTGTCAAAGTCAACACTCAAGAGAAGACTTCACCAGAGTAAATACAGAGGGTTCACCACAAGATGTAAACCATTGGTGAACCTCAAAAACAGGAAGGCCAGATTAGAGTTTGACAAACAACATCTAAAAAAGCCTTCACAGTTCTGGAACAACATCCTATGGACCGATGAGACCAAGATCACTTGTACCAGAGTGATGTGAAGAGAAGAGTCTGGAGAAGGAAAGGAACTGCTCATGATCCAAAGCATAGCACCTCATCAGTGAAGCATGTGGTTGGTAGTGTCATGGCGTGGGCATGTATGGCTGCCAATGGAACTGGTTCTCTTGTATTTATTGATGATGTGAATGCTGACAAAAGCAACAGGATGAATTCTGAAGTGTTTCGGGCAATATTATCTGCTCATATTCAGTCAAATGCTTCAGAACTCATTGGACAGTGCTTCACAGTGTAGATGGACAATGACCTGAAGCATACTGTGAAAGCAACCAAAGAGTTTTTTAAGGGAAATAAGTGGAATGTTATGCAATGGCCAAGTCAATCACCTGACCTGAATCTGATTGAGCATGCATTTCACTTGTTGAAGACAAGACTGAAGGGAAAATGTCCCAAGAACAAGCAGGAACTGAAGACAGTTGCAGTAGAGTCCTGACAGAGCAACACCAGGGATGAAACCCAGCGTCTGGTGATGTCTATGTGTTCCAGACTTCAGGCTGTTATTGACTGAAAAGGATTTGCAAACAATATTTGCAAAGGATTTGCAACTAATGCCAATAGTATTTAAAAGGTAAAGTTTGTGATTTATGATTGTTAATCTGTCCCATTACTTTTGGTCTCATTAAAAGTGGGAGGCTCATATACAAACTGTTGTAATTCCTACACCATTCACCTGCTTTGGAGGTAAATACCCTCAAATTAAAGCTAAAAATCTGCAGTTAAAGCACATCTTTTTTGAGGTTTCTGTCCAGCTGAGGGTACTGTTTTTCTTTTTGTTTGTTTTTTATATACAGCGCTTTTCCACCTAGTAGGCACTAAAAAGCACTTTTACCAGTATTACAGCTGACAACACTAGAGGTAAGGTGGGTTAAGTGTCTTGCCCAAGGACACAACAACAGTATGAACTGTGGGGGAGAGCGGGATGTTATGATGTTTTGGGATGTTTCGATCGGTCGAATGACGGCCGCTCCACTGAGCTACTGCCGCCTGACTACAATTCTACAACCTCCTGACAAAGTACCATCAAAATGAGAAGGGGAATTTACTGTATATTTTAGTTATGCAGTGCTACTGTACATTTCTAATTCAATTAACCATTTTACAAACTGTACACGAAAACACTCCATGTCCTCAGAACCTACATCAGGCTGAGAAAAACTAAAACCCAGTCATAGGAAAAAGAGAGCATTTACTCCCAGAACGGAGAGAGATGTGTCTAAGACTGATATATACAGTACATACACAAATAGTCCATTTACAAATAGGAGACTAGTGACAAACAGGTCAAGATTATTAATTAACCTGTCAGCTACAATACACATGAAGGGACAGTTCATGGAGGTGTGGGCCCCATAACCCCTACTTTGCTGGCGCTGCTGTGGCCTCGGTGCTGAGCAGCTCTAGGGTGGACATTTTCTTCTTTTTGATCTCCTGTGCTGAGCTCTGTCTGTTTGTGCTCTTTTGTATCCTTGTGAGTAAAGTGAACATCCAAAAAAACTAAGCTACTATAAAATATAATGCTGTCTGTATATTTAGTTTCCTATATGTCTTGTGCACATTCAGATATGCAGATAATGGATACAATCTTGAGAATAAGCAATAACCAAATTGAGCTGTACAGTAAACAGAAATGAAGCATCACAACAGTCTGACATGTCCACAGTAAAATGGAAATAAAAGAGACAGTCCATAAAAACGTCAGGACCCGTACTTGTGCTGTTAACGAGATGGGGCACCCACACACAGAGCACATACACTGTTTATCTTTTTTATTCATTCATTCATTTTCATTCATTTCTGTGATAAACATAAATATTAAATAATATTTTAGATTAATTCTTCTTTCAGGCCAGGTGGTTTGAATGGAGGAATTCATCTTTGTTAAATTAGAGATTTGAACAGAGGAGATGGTCTGAGAAACAATGTGTCCTTCATTGAAACCAAGCCAGTGTATTAAAACCAAAACAGTTTCCCTCTAAAAAGGGCATCATCACCAGAAAGGATTAGTTCTGCTAATGGTCCACAGAAGCATAACAACTGTCAGGTTAAACGCCTCTTTCTGAGGGATATAAAACTCAGCTCTTATTACTTGAAACTGACAAAGTGTTAAAAGATGGATAAGTGGCAGAACGGCTTAACCTTCAAACCTACGTCCAGATGCCTTCTTTGAAACCTTTTCTTCAATATGTCCTTGATGACTGAGAACCTCCACAGACATTTATAATTCTTGTTTACACAATGCTTCTATGTCTTTTAAATAGATCACACTGACACACAAAACACACAAATATCAGGGCCGGATTAATAATTTCCTGTGCCCTGAGCAACAAGACTCAAGGGCCCCCCCTGCCCCTGCCCCAAAGCAACAATAGACAAGTTGCTATCACCAAGAGCATATAGAATATACTTCTATACTAACAATCAGGCTTCTGAATGGCTTAGTGCTGATGTATGTAATAGCCTCAGCTTAAAGTGCATTCAAGAGACAGAACAGATGTACAAATGTTTAACATAACTTTTTACAATTAGAATTAGAACAAACATTATTTCTAAAATGCTACAATGTGAAATTATGAAGCAGGCAATTAGTGTGTATTGCGTAAAAGTAAACCATTACACTGTTACATGTAGTTTAAAGTCAAACTCATGTTTCACAATCAACTAAATCCACATGTTATGTTAATGCACTACCGCACTACTAATGCACTACTAATGCACTACTACTAATGCACTACCACTGAGCTACTGCCGGGGCGGCAGTAGCTCAGTGGTAGAGCGTCCTTCCTTCAACCGGAAGGTAGTAGGATCGATTCCTGCTCGCCCCACAGTTCATACTGTCGTTGTGTCCTTGGGCAAGACACGTAACCCACCTTGCCTTGGAGCGCTGTCCGGCAGCTGCACCGGTGTGGTCTGCAACCTTAGTGTGTCTTCTATGTATACAATGTAATAGGTTGCACCACCCTCTCACATTTCACTGCTGGTTATATATGCTGTATGTAATTTGGTATGTGACAAATAAAGTAATCTTATATTCTTATAATTTTATTTAAACAAATGAGCCTTACAACTGGCCTCCTTTCAAGACTGAACTCATAAACACCCAAACTTGTTAAATTGAAGACATTAAACACATTAACACATATATTAATTCTTATCTTTTCTCTTCTTTTAACTGGTGTGCCTAATTAAGTTAACTGGCCTTCTTGACTTTGTACTCATACATTTCGCAATAATTGTGTAAACTCAAAACATTTAATGCTATCAAAGATTATTTTTTTCTTTAATTTCTTACAGCGAATTACTCAGTGGCCTTCCTTCTAGACTTTAAATATGCATTTGTGAGGGAGCGGGTTCGACACCCAAGCCCAGACTCCTCCACTGATGCCGGGGAGCTGGCAGCCCGGTTATGGAAGGCAGCGGGCCCTCTGTGAATCGCTCCCTCCCTCAGAGTCTCTGTCAGGGCTCCCCATAGTGCCGAGTCTGACGGGAGCGTGAAGGTGTGGATGGTGCTGGGGCTGTCTCGGCTTCTTCAGTTGTACTTGCTTGTTCTTTGTGATGATGAAGAGGCTGTTCATGCTCGTCATCCTCTCGCTTTTGGCTGTTGTTGTTCCATGTCTCACTGTTAGCTCCCACACTGGTAGTAGCCTGACTGCTAACACTAACGTTAACGTTAGCTGTCTCCACGGCCACAGGTGACGGAGGGATTTCAGTGTTATCATCGCCGATGCCTTTACTCAGAGAGCAAATAAATTTGGCTATTTTTGGAATATGTTTCAAATTGTCGACTAATTTCAATTCCTTTTCTCTTTTTATTTTTTTTTAGCGCTCTCGCTTAACTGCTTCTCCATCTTCCCACGGATTTCAAATTTCAGAGGTTCAAGTCACGTGATTAGACGTGACAGCTTGCCCTTGCTCACTGCGCAAGCTACAGACTGTTTTTGACGTGATTTAACATAATATTTTAAACGGGTTGCAAAAATGCATATAATTAGGAAAGTGAGTACTGCGTTTATAACGTGACTTATTCTAACATAATAGCTTATATGATGGTTGCCAGGGCCCCTTGGATGTCCTGTGCTCCTGGGCAAAATATTTAAATACACTTTATATTTGAAAATTTAAAATAAGTGATTACTTGAGATAAAATTAACACAACAAAGATGGAATAGACTGCTATTGTCTTTCTGACCTTTGCATTTGAGGATGGCATGCTGTGCATTGGGACTGACGTTGGCATCGAAGAAGGTGCACTGCTCCTTGAGGTCACAGGTCAGGCATTGCCGTGGAAACAGGCCCATGGTGGACATACTATAACACAAAGACGTCTGTTACTCCCATTCCACCAGCAGGAATTGAGTGCTGGTTTGGAGGTGGTTTAACTTGCAAGCCTTTTAAGAACCGGTTTTCTTTCCCAAGGACTAGAGCGCCACCATAGAGCCACGTCTAATTTTACCCAGCAATGCTAGCGCCAAACACACCAGTGGTGTTTCTATTCATGTTGGCTTTGTGAACCTACATCGGCATCCAACGTTTTCAGCACCATCATCAATGGCAGATAGTTCAACAAACAAAAACAAGATGTGGCTTTAAAAAAAAATAACGTCCACTACATTTTCTACAATGTTCTGTGATATGTTAAGCTAGGCAAACGTTAGCTAGTAAACGTTAGCTAGCAAACATTAAGCTAGGCAAACGCAGTAATCCTGTACGAACCCAATTCCCAAAAAGTTGTGACACTGTACAAATTGTGAATAAAAACAGAATGCAATGAGGTGGAAGGAAATTTCAATATTTCAAACCATGATATGACAAATTAATTCCTCACTAAACAGCTAAGAAATAGTAGAAGAAGTCTGTTTGTCTATTGGTTACAGTGCCCCCAGCCCCTAACAAAAGCAGTTCTTCCTTCTAGTCGGGGGGCGGCAGTAGCTCAGTGGGTAGAGTGGTTGTCTTTCAACCAGAAGGTAGGCGGTTCGATTCCCACTCTCCCCACAGTTCATACTGTCGTTGTGTCCTTGGGCAAGACACTTAACCCACCTTGCCTCCAGTGACTGTAACACTGGTAATTACGTTAGAACAATGTAAGTCGATTTGGATAAAAGCGTCAGCTAAATGAATAAATGTAAATGTAAATGTAGTCCACCAATGTTTTGGTGCGACCTATGGACCGCTTTTCCTGGTTTGGAGCTGGTGCTTTGGCAGTCAAAAGACAAAGAACCGGTTTGAAACTAATCTTTGGCGGTAAAAGGCGTTTTTGAGTATCTGACCTGTCCCTGTGAATGCACTAATAAATGCATTACTGACCTGTATACATGTCTCTGATTGGCCGAGGCTTCTGTGCTCTCAAAGTATCTGAGGAAGAAAGTAAAACAGCAACAAATCAATTCTGGCTGGACAATCATCAGGCCTGCGATGAAGGAAGGAACTGTAAATTTTAACAGTCTCAAATGGCACTTTTCTGATGCATGTGAGACTATGAGAGAATCTGAGGAAGGTAAGAATCAACACTGGCCAACAACACTAGGCATCAAAGGTCATCAACTTGGAATGGTCATGTGATTAGGAATAAAACAGCAATAGAATATGGACAGGTTAGTGGTTTTGAAAATCATATTAGTTGGGGCCAATATTGCAAAGAAAGCTTATATAAGTTATGTAATAATGAAATTAAATTCAAGTATATACTGTAAGCAAATTATTGCTGTTTTAATTCAAAGCAATCAAAAGTTATACTTGTTTTGTTAAAGTTCTTTCGCCAATTTTTCGCCATACTTTGTGACAACAATGTAACTTATGCACTCTAATTCAATAAAGTGAAAAACTCATTTAGGATCTCAAATACTGATTCCAGACTCAGTCTCTTGTGCTCCATATCATTCCTTCTTAATCCTCCAATTACCGAGTTATCATATAGAACAAGGTGTCTGGTTCAAATGCAATCTGGGCTTTTTAATCACATTTTAATCACTTCTTCATGCTTCTACAACCAATCTACACATTTGACAGTAAAAAAACAACAGTAATTAGACAATTTATTAGAAAGTATAATTAAACTTGTGTCTTTGGTCTTTAGCTAAGGAGCTACATCACACTGAGTCAGGATTTTTTCACAGATTAATGTGTGTAACACTTACAAGAGCTGTTTTTTCATCATACGCTAAGATCCTGGTCACCTCCCAGTCGCCAGAGGTCAAGTGCCGCACTTCATCCTGGTAACTGTGTAACTGAGACAAAATATAACAGCTGTTGAGTAATTAAATATTCACTGTTCAGCTGGCCTCACCTTACAGAGTTTACTGCAGTTCTCTGAGTAAGAAATCACAGATAAAACAATTGTCATTCATTGTATGAAGAGCGGATTAAAGGAGATAAGGCTTACATATTTACATTTACATTTATTCATTTAGCAGACGCTTTTATCCAAAGCGACTTACATTACATTACCAGTGTTACAGTCACTGGAGGCAAGGTGGGTTAAGTGTCTTGCCCAAGGACACAACGACAGTATGAACTGTGGGGCGAGCGGGAATCGATCCTACTACCTTCCGGTTGAAGGACGGCCGCTCTACCACTGAGCTACTGCCGCCCCTATTTAAAAGGCAGAGTGAAACTTATAAGAATTTGGGTTAAAAAAAACAAATATTCTTTGTTACGAATGAAAGAAAGGGCTGCGCTGAAGCTGCTGTTTAGAAACGGACTATCACATGGAAATGGACGCAGATCTTCTTTTTATTACTGGGTCTGAGCATAAAACACAATGAACAATGATGACCTATCTGTGCTGAGGAGCACCAAAAAAGACAGAGAGGATGACAGCACTGGACAGGTCAACTCAGCGCATCCCTTATAATCATAATTGTTTTTATTTATTTTTTTTATTAACAATGCATAATATAAACATTAATCCACACATAGAAAAAAACAAGAAAGTGAGGAAATAAAAACACAAAAAACCAAAACAAGTCTGACCTCCCATCTTTAAATTTAAATAACCATCTCCTCCAGTTTGAGAGGAGACGTCCAGACCTGAAACCTAACAGAGAAAGATTGATTGACAGCTGTGAGAAGCGCAAAGATGGAGAGAAGGGTGTGGTGGGGTCGTGCCAGGGGCGTGGGTGGTGAGCCGTTAGTCGAGCCCGCTTATACAAGGTCACACAAGGAAACAAATAGAAAAATTAAACTGCAGTAACCACCGTTCAACTTGAAGAGGGTAGCACTTAGACAGTATTAATATACTTTATACTCAAATGTCAAAACTTTTACTCAAATCAGTGAACAGCACTAATAAGGCCCCATTCTTGCAGATCATTAACTGAAAAAGGTTGTTTTAGGGTTTAGTTACTCTTTAAAGAGAGCCCAAAGACCTGCTCCCATTCGACCAACTAATAATCTTTAAAAAACACAATTTTTTTCAAATACCATTTAGCCCTAAGAACATGGTACAATGGTTATTTACTCTTAGCTCTTGAACCATTTGGGGTGAACTGGTGTTAAGACTGGTTGTAGGGCTACCTTCCTTTTGAACATAGTGATGTGGTGGAACTCTCCCTTGCCGCCCTGTTTGACTGGGACAGTGAGGAAGAAGTGGGTGAAGTCAGTGGAGAACAGTGGCTTCTGTCTCTGTGGACAAAAATAAGGACAACAATTAATACTCATAAAGGAAGTCATAAAATATTTAATGGCTATGTGTTAATATGGGACTCTCAGTAAGATATTTACCTGTCTGGAGAGCCAGGTTTCAGAGAATTCCTCATGTCTCTGAATAAGAGAATTACACACCAGTTACGTTGTGTGATGCCTATATATCAACCTATGACTGAATTCCCATTTTAGGATGCTTTCACACTTTAATCTTTGATACTATAAAAGCCTGGACCCAAGTAAACAAGGCTTCTTTTGTTTAAAGGTTTTTCTGAAAACCTATGGTATACAAAGTGAAGAAAGTGGTGGTGCACATTAAAATCTTCACCTTTTTTAATAATATTATTTTTAAAGCCTAGAAAAGCAGCCAGGATTTATTATATTTCTTGAAGGTTACATGCTAAAATTACATGTTTCCCTGAAAAATCTGTTAAAACAGATGCTTAAATAATAAAGTAAATAATAAACTAAATAATCAAAAATGTAAATTATATGCTATGAAACACAATCTTCTTTGAAGATAAGCCCTAAATTAGTCCAAACACTAATTGATTAGTCAGATTAGTTAAGTTTCAGGACATAGTCAAAGCCTTGTCAGGTAAATACTGGGTCCCTAAAGTGTCCTACCTTCAGACAGGCCCCTGTGGTGGCATCGCACAGTGTTAGCACTGAGGCATTCTGGGGTCGGTTGAGCCAGCGCACTGCCAGCTGAGTGTTACTGATCCACTTCACCATGGTCACATAAAAGTCCCTGTAAAGGCCCAGTACAAGGATGTAGGTATTAGAGCATCTGGACTGGGGGATAGACCACCAATCCAGTGTCTGTAGCACTGGTGTATTATTGTGTTTGGTGGTGGTCATTTGGCGAGGCGTTGGCTGTCATGTTTCTGTTAGTTCACTCCTTGAACACCCCAAATCTGCTCAGCGGGATAAGACGGACTGTTCCCCCACGACCCCACAGGGGCTCAGCTCTGGTCTAACGCTGAACATCATGGACAATGTGCCAAAGACCCCACTCCAGTCCTGCCTCTTTATACCTTCTAGTCTTAAATACTGAACATTATGGCGCTTTTCCACTACACAGTACCAGCTCGACTCGACTCGCCGACTCGCCTCGCACGCCGCCTCCGCTTTCCATTGCAGATAGTACCTCCACAATAGTACCTAGTCGCCATCATAGCGACGCCGCAAGAACCTATCGTGACGTAATCTTCACGCGACACACACCCGCCACTCACACACATAAACAATGGAGGAAATCGAGTCTATGTTTTTATCCTCGGATGTGGCTGTTTCTCACAGCAAGACAGCAAACGTTGTTTCAGGAGAGGCTGAGGGCAGCAAAAAGAAACAATGCTAATAACAGGAGAGTTTGGGAATTACTACAGAGTTCAGACTACGAGACGGATCTGTTTTTTCAAAGTTATGCTAACGTTTACATATGTGTAAATACTATAAGTTACTACTTACAAAGTATTTGAACAACTTTATAGCTACCAGTATTACGTACTAAAATGTGTATGGTTTATGTGTTTCAGATCTGTAGAACAGCAGATCTACAACAGGAAAATATGTCGAGCACGGGTTGTGGTTGAAAACGCTTTTGGTAGACTAAAGGGAAGGTGGCGTTGTCTCATGAAAAGAAATGACTGTGATGTTACAATGGTGAAATCTATGATTCTTACTTGCTGTGCTTGCATAACCTTTGTGAGAGTCATGGAGAGGACTATGACAATGACTGGGATGCACCTGCAGCAGCAGAGCCTGTGGTGGCAGTGGCACAGGGTGTAGAGGAGGAAGGCAGTGATGTACGAGAGGGTCTGATGCGTTACTTTAATTGCTAAAAATAAATACATTATCGTTAAAAATGTTGTCTCTGCTGTTTTAAGGTTATCACAGTATAAAATCTGAAAATACATGGTCAAACCCTTGTACAAAAGCAAACCATCAAAAAAGACACTTATTTGTAATAAGTTTCAAAAAAGTTTTATTTAACCACACACATACAAATAGAACAAACTCTAATATAAATTCACAAACAACTATATACATGTTACATGTAGTGCAAACAATTTAAAAAAATGCTGTATTTAATTATTACATAATATACATTTTCAGTCCAGGGTGGTGGAACAGCGCCCCGCTGGTTCAGTGCCTGTACAAGCTGGCCCAGGATTCCCAGAAAGGCCTGGTTGAAGGACGACATTGCAGCAATCTCCTCCCTCCTCAAAGCCGCTTCTAGTTCTCTTGCATGTGCTGCATCGTCGAGTACCATCTGTAATGCCGCTCTCGCTGTGTCCGGTTCAACTCCATCTGCTCCACATCAGATGTCTGCATCTCCCTCAGGACAGTCAGATGCTCCTGCTCCCTCTGTCGTTTCCTCCATCCTGGACAAAAATAATTACAATGAATGAATTACAATAAAGATAAACGATTTCACGTTTAATTCAAACGCGTTGTGTGCATTTGAAATTACCATGTGTACAGTATACATACAGTATACAGTACACATGGTACGCATTACATTGTGTATGTCTCGAAAGTTATAAAAATACTGAACAGGTTTATTAATGAATCTTGATTCCCATAACTGGGAATGCTTCCTGTTGCTATGCAAGTACATTGACGTTATATTAATAATAATATATGATATACTAATGGGTTATAAACACGATTAATATTAATTTAATTATATTAATAAGTGTATATAGATTCACAGACAACAGGCTAGAAGGTTTTACTTTTCTCTATCTCTATCTATCTTGAATAGAAAGATCATACAAAAGTCAACACACTACGAAATAGCAATGGCAGGCAGCTAGCAACTAGTTGGAGCTAAAAGTTAGCGGCAATTGCTATCTGCGACACAAGTTTACAGTCTTCATTGTTATTAGTGAGCTTCAGCTTTCCAAACGCCAGCCTAAAGAAAACAAAACTCTCAAGCAGAGTGCACCTACAGGGTTAATGTAATGTAAACTTAAAACACTTACCGTCCTCCATCAGCGACTGAGACTTCTTTGTTTACTCTTTCGCTCCTCGTTGCCCCATCAAGCTCTCGCTGGATCTTCTCTTCGCAACCAAACAAAGAAAAGTCTGCACCTCCTCGTTTGACCACGGAGCATTTTTCCGAGTTGCCATAATACTAAAGTCTGGGACTGGGTAAATTATCACGCAATCTCTGGCCAAACTATTTAAAAATGGCGGGGTTATTCAGGATACTCCGTCTGGCTCTTGCAACAATGACGCGGTGAACAGTGACGATTCTCTCTGGCCAATCAGCAGTCTGTCGTGTGTTCACGTCACAATTTAGTATCGCCTCAGCCGGCTTAGAACCTCGCCGGAGGTGATACGAAAAAAAGGACCTGGAAGCAGGTACGGGTACAACTTTTACGCAGTGGAAAACCAAAAAAGGCGAGCCCAGTCGAGGCGAGTCGTGCTGGAACTGTGTAGTGGAAAAGCGCCATTAGAAACTTTCTTCTATTTCATTCTAAATAAATCAGTCTGAAATATTGAAATGTTTTGTGACAAATGTAAATCATGATAACTATGTGCACAAACAACTTTGCTCATTATATAAAACATTTATTTAAAAAATGTATATGGAAATAGAAATATGAAACTATAAACAAAACATAATGCACAATTTACAAGCATGAATAAAAGAATCTTGCTTGGAAGAGTGAAGATTGAGGGCCTAAAGTAAAGGAGAGGAGAACAGAGAGAGTCTGGTTTATTTCCTGCAGTGACAGCTGCCTCAGCTGCCATATTCATGTATGTATTTAATATTTGACAAATTATTTTGTCCAAGACAGTAACCTCTGCAGAGAAGAGACCAGACTCAAGAGAAGCGCTCATCCTCTGAACCTGGAGCTGGAGCTACAGCATGTGTTCGAGAAGCTTCTGAACTGGGTCTTCTCTGGAATCTTTGGGGTCTTCTCTGGGGGATGCCCTGCATGAAATGACACATGGAAAAGGCAGAAAAACATTATTAACTCAGTAACAAACCACCAAGGGTTGTGTTTGTTTGTGAATGTCAGAGGCTATGAGGGCTTACTGTAAATGATTGTATATGTCATATACAATCATATGATATCTATAACATGGTGATATTTTCTTTACACTCACTGGCATCAGAAGTCAGCTCTGTCATGAAAATATAAATATATGAAAACAATTTTAAATATTAATACAAGTTAACATTTGAACATTACACCAGTCACAAACAACACATATCCCCTGTATGGCTTCACACTACTTCTGTCTCTTAATGTCCTGCTGCTGCTGTGGTCCATTTCTCTCCCTCTCCACAGTCCCGCTGGTCTCTAGTGGGAAGACTAGGGGTCGAGAAAAGACAGAACAGCAGAGTACTTCCACTTTTTTCCTAAACCTTCTGCTAACTGTAGTGACCATTTCCAGGTCACTGTGGACACAGACAGCCATAAACTGTATTCCCTTCACAGTTCAACGGGAGGTTTACAGCGCATAGATGTCAAAGCCCTGACGATTTATGCCGTAAAAGCCTCTCCAGACCAAGAAAGTGTTTATTTTGTCAGCCTACCAAAGTTTAACAGCCATGTGCTAATTAAACGCAGATGGTTTCTTTGTTTTCCAAGGACAGAAAACTCCGAGATAACTCTCTCAATAACAATAACTCTCTCCATCTCAGAGCAGGATCAAAGGCGTTAGCAGACTGGCCGGAGCCAGAAATGACGCCTCCTCAGCTCTGAATTACGACTTGTGGTGTATTTAGGCCAGACAAAGGATTGAGACGGTTTGGGTGATGCAATGCTTCCCTCTAGCGACAGCTTGGAGGAACTCTGCGAAATACTTTCCCCATTCAAAACTGACTTTTAATTTCTCTGTAAACGGAAAGTTTACACGGACTCGGACATTTCAGGAGTAAAACATTTGTGTAATAAAAAGGAAATGTTTAAATGTTGAATGAATGCTTTCCCCACAGGATTCAGAACCAAACGGACAGACGCTGTCCCCACCTCAGCTTTGCAAGTTACAGTCAAGTAAAATGATTGAATGAATTTATACGTGTTATAACATGTTACAATGTATTCTATCGATACTACTTGGTGCTATCGAATTTAAATGTATGCGTATGCTTATGACTGTGTAAAGGCTAACGATTCATTTAATCTTGTGGAGGAATAGTTGTTGAATTGAAACTCTAGGCGTTCCCCAAACCAACAGAAACGCCCCAGAGACACACCCCCTTTCTAGCAGAACAAAACTTCCGCGCACGCAGGAAGACGCTCTCGAGCTCCCTTTTACAAATCTGTTGAAGCCTATTCCGCTTCGTAAACTTTTTCTTCTTTGAGGCCCAAAGCCTCATTTTTGCCTCCGTCCCAAGTAATTTGGCTACTTGCGGACTCCTCTCTCTCTAGACGTCTCTCGTCTTCAAGTTTGGACCGTTTTAACCGGCCGGTTAAAACGTGATTTTATTTTAAAGCTGCACATTGCTTTTTGGTTTGACGTCATCTCCGGAGACGCACGAAAGTTGTAGTTTGTAGAGAACTACCGATCTACAACAACCCTCACAGTCGTTTTAAGCCAGAGAAAACGACTCCTGAGAGAATATTTTTCAGTGACTCAGTTATTATTTTTCAAAGACTCTAATCTGTTCTTGCCTAAACGCCAACGGCAAGTAAAGAGACTTTCACGGATCGATGCAGTTGACGCCTCCACGACTCAATTTCCCGACAAGCCACCGGTAGGCCGTGAAACCAGCCAGCGGCCCCCGGTCAGTCCGTGACGGCAACTCGTACCAGCGGCATCCTCATCCCCCGACGGCCCGCTTCAGGACTGAAGCAAACCTTTGGACCTGCTACGGACCCTCCGGAACCGTTGCCGCGTCACTCAGTAAGCCGCACAGACATAGCAAGAGTTTGGCGTTAAACTGTATTTGATAAGCTCAAATCAATTCACCAACCCTTTTTAAAAAGCCCCTTTCTTAATAACTCAGCCGAGTTTTAATCAAACAAAATATCATCCTCCACAAGTCTAGTCAATAATTTTGTTGTTTCTTCTTTTGTTTAATCATTATTCTCATTATATGTCAATAATTCCTCCTTTGTGTCCTTTCCATCCATAATTTTAATTTTGTATAATTTTTAATAAAACCCCATAAAATGTTAAAGATTTGATTTGGTTTTCTTTTGATTATTTCAGAATTATATCCGAAAACAGGTTTAGAATTCTCTTCCTTCAGATTAATTGAGACTTAATCAATATAATCAGTTTTCCAGAATCATCTGGTGGTGCCCCCTTTTAACGAGACAAATTTGATAATAAAATATTAATTAATAATTTACCCAAATTAATGAATTAATATTTCTTATTAAATTATATTATAGCTCATACACTACATAACCCACTCCTCTTCTCCATCTCCTTTCTTCTCTCCTTTAAATACATGTTCCTCAGGCTCTTCCACATCTTTCTGCACACTTCGTCTAAATAAACACATACACTCGTCGGTGGAAAACTAGTTGTAAAGTACGGCAAATTAGCTCAGGCTTTATCTAGCTAGTTGGCTCAATATATACGACTCTAATGAATTAAAAGGCATTTTTTGCAACTTACCAGAGTTTCCGACCCCCTCACTCTTTCCTTCGAACAAGAACCTTTAAGATTCCTGGCTCTATAAAAGTACGAAGATGTATCGTAGCCCAGAGGTTGCCCCGATAACTTCGTCCTCCATTGATGTTTTGGATTTCTACCTCTATGGTCCGAATCCGCTCGTTAAGTCGTAACCACGTCAATACTTGAGCAAGCTCCTGTTTGGTTAACGCAGCACGAATATTCGCCAAAGTTCAGATTTTTCGAGGAGCTTTTGCCCAAGTGGAGAAACCCGCGCTGATAACAGAGATCCCACAGTTGCTTTTTTTCAGACTTTGTGATTTAGAGGCTCCAAAAACACAATTATATTTTATGTTATGTTATGTTTTTTCATATGCATTGAATACCCTTTAAATTTATTTGCTAATAATTTGTTCAACTTGACCCCATAAGTCATGGATAACACAGGCCAACCTATTGCCATGCTGGGATTACTGAAAGATTGGTCTACAATTGGATCCAGCCAATAGTTAAGGTCACCACCAAGAGAATAAATGTTTAGTTCTGGTTCTAGTAAAAACAATGGTTTAAAGAAGTCAGGATCATCTATATATGCCAAAATGATTTGTTGTATAATTTGCCTGAAACAATCACATATCGTCCGTATTTATCAGAGGACACACTGTGTGGCTCAAAGGAGACTTTCTGATTATCCAACTATTAGCGTGCATTGATGACATTAAAGCATGCTTGTCCATGAACTTTTTACATTTCAGTGATAAAAGACTGAACTCATGATATTTGGGCCAAGTGACACATGTCATAATTTCATAATGGACCTGGGTTCACAGTCCATTGTGGATTGTGGCCTCAAACTCAGTGCACAAACAGAAGCAGTAGCATTTTCAGTCCAGGCAGTTAGCTATAAATATAGAACTAATTTTGAAATCTTAATCCTTGCCTTCATCACTATAGTTTAGACTACTACAATGGCAAGAAAAATTATGTGAAAGTTTTGAAACTTCATGGTTTTCTGAATAAACATGTCTTAAAATGTGATCTGATCTTCATCTAAGGTCAAAGGTATTGACACACATAATGTGTCTAAAAATAATTACACAAATGAATTCTGATCTTTCATGTCTTTATTGAACACACTAATTCAACATTCAAAATGGCAGTGGAAAAAGTATGTGAACCTTTAGAATTAATGACTTCAAAAAAGCTATTTGGAGTCAGGTTTTAGCACAACTGGAGTCTTGTTAAGATAATACGTTTGGAGGTGTGGACTACAGCTACTTTGACAAGTGTTACTTTGATAAAAACCCCTCTGACTTTTGGAGTTTGCTCTGCAAAAGAAGAACTCACTTATGTGAGCCATGCCTCACCAAAAGGAGCTTTCAGAGGTGCTACGATCAAGAATTGTTGCTTTACATAAAGCTGGAAAGGCTTACAAAGTTATATCTACAGTTAGGCAAACAATCTACAACTGGAAAACGCTTTGGGACTGTTGCTACTCTACCAAAAAGTAGGCGCCCAGTCAAAATGACACCAAGAGCACAACAAAGACTTATTAGTGAGGTAAAGAAAAGACCCTGAATGACAGCAAAATATTTGAAAGCATTATAGGAACTTGCTAACATCTCTGTTCATGAGTCTACAATACGTAAAACACTGAACAAGCAGGGTCTCCACAGCAGGACACCACAAAGGAAGCCACTGCTTACTAAAAAGAACATTGCTGCACGGCTGAAGTCTACAAAAGAGCACATTGACACTCCTCAGCAGTATTGGTAAAATGTTTTGTGGTCCTGCTTTGCTGCATCAGGGCCTGACCAGCTGCAATCATTGAGGGGAAGATGAATTCCCAAGTATATCAGACAATTCTTCAGGATAATGTGAGGATGTGTGTACGTCAGCTGAAACTGTAGAAGGTGAGTGACGCAACAAGATAACGACCCAAAACACTGGAGCAAGTCCACAACAGAATGGCTTCAGAAAAACACAATCTACCATTTGGAGTGGCCAAGTCAGAGCCCAGACCTCAACCCAATAGATACAGTGCCTTGCGATACTGTAATTTTTTGTGAAGAATCAACAACAAGTGGGACACAATCATGAAGTGGAACGAAATTTATTGGATATTTCAAACTTTTTTAACAAATAAAAAACTGAAAAATTGGGCGTGCATTGTTGTTGATTCTTCACAAAAAAATACAGTTTCATATCTTTATGTTTGATGCCTGAAATGTGGCAAAAGGTCGCAAAGTTCAAGGTGGCCGAATACTTTCGCAAGGCACTGTACTCTATGAATTGACTTGAAGAGGGTCAAACACATGAGACGTCCAAACAATATGACAGAGCTTAAGCCATTCTGTCAGAAAGAATGGGCTAAAATTCCTCCTCAGCGATGTGCGGGCTGATCCACAGCTACAGGAAGCGCCTGGTTGAGGTTATTGCTGCCAAGGGGGGGCCAACCAGTTATTAATTCTAAGGGTTCACTTACTTTTTCCATTGCCATTTTGAATGTTGAATGAGTGTGTTCAATAAAGACATGAAAAGGACAGGGGCTGTTGTCTGTCCAATCTGTCATTTTGCTGCTTATTTGTCTTTGTAAAGCCTTTTGAGGCAACTGCTGTGATATTGTGCTACAAAAATTAAATTTAAATTATTCTAGTCACATTTTTGTTACTAATACATTATAACATTGCCATAGAATGAATTGTGATATTACATTTTTGCTTTTGATCCAGTGTAGCCCCAGGACGTTTGTGAGTGTGAGATACCTGAGCCGGAGCTGTTCAGGAGGTTGTAGTTCCTTAGTGTGAATGGTTCCAAACAGATTGACCACAAACAACTTGACAGTGGGGTTTGTCTGGCCCGCCTGTAGATGCACAATACTGTCTCAAACAGATGCATGGGATGGAGAATCCAAATTGCCCAGTAGTGAAAGAATGTAAGAGTGTCAGTCTGTCAGTGTCTTTAAGTGTTGGCCCTACAATTCATTTTTGGCTATTGTCCAGGGTGTACTCCATCTCAAGCCCAAATCTGCTGGGATAGTCTCCACCCTCAATGTGATTAAGCAGTAGATAACGAATGAATCCATATTAAAATCTTGACATTGATGTGATTCCTAAATCTGGTGAATGTCTAGTTCTAAAGGAAGACAGTCAGCACTCACAGTGGGGTACGCATACTGTAGTGCCCGGGGGTACGTGCTGCCCGTCAACTGGGGCAGGGCCATGTAGGGGACCAGTGTGTCGTTGATGGTGAAAAAGGCCAGTCTATCTCCGTCAGGTGACCACCAGTGAGCCAAATGACAATGCAGTATCTCCTCTGTAATAAGATTAACGTTAATTACATGTGAGCATGTATAACATGTATGTGACATGATAAGTCAGACCTCAAATAAAAAATATATAAAAAAAACTACTGTCTCCCTTGCTCCATTTTTCATATACTCTTTGTCAAATTAGGTTACACTGGCTCTTGTTGACGCCCGCATAAAGTTCAAAGCTATGCTCTTGGCCTACAAGACCACTACTGGCTCCGCCCCTTATATCTTCACTCACTAATACAGACCTATGTTCCTACAAGATCCCTGCGCTCTGCAAATGAACGTCTGGTGGTACCGTCCCAAAAAGGAAAAGCATCCCTCTTACGTACCTTCTCTGGCTCTGTTCCACATTGGTGGAATGATCTACTGCTGCTACAAGATCAGCAGATTCTGTAGCCATCTTTAAAAAATGCCTGAAAACACATCTCTTCCATCAACACCTGACTGACTGTTCTACTTCCTTTCTATTGATTCCTGCTCTTATAAAAAAACTGTGCTGGGTTTTAACAGACAGTTTTTTGTGCACTTATCCTTTTTGTTCCTTGTGTTGTTAAAATTGCTTCCATTGTTTTCCTCACTTGTAAGTCGCTTTGGATAAAAGCGTCTGCTAAATGACTAAATGCAAATGTAAATGTAAAATATTAACTTGAGAACCCAATTAAATGTGCATTTTCAAAATGCAGCAGAGTAAGCGCCCAGCCACCCTACCTTCATAGAGCCAGTCTGCTAGACCGTTGAACACCACGCCCTCCTGCCCTGAAGACGTGATCCTCAGAGAGTTACTCCTCACGTCCGACTGGTAGTAGATGTTGTTCTCAAAGATGTATATCTGAGGACAGTAACAATCAGAAAAGGTTTTAGGAGGTAAAATGCGTACTTTTAAATAACATGAAAGATACAGTTTTAAGTGGGGTTAACAAATGATCCATGATGTTGGTGATGAATTTTTTGTGCTTTTGTATGGCTTTATCAGTGACCATCTACTACAAAGGCAACCTTAAAACACTTAAAAAGGATCAAAATAACAAGACAAACAAAACAAAAAACAAAACAAAATGGGGCTAATGAAGAAATAAATAAATGCTAAACTTAATATTATCCAAGAATCTTTTGCGGCAATACATTTCTTGGATACAACTATTTTCTTGAAGATATTTTCTGGGTGCTGGGACATACTCCAGTACCCTGCAACTCCTAACGTGACTAAGCGGTGGAAAATTAATGAATGAATGAACATTTTCTGGGTTCCTACTATTTCTGAGAAATGATTTTACTTGTAGTTTATTTTCCAAACATTGCAGTACAACATTTTCTCATTAACTGACATATAATCTATCACAGACCCACATTATTCCTCAATTTGTAATTATTATTTGTAATAATGAAAGGTTTATGTGTAGCCATCACCTGGAATTAGTCATGCTCTGCTATAGTTAAATTCTATTCCACAAACTATAGCAGCCTCGGCACGTTTGTTTCAGGTAATTTCCATGACTATGAAGCTACACTCTAAACTTGCATTTTCCCCAGCTTTTCAACACACTAGTTTTACAAACACACATTAGGGAATCCATTGCAACTCTTTTCTCACCTTGTTTTCATTGGCTATTAGTCACTTGGCTATACCAAACCTATGTCCCATTTACTTTGGGGAAATCTACCTGAAGTGGCTGCTGCCCTTTATAGGATAAAATTTATGGAGTATACAAGGACCAGAGGTCGCATTAACCAAATATTTTCCGTCATTGACGTTTTTTTTTAGCAGGGACGGAAAAATCTGAATGCCATCCGTCATTTTGACGGATTATTCTGAGGGTGATCTATTGTAATTCCTTCTCCTGACCAGTTGGTGGCGAATGCACATATCAATCAGCAATTATCTTGAACCGTCTTACGTCTTTGTCACCCTGCATTCAGTTGCAAAAAGGTCACGGCAGCTGAGTGAGTAGTTTTTTTCAAACCGCCAAAAAGTTCTGATATTGTTAATAAAAGTAAAAAAAGAGGACATGATGCAGTGGAGGGTGAAGAAGGACAAACGGTTAACACTGAGCAGTCACCGACAGCTGTTTCGGGACAAACAAGCAGCAAAATGGAGGTGAAGAAGAGGGAGTGTTCAGTGAGAACAGGAGTTTACGTGGCTGAGGTGGGAAGAAGGAACAATGTTCTGCGACATCTGTAGAAAAGCTAACACAAGTAACGGACTTGTCAGGGGTGCACAACAACAGCGATTGAATTAAGTTCAGTTCATTTTTGTAGGAATCATAGTGTATAATATACTGCGTGCTCTAGAGTTCAATCACAAAATATCCTTTCACTTTTTGTGTAATGTTATCTGTTGTTCTTAAATAAAACAAATAATCTGTCCTCTATGCTCGTCTTGAAATTTCTTGAAACGTGAGTAAAACAAAAAGCCATTATAAGTATTATTAAAATATGAAAATTAAAAAAGACAGGTAATAAAAGACGAGGACGGAAATTTTATGACTCGTCCGTGAAAATGAAGGAGAGTGAGAAAGTCTAGCGCGACCTATGACAAGGACATACTTTTTTTTAAAAGCAAAACATATACATTTGACAAGACAAGACAAGACTTTTATTTTTGTATAGCCCAATATCACAACAACAGCTGCCTAAAAGGGCTTAACAGACTGCACTAGACAACATCCCCTGTCCTTAGACCCTCCCTCGGGTAAGGAAAAACTAAAAAAAAACCCAGCCGGGAAAAAAGAGAAACCTCAGGGAGAACCACACAACGGGGGATCCACTCCCAGGACGGACAGGCCGTGCAGGAATGTGTCCAGGACAGTTGAAAAATACATAGAAATATACAAACATTTTCACAAATAAAAACATTTATGTTGGCAGTGTCCAGTGTCCACTCTGAGTGTGGTTTGAAGGTCAGTTTATTTCAAAGAACAACAACACAATAGAGGAGTCTTCATTTGAGACAAAGTTTTAAGAGCCATGAAAATGTCAATTAGATACGGTGGGGTACTTCATCAAAATAGGTTTTGAGAGGATGTATTTAAAAATGCGGCCTCTAAAAAAAATAATAATAATAAAAAATCTGAATTTAAGGGCCACAGAGGTGACGTCACCGTTGTAACTCAAAGTACCTGAATGTGCTACTTGAATCTATAGAAACATCCTCACTTAGCATTAGCCACATTAGCTGAAGCTTTTAAAAAATGAGGCAGGATTTTTTATTTAAATTGCCAAATGTTTAGATATATGTATAATATATGGGACTTTTTTTCAAAATTGTCTTGTTAAAATTATATTCATAACGGAAGGACCTTCTTTTTTATGGCTTTATCAGTGACCATCTACTAAAGGCAACCTTAAAACACTTAAAAAGGATCAAAATAACAAGACAAATAAAACAAAAAACAAAATGGGGCTAATGAAGGAATAAATAAATGCTAAACTTAATATTATCCAAGAATCCTTTGCGGCAATACATTCTTGGACACAACTATTTTCTAGAAGATATTTTCTGGGTGCTCGGACATGCTCCTGTCACCTGCAACTCCTAACGGGACTAGGACTCTAGATTTTTTTCAAAATTCTCTTGTTAAAATTATATTCATAACAGAAGGACCTGTTTAAAAAACAGACTTATAAATGTGTAACAGTTAACATGATATTTTGTAATGTTTGTCAATGGGAAATAGGCATCTAGGAGCCAGACCTCACAGCTACATGTGATGCTCCCAGTCCTTTGATCTATTGTACTTCTGTTATTTAATATAATATGGAGATAAACAGACACACTACCATTATACCACTTTTTGAAGGCACATATGCATAGCACGGGTTTATGTGAAAGCTAGGAAGAGCCAGGTTGTGACGCACCAGTTGATGGCCCTGTCGTCCCCACGCTGCATGTTGCAACACCGCATTCTGGACCTCTGGAGGGTTCAACTCCCATACTTCCCTACAACACACACATAGATAATATTAACAGGTCTAACATTTGCTATAAGCTGCACAATGAAGCAACTTAGCAGCAGAATCCTACAGAACTGTGTAAGTGTATGTGATTCTTGTCTTTTTGAGCTTAGTGCCGTGTTATTGCTGAGAAACCGCGCTGTGTTTAATACGACTCTGTCACATGGTGCACTGGCGTCTACTCTCACTTGCTCTCGGGCTTCAAACTTCATTTGAGTTGTTTGCAGCCCATCTGGAGGCTTGGCCTGCTGAATTAAATTACTTGAATCAGACGGGTATTTAAGTGTGAGTACCCACCGCAGCAGCGGTCGTGGCGTAAAGACCATAGAGAGTAAAGACCATTGACTCTACCTGCACGCGACTCCAACGACTCCACTTTTTTGTACTTACTGTTTGCACTTGTAATTTATTATTTCTACTTTTTATTCCTTCTTGCATATTTCCTTTTCTGCTCTTTGATGTGTTTTCAAATCCCTACTGTCATTTTAACACGGAAATTATCATCTGTTTCAACCACAATAATCTGCATGTTGTATCACTGTCAATAACTGCCCCTTCTACTTTCCCAATAGGCTTGTGGAACTGCCAGTCTGCTGTGAACAAAGCTGATTTCATTACAGCTTTTGTTCAACATTCTGGTCTTTCAGTTGTAGCACTTACAGAAACATGGATCAAACCAGAACACTCTTGCCAATCCCGCTGCCCTCTCCCATCACACTTTCTTCCACAGTCCTTGCATCACAGGAAGGGGCGGAGGGCCCACTTATCCCTACTGACTCAAAGTTCAAGCACCTTTGTGTGACAACAGTTCCTTTAAGTTTCATGCTGTTACCATCACCCACCCTGTTAAAAGTCATTTTGTAGTTATCTATCGCCCCCCAGGTCAGCTTGGGGCCTTTCTTATAGGTGTTGGATGCGCTTCTTTCATCCTTCCTTGAGGATGGTACTCAGGGAAGGAGACTTCAACATCCACCTTCAAAAGCCACAGGCTGCTAACTTCAATAACCTGACTGCATCATTTGACCTCAAGCAGGTTTCCACATCGGCAACCCACAAGTCTGGTAACCAACTATATCTTATCTACATAAGATACTGCTCCACTCGGCACACTCAGGTCACGCCACTGCACACTTCCAATCATTTCTTTGTAACTCGACCTCGATCTAACTGCTCCAGACACTGCAATTGTTTTACCGTCTGTCACTTTCCGATGCAACCTGCGTACACTCAGTCCCTCCCGTTTTTCCTCTGCTGTCTCTTCTGCACTCCCCTCTTCTGAGGAGCTCTCTCTTTTAAACACAAACAACACCACCGACACTCTGTGCTCCACACTTTCATCCTGCTTGGACAACTTATGCCCTCTTACATCTAGACCAGCCCGTACATCCTCGTCTGCCCCCTGGTTATCCGATGTTCTATGCGATCATCGCGCCAGCCTCCGGTCAGCTGAGAGAAAATGGCGCAAGTCAAAAGATCCTACTAACCTCTGTATCTACCAGTCTCTCCTCTCTACTTTCTCCGCTGATGTCACCTCTGCAAAAACTGACTACTACCATTCTAAGTTAATCAACTCACATGACTCGCACACTCTCTTTAAAACCTTTTCTGCTCTCCTTTGTCCGCCTGCTCCCCACCTTCATCGGATTTAACAGTTGATGTTTTCACGTCTTTCTTTGTAAAGAAAACGACCGCCATCAGCAGTCAGTTCTCTGCGCCACCACCTGTCGAGCTCATTCAGACCCCTGATATGTGTTTGCTCCCTTCTTTTTCACCTCTAACTGAAGCAGACGTTTCCAAGGTGATTGGATCTAACCACCCTGCCCCACCACCTGCCCGCTGGATCCCATCCCCACACATCTCCTTCAACTACAGTCATCGAAGCTCTGAGACTGGCAAAGACAACATCCAAGTCATCTGTACTCATCTTACTGGATCTGTCTGCTGCTTTTGACACTGTTCACATCACATCCTCCTGTCTTCTCTCAGGGCGATGGGTGTCTCTGGAATGGCGTTGCAATGGTTCAAGTCTTACCTCTCGGATAGGTCATTCCGAGTATCCTGGAGAAACGAGGTCTCTGAGTCCCAACATCTCAATACAGGGGTGCCACAGGGCTCAGTGCTTGGACCGCTACTCTTTTCCATATACATGACATCCCTTGGCTCTGTCATCCAGAAGCATGGCTTTTCCTATCACTGCTATGACACTGAACTCCACTTGTCATTTCTACCTGACAATCGGACGGTCTCTGCTCGCGTCTCGGCATGTCTGAGTGACATCTCACTTTGGATGAAGGACCATCACCTGCAGCTGAACCTTGCAAAAACAGAACTGCTTGTGATTCTGGCCAATCCAAAGACCCACCACAACCTCTCCATTCAACTAGGCCCATCAACCATTACACCGTCCAGCACTGCCAGAAATCTGGGAGTGGTAATTGATGATCAGCTAAACTTCACAAGTCATGTCGCCAGCACCACCCGGTCCTGTAGATTCATCCTCTACAACATTAGGAAAATTAGACCTTTCCTATCAGAGCACTCTACGCAAATTCTAGTCCAGGCTCTTGTCTTGTCCAAACTGGATTATTGCAATACTCTACTGGCTGGACTCCCTGCTGCACAACCAAACCTCTGCAGCTGATCCAGAATGAAGTGGTCTTTAATGAACCGAAGAGAGCGCCCGTAACTCCTCTATTCATTAGGTTACACTGGCTCCTGTTGATGCCCGCATCAAGTTCAAAGCTATGCTCTTGGCCTACAAGACCACCACTGGTTCTGCACCCTCATATCTTCACTCACTAATACAGACCTATGTTCCTACCAGATCCCTGCGCTCTGCAAATGAACAACGTCTGGTGGTACCATCCCAAAAAGGTAAAAAATCACTCTCACGTACCTTCTCTGGATCTGTTCCACATTGGTGGAATGATCTACCTGCTGCTACAAGATCAGCAGATTCTGTAGCCATCTTTAAAAAACGCCTGAAAACACATCTCTTCTATCAACACCAAACACTGAATTCTACTTCCTTTCTATCGATTCATTTTCTTCTTCAAAAATTATAAAAATTATATAATTATATAAATTATATAAAAAAAAATAATAATAAAGAAATTCTCTCTTCACTATACTGTGCTGGGTTTAAACTGACTAGTTTTTGGTGCACCAATGCTTTTTGTTGTTAAAATTGCTTCCATTGTTTTCCTCACAATGATAATGCTAAATGACTAAATGTAATGTAAATGTAATGAGCCACATTCAAAGACAGTGGAATAATTCTTACATGAAGACAATAATAACAGGAGCTTACCTAGTGTGTCTGTTGTAAACAATATAGGATGCTGTGTAAGAATGCCTGAACACCTGCAACAAAAGAAAAACAAACATTCATTATTGTGCTTCCGTCACTGCAATACCCAAAGACCAAAGAAAGTAATAAAAGTGAGACAACCTTTATGAGAACTGAAGCCATAGCTTTTCAGAGGTCATTAAAATGTGTTATTACACAATTCATTGAAAAGCCAGATCACAAACAGTTAAATTCTTATTCTTCTTAATGGATTTAACATGGATCCAGCTGCTCCTCGGCGGGAGGTTGGGATAAAATAAGTGGTGGGATAGGTAGATGGAACATGTGGGACAAGGAGGCTAAATTGTGGGTTAGCAGTGTTGGTAAACTATGGGTAATGTATGAGAGGGACATGGCAAGGCTCGAACGGTTAACTCTGACCTAGAAGTTGAAAGTAAGTTCTAAACTTTGCTGTTATGGTGTCCGATGCCAAAAATAATTGTTTATGCCAAAAGTTAACTGGACTACTGCTCTTCTCTGTTCTCTGGACTCCATGAAAAATCAGTTAAACATCTGCAACATACAGAATGCAGCAGGTCGTATTCTGACAAGGAGAAAGAAATTCTCTCATATTGCACCTGTTCTAAAGTCACTGCACTGTCTCCCAGTTCAATCAGAACTGACTTCAAAATTCTTCTAATAGTCTACAAAGCTCTTAATGGCAACGCTCCTCTCTACATTACGCTCTACTGACTCCATATGAGCCAACAAGAGCTCTCCGGTCCTCAGCAGCGGGTCTCTTCGTTGTACCTCATCTTCAGTCCAAAGATGGAACTCACTTCTGGACAGTATAAAAATGCACAAACAATAACTCTTTCTCAAAACACACTTTTTCTCACTTGTTTATTAATGACAACTGTAATACACCTGTTTATGTGGTACATATGTATATTATTTTTTTACTTTTATTGTTGTTTTTTTAATTATTTTACTTTTTCTAAGTTTGTTCTTTGCTAGATTGTTATTTTTTCTTTTTCTGTGTCATTTCTGTAAAGCTCTATAAACACATTTTCTTCTTTAAGTGCAGCATGAATTGAAGCTAGAATCAAATGAAAAAGTCTGAAACCTGATGAATTCAAAATTAAAATATGTGCTACTGGCTAAAAGTTGTGCAGGGCTTGAAAGTATTAAATTGGATGTAAATAGAAAAAAAGTTTCTGGTTACAAACTTCTACTGATTTAAGGTTCCTTGACCAAACTGACTTCAGGTCTGTTGAGTTTTATACTGTAAAGTTATTTATGTTCAACAACTAACCTCAAAAAATTGTGAGAAACTATGTAACGTCCCATTAATTCAATTCAATTCAATCAAGTTGATATTCATCATGTGCTGATTGATATAGTTGGTGGCTTTAGAGACAGTAACCAACGCTTCTCGTCACTCAGGAGGGTGACACGAAGCTTCACGCGTGGGAAAAGGAGAGACTAGGGACGCACTGATCCGATACTCCAACTGGAAACTAGTGGCTACATAAACAACAAAGCTGGATCGAATACATTTATTCAAGTAAATACATGGGTCTAATTTACTTTTTTTTATACACTACTCAATTTTTATTGAGCACACAGCCGACAACACTTTGTGACAGCTCAAATCAGACACAGCGACAGGGGGCGCGCTACATACAGAGCACAGCGGGGTCAGCTAAAAGATCTAAAAAGACGTAGAAGACAGCAAAATATAATCATGATAATGATTAATACAAGTAGGATGAAAGTGCACACCTGAAGAAGGATGTGACTGGTGTGTGGGTGTGTAAATGGAGATAAGGACCACATGGACAACTGCACATCATAATTGACAGCCAGTCAGGAAAGCAACAAAACAAAAGGTAGAGAAGCTGATGTTTGGTGTCTGTGAGACGATGCTTTGATATTAAAAAACTTGTGCCAAGGACATGTCTTGATTTGAATCTTACCTGTTTGACATCGTATGCAAACAGAGCATACTTCAGATCTGCAGACAAGGAGTATTTGGTTGCTTTAAACGCCACCTATAAAAGAACAAACCGCCAACAATGACATCAAATTTGCATCTATTTCAAATATGAAACGTATTTAAAACAGACTTTTTGAAACTTGGATGCATTGTAATATTAAAAGATTGTGTGGAGAGGCTGGAGGTACTGTTGTGTGTTTCTGCAGTAAACAGACAGTTTTCTATAAAATTCCTAGAGTTGTGCTGCAGTTTAATCCAATCAGAGCAGGACTATGTTTTTTTTACATTTGTTTAACAGTCCCTACATGTTCAAATCCAGACCTGTCAGTACCATCACATCACTGGGCACAGTGGCCAAGTCTGGCTAGGGTTTGGATGTAAATACTTTGCTTGGAGCAGTTCAAGATGGATTTTTTGCAAGTTTGTAAATTCTCAAATCTGTGAGAATCCAGCTGCAGCACAAGGTTAATAGAGGCCTTCAGTTTCTCTGCCAGCTTGGTGTCGCTAAGGATGGGACAATATGAGATCATGACGGTATAATAACGGTGAGAAAAGTAAATGATTATTATTGCTATTATTTTCCAGATAAATTGGGATACAGTACAATGAATATTACAGTACATAATATTTAAAAAAAAATAATGAATGAATTCTTTAAAACAAATGACTGTAGTGCCTTTAAGGTGGACCTTTAGATGCTGTTACCGCTCTGTTCTTTTGGAAACATCAACAAGTGACTTTGAGTCTCAGTTCAAATCTGCAGAACAGGAGTTTTCCTTGCTTTTGTCATAGTTTAGCTCAGTTTCTGCCCCATTTGCCTCATAGTCCATTCCTGCTCCATTTTTCACACATTTTTTTGAACACATTTTACTCTCTCCCAGTTTTTCCAGCTCTTCCATCAACTCACTTGTGCTCACAGCTGTTACTCATTACCTATCAAGCTAGTATATATATATACTCACGCTGCCTTCTTCTCCTTCTCCTGCCGGATTTTTCTTCTACATTTGATGAGAGACTTTACAGCATTCTTATTTAGACTGAGATTCTGTTGCTAACCCTTTGGGCTTTGGGCTTCAGCACTGGTTCTGCTCCTGGTAAAAAACACTTTGGCCTTTTGCTCCAGTTGCCTCTGTATTTTTGGGCTTCTGTCAACCTGCTTTTATGCCTTAGCTACCCAGAGACTGAATCTAACTACAGTGCTGTGTGCTGCATTTGAGTCCAATTACACCTGCGTTACAACTTCACTGTCACTGCATGTTTAAGAAGTAGCGCATGTGGCGCGGTGGAGGACCGTTATGAAGACGATGTAGCCACTTGTTCCTCCTGCTACACTTACACCTTTTATACATGGGTTTAATCAGACACCACAGAAAGAGTAGGTGAACTTAAATACACTTCCATTTAGCGCTCAGTGAACCTCATCAAACAAACACCAATGAAAAAACAGCACTGTTCAAACTTGGCCTATCTGTGCTTAGTCCTGCATCAGTCTTTAAAAGTGTCCCATTCCTCCCCTCTAACAGTCTGTGAGGCAATTATCCAATCAAAACATAATCCAAACTAATGCACATGAGTTTAGTCCATGTGAAATGTATCTAACATAAAAGAGCAAGGTTTAAGACCGCATCGCCGGGAGCCCATACACTACACAGGAGACAAATACTCACAGAGCAGAACAGTTGCTCAACAGTGGTGCAGAGACTGGATCCTTTTTTCTGGATATATTGTCCTCTAGACCAGTGGTTCTCAACCTTTTTGAGCCACAAACCCCAATATAACAACTGGTGGTGTTTGGTGAAATGATGTACATGATAACTGACATCTAAACTAATAAACATATACTATCACATCAGAGGTGTGCTCAGAAGTTCACAAATAACCTGGTAGAATAAATAAAAAAAATTCAGAGAATATGAATGATAACACAAAAACTTTGACGATAGTTACTAAAGGTAACCATCCTCACCTGTATCTGTTTACTTGTAATGTGTGTGTGTGTGTGTGTGTGTGTATGTGTGTTTGCGTGTGTGTGTGTGTGTGTGTGTGTATGTGTGTGTGTGTGTATATGTGTTTGCGTGTGTGTATGTGTGTTTGCGTGTGTGTGTGTGTGTGTGTGTGTGTGTGTGTGTGTGTGTGTGTGTGTGTGTGTGTGTGTGAAAAAGGTCAGTGAGTTTCTGGGCTTCTGGTAGACCCTTGCATCTTTAAGCCAGTGCTGCACTGGCGTTTCTAAAAGCAAATAGGACAGAAAAGGGACAAGAAAAGCTATCCAAGAAATTGTGAATGCCAATCAGCAGTGTTCAAATAAAGAAGTGGAAAATGGAAAGGTCAGGTAGATCAACAAAAATTTCACCCACAACTGCCAGAAACATTGTTTGGGAAGCAAAGAAAAACCCACAAATAACTTCAGCTGAAATACTGGACTCTCTGAGAAAAAGTGGTGTGGCTGTTGCAAGATGCACATTAAGGAGGCACCCAAAGAAAAATGGGCTGCTTGGTTGAGTTGCCAAAAGAAAGCCATTACTACGCAAATGCTACAAAGCATACCACTTACAATACGTTAAACAACACAGAGACAAGCCTCAAAGCCTCTTGAACAAAGTTGGAGTGATGAGACCAAAATTTAACTTTTTGGCCACAACCATAAATGTTACTTTTGGAGTAGAGTAAACAATGCCTATGATGAGATGTACAACGTTCCTACTGTGACATAGGGGTGGATCACTGATGTTTTGGGGATGTGTGAGCTACAAAGGCACAGGAAAAGATGAATGCAGCATGTTATCAGAAAATACTGAAGGAAAATTTGCACTCATCAGCCCGGAAGCTGCGCATGGTACGTACTTGGACGTTCCAACATGACAACGATCCAAAGCACAAGGCCAAGTCGACCTGTCATTGGCTACAGCAGCAGAAAGAGAAGGTTCTGGACTGGCCTCAGTCTCCTGACCTTAATATCATTGAGCCACTCTGGGGAGATCTCAAGCATGCAGTTCATGCAAGACAGCCCAAGAATTTAGAAGAGCTGGGGGCTTTTTGCCAATTAGAATGGGTCATCCACAACACTACCACAAAAGACTTCAAGTGTCATTGATGTTAAAGGTGTCAATATACAGTATTAAGAACTGGGGTATGTAAACTTATTATCAGGGTCATTTGGGTAGTTTCTGTCGACATTATGATTTAAAAAGAGTAAACACAATAGTTTGACAATGAAAGGCTTCAGCCAACCACTATGAGTGAAAGAAAGGTTTTTGTGTTATCATTCCATATTCTCTGAAAAATGGTCAAATAAAAATCAAGTTATGAGCACAACTGTAGCACTTTTTTTATTGCATTGAGTACCAAAGTAAAAGAAAGCCAGTCTAATTACAACTAAAAGGTATCTGAGAGTAACTTTATAGCCATTGATATTTAGTGACGATAATAAAATATAAAACATTAAAATACAAGACTGTATGGTTGGCCTGTAACTGTGTAGATACACTTTCTTTTTACTCTGTCATTACTGTAAGAATGCCATGTTGTCTTCTCACATTTTGACATTATTGCTGTGCACAGTCACAAGCTCAACTGAATGCTCAAGCAGAGCTCCAACTAAACTAGGCCTATTAAATTGATGCAGTGAAAAGTGGCAATGTTTTACTTACAGCGCAGTATCTTGCTATTCAGTTTTGAACTTTGAGAACCCCTGATTAGAATTTTCCCCTATGATCCAGTGACCCCCTGAAATAAATATGGCGACCCCCAGGTTGAGAATCACTGCTCTAGCATCAGGCAGCACCCTGTGTACACCTGTTGCTCCAACAGAAACATTAGCCCAATAATGTAATGAATACAATTTTCACTAATGTTTAACTCTAGCTGGTGTCTTTGCAGCTCTTTAGTATATGTTGCATGTTGGTCAGACAGGTGCAGATGTGGAAGGAGCACTACACTAGACGCATGCTTTAAGTTTGAGTATATGCAAATTTATTCTTCCCCCTGGTGGCACAATATACAATTTGTACAAATTTAGGGTGCAGTATACTTATGTATGTATGATTAAAGTCCCCAGCAATTATGACCACTCTCCACACTTGAGGATAAGCCTGTTGCTGTTTATGTATAGTATCATGCAAAGAGTAAGAGCTTTGCTATGTGTTAGCATCTGGGAGACAGCAGTATAGAGCACTTTAGAGAACTCTCGTAGGAGATAATAGGGACAACACAATACAAGCCAGGGCTGTCAGATCAAATGCACATGATCTTATAGTTAATACACTATTATACAACTATTGTGAATATACATGCATGTTCCTCCTCTGCTCTGTCCAGAGTCTATTTCTATTGTGGCAGTGTACTAGCAGTACTGCTGTGTCCAGGATCAGTGTATATCTGTTATTATTATTACACAATAATCGCTGATGGTGGAATTTCCAAAGGTTAGTAAATCCAGTTTGTCTTGTGTACAATGTATATTCTAGTGTTAGTGAGAAAGATGCTTGTTACCAGTGTGTTTTGTGTTTTCCTGCTTAATGTAAAGAATGTTAATTACATTTCAGAATACACAAAGAGTCAAAACTTACGAATATGCTGTTGCTCACAATGACTTCTGTCTCATTCTGGACGACATTAAACTTGACCACATGACCATCTCGGTTTTGGTAAACCACATCAGAATCTATAGATAAATACAATTCAATATTCAAACAGAAATACAAAACAAAAATTAAAATGCAAAGAATAGGACATTAAAGATTCATAGATAAAGCCACAAATATGATCAGAGCAGAACAAAAGCCTTAATTTCAGTTAGTGATTACCATGGTCTTGTGAAGAAGGTCTGGGATATTTAAACATGAATATACTAAAAATGCTAACTAATTGCAATGTAAAGAGGCCACTGGGTAGAACACACACCAAAAAAGCAGGGCAAGGTGGGATTCAATGGACATTTTCAAAATAAATATAGTTCATAATATCAGTAGGACGGGAACAGTTCATCCATCTGAGTGAGATGAACTGGGGTCAGTGGGGGGGGGGTCCCAAGGGAAGGGACAGGAGCACAGATGGGGCCAGCTAAGGTCCAATCATCACATCACATGCCGGATCTGCAAAAGCCATCCTCTGCCTGTAAAGGTACCAGACGAAAAAGCTTCTTATCAGGGAAGTCTGGCTAAGAGGGAAATGAAAATCAAGGTCAACAAATTTGGATGTAAAGGCAGAACAAAAGGGGTTTGAAGCCTTTACCAATCTGTCCAACCAGACTACCAGTGGAGCCAGAATGTGGATTAACTGCCGTCTCAAAACAACGCTAAACAACTTAATATACAGACTGTGTGATTACATCACAGCACAAATACCTGTCTGTATGGATGGTCTTTTCTTTTTCATTTAACTACACGTTTAATATTATTATTATTATTATTATACTATTATTGCACTTTATTGCCATTGGTCATTTGCTTTAAACTGCTTTGGTTATTGCTTTTTCTTGAGTCACATAAGAGATGAGACTTAGTATAGCAGCATTTTCCCAGAACCACTGCTTCAAAAGTTGATTGACAGGGACCATGTGCAGGTACAATAATCATAAAGAGAAGATTCTGTAGCTCTCAAGCTAATTTCCATTCGCAGTCTTTCAGACACATACAAAATACAGTCTACATTATACAACAAAGAACATTTAGGAGTTCATCACTTAATTTTAACAGTAAGACTCCTAACTAAAAAGAGACATAAAAATTAACCAATAAAATTAGCCACTAAAATATAAAGTTTCATCAATGTGCATAAATGGCTATAGCCACTAAACTATTGTTAAATTATTAATTCATCACTGTACATACAGTTGTGTTCATATGTATGTTGGCAGAATTTGTCTTTTTTTTGGGCCATTTTCCATAGAATATGAATGATAACACAAAACCACATAGGTAGTGGTTGGGTGAAGCCATTTATTGTCAAACAATTGTGTTTACTCTCTTTAAATCATAATCCAATCCACTTTATTTATATAGCACATTTTATAAAGTTCCCAAAGTGCGTAACTCCTCTCTTCATTAGGTTATACTGCCGGTTGACACCCGCATTAAGTTCAAAGCTATGCTCTTGGCCTACAAGACCACTACTGGCTCCGCACCTTCATATCTTCACTCACTAATACAGACCTACGTTCCTACCAGATCCCTGCGCTCTGCAAATGAACAACGTCTGGTGGTACCGTCCCAAAAAGGTAAAAAATCACTCTCACGTACCTTCTCTGGATCTGTTCCACTTTGGTGATCTACTGCTGCTACAAGATCAGCAGATTCTGTAGCCATCTTTATAAAACGCCTGAAAACACATCTCTTCCGTCAACACCTGACTGACAAACACTGAATTCTACTTCCGTTCTATCGATTCCTTCTCATTAAAAAAATAAATAAAATAAAAAAATCTCTCCTATCCTTAGCTTTGTATACTGTGCTGGGTTTAAACTGACTAGTTTTTTGTGCACTTATGCTTTTTGCTACCTTGTGTTGTTAAAATTGCTTCCATTGTTTTCCTCATTTGTAAGTCACTTTGGATAAAGGTGTCTGTTAAATGACTAAATGTAATGTAAATGTTGCACAGAATAAATATAAAAGACAATAATTAAGTACTAGTTTTTATTAAAATTGTTAAAACCAATAATCTCACAGGTGTGTAGATTTGAGGTCCGAAATATACAGTGGGGCCAGTCCATTCCACTATTTAAAAATAAACCATAAAATCTTAAAGGGAGGCCAGAACGGGGGTGATGTGTTTGTTTTTTGGTTCCTGTTAAAAGACGAGCCGCAGCGTTCTGAACTCACTGTAAGCGTGAGAGGGCATTCAGATTTATTCCAGTGTAACGTAATGAACATTACAGTAGTCCAGATGGGTCAAAATAAAAGTGTGCATTACTAGTTCAAAATCCTTAAAATAAAAATAGCATAATTTTAGATAAAAACCAAAAGTGATAAAAGCCTGATTTCACAACAGTGTTTATTTGCTTATCAAGTTTAAAATCACTGTCTATGGTGACGCCAAGGCAGGTGGCTGTAGGACGTGCATAGTGTGTCAGTGGGCCTAAGTCTGGAGCTGTGCCAGCACCAAACAGAATTATTTCAGTCTTGCCCTCGTTCAAGTTCAAAAAATTATGACCCAACCAAGCCTTGATGTCACTTAAGCACTCAAGTAGGGGTGTCAGGGAGCCGCTGTAATTTTTTCTGAGAGGAAGATAGATTTGACAGTCATCAGCGTAAAAGTGATAGTAGATGCCATGCTTTTAAATATTAGACCCAGAGAAAGGAGATAAAGGGCAAAAAGGATGGGCCCAAGAATAGATCCTTGGGGGACTCCGCAGACTAAAGGAGTAGTGGGCAAAGTGGAGTCCCCCAGTTTAATGGCATGGCATCTCCCTGAAGGATATGACTGGAACCATTTCCAGTGTATTGATGTGTGGGTGGGAGTGTTTTGGTGTGTGTTCTTGGGCTCCTGACAGACCCTTGCATCTTTCATCCAGTGCTGCACTGACGTTTCTGTATTCTGTAAGTAAGTAATCTAAGTGAGTAATGGGAAAAGCAAAATAATTGTCGAAGGATCTGCTGGAAAAAGTAACTGAATTGTATAAAACATGAAAGGTGTTATGGTTTAACCCAGTGTGGGTTGTCTTGTGTCCCTAGTCTTTGTCTCCCTCGTGTGGTTATTTTTAGGTCAAGCTGGTGGGCGTGGTGCGAGCAGGTGCAGGCAGAAGCAGCTGTCTCTCATTTTCTCATCAGACACAAGATAAAACCTCCAAGTTTCCCTCCACTCATCGCCATATTATTCCATCTATTCAGGGTCTCACCTGCCTGCCTGCGGACTCTGTTGCCAGGACTAAGCCACGCTACGACCACGGCTGATCCTTCACCTCATTCTCTGTTCAATAAAACTCTCTTCTATATTATCACACGTCTGTGTCTGCTTTGGGGTCTTGCCTTCGGCTCCTTAACAAAAGGGATATAAAAAGATATCCAAGGAATTAAGAACTCCAATCAGCAGTGTTGAAACTCTAATTAAGAAGTGGAATTCTGTTGAAACCAAGGTCAGGGAGACCAACAAAAATTTCAGCCACAACTGGCAGAAAAAGTGTTCGGGGTGCAAAGAAAAACCCACAAATAACTTCAGCTGAAATACAGCAAGATTTGGGAGTTTCCAAACTCAGGTAAATCTACACTGTGTGCACAATTATTAGGCAGTCGTATTTTTGAGGATTAATTTTGTTATTGTACACACTACAGTGCTCTTGGTCAATCCAAAATGTTAACAAACCCTCAAACAGTGGTCTCTTAAACCTTTTTTTCAAGATGTCCTGGATGACTGAGAACCTTCACAGAAAAATCCTCAAACCTGAACATTATTTTATTTATGAACTGTGGGGGAGAGCGGGATGTTAAAAAAGCACTTCTGGTCTACAAGTCTCTTAATGGTTTAGCACCAAAATATATTTCTGACATCCTAGTTGCTTAAGAACCTCCTCGGACTCTGGGACAGGCCTTCTGCTCGTGCCCAGAGTTAGAAGTAAACATGGGGAAGCAGCGTTTAAGTTTCATGCAGCAAAAATCTGGAACAGCCTCCCAGATGAAGTAAAACAAGCCTCAACTTTAAAAATGTTCAAGGGGAGGATAAAAACATTCCTCTATAGCTCTGCCCATATTACAACTGAAAGTGTTTTTTATCTGCACTCTTCTTTTAAAATGTTTTTATTTTTCTCATGTTTCTAAATCTTGTAAATTGTCTTTTATTTCTGTAAAGCACTTTGAGTTACCCAGTGTATGAATTGTGCTATATAAATAAAATTGCCTTGTGCCAGGATGTTTTGAGCAGGGATTGAACCGCCCACCCGCCGGTCAAAGGACGGCCACTCTACCACTGAGCTACTGCTGTTTTTAAGTAGTAAAAGTGAAGTTTTGGCTTTCTTAAGAGAATATCTACATGTACACCATTATTAGGCAACTATTAGTGTGCAGAATTGTCATGCAACTAAATGAAAAACAAATATTTTACCATCTCACTTGTTTATTTTCAACTGTTAAAGTGAGAATAATAAAAAAACTCAAAATTTAGAAATAAACATTTCTGAAATTTCAAAAAAACAAAACTCAGTGACCAATATAGCCACTTTTCTTTTCGATAACAGTCACAAGCCTTCCATTCACGGAGTCAGTCAGTTTCTTGATCTGGTCAGAAACAACTTTTTGTGCAGCCGCAACCACAGACACTGAGAGTTCTACTGTTTACATTCACTGTAAATTTCCTGCTTACGAAGGGCCCAAAAGTTCTCAATAGGGTTTAAGTCAGGTGAAGCCTTTACTGGCCAGCCACGCAGTGGAGAACTGATGCATGTGATGGAGCGTGGAGAGTGTCTTGCATAAAAATCAAAGTCTTCTTGAAAGATGCAGACTTTTTCCTGGACCACTGCTTGAAGAAAGTGTTTTCTAAAAATTGTCAGTAGGTCTGAGAGTTGATTTTGAGTCCATTTTAAACCCAAAAAGGTCCAACTAGCTCATCTTTAATAATACCTGCCCATACCAGTACCACACCTCCACCTTGCTGGCGTCTGAGTCGAAGTGGAGCTCTGTGTCCGTTACTGATCCAACCACGGGCCCATCCATCTGGTCCGTCAAGAGTCACTCTCATCTCATTAGTCACAAAACCTTTGAAAAATCTGTCTTCAGATATTTTTTGGCCCATTCTTGACATTTCAACATATGTGTCTTGTTCAGAGGTGGTCGGGTTTTAGCCTTTCTTACCTTGTCCATGTCTCTGAGACTGAACACCTCCTTGACACTACTTCTTGACACTCCAGGGAGGTTGCAGTTGTGGAATACGGCAGCAGTGGAGGATAGTGGGTTCCTGGTAGCTTCACGTTTGATTCTTCACAAATCTTTGGCGGTTAATTAGCGTCTTTTCTTCTTGACACGTTTCTTGCGAACCTGTTGACTATTTACTACAAAACGTTTGATGGTTTTGTGATCACACCCCAATATCTTAGTTATTTCAAGAGTGCTGCATCCCTGTGAAAGAGTTTTTTACAATTTTTGACTTTTCATAGTCAGTTTAATCTCTTTTTTGGACCATTTTTCCTGAGGAGAAGAATCTGCCTAATAATTATGCACACCTTGATATAAGGTGTTGATCTCTTTAGGCCACACCCTCCCTTGTTCCACAAATACACATCACCTGATATGCATTAAATCCAATAAGGATTCCAGTTTATACAGCTTGGAGTTGGAAATTATGGATAAAATGATGATATGGTCACCTATAATCACCTAACAAGTTTCCGACAGAAGGCGCCTCCCTTTTGCAAATACTTTCAACGGGAGCCTTCCCAGTTGGTTCTGTGATACAGGCTATGTCATGTGAGCATTTCTATCTGGCGGAGTCAGGTTACAATAAGGAGGCACTTGGGCTGCATGCTCGAGTTGCCAGAAGAAAGCCATTACTACGCAAATGCCACAAAGCATCCCGATTACAATACGCCAAACAGCACAGAGACAAGCCTCACCTTCTGGAACAAAGTCATCCTGGAGGGATGAGATCAAAATTTAACATTTTGGCCACAACCATAAAAGTTACATTTGGAGAGGCCAACAAGTTCTATGATGAAATGTACACCATTCCTACTGTGAAACATGGAGGTGAATTGCTGATGTTTTGGAGATGTGGAAGCTACAAAGGCACAGAAAAATTGATGGCAAGATGAATGCAGCATGTTATCAGAAAATACGGGAGGAAAATTTGTACGCACAGCCAAACACGAGCACATTGATGCGTACCCATGCAGGTTAATAGTGGTTCTAAACACACTTCTCTTCCTGAGGCTGAGAGCATATAGCCTCATACTTCCACAACAGATCAGGTATTGGCCAGTGCTCTGAACTGTGTCCTCATTTTGTAAAGAAGCTGGTCTGGACAGGGCTGTAACTTGGTAAAAAACTATCACTGTCACTGGCTACAGCTGTGACAATACTCTTCACTCACAGATCAAGGTAAAGTCCGCTGAATGTGTCTCTTGAATAGTTTAACAGATGATAGTGAGAGAAAAAGCAACATGTTACGCATGATGCTGAGTTCATGTGCACTGTGTAAAATCTAGTGCTATGAACATATGCATTGTTTAGTTTAGAAAATATTGCTACAATATAGTATCCTGTGGAAAATGTATTTATTTATAGATTTGTCAACAAGGAAGCCACGTTGGTGCCGCTGGTTAACATGGCCAGCAGTAGAGCGGATACCAGAGCAAATTCATTGTTTTTATACTTTGCTGGCTATTCAGAAACCGAGGTGAGAGCAGAAATAAACTGACTCTCGGTAGCAGTGTCCGCCATGTTGAATGTTGGACTAGCCGCTGTTGGTACCAGATTGGCTCGGGTGGTCAGATCAGATTGTGTGGCCCTGCTAAATGATGACGTTGTAGAATGTGATTGGTTGGAAAATCGAGAGGAAAAAACGTGACTAGATGTACGTCATATGGACACAGAAGTTTTATCCAAAGCTCATTTGAACAGTTCAAACTAATTTGAGTTGTTTTAGCAATCAAAGCTTGTTCTACCCTTGTACATTTTAGAAAACGTATATACACAGTTATGTAAAGCCAAATTTTTTTTATTTTATTAAAATAGACATAAATATTCAGTATTTATTGCAGGAAGTTAGTCAGTTCGGTTTTATCTGAGTCTTGCACCATACCATACTGGATAAAAGAAATCTGAGATGGATAGCACAAGGCTTTCAAAAGAACAATAAGACTGTACACTTTACACTGCACCCACACCGCCCATTCTGCAGCAGTTACACTTCCATTCTAGTCAATGAAAGCAGGCTAAGGCCTAGTCCACACGGACACGGGTATTTTTATAACCGGGACTTCGGGTCACTGAAACCGAACATTTTTGAAAACCCCTGCCAGGGTGAGGATTTTCAGAAACGCCGGTTGCAGCGACAGTAAAACCGGCGTTTTTGTCTTGGCGACGTCAGAGTGTGCGCCGCTATCCGCTGGTCTGATTGGCCAACATGCACAGGAGCAGGAACAGGACTGACGGCAGGACTGGAAGGATCTGAGACGAACAAAGGAACAGGTAAGTAATTCGAAATACAATTGATCATTAGAAAGCTAGACGTATGACTGACTGTAGTAAGTGTTACGATCTGGCATCGAGGAGCAGGCTGCGGTGCTTCTTCACCCTGTTGATTTCACCTCGCTCTGCCTGCGCTCCCGCACACCTGTTTCCCATCTGCAAATCTGTAGGGGCGGGGGAGCCGGGGGCGGAGGCCGCGGCCAACTGTGCAGAGTCCTGAGCCACCGTGACAGCCTGCTGGTGTGGCATGCTCTTGACAGCGCTTGATAGCGGGTTTTTGCGTTTTCATGCGAGCGTTTGTGGACGGGATTTTTTTTTAAAACGCAGGAGGAAAAACTCCGGTTATAAAAATACACGTGTCCGTGTGGACTAGGCCTAAGTTACTGCTGCAGTGCGCGGCGCTTCGCCAGAGATATGAGATGGCACTGCCAATTCACATCAATCTGCACCGATCAGATCATACCAGACCGGAAACCAAACGTGCACAACATCCAGATTTTCAAAGTAATACAAAACTTAGCGGATAATAAATATATTAGATATATTATACTGTAAATAAATATTTTAATATTTGTTTATTTACACAATTAAGCATTAAATGCAAAAAGATATGCAAAAACAAAACTTTTTGTGCCTAATGTATTGAGAATAAACCCCTGAAGTGATGTTTATTTGAACAACAAAGTGATATCAAACTAAACTTGTTTTCTGCTCCTTCTCCTGAAAAGAAAAACACTTGTTTTAGATCGGCACATGTCTTTATCAATGGCTTTTATCACACCATCTTGTTCTATCTGCTCATGCTCTTCTGAGCTGCTCGGAGCTCCGCTCAGCTGCACAGTGGATCTGAAACACATCCAGAGGGCAAGGGTCTGCTACGTGGTTTTCTGGTGCTCTGCTGCACTGCACAAATGTGTGTAGTGGAAATTGGGGGTAAGACTGACAATGTGTGCTGGTCCCAACTCTGTTGTCACTGCAAACTATTAGCCAAATTTAGAGAAAGTAGAGCTGTTCCTTACAAAGTAGGGTTGATGCTGTGGCTACAAATCAGATCAGGTTGTTTTCCGTACATGGCTTGTTAGTGGTTAAATGATGACATGCGACTATACATGTCATCACGGGCCCATTCTGACCCCCAGATAACACCTGACTGCAGCCACTGCATAGTAATGACAATCAAATTTGTCTTTTAACTGTGTGAATGATGTGGTCGATAAGCGGACCTTTTAAAACAAATGATGCCTGTCTGATGCCCATCGGCTAACAAATGGTTTAAAGAGGTTCGTTTCAAAGGTAGGCATTAGCAGAAAACTATAAACATAAAGTTGTAAGCTACTAACAAATCACATTTGTTTACATCCTCTGCCATTGCTGCCCTTATCTTCTCACGAATACTGACCCAAACTGTGACAGTTGCATCTTTTAAGTCTCACCTGCATTCACGCAAGCTGCAGGAGTGTTCTGAGTGAGTTTAATGGACAAATAATTTCATGTATTACTGCTATTTAATTTATTTAATTACAAAATAGCTTCAAAGACTACTACTGCCATTGTACAGACCCTGGATCACCTTTTGTCTGACCACTTACTTTTGTCTGTGAGCTAGATGCATTTAGATAAAAAAAAAAAAAGTGTTTGATTTTTATTTTAGCGGGTGGGTTCACCTGCGGGAGTATGTGGTGCAGGGAGACACATACATTTTTCCAGCCCAACAGGGTCAGCACTTCCTTAAGGTGTTTGGTTGTGGTTGATGATAAAGCTGGAAAATGGGCGTGCTCCACACAGTGTGCTATAAATCCGATGTGCACCGTGTGTATGATGAGTGCAGGTCCATGTAGACTGGCGTGGTCTGGGCCTGAATTTACTGCTTAACCTGCAGCTGGCAATGTTCTGGCTGTAATTCAAACAAGTCTATAATGGAAATAGCTTCCTTGACAAGCCCTTCTCATTTTCTCTACATAGCTTTGTTCCAATGGAGTTCTCCTAAATTAAGATCACTTGGGAGCCCTCCATCACACTTCAGCAGCACGCAGCAGCCTGTGAGAGTGAAACACAGCAACAGGCGGATTTATGACCAACCCAAACTGTCTAAGTCACATCCAAGCACTTAAGATCTGACAGAGATGTAAGAAATAATCAAAAGTAGAGCTGGATATACAACATCTGAATAAATTTATTTAAAAGTAGGGATGTAACGATTAACCGTTAAGCCGGTTGAGATGTTAATTTAATTGCAATTCATGTTTTGAACAACAGGGGCCGCTCTATTTACAGCAAACTCACTTTTAACAAGTTGTTGAAAACCATTTCTAGCACGGTGACGATAAGTGCGGATGTTGATATTGAGGAATCCTTATTCAAAGCAGAGGAGTGGCAGCATAAATAGATTCACTTTAGCAAAAGGCGTTCAGCCATTGAGAGTAATGACCAGAAGTTTCCAACTTAAGGTCCACGGACCAAATCCATGTCCTTTTGTGAAGTATTCTGGTCCTCACATAAATTATTGCTCTTAATTCAATCTTGTTATTAATAAATAATAGGTTAAAATGCATAAAAAATTTACGATAAAGTGCTACTGTTTTTGGGAAACGGATGAGACCAGTGTTTGTTAATGGGTTGGAGCTAAACCTTTTTGGCCACAACCATAAACGTTTGTCAACAAGTCCTATGATGAAAGGTACACCATTCCTACTGTGAAAACATGGAGGTGGATCACTGATGTTTTGAAGATGTGTGAGCTACAAAGGCACAGGAAACTTGCCATGTGAAGGTTCTGGACTGGCCATCTCAGTCTCCTGACCTCAATATCAATGAGTCACTCTGAGGAGATCTCAAACGTGCAGTTCATGCAAGACAGCCCAAGAATTTACAGGAAATGGAGGCTTTTTGCCAAGAAGAATGGTCAGGTTTACCATCTGAGAAAATAAAGAGCCTCATCCACAACTACCAAAAAGACTTCCAGCTGTCATTGATGTTAAAGATGGCAATACACAGTATTAAGAACTGGAGTATTAAAACTTTTGATCAGGGTCATTTGGGTAGATTCTGTTGTCATAATGATTTAAAAAGAGTAAACGCAGTTGTTTGACAATAAATGGCTTCACCCAACCACTAACTATGAGTGAAAGAAAAGTCTTTGTTATTATTCATATTCTCTGAAAAATACAAAAAAATAAAGTGGTACTACTTAAAGCAAAGACCTTAACAACAATAAATTCCTCTGAAAAAACTTAAACAACATTTTGAGTCTACTATATACTATCTAACTTATCCAACTGGAAGGAATTCAGCAGATTCATTTTATATATAAGAGGTTCAGAAGACAGAACTTTCAGACATTAGTACATTTTCAAATTCCAAATTAGGGCTGGGCGCTATACCAATATTTAAGATATATCAATATGTAACTGACGCATTTTCATTTCTATTAATTTTCGATACATAATTAAGAGCATGATTAAGATAATTAAGCTAAAGGTTAAAGTATAAAGTTATAAGGAAAAGGACAGACGATCACCAAAGCTAATCCCTCTCTCGGTACTCAGCCAACGAGGTTAGTTATTTTTGTCTGTTTTATTTTATAGAAATTAATGTAATTGTCAATTGTCTTTATTTTCGTTAATTCTTGTTTTATCTGTGTGTTTCATCAGTTTTCACCATAGATTGTAAATAAACATGGATGTTATCCGCCCATTGGTCCCCTATTCACTGATAATGTCATTATCACAGGGCAATAAAATGGCGGTTACATCCAGGCTTTTCGGCTTTTACTCCATAGTAAAACAATAGTTTTTAGATAGCATAAACGGACATATTAATCAAAAATTCACTTAATTTTTTTCATTTAGCTGACGCTTTTATCCAAAGCGACTTACATTGTTCTAATGTTATTACCAGTGTTACAGCCACTGGAGTCAAGGTGGGTTAAGTGTCTTGCCCAAGGACACAATGACAGTATGAACTGTGGGGAGAGCGGGAATCGAACCACCTACCTTCCGGTTGAAGGACGACCACTCTACCCACTGAGCTACTGCCGCCCCGTTTATATGTTTCTATTGAAAGACCGTTGCTAATAAATTCATCAGTTGAGGAAACCACTTGTGTCTGAGGTAGCTGGGGGAATTACACAATATATTTTTTGAAGATATGGGATGAGCCTATATCGTAATATTGATTATTACGCTGTCTATTGAGCTGCTGTGCTTATTTACCTCCACATCTCCGACTCACTCTCTGTCCCGCCCCTGTTCCCTCTGAGCAGCAGCAGAAGCTCGGTTCTTCTTCGTCTGTAAACTACTCAAGCATCTGAAACAGTTATTTCTGTTTATTTCAACATCTGTTATTGTGTCGTCTGGTAACTGATGTGAGAAGAGGGCTTGACAAGAGCACTGCTCTCCTTAGGTGAGTGAACAATAGGCTACTAGACCTTGCACTTACAGTTGCCTATATTCTCTGACTCTTAAGGCAAGGCCAGGCAAGGCAAGGCAAGGCAATTTTATTTATATAGCACAATTCATACACTGGGTAACTCAAAGTGCTTGACAGGAATAAAAGACAATTTACAAGATTTATATTAAGAAACATAAAAAAAATTAAAAAACATTTTAAAAAGAAGAGTGCAGATAAAAGAAAAAACACTTTAATAAAAGAAAAAAAAAAAAAAAAAAAAAAAGCCCCTCCTTGAACCGCAACCTTATCGTGGTGGAGGGGTTTGAGTGCCCGAATGATCCTAGGAGCTATGTTGTCAGGGGCTATATGCCCCCGGTAGGGTCTCCCAAGGCAAACAGGTCCTAGGTGACGGGCCAGACAAAGAGCGGTTCAGAACCCTTTATGAAGACAAAAAAATCAAGGACCGTGACATCGCCCGGTATGGCGCAGCCGGGGCCCCACCCTGGAGCCAGGCCCGGGGTTGGGGCTCGCATGCGAGCGTCTGGTGGCCGTGTCTTTCCCCACGGGGCCCGGCCGGGCTCAGCCCGAAGGAGCGACGTGGGGCCGACCTCCCGTGGGCCCACCACCTGCGGGAGGAACCGTAAGGGGTCGGTGCAAAGTGGATTGGGTGGCAGCCGAAGGCAGAGGCCTCGACGACCCAATCCCCGGACACGGAATCTGGCGCTAGGGACATGGAATGTCACCTCGCTGGCGGGGAAGGAGCCTGAGCTTGTGCGGGAGGTTGAGAGATACCGACTAGAGATAGTCGGGCTCACCTCCACGCACAGCTCGGGCTCTGGAACCCAAATCCTCGAGAGAGGCTGGACTCTCCACTACTCTGGAGTTGCCTGCGGTGAGAGGCGGCGGGCTGGTGTGGGCTTGCTCGTAGCCCCCCAGCTTAGCCACCATGTGTTGGAGTTCACCCGGTGAACGAGGGTCGCTTCCCTGCGCCTTCGGGTCGGGATAGGTCTCTCACTGTTGTTTGTGTTTACGGGCCAAATGGCAGTGCAGAGTACCCGGCCTTCTTGGAGTCTCTGGGAGGGGTGCTGGAAAGTGCTCCGACTGGGGACTCCGTGCTCTACTGGGGACTTCAACGCTCACGTGGGCAGCGACAGTGACACCTGGAGGGGCGTGATTGGGAGGAACGGCCCCCTGATCTGAACCCGAGTGGTGTTCTGGACTTCTGTGCTAGCAACAGTTTGTCCATAACGAACACCATGTTCAAGCATAAGGGTGTCCATCAGTGCACGTGGCACCAGGACACCCTAGGTCGGAGATCGATGATCAACTTTGTAGTTGTTTCATCTGACCTCCGGCCGTATGTCTTGGACACTCGGGTGAAGAGAGGGGCGAGCTGTCAACTGATCACCACCTGGTGGTGAGTTGGATCCGATGGCGGGAGAAAGCTGGACAGACTCGGCAGGCCCAAGCGTAGCTGTGAGGGTCTGTTGGGAGCGTTGGCAGAGCCCCTGTCAGAAAGACCTTTAACTCCCACCTCCGGCAGAGCTTCGACCAGATCCGAGGGAGGTTGGAGACATTGAGTCCGAGTGGACCATGTTCTCCACCTCCATTGTCGAGGCGGCCACTCGAAGCTGTGGCCGTAAAGTCTCCGGTGCCTGTCGTGGCGGCAACCCGAACCCGGTGGTGGACACCGGAAGTAAGGGATGCCATGCTGAAGAAGGAGACCTACCGAGCCTGGTTGGCCCGTGGGACTCCTGAGGCAGCTGATAGGTACCGGCAGGCCAAGCGGACTGCAGCCCGGTGGTCGTGGAGGCTAAAACTCGGGTCTGGGAGGAGTTCGGTGAGGCCATGGAGAAAGACTATCGGTCGGCCTCGAAGAAATTCTGGCAAACCGTCCGGCGCCTCAGGAGGGGGAAGCAGTGCCCTGCCAACACTGTTTACAGTAGAGGTGGGAACCTGCTGACTTCAACTGGGGATATTGTTGGACGGTGGAAGGAATACTGAGGATCTCCTCAACCCCACCGACACGTCTTCCACTGAGGAAGCAGAGGCCGAGGGCTCGGAGGTGGACTCGTCCATCACCCAGGCTGAAGTCACTGAGGTAGTTGGGAAGCTCCTCAGTGGCAAGGCACCGGGGGTGGATGAGATACGCCCTGAGTACCTCAAGTCTCTGGATGTTGTAGGGCTGTCTTGGTTGACACGCCTCTGCAACATCGCGTGGTACCTCTGGACTGGCAGACCGGGGTGGTGGTCCCTCTTTTCAAGAAGGGGGACCGGAGGGTGTGTTCCAATTACAGAGGGATCACACTCCTCAGCCTCCCCGGGAAAGTCTATGCCAGGGTACTGGAGAGGAGAATGCGACCGATAGTTGAACCTCGGATTCAGGAGGAACAATGCGGCTGGTCGTGGAACAGTGGACCAGCTCTATACCCTCTCCAGGGTGCTGGAGGGTTTATGGGAGTTTGCCCAACCAGTCCACATGTGTTTTGTGGATCTGGAGAAGGCATTCGACTGTGTCCTCGTGGCGCCCTGTGGGGTGCTCTGGGAGTATGGGGTCCGGGGCCCTTTGCTAAGGGCTGTCCGGTCCCTGTACGACGAGCAGGAGCTTGGTTCGCATTGCCGGCAGTAAGTCAGACCTGTTCCCAGTGCACGTTGGACTCCGGCAGGGCTGCCCTTTGTCACCGGTCCTGTTCATTATCTTTATGGACAGGATTTCTAGGTGCAGCCAGGGGCCGGAGGGAGTCTGGTTTGGGGACCACAGGATCTCGTCTCTGCTTTTTGCAGATGATGTTGTCCTGTTGGCTCCATCAAGCCAGGACCTTCAGCGTGCACTGGGACGGTTTGCAGCCGAGTGTGAAGCGGCTGGGATGAGGATCAGCACCTCCAAGTCTGAGACCATGGTTCTCAGTCGGAAAAGGGTGGCTTGTCCCCTTCAGGTTGGTGGGGAGATCCTGCCTCAAGTGGAGGAGTTCAAGTATCTTGGGGTCTTGTTCACGAGTGAGGGAAGGAGGGAACGTGAGATTGACAGACGGATCGGTGCAGCTTCTGCAGTGATGCGGTCGATGTACCGGTCTGTTGTGGTGAAGAAGGAGCTGAGCTGTAAGGCAAAGCTCTCGATTTACCGGTCAATCTACGTTCCTACTTCACCTATGGTCATGAGCTTTGGGTCATGACCGAAAGAACAAGATCCCGGATACAAGCGGCCGAAATGGGCTTTCTCCGCAGGGTGGCGGGGCGCTCCCTTAGAGATAAGGTGAGGAGCTCAAAGTAGAACCGCTGCTCCTCCACATCGAGAGGAGCCAGCTGAGGTGGCTCGGGCATCTGTTTCGGATGCCTCCTGGACGCCTCCCTAGGGAGGTGTTTCGGGCATGTCCCACCGGGAGGAGACCCCGGGGAAGACCTAGGACACGCTGGAGGGACTATGTCTCTCGGCTGGCCTGGGAACGCCTCGGTATCCCCCCGGAAGAGCTAGAGGAAGTGTTTGGGGAGAGGGAAGTCTGGGCGTCTCTGCTTAGACTGCTGCCCCCGCGACCCGGCCCCGGATAAGCGGTAGAAGATGGATGGATGGATGGAAAAGAAAAAACACTTTAGGTTGTGGTGTAGGCGGAGCTAAAGAGGAAGGTTTTCAACCTCCCCTTGAACATTGTTAAAGTTGAGGCTTGTTTTACTTCATCTGGGAGGTTGTTCCAGGTTTTTGCTGCATGAAACTTAAACGCTGCTTCACCTTGTTTAGTTCTAACTCTGGGCACGAGCAGAAGGCCTGTCCCAGATGTTCTCAGGGGGTACTCACACTAGCCAGTTTGAACCGTGCCCGAGTGCGTTTGACCACCAAAGCGCGGTTCGTTTGACTAGTGTGAGTGCTCCGAACCGTGCCCGGGCGAGGCTTGATTAGCCGGCCCTGGCCCGCTTGGAAGAGGTGGGCCAAAGCACGGTTCAGTTGGACTCGGGCGCGGTTCGCATGTAGTGTGAGCGCTAACTGTGCTGGAGCATGGAACAGGACGCGTGACGTCACGGTTTTGCGACGCTCCAAAACCAACATGGCGGGGAAAATGTAGTCCGTAATCAAAGCTGCAAAGTCCTTGCTGCACTTCAGCTGGTACCTTGCAAACCTCCTCATACGAGCAGCACGATTACGTGAAAATTTTCGCGCCACTAAGGCGAAACATCTGTTTAATAAACAGGCTGTGAGAGGGCTGGGGACCACCGTGGACCAAACGACACAAAATTATCCACAAAGAAAACAGAGCGATGGACTTCATTGTGTTCAGAGAGCGCCGCTCTCCCTGTTTATTCTAACCGTCGCACCATAATGACGTAAGCGTGCTCCGGCACGAATGCTGAAACCCTATGTGAGTGCAGACCAGAGGGGGAGTGGGGAGGGGGGACAATCGTACTCGGGCCCGGTTCATGGCAACCGTGCCTAGTGTGAGTACACCCTCAGAGTCCGAGGAGGTTCATAAGCAACTAGCATGTTAGAGATATATTCTGGTGCTAAACCATTTAGAGACTTGTAAACCAGAAGTGGTGTTTTAAAGTCTATTCTCTGAGCAACAGGAAGCCAGTGCAGAGATTTTAAAACTGGCGTAATGTGGTTGTACTTCCTGGTTTTGGTTAGAACCCGAGCAGCCGCGTTCTGAATAAGCTGCAGCTGTCTTAACCCTCGTTTTGAGAGACCAGTGAGCAGGCCGTTACAGTAATCTAACCTGCTGGAGATAAAAGCATGGATAAGTTTCTCTAAGTCTGGTTGAGACATCATCCCTTTGACTCTGGAAATGTTTTTAAGGTGATTAAATGCAGATGATGTAATTGACATAATGTGACTGTGGATGACCCCTAGACCATGATGACCCCTAGATTTCTAACCTGTTTTTTAGATTTTAGAGAAAGAGACTCGAGGTGACTGCTGATACTTTCTCTTTGTTTCTGTGGCCCAAAGATGATTAGTTCAGTCTTGTTTCTGTTCAGTTGGAGAAAATTATTTTGCATCCACACATCAATCTGTTCGATGCAGTGACACAGTGAATGGATTGGTCCATTTTCACCTGCTGTGAGTGAAATGTAAATCTGAGTGTCATCTACATAATTATGGTAGGATACGCCACAGCTGCGTATTAACTGGCCTAAAGGAAGCATGTAGAGATTGAATAATAGAGGTCCCAAGATAGACCCCTGTGGAACCCCACATGTCAGAGCCATTTGGTCTGATACACAGTTACCAACCGAAACAAAGTACTTCCTGTCTTCAAGATAGGACTGAAACCATTTAAGGGCAGTTCCAGTGATACCTATCCATTCCTCTAATCTTTGTGTCAGGATTTCATGGTCCACTGTATCAAACGCAGCACTCAAGTCCAACAGAACTAAGACAGAAGCTTTGCCTGCGTCAGTGTTCATACGGATGTCATTTGTGACTTTGATAAGTGCAGTCTCAGTGCTGTGATGGGGCCTGAATCCTGACTGAAAAGGATCAAAGCAGTTGTTAAGTAATAGAAAGTCATTAAGTTGTTGATATACAACTCTTTCGATGACAGGTTGAGACAAAATGCAGGTTTGATATGGGCCGATAGTTGTTGAGCACTGTAGCATCAAGACTGCTCTTCTTTAGGAGAGGCTTAATGACAGCAGTTTTTAAGGCCCTTGGAAATGTTCCAGACTGTAAGGAATTATTGACTATATCAGTGAGTTGTGGTAACAAACTGCTTAGTACTGATTTTAGAAATCTAGTGGGTAAAACATCGAGGCAGCAGGTGGATGAACTCAGGCTGGAGACAGTTTTTTCAATTGTTCTATCATTAATTTGTGTAAAATGTGTTAAACCAACCAAGTGTCTCCTAGGTGGCTGCAGTGTTGTTTTATGCCCTTTGGACTGTATGGCATGTTTAATGCCTTGAACCTTGTCGTTGAAAAACAATGCAAACTCATTGCATTTAGTGGTGGAAACTAATTCTGGAGGAAATGGAGCTGGAGGGTTTGTTAATCTGTTCACTGTAGCAAACAGGACACGCAGGTTGTTACTATTGTTGTTGATGATCTCTGAGAAGAATATTTCTCTTTCTTTTTGCAAAGTTTGATTGAAAACATGCAAATTTTCTATGTATACCTCATAATGAATTAAGAGTTTCAATTTACGCCATTTTCTTTCGGCTTTTCGGCATTCCCTTTTATGTGCCCTGACAGAGTGAGCATTGTTCCATGAAGCCTTCTGCCTCGTCCTGATAACTTTAACCTTAACGGGAGCAATGGTGTCCATAACATTTAAAACACCTGAAGTATAACAATTCAACAAATCATCAACTTGACCTGATGAGGCATTTTTAAACCTGATTGCCTCCATAAACTGTGTCCTGGTGTTATCGTTAATGTATCTCTTTTTTACAACAGTAGGTCCAACAGCAACTTTTGGAATAATGGAAAGATGAAAAAAGACACAAGAATGATCCGATAGAGCAACATCAATCATAGTGACATCTGAAATATGAACACCTTTAGTAATGACCAGGTCCAGAGTGTGACCTCTGTTATGGGTCGGCTCATTAACATGCTGACAAAGACCAAAAGTATCAAGAATAGTAGAAAGTTCTTTGGCATTTCTGTCACAAACATTATCCACATGCACATTAAAATCACCAGATATGACTATTTGTTCAAATTCTGTGCAAATAACCAAAAGCATTTCAGTAAACTCATTAATAAAATCATGACACTGTTGGGGTGGTTTGTAAAGAACTACATATAAAATAGATGGAGAAAACCTCAACTCCATTTTGAATGACACATACTCAAATGATGAAAACTCTCCAAGTGAAAGTTTCTGGATAAGAATATTATCTCTAAGAAAGGCACATACACCACCACCCTTTTTGTTTTCCCGTATTTTGGATAAAAATGTGAAATTCGATGGGGTGGATTCGATAAGGACCGGATTTCCAGTCCTGTTGTCTAACCATGTTTCTGTTAAAAACATAAAATCAAGCTTATTTGAAGTTATAAAATCATTAATTAAAAAAGATTTGTTATCCAAAGACCTGACATTGAACACTGCAAGTTTTAAGTCCGTTTGAGCAGGATCTGACTTTATCTGTTTGCAGGGGATTTGAATCGGATTTGTCTGATTAGACAATCTAACTGTTATTCTCTTCTTTAATCTGCGACTTCTGACTGTAGTTATGGAGCTAGGGGGGAGTGTTCTCTCCCAGGGCCTCAGGATGATAAGTGGTTTATTATGACGAAAAGTCCTGGAACACCAGAGGCCCTCAGTGTCCTAATCACTGATAGTGATCCAAAAGCCTTGACTAGCATCAAGGCTTTTGGAGCTGGTCTGGGAGGAGCTGGTCTGGGAGGAGGTAGTCTGGGAGGAGGTGGTCTGGGAGGAGCTGGTCTGGGAGGAGGTGGTCTAGGAGGAGCTGGTCTGGGAGGGGGTGGAGGGGGTCTGACAGGGGTCCATTGGACTCTAGGTAGTGGCCGAGGTAAAGCAGTGTTACTCCTGGGTGGTATTGGGGGTGATGTTTTTAGTGATGATGATAGAACCCGTGACCTGGCCAAGTTAGGTGTAAGGGGTATCATTTTAATTCCAGATTTAACTAAAATTTCCAGGTGATCTGGAAATCCCATTGGTGAATCCGGAGATGGGACAGAGATGGTGAGGTCCGCAGAAGGTGTTGATGTTACTGGGGGGGTCCATGGTCCTACTGGGGGAGTCCATTTCAGTGGTGGAGGTGTTGATGGTTGTAGAGTCAGAGGAGGATCCTTGGCTGGTGAGGCAGGAGTGCTTTTTTCATTCAGTGGCTTAAGTACCTTCTGTCTGCCCAGAGACATGTGTCTGTCAGAGATTCTGTCAGAACTGTAAACAGAAACAGGTACTGTATAAACTAAATCTACACTGTGTCCAGCTGAGGTCAGAGAGATGTGGACAGGAGATTGCTCAATAAAAGCTAAAGCAATTGTGCCTTGAGGTGCTGTTGACATTGAGACTGATGTCTGAAAGACGCGCTGATATTTAAAGCCATTATTTTATTAAACTTTTCTCTGATGCTAGAAGATGCTATTAAATAGCCTAATAACTTGTCAGTTATGGTTATGGTGCTCATTTATCTTCTTTCTGAGTTTTACCTTAATATATACCAATAAATCTCAGATTTAAATAAATTATAATACAAAAAAAAAATAAAAATGTATTTATTAATGCCCTTGAAAATAAGAGCATTTGCTCACTCATCTTTATCTTATTCCTATATATCTCAATATGTTTCCATATTGAAATATAGAGGAATAAGATAAAGATGAGTGCTTCAACGGGTCAATGGAATGACTCTGAGTATGTTCAAACAGGTTAGAGAACAGTTGAATAGAGAGGAAGTGACTTGCACACTTTTAACATCGTAGTGTGAAGAAGCAGTTGAAAAAAAAATAATCCGAGGCACTCTGTTGTTAATAAAAGTCCTTTATTTAAAACATGGACATATCACCTACAGGTTTTGACCTTAGATGTCCAAAAACATGCCATTGTCAGGGCAACTCTTACTAGTGTTACAGCTGGAACACCACTGGAGGCAAGGTGGGTTAAGTGTCTTGCCCAAGGACACAGTGACGTATGAACTGTGGGGAGAGCGGGAATCGAACCACCTACCTTCCGGTTGAAGGATGACCGCTCTACCACTGCGCTGTTCCATAGCAAATGATTTCAACTTCAAAATAAATTTATTTTCAATTTACTGCAATTCATTTATAAACCAATACATTTGGTTTCAGATTACGCTTCAATTGGTTTCAATTCAGTTTTTAAAAACATTCATTCAACTTAAGCAATTCAGATTTAGTTTAAGCCCTTAAAATACAACATATTTTGTATATTCTAGTAGCACAAATATCAGCCCAAACAGACACTCTCTTCTTTAAAAAAATTTAAGCTCTGAAATTCATTACCATCTGACAAGACCATACCTGAATTAAAAATGTTCACTTACGGGGTTAAGTTGTGGCTAAATACAAACCAAACTAAATTTAATAATTTTTTGTGTGTGTAAATATACAGCTCTATATGCTGCACAACAGTTACAGGGTTTGTATTGGACTGCATTGTCCCTCTCAAATAAATAAGTAAAAAATAAATTAAAGCCTCGTTTTAAAACCCTAAGCCTGTCATGAACCCAACCGAGGGGCAAAGGATGTGGCACAATATGCTTATTTTGGGACCCTGGGCTCCACTTTTGACAATGTAAATATGTTTGATGTCAAAATTGTACTTAAAATGTGGCCTAATATATACAAATTGTGTGTTAGAGACTGGTGCAAAGGCCATAATGATAATCTACAGGACACAAGAGTTGTTAGTAGTACCTGATAGGGGAGTACCTGATAGCTCCTCCACAGGGCCATTGCTCAGTCCCCAGGTCCCACCTTTGTCCTTCTGTCACTCCCAGCATGTCACCACTAATCTGTTACAGATATATTTAGGGCTTTGCGGTTTTCTTTGGTAAACAACCTGTGTGTCAACAAACTGTTGGCAAGGGGTCTGATGTGTCACTGCTCTTTCAGCTTGCAGCTATTCATTTTTTTCTACTGTGTATCTCTGTTTGTGCTCAGATTTAAATGCTGTACATGTTCACATTTACTTTGCATGTGGTAAAGGACACAATCTGCCGCAGGTCACAGATCCAGGATTAGGTTTCTTATAAAAGAATAGAATGTGGGACGAGGAGGTGCTGTGGCCCAGGGGAGGACTGGGCAGGACAAAGGTCACTGACATTCTGCTTCATTTTAATTATGGTAATAGTTAATGTGATGTTTCCTGAGCACCAGTGTGCTGGATTGGCTTCAGCAGCAGCTGTGTACTGTAGAGTCAAAGGTCATGGGAGCCTGCAGGTCATACTGTATGTGCATGTGTCTTAAGGTGACCACTGGCAATCTGTATGACCTTCAAACATGTTTCACACACAAAATATTGTTTGTGAGTTCTCCCCTGTCTGGGGTTTGATCGCTTTGAAGAGGTAGGCCCAGGCACAGCACCAGGGCAGGGCAATATCTCAGGTTTTTTTCAGATCTGAGATCTGGGATGAGACTATATCTGCCTCACAGCAAGAAGGTTGTGAGTTCAAAACCGGCCGACTCAAACATTCTCGGCCGACTCCGGTCTTTCTGTGAGGAGTCTACATGTCCTCCACGTGTTACCGTGGGTTCTCTCCGGGTACTCCGGCTTCCTCCCACCGTCCAAAGACATGCATGTACAGGTTAGTTGACAACTCTAAAGTGTCCCTAGTGAATGAATGTGAGAGTGAATGGTTGTCTGTCACTGTCTATGTCTAAATGTCAGCCCTGCGACTAACTGGCCACTGTCCAGGGTGTACCCCGCCTCAGGCCCAAAGCTGCTGGGATAGGCTCCAGTCACCCGCGACCCCTAACGGGACTAAGCGGTAGAAAATGAATGAATGAATATTCAGTTTCCAGTGGCACAAATATCAGCCCATATACTGGCTAAACACACCGCTAATAAAGAGCTCAGCCCCCACACCAAAAGCAGACAACGCCAGAAAGTCTGCAGCAAAAACGCCTGGACAGCTTGACCACAGACAAACTTTCATTTCAAATAGATAGCTACTGCACATATTCTATCTTTCAGTGTGAAACCTTGTCACTACATTGTGTTATTTGAAATGTCGCTTTCAATTCATTATATTTATCTGTTTTGCTCTTTGGGAGCATTGACATTTTATGCTTTCAGCATATTTTTATGCAGAATGGCAGCTTTTCTGGATAATGTTACACATATAAACTATTTGTATAAAACAGTACATTTCTGACTTCTTGCTAAGTAAAAACTGCAAAATATGCTTTAAAAAGTACATTTATAATACAGTTTTAAAAAATCTGATTCATTTGCAATTAATCGTGAATGAACTATGGACAATTATGCGACTAATTGCGATTAAAAATTTTAATCGTTTGGCAGCCCTAAACAAAACATTTTCAAAACACAAGGCACAAAAGAAGTCACATAAAAACTGGAATAAACTCTTCTCACCAGGTGCACATGAACTCGCACAGACTTTTGTGACACGAATTTGAACTGTCGCCACGCTCTGCTGTCTCCTTGTCTCTTAGCTGGACGTTGCTCGTCAATAAATGTGTCATCCATTTTCAGTTTATTGTTGATTATTCAGGTCCTCCATCCACAGACCCAGCAGCTTTACCCGGGAACTATTGAGTTAATTAAAACGTATTAACTGCGCCAATAAGCAGTGAATACAACTGCCCTCCAGGATGTTACTTAAACATTGGGAACACGAACAAGACAAATAAACAATAAACACCTTTCAGAGTGTAAGAACCACAAACTGTGAGTAGGCCATTAATCAGAAATATCAAATGTGACTGAGATAAGTTCTGCTTGTATGAATTTGCTAAATGATCCACTTATGTTGTGAACACAACCTTAACATGTCCAATTGTAAATTCAATTGATTTTGAATTTAAATTATTATATTAAAATATAATATATTATATATATGACAAGGACCTAACAAATAGGAATCTAATTAAATAAATAAACATAAATCTGCTTGTGCAGTTTGGACACAATATGGTGCAGTTAATATTTTTATAAACGTTTACATAGCACCACATTTAATTGTGATTTACTAGAGCACTGATCACATACGTTTTTACTTACTTACTTAGCACAGGCTAAATGTTTTATGTTATTGTTGCAGCAACCGGTATTTTATTCTGTACTTTATTAAGAATAGGTTTCTAATTGCTAGTCTATATTTAAACATATGACCGGCATGTAATATCTATGGACTAAATTGGCCGACAAAATAAAAGTCTAGTTGAACTTCTGGTTATGTGTAATAAAACAATATTCAACCATATTTCAGTGTCTCAATGGCCACAGGTAGAGCAGCATCCTTGTTCCTGGCTTGTTCCATTTTTTCAGTTCCACGTTTAGCAAACTTGTGCACTTCGTTTCAAAGTTACACTGGTGTTGTCCCTGTTCTTCTCGGTTACATCACCACTGGAGTATTTTCAAAGTCACCTTCTGTGTTCTTTTTGAGCCACAGCCCATTCTCACATCAAGACTCTTTACAATTTAACGTTTTTAGATCAATTTGAAGTGGAATTAATATAAGTTAAAACTGTTCCAGCGCATAAATCATGTGAAGTCTTTTATCCTACAAATTGAGGTTGTAACAGAAGCAGACTACAACTGCAAACTGACTTACCACTTTCTTACCATGCCTAAACAGGACACTAGGCGCAGTATTGACGGTAGTCAAAGCAGGTGCTTAACATGCACTCAGGAACCCTGAGTACAGTTCCCCGATTGTGCCAAATTCCTGTTTTCTGGGAGCCATTTCCAGGAGCATCGATGGCAAGGTCAAGGAGGCCCTTCGCGACACAGAAGTTCCTCAGGGGGATCAGCCCAATCATCTGTTTGTACCGCCAGCTTCGGACGGTAATAATTCTGTTCTTACGGTGGTGGACAGGTTCTCTAAAATGGTGGGGTTTATATCTCTTCCCAAGCTGCCTTCTGCTAAAGAGATGGCAGAGGCCCTAATTACCCATGTCTCCAGAATTTTTGGCTTCCCTAGGAATGTGCTGTCCGACCAGGGGCCACAGTTTTGGAAGGCTTTCTGTAATCTTGTGGTTGCAACTGTCAGTTTGTCTTCTGGCCATCATCCCCAGACCAATGGGAACATGTCAACCACCCTTGAAGCCGGGCTACGCTGTTTGACCTCACAGAACTCCACTTTATGGAGTAAGGTACTGGACTGGCTTGAGTATGCACGAAACACTCTGCCTAATGCTTCTACTGGCTTGTCACCTTTACAGTGCGTCTTTGGATACCAGCCACCATTGTTTCCTGGTTTAGAACAGGAGGTCAGCGTTCCATCTGCCCTGGACTTAGTTTGCCATTTTCGCCGCACTTGGAGTAGGGCTCGGCAAGCCCTTCAAAAGAGTTCTGACCTCAACAAAACAGTTGCTGATCGTAAAAGGAGGGCCGCTACAACTTACCGTTCTGGACAGAAGGTGTGGCTATCTACAAGAGATCTTCCACTACTTTCATTGGCCCTTTTCGTGTTGCTGTCAGGTTAAGACTCCACAGGTCTATGAGTGTCCACCCAACTTTTCACATTAGTCAAATAAAAACGATGAAGGAGAGTCCTTTGGTCCCTGCCTCCAGACACCCGCCACCCCCCGGAACTGCGTCTCGAACTACAGAAGCTTCTGGCAGTTCGATGCAGGGGTCGGGGTTTCCAATACTTGGTGGACTGGACAGGCTATGGGGGGGGTACTGTCATGTCCCACCCTCTTGTTCTGTTTAAGTTAAATTGACCATTTTATCTTGGTTCCTGTGTTTTATTTTGAAGTCTCTAACCCCTGTCTGTGTTTTCAGATCGACTTCCTGCCCTTGTGTTTTTCCCTCCACTGTGATTACTTGTTCCGCCCTTGTGTTCCACCTGTGCCTCATTGTCTCCCCCTTATAGTATGTGTGTTTTCCCCTGTCCTGCGCCAGATTGTCTCAACCCTTGTGTGAGCTCTCCAGCATTTCCTTGTGTTCATTGTACCAGTTTTCTAGTGTTTTCTGACCTCAGCTTTGTTTCGACTTTCTGTTCTGGATTGTGATTTTGTACCTCTGCCTCGAAATAAACCCTGTTAAACATCTTCCTTTAGGGGTCTCTTGTGAGTCAGTTGCCTGTTGCCTAACAATGACGTCACCCTGACTGTGTGGAAAGGTTGGGTTCATCAAGTGAAATGAAAAAATGAGTGAATCCATTCTTTGTGAATAATTTAGTAGAGCTGTAATAAAGATCTGAGTGAGGAAACGTACCGCTGATCCATGAGGCCTGAGGGTGGTGCTCGCTAAACTCTGCTCTGAACAGATCAGCCACAGTCAGGGTGGACCTGCTGCTGCCTGGGACCTCCTCTGTGGACACACAAGACTTAGGTAAGGCATATATTTGTCTCACATTGTCAGCAGATGAAATCAATGGCCTCATTTGTAGGTCATGCAAAGTTTCCCTCAGACCTGCAGTAAGTCTATGGTGGGGTGTTGATGTCATCAGGTGTGTGTGTGTGTGTGTGTGTGTGTGTGTGTGTGTGTGTGTGTGTGTGTGTGTGTGTGTGTGTGTGTGTGTGTGTGTGTGTGTGTGTGTGTGTGTGTGTGTTGGGAGAGGGGTTAAAAGAGGGTGTGTTGTAGGACTGTTTGAGATGCAGTGAGCTTAACTTTTGATACGGAGCTTATTTTGCTTTTCTCACACCACAAGGACGTGTATGTATTTATTACGCATAGATTCATGTCACTGACATCCAAGTAATTTAGATTTTAAACAAACGTACTATATTGCTGCTTTAACTTTAGTGACACAGGATTACTATGGAAATAGACAATGTCTGCTCATAAACGAGGTTAGTGTCATTAAACAGAGGTTTAGCTGGAGTTGTATCAGATAAAAGTTGCAGCTGCTGCGAAGAAAGTAAGGGCCTACTCACATTAGCCAGTTTGAACCGTGCCCGAGCGCGTTTGACCACCATAGCGCGGTTCGTTTGACTAGTGCGTGCCCGCGCGCGGCTCGATTAAGCCGCCCCTGGCCCGCTTGGAAGAGGTGGGCCAGAGCACGGTTAGTTGGGCTCGGGCGCGGTTCGCATGTAGTGTGAGCGCCAACCGTGCTGGAGCATGGAACAAGACGCGTGACGTCACGGTTTTGCGACGCTCCATGCGACGCTCCAAAACAACTTGAATCTGTACTTGAGTGGATTATTTATAGCTGTGCTGACATTTACACTAGTCTGGTGTGGAAAACTCAAGTCTACACTCTCTTTTGATTCTGGCAATACTAGTGTTTTTCACGACAGGAAATGTCACTCTTTGGATTCTTAATGTACATACCTGTTATTTTCTCTAAATGCTAGTCTGCAGACCGTTCATTTTATGCATGTTGCAATGTGGTAATGCACTTAGACTTGATTTAGGCTTTACCTAAGTTGTAAATTTAACTTTTGCTTCCAAAGTGTAAATCATCTGTGCCTGTTCTCCTTGGTTTAAAAGTGTACTTTAATGACAACATATTACATCTTTATCATTGGGCTACAGTAAAGTCATTACAATACATTCATTCCCTTGGCATGTTAAAAGAATTGACAAAGTTGACAATTCAGTTCATGATTATTCTTTGCTATTATGTGTTGGAGAAAAAGTGAAGTGAAAATGTAAATGAAAAATGTATTTTAATCATAACATTTCATCATGTAACACCCAGTCTTGCAGTGTCTATGCACCAGGGCAGGTTTCTCTCAGGCATATGGGACTGAGGTCTTGTCCAAACAAACTCATGAATCTAACGTCTTCTGTGCGGGGTATTTGAAGCCAGGATGAGGCTGTTGTTGTTGTTAATACTCTTATTTGCTTTCAGAAGTTGTTTAATATACCGTAGCATATATTTACTATGCACTTTAACCTAACACTACCTCAAACCTCTACACTTTATAATTCGACCTCGAACCTCTACAATATATACCACACACTTCCATAAATTATACACCACACACACAAGGTAGCCTATTTTGTTTCACCACTGCATATGGTTGTGTTATGTGAAATACTGTTTTTTTTTTTTGTTTGTTTTTTATGAGAAGTGCTGACCAATCCCAAATAAATGGGAGATGGTTCTGAACTCTACATTTGTGGCCAGTCTCCATATGCATATTGCAACACGTTGGTCCAAGGGCACTGGTTTTCTGAATGAAGTGGTCTGTCTTTGAAGGTGCGGCTGCAGGCTGTTGCACAACTGCAAGAATGATGTCCTTCTCATTCTGAAATTAGCCTTCCACTCACAGTCTGTCCAGCTGCTGAGAACATGCTGCCACCACACAGCAGATCTCTGCCGAATCCATATGGTCCTGCAGCAGAATGGAGAAATATTGTTAACTGTATATAGTTTATGCATACACAATTACCTTACAGCACTTTGAAGTGAAATTAAATAAACAACAAACTACTACTCCAGTGCATACATAACAGTTATGTGTCCCGTTGAATACGGGTGTCTTAATACAAGAATGTAGCTAATATTAACCAGCAAATTATATTAAGTTACATGATTATTACCTTTAGAACGCTACTGTCGTAATTACAAAAAAACATTATACACATATTGTATTTCAAATTTCACAATACACTTTTCAATTGTATTCAATGACATTTCATTATATTAATTCTTACCATGTCGATGTACGGAACTGTAGTCCGTAATCAAAGCTGCAAAGTCCTTGCTGCACTTCAGCTGGTACCTTGCAAACCTCCTCATACGAGCAGCACGACACGTGAAAATTTTCGCGCCACTAAGGCGACAAATCTGTTTAACAACAGGCTGTGAGAGGGCTGTGGACCACCGTGTACCAAACGACACAAAATTATCCACAAATAAAACAGAGCGATGGACTCCGTTGTGTTCAGAGAGCGCCGCTCTTCCTGTTTATCCCGAAACCGTCGCACCATAATGACGTAAGCGTGCTCCGGCACGAATGCTGAAACCCTATGTGAGTGCAGGCCAGAGGGGGAGTGGGGAGGGGGGACAATCGTCCTCGGGCCCGGTTCATGGCAACCGTGCCTAGTGTGAGTACGCCCTAACTTTTGCGAGGGCGCTAATGTTTTGCTAATCATTTAGCATCTAGCCTCTGTCTCTATTTGTATCCACTGTTCGTGTCATGGTGAAGAAAAACTAAAGACAAGATAGAGCTGGTGTTCTGCAGAGTTGTAGTATTGGCTACTATTGAACTATTACTATGGAGCTAATCAGACTATGGTGGCGCACCATAGTTTCCTTTAATGTGTGGAAAACACTGGCTCATGTATTTATATTATTTGTCCTGTATACTGTACTTAACTATACTTTTATACCATTTTATACCATGCTGTCAGAATGAGGCTTTAGAATGAGCTACTATTCTTTTTTTTTTTTTTTATGGAAATGGGAGACTGACTACCAGCCGTGTACTATTTGACATGAAAACAGGACCCAACCAAGTGGCAGGCAGGAGTCCCATTTTTGTAAATGGTGAGCCTGAGGCTGAACTCCCTAGTTCCTTTCCATATTCATGCATCCCTGGCCAATGAGACCATTTGACCATGTCTTTATATCCTTTGTGATTATTCTTTACACCTGTCAAAGCTCATCATCAGTGCATGAACTCTGAAGAAAAGAAGCGCTAAATGTAACTGTGGATCTCAGCAGCAGGTAAAATGGGGAGACAGTGGCAGTTCAGCTCCCAGGAGTGCTTACCTTTGGTGTGGGACACTGGGGTTTGAACCGTACATTTGGAAAAGCATCTAGTTTTGTGTGTGTAAATAATAATAAAATTAAATATGAAGCACCACAAGTTGTCAGTGTGCGAAATACCAAATGAAAGAATAAATGCTATTTCATTGAGTATATAGAGTATATTTGTTAAGTGATTCTGAAGGGGTCTCCCTTACCAACCGAAAACTACAACAGCGCCCCCCTTAAATTTCTAATTGCCAGCCACCATGTGGAGTGCAGTAAAGCTCTAAGTCGAGTAGTCCATTCCTTTGAGTGTGAAGTTATAGAATAGCAAGATGAGCTTTAAAAATGTTCATCAGTAGATTAATCCTCATTAACACGGCTGCTCTGAGGTTAATCAAAGTAGGATCAAAGTATAGCTCTGATTAGTCACAGATCAATCCACACCATATCTACAACAAGTAGGCATGCTTCTTTAGCCAACCTGATTTATTCAAAGGCACATGCCAATTAACTTAAAGGCTTCAAGGTAAAACAGGCCATTTCTCCCCCAAAAAAGCTGCGAAATGGTCATGTCAGAGCTGACCCTTTAAAGATAAATGAAGCCCTCAGTGATTTCTACGCCCTATGCCTCACACACCCCAGTGTAACTCTAATTTCCTGAATAACCTCACTATTCCCACATTCACATTGGAGTTTAGGAAAAGGGGGGAAACACAGCGCTTCTCGCTTTTTCAAACCGGAAACAATTGTTGCTAATTTAAAATACATAGACGACTAGAAGGCTTTGATTGGCCAAATATAACAATGGATTGCAGTAGGGCTGAAAAAATTCATCAAAATAAATCAAGTCATTTGATTAGAAAAATGCCTAGGTTATTTTTATGTTGCCTCAATTATTAGCCTGTGGCAGCTAAAGCCACTTTCACATATCCACTAAGATCCACCCTGCGCCGATTGTATCCGGGTGCTCTGGTTGTCAAGGAAATTGTATATTATTGCTGAATGCTCTCACTCCTGCTTTTATGACTTCATGTCTTCAGCTGTATCTCCTATTGGCGCCATGCTAATCCAAACAAGACAAAGACTCACCTTTGCACTACATCTAATGTCACTGTTCTGGGACGCTCTGTTCTGTACACTTTGTGGCATCCACGTAAACTCAATCACATATATAATGTCAGCTCATTACACGTCAATCCACGACCCTGCAGGTGAGAGTTGGGCATAATGTACACCTATAAAAGCTTCATGTGCTGTAAACCTTTAAAAAAAAAATCACCATGTACCATTGTTGCACATGCTGCTTTACCCAGCACAGGTGATAGAAGCCAAGACGGCGTACTCAACGTGGCCGCGGTAGTGACAGGTAGGTCGGGAATAATGCAGCTTCCAGTGACAGCCGTGTGGGAGAAATACATGTTCATTCTGACACTTTACCCAGTAGACAGGGAGAGGCAGGGGTAAACGTAGTCAGCTCGGATCGTAAATAACATAACCACCAATATGGCAAATTGGATGCATAAAATTATTTCACTCATATACTTTGGGTCATACCTGCAATTTTTCTAGTTTAGAGTAGAACTCTATGGCTTATTTTCAAACCACAGCCTTTTGAAAGCTTAAGGTATGTAAAGCGCTTTTATTATTATTATTATTAATCACGATTAATTACAGCCAGACCTGCGATTATTTTTTTATCAATTCACAGCCCTAATAAATGTTAATGTTATTTTAAACAAAAAATCTTATGTGTTATATCTTTTTATTTGAACTGTGTTGCTGACTTTAAAAATATTCAGTTACACTATTTATTTGAATACCTCAAACCAATTGTAAATAAAATCCGCCCATTGGTCCCATATTCACCGATATTGTCGTTATGACATCCGGGCTTTTCGGATTTTACTCCATAGTAAAACAATAGTTTTCAAATAGCATAAACGGACAGCCTGCCCTCTGGTGGACGGCGGTATATTGCTGTATTTCGCTGTAAATCACTGCATGGCGGCGCCCTTACACGAGGACCGTTTGAGAGGTTCCATGAGAGAGGCTTGGATCGAACCAAAGAATCGATAGATTACTCGATTAGTAAAATAATTGGTAGCTGCAGCACTAGATTGAAGTATGAATGTCTGATAGATGGAGAACTAGAACTGTAACAGTTTTAGCTGTCATTGCAACATGGATTTTGGGTATGTTGATATTCACAATAAATTTGCCATATATTCTGCAGTAGGGGTATGCAATATGCACAAAATAATCAGATTACAATTTTTTAAATATTGCAATAGCAATTTTATTTGCAATTTTGGCAAATGTTTTAGCTTTTTTCAAACATGCTACATTCTAAATGTATTTAGTGCACAAGATGTGCATAACAAAACATTTCATAAATAAAAAAGAGAATTGGTTTTCATAAAAACCATCCTGTTTAAACAAAGAATAAATAAAAAATGTAAAATGATAAAAATGTTCACCAGTCATTTGGGCCGGTGAGCTTTTATTTTACTGGCCAATTATGAATTAAACTGTCCAAAAGCCAGCATATGATGGTTAACATAAACTCTGATTCTGAATAAAAATATAAATTAATAAATAAATAAATAAAATTGTGCATATGCTCAAATTGCAATTGTTTTGCAATTAATTGCAAATCCCTGTTCTGCAGCCTTACCCGATAGCCTCAGGGGAAGACTTACCAGGAGTGAGGACCACCACAGACATAGTGATGAGTGAGCAGACCACAATGATGACCAGCAGAGAGATGGCAATGCCCTTCCAATTCCTCTGGGCGGGACTGACATCCACAAACTCCTGCACACATCACACCAGACAGTTAACTACTATCAAGAAACCAAGACATTTATAAAGTTCATATTTTAAACTGAAATTAAAATGGAAACATTTGAAACCAGAGGGTAATGGTTTCATCCAGACGTCCAGACGATCTCTTTCAGGGAAGACCTTGCATTTTCCAACATGACAATGCCAGGCCACATACCCATAATCCGGTACTGAAACGGCCAGCCTGCAGTACATTTGGTCCATAATAAAGAGGAAGATGCGACAAAGAAGACCTAAGAGAGTTGAGCAACTGGAGCCTGTATTAGAAAACAATAGGACAACTTTCTATTCCTAAACTTGAGCAACTTGTCTCCTCAGACCCGGACGTTTGCATCTCCTCCAAAAAGTGGAGGGGATGCCAAAATATTGAAATTTGAAACTTCCACATCATTGCATTCTGTTTTTATCACAATTTGTACAGTGTCCCAACTTTTTTAGAATCAGGTTTGTCCATAAAATTGGAAAATGAGGGAAAAGCAAAAAACATGATTTCTAGGCAATTAAGATGTCCACTCTGAAACAGCACAGTGCATATTTAAGCTGTGTGACAGGCCTGTGGTCCGATGGAGCCAACATCAAAATCTTTTTATTTTATAGGCCATACAGATGTAGTAATACATTCAATATGTTAAGCTATTTTCTAATTTTCTAATTATTAGGATAATTATAATAATAAGGGACTACACAGGCATTAAGTTGTGCCTCTGATGCACAAAGAGACTCTGTTCTACTTATGGCAGCTCTACGTGGGCATGGTGGTTACCTTTAACACAGCGATGAAAACACTCAACACTGAGCTCAGTCACTGAGGATTTTCTTGCAGAGGCTAACACTTCTCGGTTGATAAGGATTACCAGTTCTGAAAAGGTGTCATAGTCTATTTTCTGCCCCTTTTGCCTCCTAACCCATTCATGCCCCATTTTCACCCTAACTCCAGCCCACATTTTCCTCTCTTTCCCGTTTTCCCGCTCTTCTATCTACTCACCTGTTCCCAGAGCTGTTACTCATTTTCAGTCAAGCCAGTATATACAGTTGTGCCCAAAAGCTTACATATCCTGACAGAATTTGTGATTGTGTGGCCATTTTTCAGAGAATAGGAATGATAACACAATTTTTTTCTTTCACTCATGGTTAGTGGTTAAGTGAAGCCATTTATTGTAAAACAATTGTGTCTACTCTTTTTAAATAATAATGATTTAAAAGGATAATAACATAATAACAGAAACTACCCAAATGACCCTGAACGCCAAATTGTTTCATTGAAATAGTGAATAAAAGCCACAGACTATGATAACTAAGTGTGCAGCGTCATAAGGCAGCATGGGCTGCGAAAGAACAAGGGGCAAGGTGAGTCATCAGTTTTGGAGCAGGTCTCTTTCTGTTAATTTGCCTTTGCCAGTTTGGCGTGTGTTATAAAATGAAGCAAAGCAATACTGAATGCCTAATTATCCAAACAAATAAGTGCCCAAGCCGAAAAGTCTGCTGATCGAGTGTGCAGCTGTGTCAGGCTGGGGCCTGCGGGTCTGTGAGAGAAAGAGAGGCAAGGCGTCACCGGAGATTGTGAAGCAAGTGTCTCTTTGGCCAGGGCCAGTTTGGTGTGTGGTATAAAAAGAGGACGGGGCAATACACAAAAACGCTGCATAGACTGCAGGCTGTGTCGGGCAGAGGCTGTGATTGAGGGGGGAGCAATCACCGTGCAAAAACTCCAACTAATATATTTATTAGGGCTCAGTGGTAGAGCGGTCGTCTTTCAACCGGTGGGTTCGATTCCTGCTCTCCACAGTTCATACTGTCGTTGTGTCCTTGGGCAAGACACTTAACCCCTCTTGCCTCCAGTGTTGTTCCAGCTGTAACACTGGTGAATGGAACCTTAATGTAAGTCGCTTTGGATAAAAGTGTCTGATAAATGACAAAATGTAATTAAATGTAAATATTCAGTCAAAACAATCAAAACAGTTGTTATTTATTTGTCCTTGGAGGGGCACTTTGGCCAAAGAAGGCAAAAGGGCTGTTTCCTGGGCAACAATAACCCAAATGTGTCCCTGCTCCTTCTTACTCCTAACTTTATTTGTTTGTATTAATACTCTCTCATCTCACTAACAAGAGGTCAACAAACTCACCTGAAACTCTTCTCCTTTTGGCTGCCTCTCTTTTCCTCCTTTTCATCATCTTTTGCATAAAAACATGTTTTTTACTTTCAAGTTAATTTAGGCCCTCTCTACACACAGGAATTTTCATAAACGGATGGTTTTTGTCTCCATTTATAAAAAAATATGTCTGTGTAGACAAGAGCGTTTTGAAAAATAGCTCTACTGTAAACACATAAAAACACCACAAGATGGCGGTGAGTCAGATTTGTTTTGGCGGCAATGCTGAGTCTGAAATAAAAAAGTGATTGATTCACAGGTGGAGGTTAGTGTTAAATGTGTCTTTACAATAAGTGGTGAGTCGTGCAGTAGCTCACGAGTGCTTCAGATTGAAATGATGTAATGTAAGTTTCCCCATGATGTGTTCTGCAGTGACAGTTCTAACAGAGCCAGATAAATGTATAAACCCAGTTCACAGCTGCTGGAGTTGTTGTAGTCGTTACACGCATGCTCAATACACACATCAACAGCTGTAACGTCAGCGCGGATATTTAAACCTCTGTTTTGTTCTTCCACACGTTTCTGCTGTATCTGGAGTTTTTAAAAATCTTCACTTTGAAAGGCATATTTAAAAAGAATATTTCATTTTGTGTCCTTACATGTGAACGAAAAGGCACCAACACAGCAAAAAAGTATGCATTTAAAAAAATACCAGTGTACGTGGAGTTAGGGCCTAAGATTCCAGAGAGCTGCACTAGTTTAAGGCTCCTTACAAAGCGTTCAATTAGCTTCAGAAATAGGATCAATTGTTCCTACCATTTCTTTGTCTTTGTGTTTAAAACATGGAAACATATCCATCATTTAACCACACAGGTACAGAGCAGAGTGAGGGGCAAGTGTGTTTCTTACAACATACACTATGTAACGGAAGAAATGTTTTGTGTGACTACACTCCCTCTCTCACTCAAAGGCAGAAGTGGACTGTACGACTGTGGGAGAAATGACAGGGGGGTTTCCTTTCCAAACCCAAAAAGATATGCAATGGTATCACAATCATTGTGAATTTAAGGATTTCAAATAGAGAAAAAGTCCATCATTTTAAAATGGGTAATAGATACTACACAATCTGACTGTTTTGGTAGGTTTCCTGTCAGCTGAATACCAGCTGTTGGTTTTTACTTAGTAGGGATGCACCGAAATGAAATTCTTGGCCCGAAGCCGAAGCCGAATAATAATGAAATGCTTGGCCGAATACCGAATACCGAACACCGAACACGGTGTTTCACATTTTTTCCATTTATTTTGCCAATTTTTTCAACATTACAATAATTAAATGGTAAAAATTTGCTTTTTACTATTTTGTGTTGCTTTTCAGATAAAAAAATCAAATAACAAAAATACAATTTCAAAATATTTATTCAACTAACAATGAGCAATACATTTGTTATGGTATTTATTAATCTTCCTTAATGTAAGATAATAAAAAAAATATTTAGTTCATGTTAGTATGAGTGCATTCACAATTTTAACAAATAGGCCTACCACTTTTGATACTTTTTTAATTAAAAAATTACAAATGTGATACTTAATTTTAATACTGTATTAGTAAATGTTAACATTAAGATTAATAAATGCTTTTAATAAGGGTTTTTCATTGTTAGTTAATGTTAAAAATAGAAACTACTTATAAAGTGTTACCATAATCCAAAATATAAAAAAAATCTTAAATTAATTTCCCAAGTAGCCTACCTGCGTGCCATCTGCGCCAGGTCAGGAAAGCGGCATGTCAGACAGCGAGACTGTGCGCGGCTCATCTGTAGTACGAGCCCGTTTACTCTCTGCGCTGTTTTTATCTCCTGCGCTGTGCATCACCTGACCGTCTCCATTACCTAGCGGCTTTCCCAAATCCAACTCGGCCTGGATTATTTCTCGTGTGCGCATCTTTTTCCCCACATCCAAGTAATGATCTTTATATCGTGGATCAAGCACAGTAGCGATGCAGTACAGGGGTTCTGAGTCCGCCTGTCTAAATCATGTGCTGACAGCTTCTAAGAGCGCACTTTTAGTTGTTTTCACTCCGTGGTCTGTTTCACTTGAAGTACGTTTTTGCAGATGCACCCCGTCTGGACAATTCAGCAGAACAATGTCTGCAAACGGCCGTTTTTGTGTCTTTCTCTGAAACTTTAGTGCTTCCACACTGCTGACATGTTTGCTGCATAAAGCGTGTGCCTCTCACTCTACGCGGGTTATTTGATTGCGTCATTAAAAACGTCATTGTTCGGCAAAATTTATTCGGCCTTTTTACTTATTCGCACCGAAAGTGCTTTTTTGGCTATTTTCGGCCGAATAATTTCGGCTGCCGAACATTCGGTGCATCCCTATTACTTAGTGCTCCTTTTTAGGCCACTAATCAAATTGTCAGCAACGGAAAGGGTGCCCTATCCAGTTCTAATACATCCATGCTCAACACACACAAGCCAGCAAGTCTCTTCTGAAAAGGAGGCAGCAGAAGTAGCAAAACCCCACCCCTACTGGTCTGGCATATGTACTACATCTTTTGAGGCATTTTGATTTGAAAAATGTTTTAGGAAAATTGCTCACACACCAGTCCTGACTATCAATAAATAATAAAAAATCATGAAAAAAGCATTTAGAACCAACCAATAATAATGTCTGTGGTGACTCTGCAGACACAAAAGATAGTAATAATCCCCAGAGAAGGCAGTCGTGTTACCTCTGAAATACTTTGGTTCAGTAAAGTAGCAGGAAAATGATCAACAGGAACAGCATAGTGTCTGTGCAGCGTGCTTTTCTTAAAGACACACGCAGCAGATATGGATGTTTCTGAGGCACTGGCCCACACTCCCTGTAGGACTGCACTTTATTGCTTTATGATCTCCTCATACAGTTATTTGCTATTGGTCTTACATTACAACAGAGAAAGTAATTTTCAAAGTAACTTGTGATCTCAAGAGTGGCACAAAACACACTTTAAATTTGAAAATGTAGATGAGGTTTATTTATTTTTGTAGACTTTAGCTGCTTCTTTTTTTTACCACACACACGCTCTTTACACACAGTGAGATCACAGACACAGAAGAGAAACTGTGCCGACCTTCCTCTGGTCCAGAATACCTCACTACACCTGTCTGATCTCATTCAGCCGTAGACAATTAACGAGCGGGATGCTCATCAAGATCCTCTCCAGGGCACCTGCTGTCTACTCCACCCGCCTGTCTGTCCTACATGGGGGCTCCACCCATTTTGACCCCCCACCTCTGGACCAAACTGAGTGGACCAAACCAATCGGACCAAAGCTACCAGACAAAACTGACCAGACCACACCAACTGGACCTAACCAAACCAAGTGGCCCACATCTACCCAAAACAACCTAAAACTCAAATAAAGAAATTCTAACTCAAAAATACAACATTCTATTCATTAAGTTATTATGTTCAACATATTTGAGTACTTTAACATGTTATTACTCAGGGTGCTCTGATATACTAGGCATCCTGATCAATTATTGGTCAAAATAGCCCGATCCCTCCAGATCAACTTGACTTTCACTATTGGTTCCTATACGGTTGTAGTTTTGTAGTTTCTTTTTCATCTCTCTCTTTAAGCACATTGTAATAACAGTTATTAGCCTATTATAGTGTGCTGATCACATTTATTAACACACAACACAAAGATAGAGTTCACACCTGTTCAAACAGCAGCCATCAAGAGAGGAACAAAATCTCAACTTTAAAATGACAATGCTTCTGGAAATTTAAAATGACAGCTACGGAAACGCACTATGAAAATTACCTTTAAAAACAAATAATGTCAACGCTAAAGCACGGACTAAGCTCGTTGTGTGAGCTGCCCCGGTGTAAACTACCCCGCTGTGAGCTGCCCCGCTGGCTGAGGGGCTGTGTGGGGCATAGACATATATAAAGGCTAGATGGCTTACCGGCGCTGAGAGCCAATGGGACCCGACGACGTCACACGGCGGCCATCTTAGGACAGGACCGCTCGTCCAGTTATAACATTAAAGTCTATTGTGCATGTAGTGCTGAAATAACTATATTTTGCTCAATTTTCAACCGATTTTCAAACGGCTTGGTGTGTCATAAACGTCAGGGATGCGGCTATTTAACTGCATACTTGTGAAAAATTATAGCCACGGAGTTTATTAAGCACAAATCATAGCCACGTTAATAAGGTTTGTAATACACCAAACCGTTTGTAAATCCGTCAAGAATTCAGCAAGTTACGAGCATTTTAGTTGGCGTATGTCACTCACCTTCCATCCACAGCAGCAGGGAGCAGCACTATGGCAGCACTGACCTAAGATGGCCGCCAAGTGGCGACACAGCTGACTCCGCCTTGAGCCATCTAGCCTTTATATATGTCTATGGTGTGGGGTGTGAGTGGCCCACCTCGTCCTGTGACCCATCTTTGTGGTTCTTCTTCTTCTTCACGTTGTCTCGAGACGCGGTCATAGCGCCGTGTCCACGTGCAGATAACGGTGTCCGTCTGAGCGCGGGAGCCTTCACTGTATCCTACAACAGCCAAACCAAAGCTAGCGAAACCAACCAGGGCAAACTTCCGGTGAGCGCCTTCAAATTAATAGTCAAAACGGATGATGCCTAAAAACTTAGTTTAAACGCAATAAATGGTTTGTGAAATTCGTAGCAAAATGTAAAAATGTGTGAAAATTATAAATAATGCATACAACAGTATAACAGTACAGTAACTCTGATTGAGAAGTTCCTGCCTTGAAACATTTTGGGTAAATGGCGTAAACTGGAGGTGGACAAAAAGCAGAGTGTTCCTCAGGGTGTGTCACACAAAATTTGATCATTTGGCAACATAAGGAACACTAAGAACTACCACTTATGCTTCAGACAGCAACCAGTGTCACGCTGAGGAATGCAACCCTGCTGTCAGATCAGTCTCAAAGTGTAATAACTCTGGGCTGATATTTGTGCCACTAGAAACGGAAAGTGGATTTGTTGTATTTAAATTTGAAGTGCACAAACAGAATTTGAATTTTCTCAAGTTGAAAGAATGCTTAAACTGAATTTAAAGAGTGTAATCTGAAACCAATAAGAAGTAGATTTAATCAAAGAAGGTTTTGGACACAGTCTGGAAATTTCTTATTTTAAACTTATTTTAAATTCTACTAATATCATAAAATTTTAATAAGTTAGAGTTTATGAATGGCTTGTTTGTTGGCTGATAACGCTTATTGCACATTTTGCCGAATAACACATGGTTTTATTGTAGTTCTGGCCTTAGGGCCTTTAAATTAAGAATGGCTTATTTTAAATTCTACTAATATCATAAAATTTTAATAAGTTAGAGTTTATGAATGGCTTGTTTGTTGGCTGATAACGCTTATTGCACATTTTTGCCGAATAACACATGGTTTTATTGTAGTTCTGGCCTTAGGGCCTTTAAATTAAGAATGGGTTTTATTTTGGACAGGACAGCAAGAGTCTTTGACTTTATATAAGTTATTTGGGATTTCCAACTGAGCTTGTGGTCAGTAATGATTTTTAAGAATTTAATTTTGTCATAGTAATTGTATATTGTGATATTATGCTCTCACCTTTGCTTCAGTTCATATGCTTATCCACAAGTATGACTTAATGTCTTTATCTGTGTCTCCTATTGGCTCCAGGCTAATCCAAAAGACAAAGGACATCACTTTGCACTACATCTAATCACTGTCAGGGACACTCTGTCCTGTACACTTAGTAAACGTATTCACATCTATGACTGACACGTCAGCTCAGTACACGTCCATCCACGACCCTGGAGCTGAGAGGGACATAATGTACATCTAAAAACTTAGTCCAACCCAATTCTAGAGTCTATCTAGTTCTTTATTTGGCTACAGCATTGTACAATAAATGACAATAATTTGGAAAACAACTAATGCAATATCTCTGGTTTACCATGGACTCATGCAAAGATTTGCTCCAAACCTGGAGGCTTAATTTTAACAGACTGGTTAGTGTTAATTAATTAATGTTGCTGATAGCTACATTTAGATTTTGGTTAAACTCTATGGTACCAATCCTATGCATAACATATCTCAATTTTATTAAGGTAAAAAAACAACTGGTAAATATAAGGTAGCATGCACAATAAATGACTAGAAGTTGGAAAACATAACTTATGCAATAAGTCGGGTTTACCATGGAACCATTAATAGCTTTTGTTTAAGCATTAGCTGTTGATGTTGTTAGCTGTGTTGTCAGACATACAGGCTATAGTTACATCTGTTGGGTCTAATTACAGACTCAAATCTCTTTCTATATATATAGGTCTATATTTTATATATCTGAGTTGCACAGACCACAATATAAGCTGTATTACACAGTATTTTCACATGCTTTTCCCCCTTTTGATTAATACCGGCATACATTCATAGATATTTTAACAATAACCATTTTGTTAGTGATGTTTGATACATAAATATTGTGTATCTTTATGTCTATACCATGATCTGCTCACACTCAAGCTTTGGTGGACATGTAGTAGAGGAAGTACATGCAGTGACTGTGTTTGCTCTGTGAGCTGTGTTATACAGGCAGCTGTATGCTGGTCTAAACAGTGACAGCAGCTGTTCTTTCTACTTTAAATCATTAAAAGTCATATAAAAATGAATGAATTAATCAAAAATACTGTGTAATACAACTAATATTGTGGTCCGTGCCCCTCAAGCCACAGAACAGTGCCCCTAGAGCCAGTCCTTGTAACGGTTCGTGCCACAGTTACTTTGTTGACAGGCAGACTTATTATTGTCTGTTTTCCTTTGTTTTTATATTTTGTCTATTAATTGTGTGTTTTGATGTTACCTGCCTGGGGACTGCTGACGGAAATTAGCAAATATTAGAATTAGAAATAGAGCTGATAAACACAGAGCACTGGTCTCCAGATTAAAGCGTGTGCAGTTGTTTTTCTTCCTTTTGCAGCGTAGTTCTTTAAGTAAATCTGGTTCAGACTGAGATAGCACTGTTGAGGAGCCAAAGATGTGCAAAAACACACATCACTAAGGTATTTCTCATTTTTATGTCCTGACATCAGAAAGGGCCCTTAACTATCAATATTTCGTACAAAGACCTGTAAAGAGGCTAAAGCAGTTTAACCTTTTTGAAAAGCAGAACGGTCTGGTCCCTTTCTCACAGCAAATCTCCCTTCGTCTGCGATTTTTACAGACGGACCAATCTCGAGCTGTTTATCTGCAGCTGTGGGGCCATGTCATACACAAATAACTCAGCTCGCACAACTGTCAAAATCATTCAACAAACAGCTCTAAAACATGTCTTAAGATTTTAGTCTAACAGATAATCTAACAAAAAGTAACTTCTTAAACTAAGAAATCCAAAAAAACATTCAGACGTATCACTGGCAACCCAGTTGTGGCGGCTTCTGCCATTAATCTTCAGCTGATGAAACCAACACCACCAGGGCTGTAGCAGTCAATTTTGTGTTAAAATGTATTTGTAGCAGCATGAAAAATTATATGAAAAGAAAAATCTGCGTGAGACTCTACTTAAGCTACAAGACATGTTTGTGGTATAATGTCAAAAAGATGTGAGTATGACACAGAACAAAGACATGGCATTTTCAATTGGCATTTGTTTTCTGTTAAAAAGGAGTGTTACTTGGAACATACAGGATGTGCTATTCTTATGTGATGTGACAGTGAAAAGTACAACAAATCTGAGTGTTGGTGATAAAGCCACTGTAGCGCTGTAACGTGGTTTAGGAGCTGGTCAGTGGTAGTTTTGCAGTTTGGATTTAGCGGGATTGAGACTCATTCCAAGGTGTGATTTTATTACTTTTTTATTCATAAAAATGTCTCCCACTTGTTTGTTTTATTGACTCAATATTGATGCTCCTGCTTCATACGATGTATATGCTCTGTGGCGCAGCTGTGTCTCCAGTGAACGAAGACTTGTTCAATTTTTGTCTTGATGTGAGAAAAACAAAATCGTAAAAAAACTTTTTCCAATTTTGTAAAAATGAAATATGACTGGATAGTTAATATTGTGATCTGTAGCTACCGGTTAGCCTCGTAGCTACACTGACTGGAGAGCTATAAACTGTGGCTGTGAAGAGCCCTGCGGGTCTGGTGCTGCTGCACGCCGCTGGAGATCTGCTGGGTGAAACTTTTAAAACTTTGGTACCTTTTTAGACCATCTAGTCTGGACCGCAGAGACCGGGGTTGGGGCAGGATGGAATGCTGTCGCGACCCCCCTCTGCTCTGAGGCGAACCGCAGGACAGTCGTGTCTGTGGCTCAGGTGCTGCACTTTACGACAGTCACAGTTTATCTAGCTCTTGGTGTACTGCTCTGGCCACTTAAGCCACTCTCCACTCGGCTTCACTTTGAGGATCATTGGGGTCTGCTGTGGATTAGATGGGGACAGGTGAATGTTTCCCGCCTGGTGTCAGTGGTGGACAGGTGCAGAGGAGTCTCGTGCTTAAGAAAATGCAGTGTAAACCTGCTGCAGGTTGGCCACAGGACGTCTGAAGTCCCAATGCCTGACTGGGATGCCATGCCCTGTTATACCATGTTTCTGTATTGTATAGTGTTTTCTATAGTTGCGGCACTATAATAACAGTATTAGGAAATGGTTTAATTCAGCTGGGACACCACTGAACCAACAGACTATTGGTTGTTAGACAGATGGTATTTTATGGCACTTGGGAGGCGCCTTCGGTTAAAAACTTGTTAGGTGATTGGATGACGCACCGACTAGTATCACTCGTAGTATCTACCACGAGACTTGTTTTAGCCAATTATAGGCAAGGCAATTCATACACTGGGTAACTCAAAGTGCTTTACAGGAATAAAAGACAATTTACAAGATTTATATTAAGAAACATTAGAAAAATTAAAAACATTTTAAAAAGAAGCATGCAGATAAAATAACACTTTAAGCTGTAATGTAGGCGGAGCTAAAGAGGAAGGTTTTTAACCTCCCCTTGAACATTGTTAAAGTTGAGGCTGTTCCAGGTTTTTGCTGCATGAAACTTAAATGCTGCTTCACCTTGTTTAGTTCTAACTCTGGGCACGAGCAGAAGGCCTGTCCCAGATGTTCTCAGAGTCCGAGGAGGTTCATAAGTAACTAGCATGTCAGAGATATATTCTGGTGCTAAACCATTTAGAGATTTGTAAACTAGCAGTGCTGTTTTAAAGTCTATTCTCTGAGCAACAGGAAGCCAGTGCAGAGATTTTAAAACTGGACTGATGTGGTTGTACTTCCTGGTTTTGGTGAGAACCCGAGCAGGCTGCTTGGGTTCTCACCAGATGCTCGGGTTCAGATGCTTTTACCATAACCTTTTTTTCAAGATGACCTGGATGACTGAGAACCTTCACAGACATACAGTATATTATATGTAGTTCTTTACAAACCACCCCAACAATGTTTTATTTTATTGATGAGTTACTGAAATGCTTTTGGTTATTTGCACAGAATTTGAACAAATAGTCATATCAGGTGATTTTAATGTGCATGTGGATAATGTTTGTGACAGAAATGCCAAAGAACTTTCTACTATTCTTGATACTTTTGGTCTTTGTCAGCATGTTAATGAGCCGACCCATAACAGAGGTCACACTCTGGACCTGGTCATTACTAAAGGTGTTAGTGGCACAGTGGTAGAGTGGTTGTCACTCAACTGGAAGGTTGGTGGTTTGATTTCCACTGTCCCCACAGTTCATACTGTCGTTGTGTCCTTGGGCAAGACACTTAACCCACCTTGCCTCCAGTGGTGTAACACTGGTGAATAGAAGCTTAAAGTAAGTTGCTTTGGATAAAAGCAACTAAAATGTAAATTTGTTAATATTTTAGATGTCACAATGATCTGATCATTCTTGTGCCTTTATCCATCTGTCCATAATTCCAAATGTTGCAGCTGGATCTACTGTTGTACAGACGAGACACATTAATGATAACACCAGGACAGTTTATGGAGGCAGTCAGGTTTGAAAATGCCTCATCAGGTCAGGTTGATGATTTGTTGAATTGTTATACTTCAGGTGTTTTAAATGTTATGGACAACATTGCTCCTGTCTTGTCTTGTCTGTCAAAAAGAAGAAAATGGCATAAATTGAAGCTCATAATTCATTATGAGGTATACAAAGATGTTTTCAATCAAACTTTGCAAAAAGCAAGAGAAATATTCAGAGAAATATTCAGAGATCATCAGAGGTGTAAAGTACTTAAGTAAATGTACTTTGTTACTGTACTTAAGTATTTTTTTGGCTACTTTGTACTTGTACTGAGTATCAAAAATATAAGCAACTTATACTCTCTACTCAACTACATTTTTGATTGAATACTTGTACTCTTTACTCCACTACATTTGAACTGACACTTAGCGTTACTCGCTACATTGTGTTTGTGCAATTACAACGGCTAAGTACCATCAGAAAGTCTCCTAGAAGATGTGAATGCAGCATTGAGTGCGATCCCTACCACAACCATCACTGAAACCAATGAGCTGCTATACACCTCCACAGCAGTGATCCTCGAGATGCTTGGCTATAAGAGCAACCATGGGAGCCATGAGAAACAGTACCCACCATGGAAACGAAGGCTGGAGGCTAAGATCAAGCAGACACGTAGAGAAGTAAGCCAACTGACAGAGGCCAAGAAAGGTGCAATGAGAAAACAAGTACCCAAGAGGTACAACCAGATGCCCATACCTGAAGCACTTGAAACTGCCAAACAAAGGCTCCAAGCCTTGGCCAGCCGCCTAACGAGGTACACGAGAGACGGCCAGAAGAATAAACCGGCTGTTCGCAACTCAACCTGCAAGTGTACGCTCAATGGCAGGGTAATAACAGCAGAGCAGACCCTCCAAGGCTGGAAACTGAACAATACTTGAAAAGTATATGGGAGAGGGAGGCATCACACAACAGCGATGCACAGTGGCTGGTGGCTCTGAGAGAGGACCACAGCAACCTCCTGAACAGAATCCAGTTACCATCACAGCGGCAGACATCCAAGAAAGACTCTCAGGTATGAAAACTGAGCCTAAGATAAGTGGGCACATGGATCAATACATGAGCAAAGCACAGAAGGGCATCGGCAAAGAAACCAGAGGAGCTAAACACCAACTCCTGGTTGACCGAACAGCCACCCAAGACTGCAGAACCCGACACACCAACCTGTGCACTGCCTGGATTGATTACAAGAAAGCATATGACTCAATGCCACACACATGGATCACTGAATGCTTGGAGATGTACAACATCAACAGGACTCTAAGAGACTTCATTGCAAACTCAATGAGGCTGTGGAAAACCACCCTTGAGGCCAATCGCAAGCCACTTGCACAAGTATCCATCAAATGTGGCATATACCAAGGATATGCTCTGTCCCCACTGCTGTTCTGCATAGGCCTGAACCCCCTCAGCCAAATAATCAACAAGACTGGCTATGGATACCGACTCAGGAATGGGGCCACCATCAGTCACCTCCTCTACATGGATGACATCAAGCTATACGCTAAGAGCGAGCAGGACATCGACTCACTGATCCACACCACCAGGATCTACAGCTCTGACATTGGGATGTCATTCGAGCTTGAGAAGTGTAGTCAAATGGTGACAAAGAGATTGAAGGTAGTCCACACAGAAGGGGTTTACAATTACCCTGAAATACCACAGGCAAATGGCAACCTCAAAGAGGTAACAAGGAAAACAGCAACTGCCAAATACCTCCAACGAGTAAGGCAAGTCCTAAGAAGTCAGCTCAATGGCAAGAACAAGGCACGGGCAATAAACAGCTACGCCCTGCCAGTAATCAGATACCCTGCAGGAATAATAAGGTGGCCAAAGGAAGAGATACAGACCACAGACGTTAAGACACGAAAGCTCCTCACCATGCATGGAGGGTTCCATCCCAAATCCAGCACCCTGAGACTGTACGCTAGCCGTAAAGAAGGTGGCCGTCAGTGGTGGACGAAGTACACAAACCAAGTACTTGAGTTAAAGTACAGATACACTAGGTAAAATATTACTTCAGTAAAAGTAAAAGTACTCCCTTTTAACTTTCACTTGAGTAAAAGTACAAAAGTATTTGCCTTCAAATGTACTTAAGTATCCAAGTACTATCATGTATTATGGCTATAATGCCCATATAATTTTTGTCAGTCTCTTGCCCCCTTTAGGCGCCAGGGTTTATTTAAAAAAATACAGATTATTGAGATCCAAATTTCAAAAGGCTGTGGTTTGAAAATGAGATAGAGTCCTACTCTAAACTAGAAAAATGTCAGGTATGACCCAAAGTATTTAAGTAAATAAAGCAATTTAAGCATCTAATTTGCATCTAATTTGCATCTAATTTGCATACCATGACATTATATATTGGCGGTTATGTTATTTACAGTACATACACACTAATGAATATATTATAATAGTTTTTTTTTTTCTTTTTCTGAAATAATTTTTTATAACAGTAATTTGTAAAAGCAACATTACCAAAAATAAAGAATAACTACAACTTCTAATAAACCATAACTAGTAAAACGTATGCAAATAGTTATGAGAAATATACACATGTACTGTATGTGTGTGGTTGCAGTTGCTTTATCTTTTCTTATCCATCCATGTGGCATAGTTAGTAGTTTTTTAGAGTGTGGGACCTCCCATAAAGCACAGCACACAGCCATCACTTTTATTACGATCGCTGCTTTGATTAGCGCATTCTCGCTGACTATGTTTACCCCTGCCTCTCCCTCCTCGACTGGGTAAAGTGTCAGGATGAACAACACGTATTTGTCCCAAACAGCTGTCAATAGAAGCTGCATTATTCCCAAACTCCCTGTCACTACTGCGGCCACGGCAGTAACCCGGCTTCTATCACCTGTGCTAAAGGTAAAGCAGCAGGTGCTAAAGGTAAAGCTGCTAAAGGTAAAGCAGCAGGTGCTAAAGGTAAAGCTGCAGGTGCTAAAGGTAAAGCTAAAGGTAAAGCTGCAGGTGCTAAAGGTAAAGCTGCCGGTGCTAAAGGTAAAGCTAAAGGTAAAGCAGCAGGTGCTAAAGGTAAAGCTGCAGGTGCTAAAGGTAAAGCTGCAGGTGCTAATGGTAAAGGTAAAGCAGCAGGTGCTAAAGGTAAAGCTGCAGGTGCTAAAGGTAAAGCAGCAGGTGCTAAAGGTAAAGCAGCAGGTGCTAAAGGTAAAGCTGCAGGTGCTAAAGGTAAAGCTGCAGGTGCTAAAGGTAAAGCTGCAGGTGCTAAAGGTAAAGCTGCAGGTGCTAATGGTAAAGGTAAAGCAGCAGGTGCTAAACGTAAAGCTGCAGGTGCTAAAGGTAAAGCTGCAGGTGCTAAAGGTAAAGCAGCAGGTGCTAAAGGTAAAGCTGCAGGTGCTAAAGGTAAAGCTGCAGGTGCTAAAGGTAAAGCTGCAGGTGCTAATGGTAAAGGTAAAGCAGCAGGTGCTAAATGTAAAGCTGCAGGTGCTAAAGGTAAAGCTGCAGGTGCTAAAGGTAAAGCAGCAGGTGCTAAAGGTAAAGCTGCAGGTGCTAAAGGTAAAGCTGCAGGTGCTACGCGCTCACGGCTTCCCTTCCCAACCTCCCCTTCACTACCACGGCCAGAGCGACTAGTTTTCCTGCCGTTTCTTTCACTGATGTTTGGTAAAATGCGGGAAAAACAGCGTGTGCTTTATGAGAGACACTGAGAAAGGCACGAGCAGCGGCGCCGCTTTCCAAGTTACACACGCACTCACTCTCGCTCATTCTCACTTTCACTCGGCTGAAAAGACTCTATAGGTAGATGTTCTTCCTCAGAATCAGAGTCAGCCATTACTAATACCAAAGCTTCATCACAAATGTTCTTTTTTATTTGTTATTTTCATGTTTATCAGCTCGCGTGTAGAGAATGAGGCTTCTATTGAGCCGGTCCTGACACTCCCACTGAGACACGTCTTTGAGGTCTTCTTCTACAATTTTTTTAATGGCAACACAAGGAACGACTAATTTTGCAAAATGTAATTGAGTAAAAAGTAAGATATTTGACTTTGAAATGTAGTAAAGTTAAAGTAAAAAGTATCCCTTAATGGAAATACTTTGTAAAGTACAGATACTGGAAAAAAACTACTTAAGTACAGTAACGAATTACATTTACTTCGTTACTGTCCACCACTGGCGGCCGTGGACTAGTGAGTGTGAGAGCCACTATCCAGGATGAAACATCCAAGATCCACAAGTACATCAAAGATAAGGCCCCAACAGATGACGTGCTCAGTGAATGTCTCAGGCAATGGGGAACAGAGGAAGAGGAGCTGGAGGAGGGACCATCATGGGAGGACAAACCCCTACATGGGATGTACCACCGGAACATAACTGAAGTGGCTGATATCAAGAAATCCTACCAATGGCTAGAACGGGCCGGACTGAAGGACAGCACAGAGGCACTCATCATGGCTGCACAGGAGCAGGCCCTGAGCACCAGAGCAATAGAGGCCCAAATCTACCACACCAGACAAGACCCAAGGTGTAGGCTGTGCAAACAGGCCCCTGAGACAATCCAACACTTAACTGCAGGGTGTAAGATGCTGGCAGGGAAAGCATACATGGAGCGCCATAACCAAGTGGCTGGCATAGTGTACAGGTACATCTGTATGGAGTATGGACTGGAAACCCCGAGGTCAAAGTGGGAAACACCTCCAAAGGTGGTAGAGAATGACCGAGCCAAGATCCTGTGGGACTTCCAGATTCAGACTGACAGAATGGTAATGGCGAACCAACCAGACATTGTGGTGGTGGACAAACAGCAGAGGAAGGCCGTTGTGGTTGACGTTGCAATACCAAGTGACTGCAACATCAGGAAAAAGGAACATGAGAAACTAGAGAAACACCAAGGGCTCAGAGAAGAGCTGGAAAAGGCTTGGAAGGTAAAGGCGACAGTGGTGCCTGTGGTCATCGGAGCACTCGGGGCATTGGCCCCCAAACTGGAAGAGTGGCTACAGCAGATCCCTGGAAGAACACCAGACATCTCGGTCCAGAAAAGTGCAGTACTAGGAACAGCAAAGATACTGCCCAGAACCCTCAAGCTCCCAGGCCTCTGGTAGAGGACCCGAGCTCGAAGGATGAGACCACCCGCGGAGGGTGAAGGACAAACTTTTTATATATATATAATTTAAAGTTTGGTCTGTTTGCTTTCATCTACTTTCATTTTATTTAAAAGTTTCTTTAAAAATGAATAAAAACACTGTGCACTTAAATACAAAGTGTATAAATTATGTCAGATTTACGAGCTTGAAATACAGTTTAAATATGCCTTCAAATCTAAAAGCACATAAATGAATGGAGATTTGATTGAGTTTAAGAATATTTAAAAAAAAGATGAAGTTGTAGATGGACCAAGATGTGAAGTCTTAAAAGATAAAGATAAAGTTGAGGAAGACGGGGCTGGGCTTTCAGCTGTCAGCTGTGCAGGAGCAGAGAGGACCAACAGAGCAGCAGATTGATAACTGGACTGGACAGTACTGGACTGGACTGGACCGTACTGGACTGGACAGTACTGGACTGGACTGGACTGGACTAGACTGGACTGGACTGGACTGGGGAAAGCCGACAGAAGCAGCAGCAGACAGGTAACTGTAGAGGGGCTCTGCAAAGACAGAACAAAGTTAAAAACTTATGTTTAAAACAAGTCTTCCTGTTGGGACCAGTCTCCTCTGTTCATGAGATTTACTGTTAATCACAGAACAAATGACAACATTAATCTTGGTCTTTTATTCTCCAGCTCACTGTATGTTACTGTGTGTGCAAGGACTGTTTTTAGAAAATAGTGGACTTTGATTTGAACTGACATTTGCCTAAATATAATACTTTAGTAAATGTGAACTGTACTGGGTTAGAGGTAATGTCTGTCATGTTGAACACCTGACATAAACATTTACCTGTCTACTGTTGTCATGATTTACAGATGACAAATGTACAAATATATAACTAACACATGCACTTTAGCTACAGTAATGTTTAAGGGATGTATGACTGCAGAGTAAGGAAAGTGTTTTCTAGAGTAAAAAGTCTCAGAGGTTAGTGGGCATTGCAGGTGTAATGTTTAATGTAATGTAACACCCACCTTTGTCTGAATATCCTCTTCAAAGTGCTCACAGCACAACCAAGAGCCTTTCTTCTGATCAGCCTCAGCCTGACAGCATCACCTTTAGGAAATCTGTGGAGAGAGAACAAGATCTATTTTCATAAAATAGACATGTGTCAAATGTATTTACCAAAATGGCACAACCCAGATCTTTGTAAAAGAGTACATTACTAATTTTTGCTTTCATTATTGAGCAGTAGCTCAGTGGTAGAGCGGCCGTCCTTCAACCGGAAGGTAGTAGGATCGATTCCCGCTCTCCCCACAGTTCATACTGTCGTTGTGTCCTTGGGCAAGACACTTAACCCACCTTGCCTCGTATGAATGTGTAAGAATGTTGAAGGTGTTGGTCGGAGAGTCCGTAGGCGCGGAATGGCTGCCACGTCTCTGTCAGTCTGCCCCAGGGCAGCTGTGGCTACAGATGTAGCTTACTACCACCAGTGTGTGACTGTGGAGTGAATGAATAATTGATATGTAAAGCGTCCTTGAGCTCTGGAAAGGCGCTATATAAATATAACAATTATTATTATTATTATTATCATTATTATGGTCTTTACTAGGTTTGCAAACTACACAGTAATTATTCAGTCAGAGACATTTATCCTTATCTTACTAAAAAAAAAAAAAAAACTCATTATGCATTAACATTATGCCTTATTCTTTCCAAATTGAAGGTTAGGTATGATTGTATCTTCATATTATTAACCAAGTTTGGTCCAGTGTATCATATTAAACTATCGTTAAAACGGTGGAGCAGTAAATTAGGCCTTTAGCAGCCACCTTCAGGTCAGCTAACAAAAGCTCAATAGTTTAGCCAACTGTATATATTCTGAACAGTATTTTAACACATGCAAAAATTACTCACCTAGAAACTGGAGCGTGGTTCATTTAGTGCAGTTGGACGATGAAAAAGTGATTTAAACCAGCTGAATTAAAGCAAACACAGCTAACAGCAAGCGATCTCCATTCATGAACAGCAGCAACTAACAGACTAACTAACATAAAATGAAGACATACTGGCTAAAATGCTTCGGAAAACATAGACTAACCAAAAACAATCTTTGGGTGTAGCAAAAAACTTAAATTTCACTGATTTAAAATAGTTAGGCCTCCGCGAGTCTCTCTTCTGTCCATAAATATCCAGCGGCTTAAATTACAAGAGGGGAGCGAGTGCCAACAAAATCACACCCGCGAGCCGACATTGCAGAATGGAGGCAGCTGATAGGTTAGTTATTAATCTTATCCTGATTAATGTGACAAATATCAATATAACGATTACGGGAATAATAAGAATGTTTTCAAACAAAGACGGCATAGTTAGAATGATGACTGTGACAAAAATAGTCACTTCGTAATTGGCGTCAATGGGGGTCAGGCTTGATGGAGCCTACCCCTACTTCCTAATAGGTTTCCGACCCGGAAGCAAGCTTGCTATGTCCACGCCTTCTACCTTCAATGGTTCTATTTGAGATTTGAGAAAAAAAAGAGTAAAATGTAAAACTTTTTCAGTCGGGTGTTAGGATTTTTTTCTTAAGATGCATCTTTATAACTGTTTATACTTGTTAACTTTGCATTCTACACTGCAGCCTAGATTAAGGACACTAAATACCTCCTCTGTTTAAACCAGTTAGAACCAGTTGGTCACTCCTGTCTGGACACTTAGAGGAAAACTACTGATACAAATGGAGGAGTGACGTCAAAGTCAAAGTCAAAGTCTGCTTTATTGTCAATTTCCACATGTACAGTACATACATACAGAGAATCGAAATTGCGTTACTCTCAGTCCCCGGTGCATACAGATAACATTATCATTAAAGCCTAAAAAAAAATAACTCAATTTAAAAATGTAGATACAACTATACAATAAGGGAGTGATGAAAAAAAAAAGACATAATAAAATTAAAAAATAAAGCTAAAAATCAATTTAAATAAAGCAGCGCAAGGTGAGTGACAGATATTGTGCAAATCAATAAAGTGAACAACAGTGCAGTTGAAAGATTCTTTTAGTGCAAAAAAGAATCACTTAAAATATCTTGTCTGGTTAAAGTGACAAGTGTCCAAGAGCAGTTATTTACTGACTGATGAGGTAGTGGAATGACATCAGTTCCATGCCGAATGAGGTAGTGTGCGGTGAGTGGGCAGACCAATGCTGCACAAGTGACTAGTGCATGTCATCATATAATTAGTGGGGTGTCATAGTTCAGGGTCATAGTTCAGTGGTGCCTGGGGAAGAAGAGGGGAGGGGGGGCAGGTTCGGGAGGGAGTTCAGCTTCCTGACAGCCTGGTGGATGAAGCTGTCCTTCAGTCTGCTGGTCCTGGCCTGGAGACTCTGCAGTCTCCTCCTGATGGTAGCAGGCTGAAAAAGCTGTGTGATGGGTGAGTGGGATCACCTGTGATGCAGAGGGCTTTGCGGGTGAGACGTGTTCGTAAATGTCCTGGAGGGAGGGGAGAGAGACACCAATGATCTTCTCAGCTGTTCTCACTATGCGTTGCAGAGTCTTTCGGCAGGACGCGTTGCAGGCGCCATACCACACAGTGATGCAGCTCGACAGGATGCTCTCGATGGTGCCTCTGTAGAAGGTGTACATGATGGGGTGGGGCTCTGGCTCTTCTCAGTTTGCGGAGGAAGTAGAGACGCTGGTTTGATTTCTTGGCCAGTGCTGTGGTGTTTTCAGTCCAGGAGAGGTCCTCTGTGATGTGCACACCCAGGAACTTGGTGCTACTCACTCTTTCCACAGTTGCACCGTTGATGGTCAGAGGAACGTGCTGAGTGTGTGCTCTCCTGAAGTCTACAACAATCTCCTTCGTCTTCTCCACGTTCAGAGAGAGATTGTTGTCACTGCACCACCCAGCCAGGCGGCTCACCTCACTCCTGTAGTTTGTCTCATCTTTGTTGCTAATGAGACCCCCTCCTGTGTGAGATGTGGCCAAAGGTTATGACTTTTAGGGTATCGGGTTAACCAGCAGCACAACACGTGGGCTGACCTGATGCCGAAAACCACATCAGTTTGGTTGATGTGAATTTGCGACTACGTGATTGGTTCTCACATGTCACATGATACTTCCTTGTTTATTCTCTGCCTGCAAGTGCTAGTAAAAAGAAAGTTAAAAACTACAGATTAGTGATCATTAGTAATGATGAAACCCTATCAGCAAGTGCCTCTTTAAATATTATACACTGCTGTTATTAATGAACTGAATATATATTTAGTTTGTAGGTTGGGGTTTAAATAGAAAGAAAAGAAATTATTCAATATAAAACTTTTAAGGCTGTTTTCTCAAAACGGGTTTTTTTTTTCTCACACTGTTGCGTTCACTATGTCATGGGTGTTCGTAATGTAACGCAGGATAATAGGTGGGAGGTTTCACTTACCTGATTGAAGCATGGACCAGTCAAATCCCTAACAGGTGTGTTAAATCCAGTAATGAATGAGCGCGGGCTATAAGTGGGAGCGAGTATTCATTTTGGCATGTTGTCTCGTCAGGAGAGATGCGCCACCGGTAAGCTGCTGTTTTATCCATTGAGTTTGTTGTCTGTTGCGTTACTGCTGTGCTGCCGTTATATGTGCGTGGTTTGTATGATTGATAACTGTTACTTTGGTCACGCTGATAAAACCTTGTGTGCGATCTGATGTAAATATTGTCGGCTCGATAGTATCCGTGGCTATAAAAAAGGCAAATGTTTGAAATTGGAGTGTTTCACTGTCACACGAGTTACTTCCTGTTTGCAGTGCTGGATGGGTAATGTAGTTGATCACTTTACATTCTGTAATGGTTTACTATGCTCAGCGATGCCACTTAGAACTACACTCACTGTTTTTCACTTTGAGCCAACAGATTGAGAACGCTATTGGTTTAATGTGTAACATTGACATTGTATATTTGGTGTGTGTGAAGTTGTTGCATTTCTGTGTTGATATGCATGTGCTTAGTGTTTAAACTGAATGACTACACAAAGTATATTATGATATTTATAGGATTGAGTACTGACTATATTGAAATTTATATTTTATTTATATTTGTGTATATTGTATTATGTGATCTATATTTGTATTTAGATTTTGTGGTTATCAGTATTGTTTACATTATAACCTCTCTATTTCTTCAGGTTTATAACCTGCTGCTGCTGCTGATATTTGTGGACTAATGTACTACTGTAATTAAAAATGAACCAAGAGTAAATAAAATCCACTACGAGTTGTAACAACGTGTCCTCTCCTGGCGCCCGTTCGGTGGGGATATTTTTAAAGAACCGAACAGTTATAAACGCGGCCCACTGCACTGGATTGAATGCAGCAAAAAAGAATAAACAGCCACGGACTGCTTCATTAAGGAAGCTCAATCAACCCAGGATCAGCTGGCCTCTCACTTCTTTGACTGACCCCAAGTTTATCATTAATCAAACTGCCCGTTGATCAAGGATAAAGGAGCTCGTGTGCACATTGGCATTGACGCTCTCTCCAGTCAACACAAAGGAGTAACAATGGCAGACTTGGAAAAGCTTAAAAGTGTGCGATCAAGAGCACAGGCTTCATTCACCAAAAGGGCTCATACTCTCACCAAACTGGGACTCTTGGAACCAACTGAAGTTCTCAGTGAATGGAAGATTTTCAGGACAGACTTTTCTAAAGTCATAGATGCGGGACATGAGTATGCTGAAGCCCTGAGAGAGTCAACGGATGAGGAGGTCATAGAATCTGCAAACCAAATTGATGAAAAGACAGCGGAGTGTGAGAACAGGTTCCTCGAGGTAAAGAATGCCACCCAGGAAACCTTTTGGACCAGCTATGCAGAGGAGGTGTTTTTTAAGCAGGTCAAAACAGCTGAGTCAGCCATCACTCAGGCAGAGGAAGAGGAAGTAAACACTCGGAAGTCAATCAAGGACCGTAGGCTAAGAAATAGAGGTCTTGAGAGAGAGGTCATTGAACTCAGAGAAATGCTGGTAGAGTGGAAGGAGTTGGTTCCTGGTTCGAGGGCATTAGATCTCAGGACACGCCACAAGACACTAAAGAAGAGGGTCCTGGCGTTGTCTGACAAACTGGAGGAGGACGAAGCAGACCAAGTGAGGGGTAGAGAAAGAAACATGGAAGATGAAAGCAGCGCGGTTGGTGATCCGATACGAGATGCTCCTTTCCTCTCTCTCCCTGACATGTCTGCCGATCTCCAGCTGAAGCCCAAAACGTATATGGGGGCATTGAACATGAACACACGGCCCCTCTCACAGCAGAGCAGCCCGGAAAGGACCAAAGGAAACTTTAATCTCAAGCCTCAAATCAGCCTTGAAAGAGCACGGCTACCGACTTTCTCTGGTGACATGAGGGACTATTACCGCTGGAAGACTGAGTGGGAAGACCTACAAGAATTGGGTAACCCACAAGGTGTGGAATGTATAAAAAAGTTCCACTTATTAAATAGTCTCCACGAAAAGGTCAAGAAGGATCTCGTCCTATCTAGCTGTGGATCCACCGACGATATGTTCAGGCTGCTGGACAGCAAATACGGGAACAAAGCAAAAATAGTCCTAATGATCACCGAAGTCCAGTCTCTTCCCCTGTTAAAGGAAACAATCCAAGAAGAACCATTGAACTGATCCAGGTTGTTGAAAGAGCACTGTACAACCTCCAGATTCTTGGTGAAGAGGATGCCGTGAAGAACCGTGTTGTTGCTCAATCTCTTGAAAGCAAGCTTCCCAGTTCACTCAAGAAGGAGTGGATTATGCACAAAACTGACCCAGCAAACAAGTTCTCTCCAAAGTATCATTTTGATTGCCTCCTAGGATTCTTGAAAAGGCAAGAGGAGATTCTTGAGGAATTGGATCAGTTGGAGCTAAGCCCTGTGGACAAAGGCCCTGTGGAAAAGGGTGCTGCAGACTACCCAGATAAGAGAGGGAGGAAGGCTTTTACTAAATCCACAGCAGGTCAGAAGGACGACTATCCCAGCTGTACTGTCTGTGAAGATGACTCCCATGCTGGCAAGCTATTTGCGTGCAAGATCTTCAGGGAGCAAGATCTCTTAAGGAAAAGGGCCCATGTGAAGAAGCTAGGGTTGTGCTCCAAGTGTTTGAGGCCCCACCCCAAGGATGGTAAAGGATGCACACCCAGATACCTCTGCCCAAAAGTAGACTGTCGGAAAGGAGGGTGTCGGACCACAATTACCTTCTGTGTCCTAAGCCACCGACTCCAAAGAAGGACTACAGCAGTGAGGAGCAGAGTACCATAAAAGAAGGAGGAAAGAAACTTGGCCTAACCAACAAACAAGAGGAGTTTCTGGCAGAACTTACTCCAGAACAAAGAGAGAAATATAAGAATGCATTCTCAAACAAAATATCATCAACTGTATGTGCCAAGGCTGGAGATGCACTGCAAGAACATCCAGTGGTGATGATGCTGATGGAAGTGACGACAAACTCGGGTTGCCTTATTGGCTCCCTAATCGACCTCGCATCTGATACAAATTATATCACCAATGAAACTGCAGATCGACTTGGACTGTGCGGTGAGAACATCAGGCTTATAGTCCATGGAATCGGGGGAATGAAGAAGACTGTCCTGACCAAAAGATATTCCCTGCGGCTGAAGGTGAAGACATCCAAGGGAAAAGTGGCAGAGCACAGAATTCTCTGCTATGGCCTGGAAAACATCGCCGAAGTGACTCAATCAGTCACTGCCGAGCAACTGCAGAAGTTTTTCCCAAATGTACCCAGAGACGAATTGGTCCGTCCCACAAAGATTGACCTTCTTATCAGTCATCGGGAAGGTCGTCTTGTTCCCCAGCCAATTAGGATTGTGGAAGACCTCGTTCTCTGGGACGGTCCCCTAGGAAAGACCGTTGGGGGAACCCATCCCGATCTCATTGAGACAGTTGACATGGCCGTGTACTGCTCGAGACTCACCTTGCGAGAACCATGAGATCAGCCTCGATGGCGTATAAAGAGACCATCATACCTCGGGAAGAGGAAGGAAATGCGCTTGTCCGGAGCACAGCAACAGCCAACAAAGACGTCTTTGAGTGGTTCAGGTGGGACAGCATCGGAGCTGCGTGCAGTCCTCAATGTGGCGGCTGCAAGTGTGGTAGGTGCCCCCCTGGAGGAAAAGAAATGACCCTTAAGGAAGAGCGGGACCTGGAAAAGATAAAAGAATGCCTAACATACGTGCTGGCGGACAAACACAGCAACTCTCCCCACTGGGACGCAGCTTATCCCTGGAAGACAGACCTCACAGCACTGCCAAACAATCGGCAGGCAGTGGAGGCGACCTTCAGAAACACTGAGAAACGTCTGGAGAAAGATCCTGTGTGGAAGGCTGCATACAAAGAACAAATACATGAAATGGTTTCAAGAGGGCTGCTGCAAAACTCACAAGGGAGGAAATTAACAACTGGGAAGGACCTAAATGGTACATCAGCCATCTGGTTGCACCGAACCCTCACTCCTCCTCAACCCCTGTGAGAATTGTGTGGAATAGTAGCCAAGAGTTCCGAGGCATAAGTCTAAATGATCTCCTTCACAAGGGTCCTGATGTACTCAATCCCATCAGAGGTGTCCTTCTGAGGTTCAGGAGTGGACTCCATGCCGCACTGGGTGATGTAAAAGATGTATAACTCAGTGTGGCTGAAAGATGATGAAGTTCACCTCCACCTTTCTCTGGAGAGACTACCCTGAGGACAACATTGAGGAGTTTGCAGTCGTCAGAGTAAATATCGGCGATAAACCCGCAGGATGTATTGCCCAAGTTGCAATGAAAGAGACAGCCAACCTTCCTCAGTTTGCTGATATGATTGAAGAACGGCGAGCTCTGACTGAGGACAGCTATGTGGATGACATCCTGACCTCACATGATGACCTCAAGACACTGGAGAGGATCACCAAAGGGGTGGAGGAGATTTTGAGAGCGGGAGGCTTCTTCCTGAAACCATGGGTTCTGTCACGCCAAAGTGGGAGGAGTGGAGCCCTTCTGAAACAACTGTACCCACGACCCTCGTACTGCCCAACCAAATGCATGATGGGGAGAACAAAGCGCTTGGGGTCGGTTACGAACCTGAGACAGACAAGCTCCGGTTGTTAACTTATATCAACTTCTCTAAGAAAAGAGGGAAAATGAGGACAGGATTTAATCTGAGCATGGAGGATGTCAGGGAAGGAACACCAAATCCCCTTACCCGGCGCATACTTCTCAGCCAGATTGCCGCATTATACGACCGGTTGGTCTTGCCTCACCAGCCAAACAGAAGGGAGTGATGTTGGTACGAGAATCATTCCAGGAAGCTGGCAAGGACAACCCATCTAAAGACACATGGGATGCCCCTCTCTCACTGAAACTTAGAGAAGCCGCAATAACGCTCTTTGAAGAATTTGTGAGACTTGGCCAGGTAAGGTTTGAGAGAAGCCTCACGCCTCCTGGAGCCATAGGCCCACCGACAGGATCACGTTCTCAGATGGAAGCGAATCCTCCTATGGAGCCGTACTCTACCTGCGGTGGGAAATCCGAGACAAGGTTGTAATGAAGTTGGTGGAATCCAAGGCTAAACTCACCTCTCGACCAAAAAGGAGATGTGATCAAAGCAGAACTCTGTGGCGCGGTCTTCGCTACCCGCCTAAAAAAGTATTTTGAGAAGCACTGCCACATTAAAGTTAAGCAATGGATTCACTTTGTGGACAGCCAAACAATCCTGGCAGCCATCCAAAAGGACAGCTACGGCTTCCAGACCTTTTATAAATCGAATCGGTGAGATTCAGAAAGCCGGACATGTGGAAGATTGGAGGTGGATTGAAGGCAGACGAAACATTGCTGACATTCTTACCAGAGGTGCAACTCGGAGGAACTTGATGAAGGGTCAGAATGGCAGCAAGGCCCTGAGTTCCTGAAATGGCCTAAGACCGACTGGCCTATGAAGATGGCCAGTGAGATTACACCCTCTGCTGCTGAAGATGTGGGAAAACTTCAGCGGAAAGCCTTCTCAGCTATGATTACCAGGGCCCAGTCAAAAGAAAGAACTGACCTTAACGGGCCTGACATCAAGGCGGACCTCAGACATGGAGTCAACGGTAGATCGACATCACCAGCTGTCCCGGTGCAACATCAGTGGCAGACAGACAGAGAAGGCCCTGGGCGATTGGTTTGGTACGCCTTGTGGAACCTCAACGCTTCAGTTCTCTGTCTAAGCTGTGTGGTTCCGTAGCCTGGACTCGAAGGGCTGCAGAAACCTGGCTGAGAAAATGCCAGGCACCTGACTCATCAAAGTGGGAGGCAAACTGCTCTATCCTGTCAACTGAGGAGAGAGCGCAATCTTTCCAAGACCTGGTCCTCGCAGCCCAAGATGGCAGTCAGTTCCTGGACACAACACTGAACCGCTTGGTGGTCCACAAAGACGAGAGCACAGGAATCCTTCTCTGTGGAGGACGAATCCAGTCCTGGAAAGAAGATGGAACAGCTGTTCCTTTAATTCCATTTCGTTCATGGCTCGCAACACTACTGTCAAGAGAAGCTCATGACAAGAACCATGAAGGTGTTGCTGCCACGCTTCTGCGCACCAGGAGGAAGGCATGGATTGTGCAAGGTCGGAGGATAGTAAAGAAAGTTGCAAACAACTGTATTACATGTCGCAAACTGAAAGGGAAGATGTGCCAGCAGATGATGAGTGATCTGCCGCCAGAACGCTCACAGCGTATAACCCATTTGAGTATACCACACTAGACCTCTTTGGCCCCTTTGAAATCAAGGATGCTGTCAAGAAAAGAACAGGAAAAAAAGTTTGGGGCATAGTATTCTGTTGCATGGCATCAAGGGCAGTCCATGTGGACCTCGTTGGCGACCAATCATCTGAAAGCTTTCTCCAAACTTACTCCGCTTTGTAGCATTGAGAGGCAATCCCAAAAAATTGTGGTCAGATAGAGGAACCAATTTCATTGGAGCTAAACCTGCCCTACAAGACTTGCATAGGTACTTAGCTACCTTACGGGAAGCATCCATAGAGGACAAAGCCGCCAAGAATGGGACAGTGTGGGCATGGAACTTTCATCCGGCTGACGCACCTCATCGCAACGGGTCTGCGGAAGCTGCAGTTAAGCTCATAAAAAGGGCTCTCACTAGCCTCGGAGGGACAACAAGCTCGCTCACCTGGGGTGAGCTCCAAACCCTCTTCTACCAGGCAGCTAACCTCACAAATGAAAGGCCGATTGACGCCAGGGCACAAGAACAAGAAGACTCTATAGAGTATTTGACCCCCAATACTCTGCTTCTCGGGAGGACCAGGCAAGGGGGAGATACAGGAGGAATTGACTTGTGCACCCATCCCTGGCGCCGTCTCAGATCCATCCAGATTGGTGTGGATATGTTCTGGAAGAAGTGGAGTGAACTGGCGGACCTAACTTATTCATTCGGCCAAAGTGGCACCAGACCCAAAGAAATGTAGCGATAGGTGACATTGTTTGGATTGCTGATCACAACGCACTGCGAGGGCAATTCGCTCGGACGGATCCAGGCTGTGTACCCTGACAAGAAAGGACTTGTGAGAGATGCAGACGTTAAGACGTGTGCAGGCCCCCTGCCTCCCTTATAGTTGGGCAACTGAAGAGGAATACTCAGCAGTTGACGTCAGTCATCCTACGGCGAGGCGTGAGGAGACTGGTAGTCCTCATCCTGTGGAAGACCAGTGACTCCTAGACCTCGTCTCTTGACCAGTTCTCCAGGCGCTGCCTAAACACCCAAACCCCAATTCTGAAGGCATTACCTCAGGATACCTCTTTCTCTCTCTTTCTCTCTTTTTCTCTCTCACTGGTTGGTATGCTTCTTTGCTGCCTTCACCACCACTTGCACCACCATTCACGAAGAATGAAGAGTACATACCCCATATGACCAAACCTGGCAGAACACCACACATCTGTCAGGAGGTGCCTGAACAATGACAATGGTGTCCTATTCTTCATGTAAAAAAAAAAAAAAAAAAAAATGTATATATTATGTGGTGTAATGTTTGCCTGTGACCGCCTTAAATCACATGATCAGTCGGTCAAGTGGGAGGTGTTGCGTTCACTATGTCATGGGTGTTCGTAATGTAACGCAGGATAATAGGTGGGAGGTTTCACTTACCTGATTGAAGCATGGACCAGTCAAATCCCTAACAGGTGTGTTAAATCCAGTAATGAATGAGCGCGGGCTATAAGTGGGAGCGAGTATTCATTTTGGCATGTTGTCGTCAGGAGAGATGCGCCACCGTAAGCTGCTGTTTTATCCATTGAGTTTGTTGTTTGTTGCGTTACTGCTGTGCTGCCGTTATATGTGCGTGGTTTGTATGATTGATAACTGTTACTTTGGTCACGCTGATAAAACCTTGTGTGCGATCTGATGTAAATATTGTCGGCTCGATAGTATCCGTGGCTATAAAAAGGCAAATGTTTGAAATTGGAGTGTTTCACTGTCACACGAGTTACTTCCTGTTTGCAGTGCTGGATGGGTAATGTAGTTGATCACTTTACATTCTGTAATGGTTTACTATGCTCAGCGATGCCACTTAGAACTACACTCACTGTTTTTCACTTTGAGCCAACAGATTGAGAACGCTATTGGTTTAATGTGTAACATTGACATTGTATATTTGGTGTGTGTGAAGTTGTTGCATTTCTGTGTTGATATGCATGTGCTTAGTGTTTAAACTGAATGACTACACAAAGTATATTATGATATTTATAGGATTGAGTACTGACTATATTGAAATTTATATTTTATTTATATTTGTGTATATTGTATTATGTGATCTATATTTGTATTTAGATTTTGTGGTTATCAGTATTGTTTACATTATAACCTCTCTATTTCTTCAGGTTTATAACCTGCTGCTGCTGCTGATATTTGTGGACTAATGTACTACTGTAATTAAAAATGAACCAAGAGTAAATAAAATCCACTACGAGTTGTAACAACGTGTCCTCTCCTGACGCCCCGTTCGGTGGGGATATTTTTAAAGAACCGAACACACACTTTGGGTCAGAAAACTCCACTTCAGTAGCTCCTACAAGCACATTTCCCAGTCTTATACTTAACTCTATTCTGAAGGCTTTTACAGAGGGGTTTGATTATATATATTTCCTATTCTGAGTTTTTAAAAAAACATGTCAAAAATGTATTTTTTTTTTAGGCTATTGCCAGTATTCTTTAATTTATTAAAGCATGAAAAAGATATCCAGAATCCCCTCTGTAAAAACCCTTTTATCTAATATGTCAACAAAATTAACCAAAAATTTTAAACCTGGTCCCAATTTCCAGATTTTGTTTGTGTAAATGCATGGAAATTAGCATATATATTTAAGTATATACATCCATTTGCATATTAAAACATTATTTACACAAAAAAACAAAAGGTTAAAAAGGTTCTTAGGCAATGGTGTTTTTTCTCAGTAGGAATATGGAGGATACAAATGAAGCTGATGAGTATTAGGCCTATATGTAAGTCCGTTTTAGTGCGCTCCCTTCCTCTGTTCACTCAGAGAGTGATTGCCGTCAGGTTAATGTAATTAACCTGCAGCCGAGACAGAGGCTGGCCGCAGACAGGGAGCACGGAGTGATAAGACTAACATTCCCATGTGTGCAGTATGAGGTGAGAAGTGCCCATTAGTTCTTACCAGTCAAGTCTCCAAAAGACAAAAGCAGGAGTGGGATTCACTTTTATGTCTTAGACCAGCCCATTTTGAATCTCTCTCTGAAGAAGCTATCTATTTTAATCAATTTCATGCATAAAGTAACAAAAGGAAAGATACCTGTTTTTTATAGATATTGTAGATACATCTGTGACAATTAAAACTGTCCTTCTTTCTTGTCAACTTAAACTATCCATCCATCCATCTTCTACCGCTTATCCGGGGCCGGGTCGCGGGGGCAGCAGTCTGAGCAGAGACGCCCAGACTTCCCTCTCCCCAGACATTTCCTCCAGCTCTTCCGAGGGGATACCGAGGCGTTCCCAGGCCAGCCGAGAGACATAGTCCCTCCAGCGTGTCCTAGGTCTTCCCCGGGGTCTCCTCCCGGTGGGACATGCCCGGAACACGTCCCTAGGGAGGCGTCCAGGAGGCTTCCGAAACAGATGCCCGAGCCTCTTCAGCTGGCTCCTCTCGATGTGGAGGAGGAGTGGCTCTACTTTGAGCTCATCCCGAGTGACCGAGCTCCTCACCCTATCTCTAAGCAAGCGCCCCGCCGCCTTGCGGAGAAAGCTCATTTCGGCCGCTTGTATCCAGGATCTTGTTCTTTCGGTCATGACGCAAAGCTCATGACTATAGGTGAGAGTAAGAACGTAAATTGACCAGTAAATCGAGAGCTTTGCCTTACAGCTCAGCTCCTTCTTCACCACGACAGACCGGTACATCGACCGCATCACTGCAGAAGCTGCACCGATCCGTCTGTCAATCTCACGTTCCCTCCTTCCCTCACTCGTGAACAAGACCCCAAGATACTTAAACACCTCCACTTGAGGCAGGAGCTCTCCACCAACCTGAAGGGGACAAGCCACCCTTTTCCAACTGAGAACCATGGTCTCAGACTTGGAGGTGCCGATCCTCATGCCAGCCGCTTCACACTCGGCTGGAAACCGTCCCAGTGCACACTGGAGGTCCTGGCTTGATGGAGCCAACAGGACAACATCACCTGCAAAAAGCAGAGACGACCCCATACTGGACCCCATACTCCCAGAGCAACCCCCACAGGGCGCCACGAGGGACACAGTCAAATGCCTTCTCCAGATCCACAAAACACATGTGGTTTGGTTGGGCAAACTCCCATAAACCCTCCAGCACCCTGGAGAGGGTAAAGAGCTGATCCAGTGTTCCACGACCGGAACGAAAACCGCATTGTTCCTCCTGAATCCGAGGTTCAACTATTGGCCGCATTCTCCTCTCCAGTACCCTGGCATGGACTTTCCCGGGAAGGCTGAGGAGTGTGATCCCTCTGTAGTTGGAACACACCCTCCAGTCCCCTTTCTTAAAATAAGGGACAACCAGGACAGCCCCACAACATCCAGAGACTTCAGGTATTCAGGGCGTATCTCATCCACCCCCGGTGCCTTGGGTGATGGACGAGTCCACCTCTGAGCCCTCGGCCTCTGCTTCCTCAGTGGAAGACGTGTCGGTGGAGTTGAGGAGATCCTCGAAGTATTCCTTCCACCTTCCAACAATATCCCCAGTTGTAGTCAGCAGATTCCCACCTCCACTTTAAACAGTGTTGGCAGTGCACTGCTTCCCCCTCCTGAGGCGCCGGACGGTTTGCCAGAATTTCTTCGAGGCCGACCGATAGTCCTTCTCCATGGCCTCACCAAACTCCTTCCAGACCCGAGATTTAGCCTCCACAACCACCCGGGCTGCAGCCTGCTTGGCCTGCCGGTATCTATCAGCTGCCTCAGGGGTCCCACGAGCATACCAGCCCCAACCCCGGGCCTGGCTCCAGGGTGGGGCCCCGGTTGCGCCATACCGAGCGACGTCACGGTCCTTGATATTTTATTATCCAAAAAGGGTTTTGGCTGGCCCGTCACCTAGGACAAGTTTGCCTTGGGAGACCCTACCAGGGGCATAAATCCCCCAACAACATAGCTCCTAGGATCATTTGGGCACTCAAACCCCTCCACCTTGATAAGGTTGCGGTTCAAGGAGGGGCTTCAAATAAATCTCCATATTGTTTCTGTGAGGAGCCAGTCTGACCAGTTCCTACAACAGTTCACTCTACAGAGGGCTGGATCTAACTGTGGAAATACATAAAGGGGCATGTTCATTTTATACACCCTCATAAAGCACTATATAAAATATATTTAAATAGAAAAAAAAAAAAATACAAAAAAAAACACTAAAAACAAAATGGTAAATGGCATGCATTTATATAGCGCTTTTTTGCACCTTTCTCGGGCACCCAAAGTGCTTTACATCGTGCTTCCACTCACCCCAACACCTGAGGCAGACAGAGATGGGGGCTGCCATACACACGGCGCTCACAGCCTTCTCCGAACACCACCAAACACACCTCTACAGTCACCCACATTCATACACCAGTGCTACGGACACTGGAGGCAAGGTGGGTTAAGTGTCTTGCCCAAGGACACAACGACAGTATGAACAGGGGAGAGTGGGAATCGAACTGCCAACCTTCTGGGCATAGGACGACTGCTCTACCACTGAGCCACTGCGTCTCCCGCAGTAAACAATAGATTACTACAGTTGTATGGTAAGAGATGTAGGGGTTGAGCAGCTCAGTTTTGGGTGTGTAGTCAGACACAAGTATGTAGGACTGAGGGGACTGGGGGGTCTGGCAGTCCTCCCCCAGAAAATTTTAATCAAAACAGATGTAATTACCTGTATTTTAGAAGACATAATATTTTAGCTGGCCATAGTACCCCAACATCACAGACTTAAGGCTTTAAAACAGACTCAAGGTCAAAAACTGTTTATATAACCCACCCTTTACTTTTTTTTATGCCCGTGGTATGGGGACCCCTAAATTGGGGGCTTTGGCCCTGAAAACCCATCAGATTGATCCGCCTCTGTTTTGAGACAAACGCCCTCAACAGGCTGCAGCATTATGCCTCTTTACAGGCCTTTGTATAAAATATTGAAGGGCAGTGGCCTTTCTCTGAGGTCAGGGTTTAAGCTGGGTCTACACTATACAATTTTGGCCATCTCAGATGAAAGACATGCAATTGTGGAAAAAGTCAGCCCTCGTGGCTAAAAAACGGTGATCGTACATCAAAAGTGGCCAGTCCAGAACCTTTTCTTTCTGCTGCTGTAGCCAATGACAGGTCGACTTGGCCTTATGCTTTCGAACCTTGTCACGTTGGAACGTCCAAGTACGTCCCATGCGCAGCTTCCAGGCTGATGAGTGCAAATTTTCCTCCAGTATTTTCTCATAACATGCTGCATTCATCTTTTCCTGTGTTTTTGTAGCTCACACATCCCCAAAACATAGGTGATCCACCTCTATGTTTTACAGTAGGAATGATGTACTTTCCATCACAGACCTTGTTGACTCCTCTACAAATGTAATTTGTATAGTTGTGCACAGAAAGTACAATTTTGGTCTAATCACTCCAAATGACTTTGTTCCACACATTTTTAGGCTTGTGTCTGAGCTGTTTGGCGTATTGTAAGCGGGATGCTAAGTGGCATTTGTGTAGTAATGGCTTTCTCGACCATAGAGCCCATTTGTCTTCAAGTACCTCTTTATTGTGCATCTTGAAACAGCCACACCCCTTTTGTTATTTTCTTTGCATCCCAAACAATTTTCCTGGCAGTTGTGGCTGAAACTTTTGTTGGTCTACCTGACCTTGGTTTGGTTTCAACAAAATTCCTCATTTTCCACTTCTTATTAGAGTTTGATCACTGCTGATTGGCATTCTCAATTCCTTGGATAACTTTTTAGATCCCTTTCCTGTTTTATACAGTTCAATTACCTTTTCCCACAGATCCTTTGAAAATTCTTTTGCTTTTCCCATGACTCAGACAGAAACATCAGTGCTGCACTGGATGAAAGATGCAAGGGAAAGATGTTTGTTATCAGGCCAAATGTGCTCAGGCTATTTAAAGCTTTTATCAGGGTCATTTGGGTAGTTTCTGTTGTCATTATGATTTAAAAAGAGTAAACACAGCTGTTTGAAAATAAATGGCTTCACCCAACCATTAACTAAAACAATGAGGCTGGGACAAAGATGAATGATAGAACCATTGGTCGACCAAAGACAAGCTGCAACAGATATCAAGAAAAATCTGGTCATCAAAAGAGAAAAGAAAGAAAGAGAGGGAAAGCAGCTCCTGACAAATTACTTTGATAAGATACAATATCTTTTCAAAGTAATTTGTAAGGTGAGCTAAGCTCCAAAACTGAGCTAGCATAGTTTAAATGTTCCGTTAATATTAATAACAAAGGGAAAAGAGGAAACACATCTATTACTGCATAGTGGCTTCCGGTGTGAGAACGCTAGGCGCACCTGTGCTGCCGCTTCACGCCGGTACCTGTTTGTCTCCTGTTTGTCTGCTGTGTCACGTCTGCTATGCATAAACCTTTCTGGATTATTTCACTGGACTATTTTGCACCAACTCCTGGACTACTTAGATGGAAAAGTTTTCTGGATAACTGACCTCGCCGTCTCCGTGATCCTGTCACACAGATCGTCTACGAGCTCTCTCCATTTCTTTCCTCATATCCCCCGCGACACCTGATACTGTGAGTCTCCCCTCTCTCTATCATTTTGTGGCATACATCCTCGGTATGGTTGGGTAGCCTTCCCTTTTGAGGATTCTGTGGATTTTGGATCTGATATGGCTCTGGCTAACGTAGTTTAAACCGCTAAACTTTTGTTGCAGGTTGCGTTGCACATCTCCGGTCATGTTGACACGTATCAAATTCCAGGTGTTGTTGTCTGGCCTTCTTTGGTCCGTGCTGGCACTGAATGACATTTATCAAATTAGTTTCCCTGTGATGGCTTTACAATTCTCTGCAGCTCATCTCAGAACATTTAAAGGGCCGTTTCGATTGGCTCCGGACACCTATAAATGGTGTGAACAACTTGGAGTTTTACGTCGGCCGCGCTACATACATCGCTCACGGAAGAAACCACTCACGTATCATTACTCGTCCTCCAATAATATTCCGGTCGTCTCCACCAACACCCGCGTGTCGGGCGCAACAAAGCTAGAAAATCGATCTACGAATTTTGCAAATCTTAGACCATTGCGTCTTGATCCTGACCTCCCAAATGGCAGAGGTTCATCTTCAGACCTGCAATGCGCTGCTGAACACTCGCTCCCTGACTACTAAAGCTTCTGTTTTACATGACATGATCACTGACATGAACCTGGACATGCTACTTCTGACTGAAACCTGGCAGATGCCTAATGACCTTCTCAACCTGAATCTCTTAACTCCCCCTGGATACATCTACTTTGCTCAGCCACGTCTTCATCGTCGAGGTGGTGGGCTGGCTGTAGTTTGCCGTGAGACTATTAAGATTTCAAAGATGGAGTTGCATGAGGTTACAGCATTTGAATATCTCGCGCTGAAAATAACTGGCAAATCCTCACTGGCTGTAATCTTGATTTATCGACCTCCAAAATGTCATGCTGATCTGTTGTCTGATTTCTTCTCTGAGATCAGTGCATTACTAACTCTTGTTTGTGGTACTTATTCATCTGTTATTCTGCTTGGTGATTTTAATTTACATGAAAACACTGTTCAATGCAATGAACTGACGTCTGTCCTGGACTGCTTTAACCTAACCCAACATGTAACTTTTGCTACTCACTCCAAGGGCCATATACTGGATCTCATATGTACATCTGGCTTAAATAATATTTTTGTTAGTGGCTCTGATTTTGCTTTTTCAGATCATAAAATCATAAACTTCAGTTGTAGTTTTCCAATACCTATACCCTCTGAAGAAAATGCTGACTTATCGTAAAATCAATTCTGTTAATCCATCTTCTCTCTCTGACTCAATAAGGGCTTCTATCTTGTCAAAATGCCTACTATCTAACTGTCCTTCAGAAATCTGCTGTATATACAATAATGCTTTGTCTCAAATACTTGAGATGCACGCTCCTGTAAAAACTAGACTGGTTCCATCTACTCGCTGCACCCTGGTTCACTCCTGAACTACGAACAATAAAAACTGAGGACGCCGCCTAGAAAGGCTATACAGGAAAACTGGGCTTATTGTACACTCGTTGGCGCTTAAAGAACACGGGCACAAGTACCGTACTGCCCTCAACCATGCAAAATCCTCTTATTTTACCTCTACCATTAGGAATTCCAAGTGCAGGCCCAGTCGCTCTTTGCTATGGTTAGCAGACTTACAAATCCACCACAACTTGCTATATTGGGTTCTGTGGGGCTTGTAAATAGCTTTTCTAAATTCTTCTCTGACAAACTACAGACAATCACTGCATCCATTGCCAAAAACACTCCTCATGCACCTGACTCAGATTTTCACCTAATGTTTGCTGATTCAGCTCATTCTACAAACTCTCTCTCTGCTTTTACTCTAACTACTCAAAGTGCCATGACTTAATTGCGAAGTTAAATTCCACATCCTGCCAACTTGACCCTATACCTACTGTTTTGCTTAAGTTATGTGTCCCTGAGGTTGCACCCTTCATAACACATATGATCAACTGTAGTCTGGCGTCCGGCGTTGTTCCAGCAGATTTAAAAATGGCTGCGGTGACGCCGATTCTTAAAAAACCAGGCCTAGACCACCTAAACATGGACAATTACAGACCAATATCCAACCTACCAGTCATAAGCAAAATCCTTGAAAGGGTTGTTGTTTCACAACTGCGGTCATATCTGGATATAAATGGCCTTCTTGAACCTTTTCAGTCTGGTTTTCGCCCAGCACACAGCACTGAAACGGCTCTTCTCCGGGTGGTTAATGACATTCTTTTGTCCATGGATGCAGGGCTGACAAACATCTTGCTGCTTCTTGATTTAAGCGCTGCTTTTGACACAGTCTGCCATGAAATAATGATCTCTAGGCTCTCTGACATTGGCATCACTGGCTCTGCACTTTCCTGGCTCATTTCCTACATTAGAGACAGAAAATATTATATCACTATACAAGGGTTTACATCTGCTACTGCTCCACTCACACAGGGTGTCCCTCAAGGTTCGGTTCTTGGCCCACTACTATTTATCATCTACATATATCCACTCGGTGACATCATACGCAAGCATGGACTTCAGTTCCACTGCTATGCAGATGATATTCAAATTTATCTCACCACCAGTTCCAATGCTCCATCTCTGCCTGACTCACTCACAGCATGTATCAGGGACATTAAGTATTGGATGTCCCGAAATTTCCTTAAATTGAATGATAAAAAAAACTGAGATAATCCTGATTGGTTCTAATGCCACAGTCAAAACTATGAACCAGACTTTTGATGTTCATGGAACTCACATTAAGCCTTCGTCACTGATCCGTAACCTTGGTGTTCTATTCGATTCAAATCTATCTTTTGGCCCTCACATTTCTTCTATTGTTAAAAACTCCTTTTTCCATCTTCGTAATATTGCCCGTCTCCGATCTTCTCTCACTATTGCTGACACTGAAACCTTAGTCCACGCATTAATCACTTCACGCCTGGACTATTGCAATACCTTATTTCTTGGTCTTCCAAAAACTCATCGCCAGACTACAGTATGTTCAAAACTCAGCAGCAAGAGTTCTAACCTCCACTAGGTGCTCTGCTCACATTACTCCTCTGCTTCATGACCTTCACTGGCTACCTGTAGCATCACGTATACATTATAAAGTATTGCTTCTAACATTTAAAGCAATAAATGGTCTTGCTCCCCAATATTTGTCTGACCTACTCTCCCCCTACCGCCCTGTCCGGTCCCTTAGATCAGCTGAACTCGGTCTGTTATCCACCCCACGTTTCCGTCTGTCTACTGTTGGTGGAAGGTCTTTTAGTGTAAATGCTCCTCAACTTTGGAGCAACGCTGCCTCTTACTCTCTAAACATCTCATCTGTGGATGCATTCAAGTCTCAGTTAAAAACATATCTATTTAACAAACATTTTGGGTAATTACAACTATATGTTTCATGTGATGTGTATCTAAATGTTTGTCTGTACTGTATTTGTGAAATGTAAAGCGACCTTGAGCTACGGAAAGGCGCTATATAAATAAAACTTCTTCTTCTTCTTCTTCATAGACTAATCTAGTCATAGTCTTTTCGCGGGTCATTTACATTAAAAAAAAATATTGCTTAAGGTTACATATACAAAACAGGTTATAAGGGCCCAATAAGATGGTTTGTACCTCTTTTGTGCTACACCCCTGAACTCACCAATATGAATGTGCCCGGAAATACTTACAGGGACAACAGCGCCAAACACAAAGATGGCAGAGAAACATAGTAGAAGTTCTTTTTGGGACTCAAATACAGAAGACACTTTTCCTTTTAATGCAAAAGCCGCTAATGGAAGAGCAAACTTACACTTCACTGGCGCCATGACAGCTTGGGCTAGACGCATACCAATGAAGCAATTTAGAGTCCGAAATGACTCCAGCCATGGCCACAACTCAACGTTTGTTTCATTCTCTAAACATGCAGTACATTATAATCTACCTATTTCATGTTGTGCAGTCTGGCTTGCACAAATCATGTAAGACTAAGACAATTGTACAGTGTAGACCAGGCTTTACATCTATGTTTTAAAAGATCTGTAATTAGTGCGGTTGTCAGCAGCTCATCAGTGCTATCTTAGTCTGAGCCAGGTTTACTCATTACAAAGCACATACTTTGCTGCAAAAGGAGGAAAATCATCTGCACATATTCAGCCACCTACCAATATAGCCAAACAACTAGCCACCATTTTGGCTCCATTGGTAGGCCACTCACAACACCATCTTCAACTCACAGGACTTTAACAAAATCAAACATCTACACCTAGACACAGATGAGACTATTCTCTCCTTTGATGTCACATCACTCTTTACCTGCACCATCCACCAATGAAGCACTCGTGGGTGTAAGGAAGAGACTACAACTGGACACATCTTTACAGGACAGGACAAACCTCACCCCGAACCATATTTGCAGTTTACTGGAGATATGTTTGAACACTACTTATTTACAGTTTAGAGGTAACTTCTACAGACAAAAACACAGCTGTGCGATGGGATCACCTGTCTCCCTGATTGTGGCTCACCTGTTCATGGAGGAAGTGGAGAACAGAGCTCTGGTCTCTTTCCCAGGTGCAGAGCCCAGTCACTGGTTCAGATATGTTGATGACACGTGGGTCAAAAGAAGGGTCGTGGGTCCCAGAGAATATCATTCACTGATAACAAAGGTAACCTAAAGAGCTAACACACAAAGCTACTGTAGAGTCAGCTTCACCAGTGTCTGAACTGTCTGAACACAGAGCACTGAAAGAGTTCTCTCTCTGTTTGTTCTCTGTTTGTTCAAAGCAGTCAGAGACAGACATCTCTCTACAATGGTCAAAGACCCTTAAAATATATATCAATGCAGTGCATTTCATCACATCATTGCAGATTTGATTCCATTATTTCTAACTATTTCCACAAAGATAGAAGTATAACAGAATATAATGACAGTGCACACTAAACGGAAAACGTGTTTAGTTTAAATAGAACATTTTGACCACTATACTTTAAATTCACAAACTTGTCAAAGCAATCAACGGTGAACAAGTGTCTATTCCAAGTTATCTGAGAGACAAGCAGACACACAGCAGGCGTCTCACCTCTACAAACCTGAGCTCTGGCTCCATCAGTGGTTCTACCTCCAGACTCTCTCCTTCAGACGGTGTTGAGCCTCTCCAGCGCCTGCCTCTTCGTCCGTCTGGCTTTTCTCTCCACAATAAGCACACACACGCTGTGTTCTGATTTTACCACCTGAAAATGGTGTCATTCATGAGTGAAATGGGTTGACCCAGTTTCGGTTTGGTCTGGTCTGGCCCAAGCTTGTCTCTATGGCCCTCTGAGCACAAATCCTCCTGACCATAAACTAAAGGTGTGTTCACACCTGTCATGTTTTGTGCAGTTCAAACAGCCTCTGGTGCAGTTGCTTTATAAGTGTGGTTCACTTGGATAAGTGTGAATGCTGCCATAGGAACCTCAGTGTCACCAAACAGAAAAAGCAAATTCACTCCTTTTTGGTGTCGACTAAATAAAGAGGACTACAACACACTCTAAATGTACTTTACTGCTGCACTAGACAGAGGAAGCAGAAGAACAAGTTCAACCTCAGACAAACTCAGAGAACTTTAAGCAGGTCTGTGCATCTGTGAAAGTGACCACTCTAGTAAAAACAGGGCTAAAGTTCACTCTGGCCCAGAAGTGGCCCAGATCTTTGCTCATGTCCGTCTAAAAGGGCTGAAGTTGAAACCACTTAAAAGGTGTTACAGTCAATTTGGTGATTGTGTATTATGTGTGTATGTCGTTGCGTGAGTGAGGGTCTTTTGTTGTTGTTTGGGAGATCAGCTGGCACATAGCGGGAGTCACAGGGCTATATAGGAAGGTTACACAGGTTTTTAACCGTTTGAGTGTGTGCGTGTGAATGAATTGTAACAATAGTTCACAGAAGTATTTTATGTATTTTTGTAAGCGCTCATTTTTATTCAGCACAAAATATAATATTTTAAACGGACAATATCTCCTGGACTTTTTTAACACATCCATGCGAGGCGTCTGGAGCCTCTACGTCACCCGCCGTCTTTTGGCTGTTACAAAAGGATTCTTAGGTTTTTATGATTGTTTGTCTCATCAATTCTCAAGTGATTATTTTTGAGTCTGGACAAAAGCAGACTTGGAATGATGTGAAATCTGGATTACTCTGACTGTGCCAATTATTAAAGTTAGAATGAAAGAGCAGTAGAGTCCTGTCAGGAGAGGAACTGTGGGTCACAGAGGTCACCAGTGATTAACACAAAGGCTTTATTAATCAGACACAGACTTATCTCTGTCCATGCAGCAGCCATTAACAGCCGGTCCGCCTGAGCAGTGGGACCATCACGCAACAAGCACTGACTAATGAAAGTACATTACAGCTAAAGAAAAGCGGTGTGCTTTTAGCAGCCGGTTAGGACATAGACAGAATTAAACTTCATTCAAATGAGGATTGACATCACCAGAGCAACAGCATATCACGGAGGAGCAGTTAATAGACACCAGACTGAATCCTGCCCCGTCAGCATCTGGAATGAGGCCTGTTGATGCAAATAGAGTGAGCTGTGGTGAGTGAGTTTGTCGCTTTTGGTGTGAATTGACCCTAAGGCTTCATGGAACATTGTATTAGTGTATGTTGTGTTATTGTGTTTTGACAGAGACTGCTATGATTCATCTAGTATCACATAATACAGCAGTTATAGCCGAGGATAATTTTTTGTAACCTTTTTGAGCCACGGCACATATTTTACACTAGAAAACAAAATGTCACAAAAAGTATATTTATCAAAATATAAAATCTAGTCTCATTGTACATAGTGTAAAACCTGGGCCTGTTTGGTTAAACACAAATTAGTTATTCTTGCAGGAATTGAAGAAAGACACACGTGAAGAGCATGATACTGCCCTCTTGTGGAAGAGCGTGTAATTGTTCTTCCTGTCACTACACACCGCTCGATTAGAGCAGTGTTTCCCAACCTTTTTGAGCCACGGCACACATTTTACATTAGAAAAGTCACAAGGCACACCACCAAACAAAAATGGCACAAAAACTATATTTATTTAAATATAATGAAAATCTAGTCTCAATTTACTGAAACCTGGGCCTGTTTAGTTAAACTAATATTTTTACAGGACTTTCTTTTGAAGAAAGACACATACAAATTTCTTAGTCAACAGCTGAGTCTCTCTCTTTCTTTCATATTTATAGCCGTCATGCTTGAAAAGCCCACCTCGCATAGATAGGTTGTGGAGAAAGGGAGCAGAACTGAAATAGTTTGGCTCAGTTGGTTCCCCAGTATAAGTAAATCCAAAGGCAAGATAACTTTCATTGTATTTTTTGGCTTTCTTCTGCCCATTACTCAGGCTAGAGCGTTTATCTGGGTCAGAATTTTCTCCAGGACCCAGGTCAAATGGACTACTTTTTCTTTTCAAATATTTATCCATCTTTATTACCTTCGATGGATAACCTGCGACGTTGTCTCACTCGCAGCATGACTATGTACTTTCGTATTTAGCGTGATACTGCCCTCTAGTGGAAGAGCGTGTCAATCTCACAGCACACTTATGTGCCCCGGCACAGTGTTTGGGAGACACTCCCCTAGAAGGGCTTTTATATCGTCACAAACTTTCTTGCAGAAAAATAAAAACACTTATCATCCTGGAGCAGTTCTACGGATTAACCAGTAGAAGGCGCTCCTTGTGTGATGGAGCCACTGCTCTGTGTAGAAGTACTAACTGAAGACATAAATATTTATTCATTTTAAATGACAAACTAAATAATATTCTCAAGAGTAATGATATTCATTTTGAGCAGAATCTGGCCCAGAGCCCGCAGGCCTGTGGCTCTGATCAGCAAGGCCGTGCAGTTTTTAATGCTTACAGTATGTTTCTATGCTCCTTTTCAGCTTTCAAAAGACCAGCTTTTGCAAGAAGTCCTGTTTTTAAAGAATCTGTGTGAACCATATGCAATTTTTGTTCTGTTGGCTTTCAGAGATGGGTCCCTGTTCAAATAGTTTGAATAAATCAAAAGTGAATCTCACTCAATTCAAATCATAAACAGGCTTTTACTGTTCAGCGTGCCAACTGTGGGGGCACACAGTCTAACTCTGTGGACATTAAAGGACAGTCTAATGCCTGCAGGTGCACAACAAAAGTTTCAAAGTAACACTGTGGGTGACAGTCACAGAGACCAGACTGGAGACTCAGTCAGAGTCTACTCTTGAGACACTGTCATGACCTGTAGGAGTTATCTGTGGATGTTATTAAAGAAAAACTAATGACCAACTGTTGAGCATAAACAGCTGTGATGAGAAACTAAAATAATATATGCTTGTTAATGAGTTTGTTTCTTCCATTCCCCAATTAATGTAAGATAATTATTTTACCAAAACTGAGGAAAGATGAGTGTTGCTGTTCCTCTGAGTCATGGTCAGACCATGACTGACATCGACAAAGAAACGATTTGAACAGATTTAGTCGGGTGTCTGATGTCATACAACGACCAAATCATTTAAAGCTACAAGTATAAATAATTATATTATTTTCTCATCACAGATGATTATGCTTTTAACATTTTTCATAGAAAATGTAACACTGGATATTTTGCTGTGTGATAACTCTGTGGACAGTAAAGGACAGTTTAATGTCTGCAGGTGATAACTGACACATATCTTAGTCTAGGCCTTTTGCTCACTGCTCTTATGTTCTTTCACACAACCAACAGATCCACACAGTGTCTAGAGGCTCATTAAATCAGACGCAGAGTGCTTCACTTCAAATAAAACTGCACTTACGTTTATTTCTTTGGTAATTACAGGTTTCAGTTTTAAATGGCTCCAGAGCAGAGCAGCAGAGCTACAGTGAGACCTCCCTCTAATGGTGAAACAAGGATCTGCAGGCAGAAAAGTCCATTGATCTTTTATCCAGTTTTTGGGGTGGGGTGGGCATTATTAGACAGATGGCTAACAGGGAAAGGAATCAAAATACACTGAGCAAACAGACCCGAGTCAAACCTGGGTCACTCAAGTGTGTGGTTTGTGCTCTACCAGGTGAACCACGAGGGGCCCCTTGTTCCAGTATTTTAAGATTCAATAGTATTAACTATTAAAAGTATTAATGTTTTCAATCTTTACAGAAAGAATAATGAAATGTGTCTATTATGGAAGCACAATAAAATGTTGATTTTGTGAGACCTTGTACAGATGCATCAGGAATCCATTTTCCTGCAATAATGTAACATGTCTGTGAATGTCTCAATCGTCCAGGTCATCTTGAAAAAAAAGGTTAAAGTAAAAGCAGATGAAGCTTGATAAAGTCTCTTGGAAACAAAACATCTTCACTTTGAAAATTGTGTCCAGATGCTTTTACTCTTTTTACACTTTTTTTTGTAATAATGTAAGAAACATTGAAGACATATGAATGTAATGAGCAGTGCAGGATCCAATACTGCAGAGGTACACAGTGTGGCTCTAATGGCTCAGTGATGCTCTGCAACCACGCTTTTATAGAGTGACATAATAAGTAACACAAATGAGGACATAAGCAGTCCTGAGCCGGCGCCTGTGTAAACCTCAGTGTAGCACCTCTCTTACCACCAGTCCTTCAGTGTGCAGCCCGGCTTTTACTGTCAAACACTAGTGTTCAGTAATACACATCCAGTGCTGAAGCCTACAAGGGGATAAGATGATAAGAAGAGGTTTGTGAGCATCAGACAGACACTATTAGTCATCTCCCTGCACATGCTAATGAGCCAGAGCTGTCCATCACAGTGACACTGAGTGAGAAAAGGCTCAAGCTGCAAGTGAAAGCCCACACGTTTTTTTGTAATAAGGCAGTGCCATGTAACACTTTCACAAAGAAATCATCTAATGATTTGGATGATTTGGATGATTTTGATGGTGACAGCTTCTTGTACATGGACACAACTAGGCTCGGCAGATTTGGATTCACTCCAACAGCTCTTTGCTAGCTTCTGTAAAAAATACTCTTTTTTTTTTGTATTTGATTAACAAATATCTTGAATAATCTTATATTGTATGGTAATAGAAATGATCTGTAAAAACGAGACCATAAGACATTATCTAGGTTTTATTATCAAAGATTTGAATAGATGACAGTCTTCAGCACATACAGTATCAGAAGCTTTGGTCACCCTCAGAGAGGTGAGGAGTTGGGGACGCTCCCATTGGCTGTTGATTTGATGGGATCAGCTTTTTAACAACATGAAAGAAGGAAAGATTGCCATACAGTTGTTGGGGGTGGGAGAGGGGCCAGAGAAAATGTTGCTAATGCAGCTTGGGGCCGGGTCGCGGGGGCAGCAGTCTAAGCAGAGACGCCCAGACTTCCCTCTCCCCAGACACTTCCTCCAGCTCTTCCAGGGTGATACCGAGGCGTTCCCAGGCCAGCCGAGAGACATAGTCCCACCAGCGGGTCCTAGAGCTCCTCCCGAGTGACCGAGCTCCTCACCCTATCTCTAAGGGATCTGCGGAAAGCTCATTTCGGCTACCTGTTTCCGGGATCTTGTTCTTTCGTTCATGACCCAAAGCTCATGACCATAGGTGAGAGTAGGAACATTGACCAGTAAATCGAGAGCTTCGCCTTGCAGCTCAGCTCCTTCTTCACCACGACAGCCCGGAAATCGACCGCATCACTGCAGAAGCTGAACCGATCCGTCTGTCAATCTCACGCTCCCTCCTTCCCTCACTTGTCAACAAGTCCACAGGATACTTGAACTCCTCCACTTGAGGCAGGATCTCTCCACCAACCTGAAGTAAGCAAGCCACCCTTTTATGACTGAGAACCATGGTCTCAGACTTGGAGGTGCTGATCCTCATCCCAGCTGCTTTACACTCGGCTGCAAACTCTCCCAGTGCACACTGGAGGTCCTGGCTTGATGGAGCCAACAGGACAACATCATCTCCAAAAAGCAGAGACGAGATCCTGTGGTTCCCAAAACAGACTCCCTCCGGCCCCTGGCCGTGCCTAGAAATCCTGTCCATAAAGATAATGAACAGGACCGGTGACAAAGGGCAGCCCTGCCGGAGTCCAACATGCACCGGGAACACGTCTGACTTTCTGCAGACCTGAACTAAGCTCCTGCTCCGGTCGTACAGGGACCCCATAATCCCAGAGCACCCCCCACAGGGCACTATGAGGGACACGGTCGAATGACTTCTCCATATCCACAAAACACATGTGGACTGGTTGGGCAAACTCCCATTAACCCTCCAGCACCCTGGAGAGGGTATAGAGCTGGTCCAGTGTTCCACGACCGGGACGAAAACCGCATTGTTCCTCCTGAATCCGAGGTTCGACTATCGGCCGCATTCTCCTCTCCAGTACCCTGGCATAGACTTTCCCGGGGTACTGTCCCCAACTGCCACACAATGTTGCAGAGGCGTGTCAGCCAAGACAGCCCCACAGACTTGAGGCACTCAGGGCATATCTCATCCACCCCTAGTGCCTTGCCACCGAGGAGCTTCCCAACTACCTCGGTGACTTCAGCTTGGGTGATGGACGAGTCAACCTCTGAGCCCTCGGCCTCTGCTCCCTCAGTGGAAGACATGTCATGGGGTTGAGGAGATCCTCAAAGTATTCCTTACACCGCACAACAATATCCCCAGTTGAAGTCAGCAGCCCACCTCCACTGTAAACAGTGTTGGCAGGGCACTGCTTCCCCTCCTGAGGCGCCGGACGGTTTGCCAGAATTTCTTTGAGGCCGACAATAGTCCTTCTCCGTGGCCTCACCGAACTCCTCCAAGACCCAAGTTTTTGCCTCCACAACCACCCGGACTCAATGTCTCCGGTCTCCCTCGGATTTTGGTCGAAGCTCTGCCGGAGGTGGGAGTTGAAGATCTCTCTGACAGGCGACTCAGCCAAGCGTTCCCAACAGACACTCACCGTACGTTTGGGTCTGCCAAGTCTGTCCGGCTTTCTTCCTCGCCATCGGATCCAACTTACCACCAGGTGGTGAGCAGTTAACACCCGACATCTTTTCACCCGAGTGTCCAAGACATACGGCCGGAGGTCAGATGAAACAACTACAAAGTCGATCATCAACCTCCGGCCTAGAATGCACTGGTGGACACCGTTATGCTTGAACATGGTTGTTATAGACAAACTGTGACTAGCACAGAAGTCCAATAACAGAACACCGCTCAGGTTCAGATCAGATAAGGGTAATCTTCCCAATCACGCCCCTCCAGGTTTTACTGTTGCTGCCCACGTGAGTGTTGAAGTCCCCCAGTAGAACGAAAGGAGTCCCCGGTCGGAGCACTTTCCAGCACCCCTCCCAGAGACTCCAAGAAGACTGGGTACTCTGCACTGCCATTTTGCCCGTAAGCACAAATGACAGTGAAAGACCCATCCCCGACTCTTGCGATTTGTTCAAACTTCAAACGAATCCCAAGAGTCGGGTCAGTTTTTCCCTTGTTGAGGTGAAAATTTTTTTAGAAGTGCCGCTTTTTGGGCGTTGCCAGAGTGCGGCCCACTCTAAGTTCCGCCTACTTCTGCATCACTAATTTCACTCATGTACAAAAATTATATATAAAAAACATAGAGATTTTGGTCCACTTTCGAAAATGTAACTTTCAAAGCTCTGTGATTTACCAAATTTGAATTACAGCATCAGCAGTCAAGGAAAGTCACTCCTTCTTTCCTATTAACTCCCATAATAAAGACATAAACTGTTGTGCTCACACACAGACTCATTACATGTTTTTGGATTGTCCGCTGACCCTCAGTTTTCATCAAAACTACATAAATCTTAAATATGCACGTTCAACCGAGCCTTGGGCCGCTCACAATGTCATGAATCTTTCTCTACTGTTTATAATTTTTGAATGGGATGCATTTGTTTGAAGGCTTCAATTGAGGCCAACTGTGTTTCCAATGCCTGTCTGTGCTAAGGACATTAGTAATCAGCCCAATGACATCATCGAAGTGTGGCTTTAATGTTTACAAACATGTTCACAGTTGAGCTCCATTAATAGAGTTTGTCTCGTAGGAACGGTTTTAGATGGACTTAAACAGGTTTTAGATGGATTTAAACAGGTTTTAGATGGATTTAAACAGGTTTTAGATGGATTTAAACAGGTTTTAGATGGATTTTAGATGGATTTAAACAGGTTTTAGATGGATTTAAACAGGTTTTAGATGGATTTAAACAGGTTTTAGATGAATTTAAACAGGTTTTAGATGAATTTAAACAGGTTTTAGATGGATTTAAACAGGTTTTAGATGGATTTAAACAGGTTTTAGATGGATTTAAACAGGTTTTAGATGAATTTAAACAGGTTTTAGATGGATTTAAACAGGTTTTAGATGGATTTAAACAGGTTTTAGATGAATTTAAACAGGTTTTAGATGGATTTAAACAGGTTTTAGATGGATTTAAACAGGTTTTAGATGGATTTAAACAGGTTTTAGATGGATTTAAACAGGTTTTAGATGGATTTAAACAGGTTTTAGATGAATTTAAACAGGTTTTAGATGGATTTAAACAGGTTTTAGATGGATTTAAACAGGTTTTAGATGGATTTAAACAGGTTTTAGATGGATTTAAACAGGTTTTAGATGGATTTAAACAGGTTTTAGATGGATTTTAGATGGATTTAAACAGGGTTTAGATGAATTTAAACAGGTTTTAGATGAATTTAAACAGGTTTTAGATGAATTTAAACAGGTTTTAGATGGATTTAAACAGGTTTTAGATGGATTTAAACAGGTTTTAGATGGATTTAAACAGGTTTTAGATGAATTTAAACAGGTTTTAGATGGATTTAAACAGGTTTTAGATGAATTTAAACAGGTTTTAGATGAATTTAAACAGGTTTTAGATGGATTTAAACAGGTTTTAGATGAATTTAAACAGGTTTTAGATGGATTTAAACAGGTTTTAGATGAATTTAAACAGGTTTTAGATGGATTTAAACAGGTTTTAGATGGATTTAAACAGGTTTTAGATGGATTTAAACAGGTTTTAGATGAATTTAAACAGGTTTTAGATGGATTTAAACAGGTTTTAGATGGATTTAAACAGGTTTTAGATGGATTTTAGATGGATTTAAACAGGGTTTAGATGAATTTAAACAGGTTTTAGATGAATTTAAACAGGTTTTAGATGAATTTAAACAGGTTTTAGATGGATTTAAACAGGTTTTAGATGGATTTAAACAGGTTTTAGATGGATTTAAACAGGTTTTAGATGGACTTATTCAGGTTTAATGTAGCTATCAGCAACATTAATTAATAAAGCTAGCAAACCCGAACTATTATTATTTTCAACTAATGCAATATTTCTGGTTTACCATGGAATCATGCATTGATTTGCTCCAAACTTGGAGGCTTGCAAATATAAATTTTAACAGACTGGTTAGTGTTTGCTAACTTAATTAATTAATGTTGCTGATAGCTACATTTAGATTTTGGTTAAACCCTATGGTACCAATCCTATGCATGAAATATCTTATTGTTAGCTGTGCTGTCAGACATACAGGCTATAGTTACATCTGTTGGGTGTAATTACAGGCTCACATCTCTTTCTCTTTCTATAACAGTGGTGGACGAAGTACACAAACCAAGTACTTGAGTTAAAGTACAGATACACTAGGTAAAATATTACTTCTGTAAAATCCAAAGTACTCCCTTTTAACTTTCACTTGAGTAAAAGTACAAAAGTATTTGCCTTCAAATGTACTTAAGTATCCAAGTACTATCATTTATTATGGCTATAATGCCCATATAATTTTTGTCAGTCTCTTGCCCCCTTTAGGCGCCAGGGTTTATTTAAAAAAATACAGATTATTGAGATCCAAATTTCAAAAGACTGTGGTTTGAAAATGAGATAGAGTCCTACTCTAAACTAGAAAAATGTCAGGTATGACCCAAAGTATATAAGTAAATAAATATTAAGCATCTAATTTGCATATAATTTGCATACCATGACATTATATATTGGCGGTTATGTTATTTACAGTACATACACACTAATGAACATATTATAATAGTTTTTTTTCTTTTTCTGAAAAAAAAATTATAACAGTAATTTGTAAAAGCAACATTACCAAAATAAAGAATAACTACAACTTCTAATAAACCATAACTAGTAAAACGTATGCAAATAGTTCTGAGAAATATACACATGTACTGTATGTGTGTGGTTGCAGTTGCTTTATCTTTTCTTATCCATCCATGTGGCATAGTTAGTAGTTTTTAGAGTGTGGGACCTCTCATAAAGCACAGCACACAGCCATCACTTTTATTACGATCACTGCTTTGATTAGTGCATTCTCGCTGACTATGTTTACTCCTGCCTCTCCCTCCTCGACTGGGTAAAGTGTCAGGATGAACAACACGTATTTGTCCCAAACAGCTGTCAATAGAAGCTGCATTATTCCCAAACTCCCCGTCACTACTGCGGCCACGGCAGTACACCCGCCCCGGCTTCTATCACCTGTGCTAAAGGTAAAGCTGCAGGTGCTAAAGGTAAAGCTGCAGGTGCTAAAGGTATAGCTGCAGGTGCTAAAGGTAAAGCTGCAGGTGCTAAAGGTAAAGCTGCAGGTGCTAAAAGTAAAGCTGCAGGTGCTAAAGGTAAAGCTGCAGGTGCTAAAAATAAAGCTTCAGGTGCTAAAGGTAAAGCTGCAGGTGCTAAAGGTAAAGCTGCAGGTGCTAAAGGTAAAGCTGCAGGTGCTAAAGGTAAAGCTGCAGGTGCTAAAGGTAAAGCTGCAGGTGCTAAAAATAAAGCTTCAGGTGCTAAAGGTAAAGCTGCAGGTGCTAAAGGTAAAGCTGCAGGTGCTAAAAGTAAAGCTGCAGGTGTTACGCGCTCACGGCTTCCCTTCCCAACCTCCCCTTCACTACCGCGGCCAGAGCGACTAGTTTCCTCCCGTTTCTTTCACTGATGTTTGTCAAAATGTGGGAAAAACAGCGTGTGCTTTATGAGAGACACTGAGAAAGGCACGAGCAGCGGCGCCGCTGTTCAAGTTACACATGCACTCACTCTCGCTCATTCTCACTTTCACTCGGCTGAAAAGACTCTAAAGGTAGATGTTCTTCCTCAGAAGCAGAGTCAGCCATTACTAATACCAAAACTTCATCACAGGTGTATTTTTTATTTGTTATTTTCATGTTTATCAGCTCGCGTGTAGAGAATGAGGCTTCTATTGAGCCGGTCCTGACACTCCCACTGAGACACGTCTTTGAGGTCTTCTAATACAAAAATATTTAATGGCAACACAAGGAACGACTAATTTTGCAAAATGTAATTGAGTAAAAAGTAAGATATTTGAATTTGAAATGTAGTGAAGTTAAAGTAAAAAGTATCTCCGAATGGAAATACTTAGTAAAGTACAGATACTGGAAAAAACTACTTAAGTACATTAACGTGTGTATAAAATATACACATGGCCCAGGTTACAGTTTAGTAGGAACTATAGAGCGCTCTAGAATGTTTAGAATGTTCGGTAGCAACATTGTTAGCAATTCCCAATGTCTGCCGCCTTTACCAGTGAGTCACCATTCATTGTCTACGTGAGTCCGCTTTCCTCTCTGCTAGTGTTGTCAAAAGTCCTGGTACCAGGAAAAAAATGTAAACATCACGGTAGCGAGCATCCGGTCAACACGGTTCTCGACGCAATATCCAAAAGGTGCACAGTTGGTCCTTTGCCACATTAAAATTGATGCTGGTATTGAGCACAAAACGTAACATGCCCTGGCCACACGCCTCTCCACCACTGATAGTATATCACTCACTGCTCTCAGCGGAGACCACAGCAGCAGAAGCTGTGTGCAGTCATAAACACATGAAGAGATCTTGCGGAGCTGCACATGCAGTGAGGTGACGTGCAACTGTTTGCCTTGTTTTACTGTTGTTCAGAAAGTAGCTTGTTGTTAGCAGTGAGCTAAAGTGTAGTTTGCAGAAGAGCTTAGTCCGTGAGTAGCACAGTCTGCAGCACTAAAACAAGTTGCTTGCTTTTAACACTTGTGCATCTCTTTTTGTTTTTTACTGTCCGGCACAGAGAACAGCAAAAGTGATGTTTGAGCAGCTCCGCAGCTCTGCTAGGTCTTAGTGCTAGTAAACCTTGAGCTACCCTCTCATATGACAAGGTTTAATAACTTTAGCAAGATTACATATTATGGTGTAAAACCATCTAAGTGCTGCCCTCTTCAGGTTGAACGGTGGTTACTGTGTTACGGTGTTACTGTAGCTTTGAAGACTCTTTCCAGTGGATCCAGAAGCGATCACAGACTTTGTTTGTAGCAGGAAGTCTGACGAACGGGCCAGCAACAACTACAACAGAACGTCTCCGTCCATTATCGACAACGGAGCTTCCGCCTCACCGCTACTAAGCCGCCCAGCGACCCCGCGTGGAGTGGCGTGCACGTGCAAACCTTTTTGGCTCGGAACCACCGCAGGACAACGCCAGAGCCGAAAGCACACCTTTGGACCCCTGACTCCGAAGCCTGACGCCGTTCCACGACCAGCAGAGTAAGTTTGCACGTGACACCAAAAGCGTTTGGCGTGATAATTCTGTTAAAGCCCTTGACTATCAGACCCGGCTGCTTAAATAATCCGTTAATTAAGCTCAATAGCCGAGTTTGAATTAATCAAAACCCTCTTTTACTCCACAAATTCCTGATAAGTAAATGTTGTTATTATTCTGTGTTTCCCTTGTGTTAATTATTCTCATTGTTTCCTATAACTGCGTTATTTTCATACCCCATTTTTCATTATTATTATTAATGCATAACTATGTTTTAATAAAACCCCATAAAATGTCATATCTTTGTAATGGTTTTTACTTGTTTATATTAAGATTTATACGAAAACAACAGAATTCTTACCTTCAAAGTACGAGACTGAATAGTTTTATCAGAGACATAACTGTTTGTTCTCGAGACAGTTATAAAATAATAATTATTAGATCGAGAATGGTGCCCCGCAATGAAATCTTAATCATATAATCAATCTGAAATATCATCACTACCTACTGCCAACATATTCGCTACACTAGTTAGGTAAAGTATGCTAAACATTAGCTTCAGCTCAACAAATCTTTTGTTTTGTCTAAGATGACCAGAGAAACTGGGTGCCAGCCTGAACCAGTCGCTGCAGATCTGCAGGTGAAGCAAAGGTGAGTTTGAATACTGTGAGGCTTTTGTGTGTTTAGTTTAGTTTATTCTTGATTTCTCAGGCACCATGTACAAAAACAATAATCTCACAAGAAAAGATATGCTTTGTACCAGATTTAGAATTTCAGACTGTCTAGGATCTGATGGTTTGAAATGAAAAGGCTGATTGTGCAAAGGCAGAGCATCTTTTAGGGATTGTGCAGTTTTTGTGAGTTGTGGACCCAGATGTTTGGGTCTCATCATATAATCAAGATAACAAATCATTTGTGAAACTCTTGTTTTTGCAGCCACCCAGGCCAGAACGCCTAATAGGAGTGTGTCATGTGACACAGACACTGATGGAGCTGCCAGAGTGTCCCAGGACTAGCTCTACTCCAATAATGAGGAAACGGTGTGAGTTGTCCACTGCTGACTCCAGCTAACATCCAGATGGAAGTGAGAGCACCATGAACTGTACAAGGAACTTTTTACTGTTATAGTGCAATTACTTGTTTTAAATACTCTAACAAGAACACATGAGGTGTGTGATAATCTATCATTTTATTGTCATTAAAATGGTCTAATTTAAGAAATAAAATCATGTTTATATGTTTATTTTATTTTCAGGACCTGGTAACTGTTCCTGCGTCACTTCACTGAAGATACTTCATCCTTCAACTTTGCTGCTGTGTATCATCTTGGATTCAGACTCTGAAAACTGCAGTTAGCTCTATAGTTTCTGAGACTAATGTAAACACTAATACACTGTTGAACACACTCAAGATTCTTAAAGATTTTGGAACAGCTCATGAAGTTATGATCAGCCTGTTTAAGTCTGGCTCTTGTTTTTCACCATCTTCGCTCCAATAAGTGCAACTGACAGTGACTTTCAAACACAAAGTAAAAAGCCTCTGTCCTGACTGTGCACCATTTACAAAGTTTGGACCTGCCTTGAAATGATGTATGAGAATTTACTATGACATTTATTTTTTATTTAAATTAAGTGTATATATAAAATATTATATCAATATAAATTGCTTACTGTAAGAACAATCTCTAAAGAATATAAGAATTACGTAAAGGCAGTTTGAGAAAAGGGTGTCATTTAGACATTCTTTTGTAAATGTTTATGTTGATTCATGTTCATTTTGAGTTGTATAGCTGATTTTATAATGCATGTTTTTAAACAATTGTTTTGTGTGTACCATCAGGTATAACTGTTTCTTCATATTTCAATGTTTATTTATTTTTTATATACCAACTATATTTATAAATTCAGTATTGGAATCCTCTGTAAGGACAGCACAAGGAGGTATGACCTGTACCTGCTGGCCCAGGTGTCCCCAGCTCCACCTGACCACACTGCAGCAGACAGGTGTCTATAACCGCTGAAAGAGCTGGTGCACATGTACAGTATGTGTAAGTGGAGGGTAAAACATTAATTTTACTTATTTATAAAAACATTGCTCTCTTCTTCCTGGAACTACCCTGTTTAACCACATCTCACCAAAAAGCTGAAGATAAGTGTAACACTACAATACAAGTGTTAGTGCCTGTAACACAGGGGTTTAGTGCTACTGCCTCAAAGTCTGGATGGACTTATGCAGCCAACTCACCAACCTGTCTCACCTGTGCATTACCTACAACATGAGAAACAATGTTTATCACTACTTTGTTTTGGATGTAACTATTATATTTGGTTAGAGTTGTGTCTTTTTTGCATAATACTTATTAAATTAACTGGACTTGACACTGGTCTTATTTCATAGCTATACCTTGAGAATCTATAACACATTTTCTCCCAGGACCAGTGAGCTGCAAGACAAGAGTTTTTTAACAGTTGTAGAGGGAGACTTGAAATCTCTGTTTTGTGTGTAATTAACACTAATTACCAAAATCAAAGTAAATGCATAGGTTTGCAATTTCTGAAACTTTGTTAGCATTTGCTAAGCATTAGCCTAAATTAGACAATGCTAACGTTTTATCACTGGCCCCATTCTCTCTTGTGCTGCAAGACTTCGCTCTTTAACTTTGGAAGTTGTTGAGACCGCGGTTTGAGCCAGTGGCACAAACTGATAAGGCTCTAGGCCTGTGTGCACAGAAATGTCCTCCACTTAGAAGGACCGGCCCGGTCCCAGCAAAGCTACTAGCTTCCTTCAAGTCTCCATCTTTGTGAGTCTGACAGCTGCTGTCAATCAATCCGTCACTGCGGGTCTCAGGTCTTAAATTAAATATGAGAAGTAAAATTAAATTTAAAAATAAAAAACTTGAAACACAATTTTAAATAGGTAATAAATGTAAAATATTTTTATACAGTTTTATACATTTATTTTTGGTTAAAGTAACACCGCGTAACTTTTATCTAATAGCATTGCAGGCCTAATTCTGCAGGCCTCACTGACACAACACCCGCACCTGGACAGAAAACTCTGATATAAATTATTTATGCACAGACCTCTCCTGAGAGACACGCTTCGCAGCAAAGCAAACTCAAGGAGCAGAAACTGTCCAATACACTGAACCCTGCAGTTTTATTTGTACAAATAGTACTAAAATGAGTCTACCATCGCAGAAGACATGTTTTTTTCTTCCAAACTTGCCAGTTTTGGATAGTTTCTTCTTGAAAACAAACAACACACAGTCTGTAATGGGATCTACACCATCTCGTGGCTAAAAGTTAGTTAGTGTCGCTTAAACTTAAAATAGTGTGTTGTACAATTAGCATGTTTTTGTGTTTTGCCTTGGTACGGAGACCCATGGATTTTTACTGGTATTGGTGACGAATAATGAAATTTTGATACTGTGAAAACATATTCTCTGCTCTTCTTCTTCATTTCTCTGTAATTTCTCTCATTTTATCATGTATCAAACACTGCACTCTAAAGGTTTAGTGTTGAATGAGCGGACAAGCACAATGCTGCTCTGAGGCTGGCTTCCCTTCATGAAAGAAAAAGGATTTTTACCAATCAGGTGTGACTTTGTCATGGCACTGCCACTCGGTGATTGGTCAGAATTAAACTTCAGTGGCTTCTTTGCTGGCCCTGGATTATTTTTGATAAAAATGGCTGCTCGAATGGCTGCTAACAATTCCAGGACCCTGTCTGAAGCTGGATTAGGAAATTTAGGGGTTAAGTTCAGGGTTTACTCTTGGTTTTCAGTATCTCGTTCACTTTCGATTGAGGTAGATCTCTGTGGTAACTTGCGCTGAACGGCCAACCCACAACACAACGATAGAAACACGGATCACTGACCAATCAGCAAAAAGAAACAAGCTGCAGATATCACATGGAGGTGTTAAGGAGGAAAGCACGAAGACATTACTGGCTCCTGAATGAATTGAGCACTTGCTGCATTGTAAGAATGAAAGAGTCTGTTCTTGTTTATAAGCCTTCAGACTGTGTGTGTCAGTCCAGTTCATCTGTCGGGCGCAGTGGCTCAGTGGGTAGAGCGGTTGTCTTTCAACCGGAAGGTAGGCGGTTCGATTCCCACTCTCCCCACAATTCATACTGTCGTTGTGTCCTTGGGCAAGACACTTAACCCACCTTGCCTCCAGTGACTGTAACACTGGTAATGTAATGTAATGTAAGTCGCTTTGGATAAAAGCGTCTGCTAAATGAATAAATGTAAATGTAAATCTGTTAAATTTGTAAAGAACCACGGACCGATCCTGTGTTTTTTTGCAGTTTGTTTTGTAGTTGTTTTGTAGCTATGGCCATAACCTAAAAATAGGTTTTTTGAGGCCTAATTAGTAGTAGTATTATTTGTTATTGTTTGCATTAAGTGGAATGTTTTTTATAAATATATAAGGTTCCACTAAGTTCTTGTTTATTAATGAAAGTAAGGAGGGAAACGGAGTTATAAATGCTGATTTGCATTCCCCCGAACCCCCCCGGTACAAAAGTACAGGGTTTGTGTCATTACACAAAATAACCACTGAGGTAGACATCAGCCCTGCCCAGACTGTTGAAGACTATCTATGTATTTAAACTTTATTGGCCCAGGCTATGGATTTTATAATGTTGTTTACAGCACCAACTTCTAAAATATTTCAATTACCCCTTTTGTATTCACGAGTATCAGTAATCAAACTTTTACACGTAATATTTAAACCCACCGGCTTCCTCAAAAAAATCCCCACTCCACTGCTTCCATTCAAATCTGTTCATGTCTAGGACTTAGTTGAACTGTAAACCAGGCCACAAACATCAAGGGCACACTGTTAAATTGAATGGATATTGTTTAGGCAGCACGGTGAGAAGCACATTCAGTCTGATACTGCTGCTTTGTTCCACAGATGACAAAACACAAGCCACTGACTAAAGAGCCTCCAATAGTACTACAGGGAACATGCATATCTGTGGAGGACAACTGTGGATATTTAGTCTACCTTTAAGCCAACATTAAATACACATTCACTGTGTAAAGTTAAAAACAGAAATCCATATCCAGCCTACCTTAGGATCCTTGATGGGCTGACACTCAATCTGATGAGAGACGGATGCTGTTTGATTCATCTTTGTGTCTTTATGTCTCAGAAAGTTCCTTTATCTAGTTTGTGCTGCTCCACAGTCCTCTAGTTTCTAGGTTTGTCCAGGTTTATCTCCACTGTCCAAACAAAACGTCTGATGGTTGTGACGGTCACTGAGCAGTGCTGACCAGTGTTCAGCCTCATGAGCTGCAGCTTTACTGTAACAGAAGCTCTCTCCAGTCAAAGCCAAATTCAAATGCACTGCCTGTTCTCTCACTCCTCTTCTTTCTAACAAGTCTGTCCCTCTTGTGTGTTCTGCAGCAGCTGATAGGAGCTTTGGAAAGCAGGATGTTTGCCAGTGCCTCCCACATATCAAGACATTCTTCATCAGAAAGTGATTTGGCTCGAGGCTAAGATTTGCAGGCATTTTCCTGTTATTGACAGTATCACAAACCATCACAAATGGACACACAGAAAGAGAAAACAACACCAGCCTGACCCGTCCTTGTCCCGCCAACAGCTGCACCCTCCGTCACCAAAAGGAATCCTGTTACATAATGAGGTAAACATGTCGGGAAGGAGATGTAAAGACCCAGTAGTCAAAGAGAAAATCAAAGTGACATGAGAACATAAAGGGTATGAACTCAAGCCAGGCAATACTTCTGTCCATATACCACGTTTTCTATAAGCTACACTGTCAAATATTTCCAGGATTTCACAGTGTTTACATGTAATATTTTACAATACATTATTGTAATTTAGAATTTTACAGTGAAATCATTGCCAACACAGTAAATTGTTGTGTCTTACCAGAATTCCACAACATGTTGCTGTATTATTTTACAATACAAGATTGTAATCACAAATATAGACTGTGACAACAAATGACTGTAAAATTTGAATTTCTGTTGGAGAGCGCCAGAAAACTCTCAGATGGACTGCTTCAGTCTACAACCCAGCACCAACTATCGAAGAAAAAGAGTAACAAGACTTTACTCCATATTCTGAGAAGGTAACTCTATATTTCTGACTAGCTTACAGAGCCACAGCTTAGCTAGTATTTTAATATAGTATATAATAAAATATACTTCAGTCCGTTTTAATGCCATTGACACAAAGTGGAGAGCACAGTCTCTCCGGCTCTTTCTCGTCTGTGTGGCCATCTTTATTCAGCCCTGACTCGTCTCCGGTTTCTATCGAAGCTTGGGGCTGCTGTTGTGCACGGTGTTGAGACTACTCTCAATGTCCATTAATATTTATCTATTTATTAATATTTCTGTGTCATCTCGTGCTCCCTTTGTTTTTAGCTCCCAATGTAGATTACACAAGTGTTTCACTGTGAGACGATTGGACATAAGGGCTGGAGAGTAATGGAATAAAACAGATATAACAGAGCCTAAGCTTTGATCATAATTAATTTAAAAGATTTGAACGTTTTTTTTTTTTTTTCTTCTGCCATGCCACTTAGTTATGAGGCAATAAAATAAAAATATGTCTACTATATCAATGCAAAGGGGAATTGGTAAGCTGTTCTCGGTGTAAACTTTTCTCTTTTGGCAGGCTGTTATCGTAAGAGATGTTGACACGTATATAATGATGATCTCTCTGTTTAATTTTACAGCTGCAGATGGGCAGACGACACTGACTTCACCAAGCACCCCTGCTTGATTGTCCAAGGTATTGTTTGTATTTGGATTTTACATTCTAGTGGTTATTTTAAAATGACCAATAAATAATGTCAATATAACATTATCTTTTAATTTCATTTTCTGATCGCACTCTCTCTCTGTTCTCATCATTCATTTTTCATTTACTTATATGTCGTGGCACAACTGGGGGTTAGCCCAACAAATACAGTATTTTCCATCCCACAATTCAGACGCAATAGTACAATTGGTAGAACTATGCCAACCAGGGATGACCCAGGGACACCTAAATTTAACCCAGTACTAGGCAAGAAGGACACACTGGTTTACAGACTAGGTGGGACAAAAAAACAAAATAAATTTAAATATGTATACAAAAATACTTTCTTTAATCTAGTAGTTTCAGTACAAAAAATAAGCTGAAGCTAAACACACTCTCGCCCTCATTCATCCGGACACACACACCAAACAGTAAAACACAATAGCCACAGAATAATGCATTTAGTTCAGAGGCTGTGGTTTAGTCGCTTATGCAAGCAGCTCAGGCACAACATACAGCAGCAACACTGTGGTGCTTTGTTAAAGCCATACACATGAAGAAGAAGAAGACTCTTTCCTGGTTACCTGGAGTCGTTACGGGGGATTTAGGAAGGTCGCGAGGGCTGGGCGAGGTAAAGAGCATTCAAGACCATAAAGAGAACCTCGAATTTAAAGTCTCTGGTTTACAGTCTCTAGATTTTAGAGTGGTACTTGTCCCTCAACAGAGAAAGGGGGAGGCAGGACACAGGACCAATAAGGAACAGAAGTAAACTTTAGCAGGAATACACACACATGACATAGTGGGCATACTGTGGATGAAGAGGCCCGCTCCACAGGGACCTCTCTCCAAATACGGCCACTCTACAGCGCTTCACGCAGAGCAACAACATCCCCGTGCAACAGCCCACAGGGACAACATGTACTGTAGCTTTAAATAATATCACCAAGCAGAAGTGGCATCTATTGAGCCTCATAACTGCCAAGAACAAAAGCAGGTACTGACATTCTTTTACATTGTTTATTTGTTGCTTTTTCATGTTAGACAGGGTCCGTCAAGCTCAAACCAACCACCCCGTCGTGCAAAAATCTACATTATTAATACAAAACAAAACTATATTTCAGATTGAATGCATGTATGCTAGGTAAGGAACTTGACCACATGGGAGATTAGCGGCCATTTTGGGATGAAATGTACCCCCTGTCACATGTTTTATTGTGACGGGATCAAGGATTCTAATAGAGGCTAATCAATTTATTTTCTGTTAGACCTTTTTTACACACAAAAGGTTCCAAAGAAACGGTGCTTTGCTTTAGAAAGCTTCACTTTCCCATCACTAGTTTTGAGTGTATTGATAAAATAAACTAGCTACAATATATCTGGCTGCTTAACAGTCTTTCACCAGCAGGGGCCTTTGTGTCTTCTGAAGTACTGCACAGAGCCAAATACAATCTGGCACTGACAATCAGACACATGTAGTTATTGGACTTTAAAGAAAGAATGGGTCTAGAAATTACAACCAAACAACCCACTATTTATGTAAATAAATAAATTATAATAATGTACAAAGCACACCTGATAAGTACACACTGTTGCCAGTACTTACACCATATTACCTGTAAGTACCCTCTGTACCCGTTAAGTACTCCCTGTACCCGGTAATTACCTGGAACATATTCAATGTATATTTCTTTTGACTTACACTATTGCCATTTCCACGATACTGGCCGCTCTGCATTACCTTCTGTCTTATCTGTTCTTCAACAGGATATTATGCACTTTCCTCACATCAGCAGTCAGGAGGAACGTCTTCGGTCAGGTGCTTTCTTCATCTAATCACTGATGGGATGTACTGTAAGTGCAATGAACAGTAAATGTTAATGAATCATAAGGATTGGTTATGACTATTGATATTACAATGGATTGCCATTATAAAAGGGAAAACGGCACTATCAGCTTTTGCTAAATTCGATTAGGTGTAAACATTAGCTTACCCGCCTTTTTAGATTCAGCCTTTTACACAATGTCAGAATACTTTTGGCTGCTCCCTTAAGGGGTTGCCACAGCAAAGCACAGCACATAGGAACACTGGCTTACGACTCGCTGGGGCTGAATGACAATAAAATATGTGAAAAATATACTGTAGAGAAACAAAGGAGGGTGCTTCACTCAAGTCTCTCATAGGTGTGTCCAGCAGTTCTATGGCACTCTTCAGTTCCAGTTTCTTATAAAAAGAAATGATCTCGTAACAGAATCCACATCAGAACATCTTAAACCTGAAATGAAAGAGAGAACTGTCAAGTCTATGGACAATTGTGAAACATGGACTGAAAAGCAGCATTAACCTCGACTTTAACTGACACAGCTTGTGTTTTTTGCTTGTGTTGTACTGTCTGCTGTTGAGGTCCGACCAACAGCAATGTAGTCAAAATGTAGTGTTCTATAGACCGTTCTCCGTTACGTGGATTTTTGTTGCAGCCGCCATCTTGGTTGGCAAAAAGCCTGGGATAGTGTATAACAAATATCTGTAGATGCTGGTATGGTAAACGTTTTATAGGCTTAGATGTTTTTTAATTGAATTATTACCATTTAAAAACAACTTCCCAACACTGATAGTAATAGAAGAATTTGTCTTCTATTAATGACTAATCCTAAAAAATAAAATAAGTAATATAAATAATACCCTAATATACAGCAAAAGACAATATATGATTTACATAAATCAGCCCTGTTTATTTCAAGCAGTGTGGGGTTTCACCTTTTATATTTTTATTCCCAGTCTTCAACATCAGCTTCAGCTCTGCTTTTGGACAAGAGTAAGTGACTTCAGAGTCAGGGGCAGAGTGGGGCGAATAAGGAGAGCAGCTGCACATTTTAGATTGGCCTTTTATTGTGTCTAGCCTAAGGCACACATGTGCAATAATCATGCTCAATAATCAGCATCTTGATATGCCACACCTGTGTTATCTCGGTGACGGAGAAGTGCTCACTAACACAGATTTGGAGAGATTTGTGAACAATATTTGAGAGAAATAGGCCTTTTGTGTTCATGGAAAAAGTATTTTTGATTTTAAAAATAAATAAGTGCTGCGTTAAAATTATTGAGAAATAACATTTCTCAATGTAATTGAGAAATGTTGGTCAAGTTTAGGAATAGGAATATTGTCCCATTCTTGTCTAATACAGGCTTCTAGTTGCTCAACTGTCTTAGGTCTTCTTTATCACATCTTCCTCTTTATCATGCACCAAATGTTTTCTATGGATGAAAGATCTGGCCATTTCAGAACCGGATCCTTCATGTTGTTTTCAACATGAAGGATCCGGTACAAGGTGTTCCCTGAAAGAGACGACGTCTGGATGGGAGCATATGTTGTTCTAGAACTTAGGTATAGCTTTCAACATTGATGGTGCCTTTCCAGATGTGTAAGCTGCTCATGCCACACGCACTCATGCAACCCCCCCAGACCATCAGAGATGCAGGCTTCTGAACTTAGCGCTCAGAACAACTTGGGTTGTCCTTGTCTTCTTTAGTCCAAATTCTGATTGGTCTAACCACAGAACAGTTTTCCACTTTGCCACAGTCCATTTTAAATGAGCTTTGGCTCAGAGAAACCTATAGAGTTTTAGTTGGCAAGGGCGAATGGTCCCGGTGGATTGTGTTCACCGACAATGTTTTCTGAAGTATTCCTGAGTCCATGTTGTGATTTCCATTACAGTAGCATTCCTGTTTGTGATGCAGTGCTGCCTAAGGCCCCGAAGATCACAGAAACTCCTTTCTGATAGTGCTCCACTATTTTCTGCTGCAACGATGGGGAAATGCCCATCTTGACTTCTGAGAGATGGGGACTTGAGACTTGGTGACTTGGACTCGAGTCGACTCGAGTCACTATTTTTATGACTTGGGACTTGACTTGACAAAAAATAAAATACTTGAGACTTGACTCGGACTTGGAAGTTAAAGACTCGGGACTTGACTTGAGTGTTAATCACATCATGTTCAGTCCATCATCATCAAGTCCAGCTGGAGCACAGGCTGAGAATAGCGTTGTCATGACTGGATCACGACACTATCATCAGTCATGTCCTCTCTTACCTTACGCACACCACACCCACTTAGATCAGAATCACATCAACATGTCAGCCGGCTTCAGCTTCAACAATTATTCCTAAGATGGCAAAAAAACGAACAGCGCGTTGCAAGACATGCAACATTCAAATCCCAGACAGCCAGACGACAACCTCCTTTCGTCCATCATTTGAGGAGCCATTCTGCCCAGTAAGTGCTCGTCAATGTGTTAATGTCTCTGGTTAGTTGGTAGTTAGCTAATGTTATAATAGCTAATGTAGCCACTAGCCATGAGTATTTACAATGCAAATCCAAAGTATTGTAATTTACTGACAGTTACTTATATCTTGTCTTTTCACTTTATAAAGATCAGATTCTGCAGGTAAAATTACAATAATAAGGTGAACTTGGACTTGACTTGCCCAGGAAAAAAATACTTTGGACTTAGTTAAGACTTGAAGGTTCAGACTTGAGACTTACTTAAGACTTGCACATGTGTGCATCTCTGCTTCTGAGAGACACTGCCACTCTGAGAGGCTCTTTTTATACCCAAGCATTTTGCCAATTGACCTAATAAGTTGCACATTGGTCCTCTAGCTGTTCCATATATGTACATTTAACTTTTGCGGCCTTTCGACAGATGCCTGAGCCACCTCAGCTGGCTCCTCTCCATGTGGAGGAGCAGCGGCTCTACTTTGAGCTTCTCCCGGCTGGCTTGGGAACACCTCGGTATCCACCCGGAAGAGCTGGAGGAAGTGTCTGGGGAGAGGGAGGTCCGGGCGTCTCTGCTTAGACTGCTGCCCCTGCGACCCGGCCCCGGATAAGTGGTAGAAGATGGATGGCTGGAGTTTATGTTATGTGTCTTATGGTTTATACTTATGCATGATTTATAATCAAGTAAGGGATGTTATATTATTACATCTAGAAACATATTAATGTAAAAGAGAAAACATAATGTCAGAGTGTATGGTTTGAAACATGATTAAGTTTAATGTACACACACACACACACACACACACACACACACACACACACACACACACACACACACACACACACACACACACACACACGGGGAAGATCTAGATAGAGACATAGGTGCCTGGTACCAGACAGACAGAGAGAAAAAGGGGGGTACTCAAGGCCTTACAGGATGGCATCAGAAAGTTAATGAGGACGTCTTCAAAGCCGAACAGAAAGAGTTATTAATAAACTGTCATATAAAAACTGTATAAAAGCTTATGTCTACAGTACAATCTTTAGTAGAGCTGGGGATACTCTACTCGGGTCGTTTATTGTTGTGGTTGTGAACAATAAAGACTCTATGGCATTGAGCTGGTGGTGCGTTCATGACTTATTCCACACAGTGGCCAAAGGCTGAGAGATCAGTATTGACACTACACCAGTTCAAAACCATCTTTACATTTACATTTATTCATTTAGCTGATGCTTTTATCCAAAGCGACTTACATTACGCGTGTAATTACCAGTGTTACAGTCACTGGAGGCAAGGTGAGTTAAGTGTCTTGCCCAAGGACACAATGACAGTATGAACTGTGGGGAGAGCGGGAATCGAACCACCTACCTTCTGGTTGAAGGACGACCGCTCTACTCAGGTCGTTTATTGTAACGGCAACAAACGACTATTTACAACTTTTTCTTCAGTGGGGGCAGAGGACCCCCTCCTTTTAATGGCCCCTGCTTTTTGTTCACCTTTGTCCCAGTTATGTCATGACCCCTTTGGGACCAGGCCCCCATGTTCTCTTATCTTTAACTAGACTAAACTTTTAAATCATACACTCTTTTTCTTTCTTTAATATGTTTCTAGATGTATTACTATAACATTCCCTACATGATTATAAACCATACAAAAGTATAAGACACTTAACATAAACTCATGCATAAATACAGTAAATACCTAAATAAGTATACAGAAATACCATCAAAAATATTACACCACAAAACAGAGACTTATCTGTTGGAGGTCCCTATCTCTGTGACCAGCACATCTTAGTCACAGCAGCGAGAGGAAAAGATCTGACTGAAGGACTACAGTTTAAAGAAATGAGGTCAATATTTAATGTACTTTACTAATGTACTAATGTGAATCAGGATAATAAAATAGGTGCTACTCTTTTCGTAGAGTGGGAGAAAATAAACTGATATTTGATAAAGAAACTGATTCTCTTTTCTTTAGTTTATAGGTAATGGAGGTGCAATGAAAGAAGGATGCAAGGATCAAAGCCCAGCAGAGCTACAGTATACTAGGAACAGAATCAGGACGGGAATGCTGTTGGCACCAGACAGCACCAGAGAAAACAAACAACGTCCTGAAGCACGTTCTCACTGAGCTCAGGGGCACTCACACACATGTTCTCCACTAGTGTATACTTAATAATACTCATAGGATCATATGACCATCATAACCGAGAAAATGATACAAAGCCTGATCCATGTGGGGGAGGAGCTGCGTCCTGCTCTCCTCTGGATCATAGTGGCTCCACCTCCTAATGCCCCAGCTGTTGCTGTCAGAAAACTCTGTGTTGATCAATTTGTTATTTTCTTTAAAGGATAAAAAGAAAAGTCTGCCAACTTAGGAAGAGTTCCAGGCTCATGGGCTTCCTGGTTTTGTTTCTTTCGGCCGACTCATCATCTAAATTTTATTCTAGTTTCTTAATGTAAAAGTTAATGTCAGTGTTGTCTTCTATACATTGTATGCTGTAAAGGGTTTCATAATATGTCCTATGCAATTATGTCTCCCTTTTTACACGTGATTGGAATCTTAGTGTCATACTATTAGTGCCTGACTTTGTATTATGACTTTATAAAAGTTGAATACATAATTCAATTGTAACATGTACGTATATCCTAAAGATTAGCCTGTTACAGTTTTTTAGAAATCGGGGTCATTTTGGCTGTATTGTGTGTAATGTGACCTCTCCAAATTAAAAGGACTGCTGTTATTGAACCCTCTGGAATTTAAATACAAGTGTGGGCTCTTTGTAAAGGTAACAACATCTAGTTTCACCCACAACAGTCAGAATCTCTCTAAGTACTACTGATACAATTTTATACACTTTGGAACACACAGAGAAAATTATTTTTTGTGTCCTCGCCTGAAATATTTAGTGAAAACAAAGGTGTAAAAGGCTTCAGCAGGTACAGTAGTTGAGGACTAAAACACACTATGGGCCACTCACATTTCAAACTTGAAAAGAATATCTGTAAAAATGAATTTTTTACACCAGTTTTTATGTTGGTAGGTCCATGCGTTTTATTGAGGGACCATAGTTTATCCAAAATTTATCCAAATTGGAGACATTTGGAAAACGTATGAAAAGTGCAATAAGTTCTGAATGCTTCAACCCACAGGCATCAATGAGGGCTCTACTGAAAGCTTACATCTAGAGGAATCTGTATTTACAAACATAATCACTCTATTATTTATGAAAATTAATATTTCATAATAATAACACAATAAAATTGACATATTTACATTAAAAAAATAGTCAAAATGAGTGTTATGGGCCAAAATATATATTTTTGAATAAAGGAATATCCATACATAAAAAACATACTGCAAACTATATACATAGGTTATAACAGTTTTGGTCAATGTTACAAAATATGTGCAACATTGTCTCTTGTTGCAGAAAGCACAAGAGCATGTCACATGTGGAGCATTTTACTGCACCTCTGTGAAAGGACAAAGGAAAGGTGTGAAATCTTGATCTTCACATCAGACCCCATTTGTTTTCCGTTTTTTTGCTCTCGTGTTTCTGAAATGTTTTTTTCAGAATGTTTTTTTCAGAAATGCCAAAGGTTTTGAAATGTTGACTATCCAAGTGTTCTTTTCCATTGCTATGGAAATAAGCCTGTTGTTCAAATTAACCTGATTATGTCCTCGGGCACATGAGTAAATAAATAAATTAAATATGTGGCAGCCGTTGTGTGCAGTAAACTTTCTTTTAACAAGCCTGTTGCACACTGATGTGATGACTAGTTATAGTAGTGCTAGTAAGCCTATTTAGAGGTGCGGATTAATTCAGGTAAGACTGTGTGTAGACATTTTATTATGTGTGTTATGAGGTGGTCCGCAAAATTTTTTGATTACAAATAGTGGTCCACACACACAAAAAGTTTGAAAAACCCTGCTCTAACAAGTATTTTATTATTTTTGTAAGTTTTGCCATAGTTTTTACTCAAAAAAGACTGTGAAAGCACAATAAACACGCGCGCGAACTGTCTCATCGAGGAGACTTGTGTTTACGCCGAGGCACAGACGCTTCAAGGGGAAGGAAACCCTGACACCTAAACCATAACCCTAAACTATAAACAAACCCAAATATGTATTTTGTGCCAATGAGCTACAGATTCCGGCGATACTAAATGTGGATGGAGGATTTTAACTTCGTTTTGAGAAGGCTAATGTTGTTAGTGTGAGTTTTAGAGCTATGATCCAATCAGCAAAGAAGGTATTTAAGGCGCCTTGTTTAATCATTGGGGGTTCTTCTTTGTCTGGTTGTTCTGCTGCTGGAGAAACCATGGAGCTATGGCTGCTATTGCATACTGCCCTTTATTTTGTAACAATGGAAAATTAAAAAGTAAAAGAAAAGTTGTGGACCACGCCATTTTGCCTCTGTCTGATATTTATCTCCTCACTACTCCAACTGCTAACGGCCAGCTGCGTCACAGCAGGAATACGCACAGTTTCACGCTTAGCTGGACTTTTATAGATCCCTTTATTTGCATGGAAGGTGGTGGAAGCACGTTTTTTGGTGCAGAGGGTTTTTTGAACCATGAAGTAAATGGGATGAAAAGCATCTTTATGCACCTATTTTGGCAAAAGAGGCCAGCAGCACCCACAGAGAGAATTCAAAGGGAAGCTGTATCCGAGAGTAGTCCAGGATGAACACAGTGAGGTTGGCCTTCTCAGCATCAGGAAAGGCCTGGGGCTCGTGAAGTTCATTATTGAAGGGTTTGACTCTTGGAAATTCCGTGGACACAGCTGCTGTGGAGTTTTCAATCTCACATTTCCCCAGAGCAGCAGGAGAAGCAGGTGCAGCATGCACAGGGCTGCTCTGTCACTTTCACCAGGGGTTGGGAAAGTTTCCATTTGTCCAATCTCATGTATTTCTATTGTCAGACATACATTTTTCCAAATGAAAGTCCATAAACACAGCACAAAAGCCTAAGAGTGAAGCTTTTCCGCAGCAGCCACATGCCACAGCTCACAGTTGTGTGAGTGGCTCTGTGCAGCACTGAAGAGCAGCTTCTTGTGTGATTGTTGGTAAACCTGCTTGTGCCAGGCCTCTGGAGGGGTCATGCATGCACTGCATGTCAGAAATTACACCCACAAACCAACCAAGTTCAGCATTGTTCCAACACACACCAGTGTTCCAACAAACCGCAGGTTGAGCTGAGGAAATTTAGAACTGTATTACAAGTCTGCACATGGTGGCAGTAGAGGCTCAGACAGATACGACCTGCTTTAGACAAATATGGCTGGAGAAAGTGAAAAATACATGCATCAGATGGGAAGAAGCTAAAATAATATCTTCTTTTGTGGCAAGATTCTATGAAAAACCATGCAGCTCTAAGGCCTTTTTGTCCTCAATCAAAAGGCGGGGCAGTTGTTGGTGTCAGGTTGGACGGGACCTCTCTGGTGCTCGCGTGCTTGGGTGGGTTTCCTCACCAACACTTTTTATTAGGTGTACGTACATACAGGAGGACATTGAAAATGGAAAGCTCCCTCCTTTATGTTTCTGGGACTTTAACCCAAGCAGAACACTGATTTATGTTTGATTTTTTTGGCTTTGAAGAGTATTTCAGACACGTCATTCACACAGTTAAATTACAGTCTGGTACATCTACAAGAATAGATCTTGGTAGATGAATCAAAGAAGAAGACCCGTGGTCTACAGGTCTTTTTCTCTAGTAATGTCCTCTCTGTTAATCAAAATAATTTAAAAGTAGGGATGTAACAATTAACCGTGAGCTGGTTGAAAATCGATTCACATATGTAACGTTTCCAGTCGGTTAAGATGTTAATTTAATCAATTTAGGTTTTGAACAACAGGGGCCGCTATGTTTACTAAAAACTTGCTTTCAACAAGTTGTTGCAAACCGTTTCTATCATGGCAACTAGAGTGTGGATGTTGATATTGAGGAAGTCTCACCCTCATTTAAAGGTGTCTCTCTGCTGCACAGACCGGTCCCGGGCGGAGTTGGCTCTGTGCGGACTTAACGAGCGCGCAACCAAAAACATGTGAGGCTAAGCTTTCTCCAAAACAGACAAAAAGTAACTTAAATGTGGAGAACAGAGAGAATGTGAGCAGTAATCTGTGTTAGCATGAGCATGTGCTGCTTTCTGTGTCTCTGCTGCAGCCACAGAGTAAAGACCAGAGGTCTCCAACATAAGGTCCGCGGGCCAAATCCAGTCCTTTGTAAAGTACTTCTGGTCCTCACATTAACAAAGTAACTTAAATTAAATAATAATAAGTGAAAATATATAAAAGCTAACAGTTAAACAAATGAGAGTTGTTTTGATAAAGTTCTACTGTTTTAGGAAACGCATAAGACCAGTGTTTTTTATTGGGTTTGATTTAAAGAGGTTTTAGGTCTCAAGTTAATAAGAACTAATTATTGAACACAAAGTAATAATCCAAGTCTAAATCCATCAGAGGCAAATTTTAAGTTACTTTGTTAATATCCACTTATTCAAAGTACATAGCCTTATAAGCAAATGAAATTTTATGTAAACTGCAAGAATTGTATTTTATTTACAAACTTACAAATGAACAAACATTAGTCTATATTTTAAATAACTATGGGAACATTTACTTATGGACGGTTGGAACTGGCTTTCAAGTTGGTACTGGGACGGGGATAAAAAAAAAGATAGTCTGGAGCCCTGATTTGTAAAATAATAAAAGGGCACTTATTCAATTCTAATTTGTCTCAACTCAATTCAAGAAAGAAAATCGTGACGTGAGATCAGAATTGTGAATTGAATCGTGAGTTGAGTGAATCTTTGCATTTCTATTTAAAAGGTCTACTTAGAACAAGGGTCTATCACGACTTATATATCCTTACAGGATATATAAGTCGTGGAAATGTCATGGAAATGTTCCAGACTGTAAGGAATTATTGACTATATCAGTGAGTTGTGCTAACAAACTGCTTAGTACTGATTTTAGAAATCTAGTGGGTAAAACATCGAGGCTGCAGGTGGATGAACTCAGGCTGGAGACAGTTTTTTCAATTGTTCTGTCATATAGTATAGTATGTCTGTTGGAGCCTGAACCAACATTACTGTCTCTACAGCCCAAGAGCAGAGACACAGGATTCAGATCCAAAACCACTCCAAATAATTTCTTACAATTCTAAAACTAAAATGGATAAAAAAAAAAATACTTTATTTTAAAAACAAAAATAAATGATGGTGTTATATTACAAACATCATTTTTGAAAAGAATAAGTGGGATGTAATTATGATGTACAGAAACTGCCATTCAGTTTATCCAATTTTTATAAACAAGTAATATTCTGGATCAAAATATACAAACACATTCGTCCCACACAGCTGCTTTAATGTGGAACAACAAAAAATTAAAGTATATTTATTGGATATAAATTCCCAATAAGTACAACTGAGCTGAGCGAGGCAGCATCTGACCTAAGAGATAAGATATTGGCTAGAATCACAAAGTCTCCTAGAAGATGTGAATGCAGCATTAAGAAATAAGGTCCATATAAATATGATTTTTTTTTTTTTTTTTTTTATTGGCCAATGACCGGCCCATAAAGCAGGGACAGCGGCCCATTGGTTCATTTTTCATACTGACACTGGGCTGGCCCAATCATCTCTTAACAGGCTCCACCCCTCCTCCTCTGTTTCTTGTGTCAGATGCAGTTAGTGGCTCAGAGCCAGAAATCTGTGGATTTAGGATGGAGAAACAAAAGTGCAAGGGGGTGCGGAGAAGTTGCGGGCCAAAAAAATAAAAATGCTAGAGGTTGATGCCTCAACATGTGCAAAAATAACAGACATGTTTAGTGCTGTAGCTTCAGTATCCAAGCCTACAGTACCTGACGACATTTTGCAGAAACATGGAGAGTGTAATTGAAACGGTAAGCATGTTAGCTACATGATTAACAGGGAGGAGTGTTAATCAGGGCGGGTGCAGGAGGAAAGTGTGTGTGTGTGTGGGCCTGGTTGGGCCACGACGAAGATGATGATTTACCTAAATTAATGAATATTATAAAAAGACAACTTAATCGTTGTTGCCATTATATAGTCTGTCAGATTGTCACCCACTGCACTAGCCACTCAGTCAGCTAAAGTCAAATAACACAGCATAAGCTTTTTTGCATTGTTTTTGTAGATAGGTTAGCAGAGTTAACTTATTCAATTGAAACTTTGGCTGACTATTCTAATGTTAACCCTTTAATACCCATAATGGCCGTGACCCCTTCTCTAGAAAAACTTAAATGATGCCATTTGATTATTTTAATTATTACTCAGAATGGCTGCGTCAAAGCGCCCACGGCGAGTAACGCATGCTATTTGGGGATTAAAACCCTCCTGCATTTTGAAAGCTGTATATTTTTGTTTAGCTGTATATTCAACGAAGTAGATATTTGCTCATGTTTCTAATGAATTTCCAACATCATTAATATGCAATATTTACGGTGAGTGAATAATATGAATATCATATATAGCGACGCCGCAAGAACCTGTCGTGACGTAATCTTCTACGCACACCCGCTACTCACACACATAGAACAATGGAGGAAATCGAGTCTATGTTTTTTTTTATCCTCGGGATGTGGCTGTTTCTCACAGCAAGACAGCAAACGTTGTTTCAGGAGAGGCTGAGGGCAGCAAAAAGAAACACTGCTGATAACAACAGGAGAGTTTGGGAATTACTACAGAGTTCAGACTACGAGACGAATCTGCACCGTCTGGCGCGTGCAATGATGACGCAGTGAACAGTGACGATTCTCTCTGGCCAATCAGCAGTCTGTCGTGTGTTCACGTCACAATTTAGTATCGCCTCAGCCTGCTTAGAACCTCGCCGGAGGTGATACGAAAAAAGTACCAGGAAGCAGGTACAGGTACAACTTTTACGCAGTGGAAAACCAAACAAAGGCGAGCCGAGTCGAGGCGAGTCGAGCTGGTACTGTGTAGTGGAAAAGCGCCATTTAAGAGGGGTTTGTGCTTTTTAAAACAAAGTAGCCTATACTTGCAATTGTAAACTAGTTTTTCTGCTGTCTGGTTCATTGAAAAAAAAAAAAAAAAACATTTCTTTTTAGAATTAGCAGTATTCTACATCCACATTATATTGGGTTCTAAAGGGTTAACTATTTTTTATAACATGGAGCACTTTGTCCATCTAGAAATCCTGCTCTTCAAGAATACAGGACTATATAACCAAAATGGATCCTTACTAAGTGTACTTTTAATAACTCTTCCAAATAATTGTAATCCTCTCTCTTTCTGTCCTTATGTATAATCAAGCCAGGTTGAGTTAGCAGTGGAGGAGAGAGACAGGGAGGAACCTTTGATCACCAGGGAGTCTGTCAAGAGAGAGTGAGTACACTGGTCCACTTGCACTGGTACACTGGTCCATGGCACTTAGTTCTCAGCTTTGTAGGGGTTTTTGGAATGGAACAGTAGATATGCATATCTACAGGGACCGCAAGGATGGTGTACTAGTTGGTTGTGTCTGACCGATTGTGGTGGGCCGGTCTGAGCAAAAATGCCAGGGCCTTTTTTTTGTCCCAGTACAGCCAGATGCCCATTGAAGCATTGGAAACTGTACACGAGAAAACTTGAAAACCGGCAAATAAACTGGCTGTTCTCTACTCAACCAGCTAGAGTGTACTCTCAATGACATGAGGGTAACAACCCCAGATTAGACTCACCAAGGCTGGAGACCGAACTAAACTGGAAAGGTATATGGGAGAAGGAGGCATCACACAACAGCGATGCACAGTGGCTGGTGGCTCTAAGAGAGGACCACAGCAACCTCCCTGAACAGAATCTAGTTACCATCACAGTGGCAGACATCCAATAAAGAGTCTCAGGTATGAAAAACTGGACAGCACCAGGCCCTGACATGATACAGGCCTAATGGCTATAGAAGCTCACTGCACACCATGAGCGCCTGGCAGCACAAAAAAACCACCTGCTAAAGGATGAGACCCACCCTGAATGGCAAACTGAAGGCCGGACAATCCTGATCCAGAAGGATCTCCTGAAGGGAACAGTCCCTTCCAACTACAGGCCAATAACATGTCTCTCTACAACATTGAAGCTCATGTAAGGCATTATAGCGGCTAAGATTAGTGGGCATATGGATCAGCACAGCCCAGAAGGGCTTCGGTAGAAATACCAGAAGAGCCAACTACCAGCTGCTGGTTGATAGAATAGTTGCTTGCGACTGCAAAACCAGGCAGATCAATCTGTACAACGCCTGGATTGATTACAAGAAAGTCTACGACTCAAGGCCACACACTTGGATCCCTGAATGCTTGGAGATCTAAAACAACAACAATTCAAAAGGACTCTAAGAGCATTCAATGCAAACTTGATGAGGCTATGGAAGATCACCCTTGAGGCCAATTGCAAGCCAATTACACAAGTGTCTCAAATGTGACATATACCAAGGAGATGCTCCTTCCCCACTGCATATGAATACCGAAGAATGGGGCCTTCATTAGTCACCTCCTCTACATGGATGACATCAAGCTGTACGCCAAGAGTGAGCGAGACATTGACTAACTGATCCACACCACCAGGATCTACAGCAATGACATTGGAATGTAATTTGGACTTGAGAAGTGTGGTCAGATGGTGACCAAGAGAGGGAACGTAGTCCATTCTGAAGGGGTCTCACTCCCAGAAGGTACAGAGGCAGGCATTGAGGACAGCTACAAGTACCTTGAAATCCCATAAGAAAGGCGGCAACGAATACTTGCAACGAGTATGGCAAGTCCTAAGGAGTAAGTTCAACAGCAGAAACAAAGTCCGTGCAATTAACAGATATGCCCTGGATATCTAACTTGATTTTTAGGCTTTAGGGAAAGTGACTCAAGGTGACTGCTGACACACCTTTTGGTGTGGGACAAAGATAAAAACTTTTGTCTTGTCTGGGTTAAGTTGTAGAAAGTTGTTTTGCATCCACAAAGTGATCTGTTGGAGGCAGTGACAGAATGAGTCCACAGGCCCATAGTCGCCTGCTGTTAGTGTGATGTAAATCTGAGTGTCATTTGCATAGTTGTGGTTGGACAAATTGTTATTGTGACTTAACTGGCCCAGAGGAAGCATGTAAAGATTGAACAAAAGGGGTCCCAGGATGGAGCCCGGTGGGACTTCACAGGTCAAGGCCATTGGGTCTGAGAAGCAGTTTCCAATTTCAACAAAGTCTTCAAGACAGGACCTGAACCCATTGAGAGCAGCACCAGAGATGCCCACCACATCACATGATCAACTGTGTCACCCGCTGCACTCAGATCCAGCAGGACTAAGACTGAGACTCTTCCTGCTACAGTGTTCAGACAAATTTCATCTTTCAACTTGATAAGAGCCCCAGTACTGTGGTGGGGCCTAAAACCTGACTGAAATCAGGAGAATAAAGCTGCATAGCAATAGTTTTCTAAATATAATAAGTGAATAATAATTTAAACCCTGTCATCATGAGATAGATCTATATTTCAGCGCATTTGACTTCTGTCAAAATCACAGAAGAAGAATCACAAGAAAATAGATCTACATGACATAATGTTTTGTATGTTGAATCAGATGCCAACCCCCATACTCTTACTTAAAATATTATAGACCATATTATTGTTATTTTTCAAAACTTGCAAAACTATCAGCTGATGGTGGTAAACTTTTGATATGATTGGAAATGTGTGTGAGAGAGAGAGAGAGAGAGAGAGAGAGAGAGAGAGAGAGAGAGAGAGAGAGAGAGAGATTTTACATGCATGTAGTGCAGCACTAATGAGGCTAATGTACAGGTCACTTGATTAATTAATGGTTAAGTGACGCTGGCATACATTTAAAAAAAAAATCACGTATCAATCAAATCAAGTATTTTATGCCTCAAGAGGAAATCTCTCATATATCCGTCTGTATGACTTAAGGTAAGCTAATGTCAGGGATTTTACATTGTAATGGTTTATTGATAACATTTTACACTGGATTACGTTTCCACAGAAAGTCAAACTTGTGTCTCTAACTCGTTTCATTTAAACCTGTTGTGTTCAGTTTTAAGACATGTTACAATCGCGCTGCTCTTCTATGACAATCTGCAAAGCATTATGGTCTACTTTGATTTAGCAACCATTGCTGCTCACTCCTTGTCGTGAGATTGTCTTTTGTCCATGTGGAGCTACCGTAGTGTTGGGTATGCTAACTACGCGGGAGTTTTTCGATAGATAGGGGCGGCAGTAGCTAAATGGGTAGAGCAGTCGTCCTTCAACCAGAAGGTAGGCGGTTCGATTCTCACTTTCCCCACAGTTCATACTGTTGTTGTGTCCTTGGGCAAGACACTTAACCCACCTTGCCTAAAGTGGCTGTAACACTGGTAATTACATTAGAACAATGTAAGTCGCTTTGGATAAAAGCGTCAGCTAAATGAATGTAACTAACTAGCTTGTAACTAGATAGGGAGTGTGCCACGCACGGTTAATGCGCTCTGTACTGTAATTAAATAAACACCCTTTAATGAAGATTACCACCCGTGTCTTGCTTCATATCATGACATGGTGTCAGAATATTAAGGACTTCACACCGACATTAGGAGCAAGATGGCAAAGTTTGGACCTCCCGAGTCGTTCGATTTCTCGCAGTCAGCGAAGTGGCTTACATGGCGGCAGAGATTCTCCCGGTTTAGAGTCGCATCAAAACTGGACAAGGAGAGTGGTGAAGTGCAGGTGAACTCGCTCCTGTACTCGATGGGGAGAGATGCCGAACCTATTTACGGCTCGTTTGTGTTTCCGGCGGGAAACAAGGCTATGCCACATCCTGAGTTTGACTTTGATCTAGTGATACAGAAGTTTGACAAACACTTTTTCCCGAAAAGGAATGTCATCCACGATTGCACCTGTTTTCTTAAGAGAGGCCAAAGGGCTGGTGAGACAGTTGAAGCTTTTGTGCGGAGCCTGTACGAGCTTGCGCAGCACTGCGAGTTCGGTGCGGGGAAGGACGAGCAGATCCGGGACCGTCATCGGGATAATGGACAAAGAGGTTTCAGAAAAATTCCAGCTAGAGGCGGACCTGGCACTGGAGAGAGCCATCCACCTTGCACGGCAAAGTGTACAAGTGAAACAACAAGTGCAGAGCGTGTGGAAACTACAGTTAATGAGGTGAGGCGAACACAGTACAATAGTACAAAGAGAATCTATGATAAATCACGGCAAGGACAAGGACAGGAATACAGTGATAACACGTAACTGTCAGATATGCAACATGTTGCATGATAAAAAGGATGTCCAGCCTGTAACAAAAGTTGCAGGAAGTGCAATAAAATTGGACATTTCGAGGCCGTGTGTAAATCTAAAATGCTGAAAGAAGTCAGAGCAGAGGTCGTTATGGATTCAGATGAGGATTCATTTTTTATTGGAGAACTATTCCTGAGAGCAACCACAAAGTCAAAGCCAAACATCATTGAGGAGTCAAGCCCGGATACCAACTGGGATGTAGAGCTACTAGTGAATGGCAGTCCGATGAATTTTAAAATTGACACGGTGCGGATACAACCGTTATGACTGAAGAGGCTTTCAGAAAACTACGTCAAAAACCAAAACTTAACATGTCCGCCAACAGTGTACAGCCCAGGAGGGAAGGTTTGATGTGAGGGTAAGTTCCTTGCCACCACCATATATAAAGGTCAGAAATACACATACTGGATTACAGTCATAAAAGGACAGTATGTTAGTAACTTGTTGGGCAAGGCAGTGGCAAAGCGTATGGGGCTGGTACTAAGAGTCAATGCTATCGCTAGTAACTTAACAAGCAATGTGTTCAGGGAAATAGGGCTAGAAGGCATGGGCTGTGTCCGAATGAACTCCCTAGTTCCTAACCTCGTAATTACAATATAGTGTTGCATTATATAGAGGACTATATGGTACACTCAATTAATGAATGGTTTTGGACACTACATCACTGTTTTTCTGTCCCCATTAGTCACGTGTCTCTGGTGTACATGTTAAAAAAACTCAGCTGACCCAAAGCTCATGACCATAGGTGAGAGTAGTAACGTAGATTGACCGGTAAATTGAGAGCTTTACCTTGCAACTCAGCTCCATATTCACCACGACAGACCGGTACATCGACCGCATCACTGCAGAAGCTGCACCGATACGTCTGTCACCAATCTCACGCTCCTTCCTTCCCTCACTCGTGAACAAGACCCTAAGATACTTGAATTGCTCCACTTAAGGCAGGAGCCAGCTCTCCACCAGCCTGGAGATTCATAATTGAATATTTGTCCAACGTTTCAAGCTGTTGTTTATGAATCATTCTTATCTGTACGGTGTGTTGCAAGGGTGTGTGGGAGTGTGTGTCTCTGTGAGTGTCTACAAGAGGTGACAGTGCATGGGAGATAAAGTATGACCAGACAGACCTTGCTTTAAAAGATAGGACACCTCTAGATATATTACCTTTTAAACTTTGATCCTTAAAATGTATTTAGTCTTTAGCCATTTGTTTATGGGTTATTCCTTTCGCCCATTATGTAAAGACTTTGTGTTGCATTTTGACAAATGGTGTGCTTGAGTCTGGGATTGTCAGCTTTTTGACAAAGTCACAAGGTCACCAAAGTTAAACTCTTTCTTCAGATGATGGTGTTTATTTTTCCAGATATAGTTTGTGAATAAACCATTGATGCCCTTGCCAATGGAATCCTTAACGTGAAGTGAAAGTGAAAGATAAACCAGTCATGATATTCTTTTTACTTTCATTAGCTGAGCTTGTCCAATTGTGAAATGTCCCTTTGTAACCAAAAATTCTTAATTGAAATAGTTTTTATTTTGATGCAAAGTTTAGTTGTTGGTGTTCTCCAAAGTCCCCACACAAATGTAACTGTAGATATTTGACAGATATTTGACTGATATGTTGCTAATGGAGTTCTCCTCAGTTTCATACAGACACAGTATTACACATTTTGATTTGTTTATTGCCAAACCAGATGCAACAGAAAATTGTTTCATTAAAGATGCAAGTTGAACTTGATTCTTGTCTCTCAGAAATACGACAGTATTGTTAGCAAATTGAGTGATAATTTTATTAAAACGGAAATTTAATGAAAAAATTTCAACAGTTTGCAAAAATAAAAATGGTGAGATAGGGGATTCCTGGCAGACAGATCTTAACACTGAAAATCTGGGAGTAGTGTTTCAAAGAAGAAATAATGCTCAGTGGTGTCGAATGGTTTATAAAAATCCAAGAATAGTATAAATTTTTCTGAGTCTATAGTTGTTATAGTCTATGAGATCAAGTACCAGTCTTTCATAAAGTGTGTTTGGGTTTCTAAAAGAGTTTTTCAAGTATGCGTAACAATAAGCGTGATGACGTACGTGTTCCCTACGTAGAGGGGGCGTAGCCATTGAGTGTCTGACAGAGAGCCACTGCAGCTGAGAAACACAGCGCAACAGAGAGTTTTACTTCGAGCCACGGAAGCAGTTTCTCCATCTCTTCTTCTCGAACTGGTACTTTATTACAACTCTAAGGCCAGCTGGTGAGTAACAACTACTTTATAGCATCATTTTTTGGGTGTTCGCCTATTGACGTATTTATTTGTGGCTAAGGAGCTAGCAACTGCGGCTTTACTTAGCGGTAAGTTTAGAAACGGAAGACTAGTGTAGACTAAGGACATTTCAAGCTCCTTACGTGTTAACGAATAGAAGATGCAGAGAATGCAGGAAACAGCCCACTCATATTAGTTAGTGTCTCAATTAAACACGTTATCTTGAGATATTAGTAAAGGGCCAAGGCAGAGTAATGAAGCAGGCTGAGCATATTGAAAGTGTTGCAGTCTGCTGATGTTATTACGTAACATTTTCTCCAGAGCTGTCTGAGAGTGCATAGGCTGACTATACACAACATTTACTGGCTTATCGGGCTGCCATGCTCCCTTCACTTCAGGACACTAATGTTTGTGGTTTCCTAACGGAAGACTGGTGCTTGCTGAATACTGGGTCTGCTGCACGGCCCTGTGCTCCTCTCGGGCCCCTGCAGTCCCTCCATCAGTGGGTTTGGATTTCAGTGAGCAGGAGTCAAGGTCACACACCGACTCAAGCTGATGGGACTGTGATCAGCTGCCACACAGTGAGGATAATGAGCCTTTTTTGGAGCTGAAGTAAGAGGATTGGTCACTGGTGGCTCTTAGTCAAAAGTGCTTCCTTATCAGTGGTAGAAGTGTGCTTTATTACACAGATGACGTCAAAGAGTACCGTTTAGTGTAGTAAATGTTTGTTTGAATTACACTTATAAACTTGCCCTTTGCATTATTGTACTATAATATTCTTCTAAAACTGAAAAGAGCTGATCTGCAGAAGTGACAGACGGTGAGCTCAGCAGGGTTTAAAGTGCACTGTGTTCAGAATCAGGCTCAAATACATTCAGGCACTATATGTTTGTACTAGGGCTCCCATATTACTCATTATTATCAAACTCATATCAAGATGTCTGAGACCTGGAGCAGCCTTGGATAACACAGACACAGTCTCATTGTTATTTGAGATTAGCCCCCCCACTACTTTGTTGTCAGAATACTGTTTGAGCTCGTGGAACATTCTCGTGCTGGATTGGACCAATAAGAGCTGCTGCGAGAAGGCTGCTCTAGACAAAAATAAACTCACAGGTTAAGCCCAAAGATATGTGGACAGTAGGTCTGTAATCAATAGAATGGCACAGTACTGTTTTATTGTGGGCTCGCATAACTCTGCAGCACTACACTTTAATACTACTATGATGACATGTATAAGTAGCTTGTAGATTATCTACAGGGTGATGCTGCAGATGAACCACAGAGAGAGAGCACTGTCCTGAGAATGAGGAGCAGAGGGAGGTTCTGGCTGTGTGTATGTGTGCCGTCTGTTCACAAGCTGTTGTTCTGGCTCTGGGAGAATGGCCATGGTTCGGGCCGTGAATACTTTGCTTGGAGCAGGTCAAGATTGATTTTGGGGAGTTTGTAAACTCACAAATCTCATGAGAACTGAGCTTCAGCACAAGGCTAGCAGCAACCTGTGACTGTCCCACAGTGAACCAATGAGAGTGAGTCTGTTCGGCCAGACTGTAGGAGAACAAATCAAATATTTAAGCTAAATATTGGTTTATTTAAATGAAGTTTAATTAGAGAGGCGTTAATTTATGAACAAGCGTATTTGGGTATACAGCTCTGGAAAAAATTAAGAGACCACTGCCATTTTTGCTACAAGTATGGAAACCATTCCAATGTCTGTTGAGTCCCAACACAGTGCTGGTTATGTGATCACCTGAACCAAATCTTGTTTAATAAGAAAAAGTATTAAAAAAACACTTCTGTGGTCATCACTATCCTTGCAAATAAATGCTCTAAATTACAATATTTTTATTTGGAATTTGGGAAAAATGTTGTCAGTAGTTTATAAAATAAAACAAAAATGTTAATTTTATCCTAACACATACCTATAAACAGTAAAACCAGAGAAACTGGTCATTTTGCAGAGCTGTATATATTCAGAAACAAAGTCACAGGCTACATACTGTGTTTTGTAGCCTAAAATTAAACAGTGTTTGCTATTGTGATAACTTAGTTTCACCTGACACATTTTGCACACGACGAGCTGATTTTTTTTTTTCATTCATTCATTTTCTACCGCTTAGTCCCATTAGGGGTCGCGGGTGACTGGAGCCTATCCCAGCAGCTTTGGGCCTGAGGCGGGGTACACCCTGGACAGTGGCCAGTTAGTCGCAGGGCTGACATTTAGAGACAAACAGTGTCAGACAACCATTCACTCTCACATTCATTCACTAGGGACACTTTAGAGTTGTCAATTAACCTGTACATGCATGGGTTTGGACAGTGGGAGGAAGCCAGAGTACCCGGAGAGAACCCACAGTTACACGTGGAGGACATGCAGGCTCCTCACAGAAAGACCGGAGTCGGCCGAGAATGTTTATGTCGGCCAGGTTTTGAACTCACAACCTTCTTGTTGTGAGGCAGGAGTGCTAACCACTCTGCCACGTGCACCCCAGGCTGATTATTTTGTTCAAAGTAATTCCAAACTTCGCTGCGTTTAGAGGAGGACCCCATTACGTTCACGAATGAATAGCTCTTTAAGACACATGATGGGAATTAAGTCGCAGTAAGGCTACAATCCGTTCTTTTTTCACACAGATCCTTTGCTGCTCCACTGAGTGCACAGGTCTGTGTCAACTCCTTCTCGTGCTCTCTGTGTGTCACCGTGTCGCCATGTAACTCAGCGGCAGAAGTGAACAGAGCAGGAACAGGACGAGCGAGCCCGTGTGGACTTATTTTACTGCAGTTAACCAGAACACTGTCAGTTGTGACCTGTGTAAAAAAGCCTGTTTGCTCTTTATGGATTTATTTAATTTATGGCCAGTAAAAAAAAAAAAAAAAATGTATTAATTAAACTAATCTGCAAAATAGTGTCTTTATTTTTCAAATATACATGGGTAAATATTCAAATATGAGAATATTCGTGCCCACCCCTAACGGATATGTGACAGGTATTATAGACCTAACCCTAATCCTCATTCACACCCTTACAGACATGTAGTAGAACATCACCCTTTACCTTTACCCTCTGCTTTTATTTAGCTGGACATTATTGTTTCAGCTTGTTTCTTCTGCTTTCTGGAAAACAAAACAATTTGTGATGATTTGGATGCCCATTTATGAAGCTCTTCCTGTTTTGACACGTCTGCATTTTTTGTTGGCTCTGAGGTTTGTCTGGAGCATTCACACTGACCCAAGTGAACAGATCAACCACCAGAGTCTGTTTAAAATAAAATAACTGCTACTTTGTCTCAACTGAACCAAAGATGAGGGTCACAAGGTGAGACGATTGAGACCTTCTTTTCCAGAGCAAAATTAATACGAGCATTATTGGCCAGTCAGCCATGTGTCCCATTTATGCTCCACCTGCGACATAATCTGCATAGACCACAACAGCTCTGTACCTAACACGACAAAGGGAATAAATTATGGGAAATCTCTGTTTAAACTGTGACAGCTGCTTCAATGGGTTATGGAGTTACTGTAACACTGTCCCATTGTGAGTTGTTTCGCTAACAGGAAGTCCTAGCACCTGGTTTAGACCTGTTGTGGGATAAAGAAGTTAGCCAAAAGGTGGAGAAAGAAGCAAAAAAGGGGCTGTTGATTAGATCTGACACTTACTGCAGATTCTTTTTGACATTCATAGTGCTGACTCATTGTGGTCACATTGTTTTCTTCATGTCTTCAGTCCACTGAGCCTCAATTTTACTCCAGTCTTTTATTCTGTAGTGAGCCAGTGTTTTCTGTAGGAGATATAGGAACTGATGCTGGCTATTTAAGCTTAAGTCAAAGAGAAACTAACATGAGTTCTGCTTTCTTTTTTAAATATTAGAGTAATTTTTCTCACAGTTTTTATTTTTATTTTTTTATTTAACCTGTATTTATCCAAGAAAGTCCCACTGAGATTACAAATCTCTTTTGCAGGGGAGTCCTGGCCCCATGCTGGTGGTGTACTACTGTACATGTCTTTAGTGGTAGGGGATACTGGAGTAGCCGGAGGAAACCTGCGCAGACATGGGGAAATTATGCAAACTCCACACAGGAAGGCCTTGTCCTAAATTGAACCTAGGACACTGAGGCAGGAGTGCTAACCACTCTGCCACTATTTTTGAGACCTTCAACCTTCATCATTCAACACAGCATTTATTGTGCATTAAATTAGCCACCTGTTTAAGGGCCAAAAACGTCCCACTCAGGTGTTGAGGTGTAATGTGTGTTGGATTGTTTGGCAGAAGTAGGCGAAATTAATGGTTTATTTAAAGCTGCACTAACTGATTTTCTGTTCTCATCCCCCAAAAGCAGCATAGTATTTTGTGGAGACAAAATTGGTCCGGTTTTATTTTTTTAATAAAAGAGAAGCAGAAAAGGTCCTGCTTCTCTTTTATTAAAAAAATGAAACTGGACCAATTTTTCCTCCACAAATTACTAATACAGTATACCAAACTGAAGTTTAGCTCTCCAGCTAGCTTAGCATCCAGCTGTAGCCTCAGGACGCGGTCTCACTGCGCGCTCTGACTTCCACTAAACATAAGACAGCAGACAGCATCAGCGATAATGGCGAGAAGCCGGAGAAATTCAAAGGTAGCGTTCTTGAACTGGAAGTACCGGCACTACATCTCGTTAATTAAAATTAAAGGCAAGAATATTTTCTGTAACATGCAAAAAAAGAATTTATCCACGTCTGCCTCAAGCAACTCAAATCTTATGAAGCACCTCACATCAACACATGCTAACACGACACTTGTTGCTGCTGCTAACTCCAAATGAAGCTAGTGTGAGTTCCAGCGAAGGAGACAGAGCCACTGTTAAAACAAGCAACGCGGCTCAGCAACAGGTGAACAAGCCAGAACTAAACACATTGATTGCAAGGTATGTTGTAATCAATGTTAGTTGTTAGATGAGGAGTATTTTAGTATAGATTAATGTGTGACTGTGTAGTGAATGAATAACTGATATGTAAAGCCTCTTTGCGTCTCCGGAAAAGCGCTATATAAAAATGATGTAATAATAATAATGTATTGTTCATTCAAAACGTAACAGCGTTATAGAACATAAAAAATTTACTTTGCTGAGTAACTTGTAAAATTACTTTTACAATGTGGTGACTGAGTTACTAACTCAATTACTTTTTGGGAGAAGTAATTTGTAACTCTAACTAATTACGTTTTTTAAAGTAAGATGACCAACACTGTATTTTGGTCTCTATTATGGACCTCTATTTGAGCCTTAAAGCGCCTCACTTATGTAATCTCTCATAAGTGGTGATGACAGAAAAGTTACAGGTTTATGTCCAGCTGAAGGTTATTGTGCCAGTGAGATAGTACATGATTCTACTGATCTCATGTCCAAGAACCATCAACCAGAGAGAGGGGAGATATATTTTTGGGCTAAAGGTTACGCAGGGCTGCTTTAACATTAATATTTGGTTGGATTTAAAGAAACATGACTATAAGAATTCTGTACATAAAGGCAGCAAACATATTTTTAAAGTCCTTTTAATGGGTAAGTAACACGTTTGTACTCTACCCGGCTTTTAAAAAACACACTTCCTGTGTCCCCTTTTTTATTTTATTTTATTTTTTATTTTAATTTTTTTTTATCATCAGAGAACTCCTTAAATGGTCTTTGTGGTCTTCACAGGGTCCAGAGCTGCCTTATGGAAGTGTGCTAGCTCAGTAGGTTAGGTTTGTTGTCCGTGACTGCTTTTGTTGAACATTCTGGTTTGAGGTTAATGCAGCAAATGCATTTATCAAAGTTGTGCTTCCACTTCCACTGAGTCAGTTCTCTTTTGAATGGAAGTTTTGAGACTGCGTTTGCTCACGCGTCAGAACAGTTCCTTCCTGCTCCGGAAACAACAAAAGCAACTGTTACTTGAGCAACTACACAGTCCTGTTGTCACACATTTAAGTTCTGGGTGTGTCCAGTAGAACACTAGTTCCCAACCAGGGGAACTATTTTTTCATTTCATGTGTACTCATACATGTGAATGATATTTCAAAAAGTAGTCATGTAAAATGTATGACGTCTGATTAGTGTATGTCAGGGCTGGACTGGGACAAAAAAAAGGCCCTGGCATTTTTGCTCAGACTGGCCCACCACAATCGGTCAGACACAACCAACTAGTACACCATCCTTGTGGTCCCTGTAAATATGCATATCTACTGTTCCATTCCAAAAACCCCTACAAAGTTGAGAACTAAGTGCAAGTGGCCCAGTGTACTCACTCTCTCTTGACAGACTCCCTGGTGATCAAAGGTTCCTCCCTGTCTCTCTCCTCCACTGCTAACTCAACCTGGCTTGACTATACATAAGGACAGAGAGAGAGAGGATTAAAATTATTTGGAAGAGTTATTAAAAGTACACTTAGTAAGGATCCATTTTGGTTATATAGTCCTGTATTCTTGAAGAGCAGGATTTCTAGATGGACAAAGTGCTCCATGTTATAAAAGCTAGTTAACCCTTTAGAACACAATATAATGTGGATGTAGAATACTGCTAATTCTAAAAAGAAATGTTTTTTTTCCAATGAACCAGACAGCAGAAAAACTAGTTTACAATTGCAAGTATAGGCTACTTTGTTTTAAAGAGCACAAACCCCTCTTTAATATGACACCAAACAAGATTTATCTCTCATTGTTGAGATACTCCCCTTAAAAAGAAAACCAACCTATACTACCAAATTACTCACACAAAACGTCCTAAAAATATATGATATTCATATTATTCACTCACCGTAAATATTGCATATTAATGATGTTGGAAATTCATTAGAAACATGAGCAAATATCTACTTGAATGAATATACAGCTAAACAAAAATATACAGCTTTCAAAATGCAAGGCGGGTTTTAATCCCCAAATAGCATGCGTTAGCTTTGACGCAGCCATTCTGAGTAATAATTAAAATAATCAAATGGCATCATTTAAGTTTTTCTAGAGAAGTGCCGTACGGCCATTATGGGTATTAAACGGTTAACATTAGAATAGTCAGCTAAAGTTGCAATTGAATAAGTTAACTCTGCTAACCTATCTACAAAAACAATGCAAAATAGCTTATGCTGTGTTATTTGACTTTAGCTGACTGAGTGGCTAGTGCAGTGGGTGACAATCTGACAGACTATATAATGGCAACAACGATTAAGTTGTCTTATTATAATATTCCATACTAACTCCATGTTTCTGCAAAATGTCGTCAGGTACTGTAGGCTTGGATACTGAAGCTACAGCACTAAACAGGTCTGTTATTTTTGCACATGTTGAGGCATCAACCTCTAGCATTTTTATTTTTTTGGCCCGCAACTTCTCCACACCCCCCTTGCACTTTTGTTTCTCCATCCTAAATCCACAGATTTCTGGCTCTGAGCCACTAACTGCATCTGACACAAGAAACAGAGGAGGAGGGGTGGAGCCTGTTAAGAGATGATTGGGCCAGCCCAGTGTCAGTATGAAAAATGAACCAATGGGCCGCTGTCCCTGCTTTATGGGCTGGTCAAATCATATTATATGGACCGCCCCCAAGTGCGTCGGCCCACCGGGCATTTGCCCGGTATGCCAGATTACCAGTCCAGCCCTGGTGTATGTGACTCATAATGTATGCCGGAATACTATAAAACAACAGGAATGACTTAACAGGAATGAATTAAGATTAGTCATGTTAGTAATAGGGATGTAACAATTCACTCAACTCACAATTCGATTATGTCACGATTGTCTTTTATGAAATGAGTTGGAAAAAATTAGAAGTAATCGATTTGCCCTTTTTTATCATTTCACAAATCAAGTAAATGTTCCCAAAGTTATTTAAAATATAGGCTAATGTTTGCAGCAACAGCGCTGAATGAATGATCTGCTTTTATGTCATTTTTCCTTTTTTATTCAGAATATTCACAAATGTGTTAGCTATGGCATGAAATATCTGATATTCCGATTGTCAAATACATGCAAGTGGAAGTATATTGTTGTTTAAACACCTTTTATAACGATCGCGTTAGTTGAGCTGTATGCGCGATGGGCGCCGCCGTGTTAGTTTGTGCCGCAGACGCAGTTCAGAGAATCAGATCTGTTGGATTTACAACCTCTATGTTTACAACACGTGAATTCATCCACTTCTCCAGAAATACTCAAAAGTAAGTGGCTTGTGAACTGGGAATAGAATAATTATATAAGTATAATAAGTATATAACTTATATAATTATTAGCGCTGGGCAACGATTAATGCATTTAATCGCGATTAATCGCATTATACACAAAATTTAATAATGAATTAAAAATTTGTGTACTGCATACTTTTATTTTAAAAGAACACTTTTTACAGCAGTTAAAGGTTAGTGGCAGTTAAAATATTTCTTGTAAATCTCAACTTAAACATTAATGTAATCAAATTAAATAGACAGAGATAAATACATCTCTGTCTGCCCCAGGTGTGAATGTGTGTGAATGGGGTGAGTGGTAAGCACGTTGTAAAGCACTTTGTGATCTATATCTGTGAAAGGTGCTATATAAATAATACTTACTTACTTACTTACTTACTTACTTACTTATTTACTTAAATCCAAAAATATTTGCCACTGCCAGGGCATTAATATTTTGTTTAGTTTGTTATAGAAAAACAAGTTATGTCCAGAGCCTCAATCATAACATTATAACAATATAAACAATATAAATGTCTCTCTTGTGTTTTCATTACATGTGAATGTGAATACAGTTCCCACGCGTTTCACACACCCTCTCCGGCCACGTTGAGTTGAGTTGTGCACGTTTCACTTGTAAAACTCAAGGGTGTATGGGTAATGTAGTCTCTGCTGTCGGTGGGACAAATTAGGAAGTGTGCATTGTTAATGGCGCTCTGGAAAGCCGCAGCTCAGACAAAGCTGCGGCTTTGTTTTCTAATTTCAAATTCAGATGTCCAAATGAGCGTATCGGTACGCTAAAAGCACGTTCTGGGCGCACGGAGAAGTGGCGGTACTGAATACTAGTATGTGAGCGGTGCGGAGGAAGGGGAGTGGGAGCGGAGTTGTGTGATTTTGCCAGGTGCGAGGAGCGGATTTTTTAAATGTTGGAGCGTTGTGATTTTCTCCCACTCCGAAACGCTCCACTATCGCTCAATTACCAATCACGAGCCAGGAGTCCCTGCATCTTCTGATCAGACACTGGTGTTATTAAAAAAAAGAGCCTGGAGCGAGGAGCGGAAAATTGTACAACCAGAGCGGAGCTTGAGCGAAGTAATTATGAAATATTTTGAGCGTGGAGCGCAAATTCTTCCCGCTCAGCTCCGCTCACATACTCCAGCCCACTTAAAGCACTGGATGAGGGCGGCTCATACGTGCAGTCATTCATTGCGATCCTAAGAATGTTCTTCAGACAGACATCTTTCACCATACTAATCGGCTGACGTTAACGCGCGATAAAATAATTGTCCGCGTTAATTCATTAATGCGTTAACGCAAAAATAACGCGTTAACTTGCCCAGCTCTAATAATTATATAAGTATAATTATATAAGTATTGTGTATAACACAATGTGTATCTGATATGAATAAAACGTGTCGAATTATAATGGAAAGGATTATTATTACCTCTTCCATAGACATCAGTGTGTATTTTACAAACTCTAAATGTATTGTTTTTAGTACTTATGTGAATTTATATGTTTGAAACCTAAAATAAACAGTATGTGGTTGAAAACACTGAAAAGTTGTGATATATGACAGCTCTGAATGCGCCTGTCTCTGTTGATCATGTGATGCACTTGATCGTACGCTCCAGGGACCATTCTAGAATGATTACACCTGTGTGATCGTACGTGCGAAAGGCTAAAAACAATACATTTTCTGACACAAAATTTTGAAATGTAGGCTTAAATCAAACACATTTTAATTCAGATTCTGTATTTATATATATATATATATATATATATATATATATATATATATGACTTCATTGCAAACTCAATGAGGCTGTGGAAAACCACCCTTGAGGCCAATGGCAAGCCACTAGAAGTCAGCTCAATTGCAAGAACAAGGCACGGGCAATAAACAGCTACGCCCTGCCAGTGATCAGATACCCTGCGGGAATAATAAGGTGGCCAAAGGAAGAGATACAGATCACAGACGTTAAGACACAAAAACTGAAAGTAAAACTTTGTAAAACTTGTTTGCTCCGATTAATTATGACAGTTAAGTGACGTGTTGCCAAGTCCGCGAGCTACTTTAACACAGTTGCTGCGGGCTGTTTTTCATGTGGATGGAAGTCGAGAGAGAGAGAGAGATTTGTTATTTAGTCATTATTTTTATCTTTTAAAGTCCATTTAGGGCATAAAGCATATTATAATAAAGCAGCGGGGGTTTGGTTAACCGCCAAATCCCGATTCTTGTTGCTTCATCACCGTGGTAAGAAAAAATCCCATACCGTCACAGCCCTAGATAGGACAATATCAATGACCGTGACGTCGCCCGGTATGGCGCAACCGGGGCCCCACCCTGGAGCCAGGCCCGGGGTTGGGGCTCGCATGCGAGCGTCTGGTGGCCGGGTCTTCCCCGCGGGCCCGGCCGGGCTTAGCCCGAAGGAGCGACGTCGGGCCGACCTCCCGTGGGCCCACCACCTGTGGGAGGAACTGTAACGACCCAATCCGATATATATATATATATATATATATGATATATATGATATATATGATATATATATATACACTGTAAAAAAAAAAACCGTAAAAAACGGTCAAATGACTGGCAGCTACGGCTGCCAAACAAAAACCGTAAAATTAAAGTAAAATATCTTAAATCCAATAAAGTGCAAATACTTTAATTTTACGGTTTTGTTTTGGCAGCCGTAGCTGCCAGTCATTTGACCGCTTTTTACGAGGTTTTTTACAGTGTAAAACTGTTATTTTATGGATTTTTCCTAGATTGTAATGACCAAACACCTTCAATAAAAGTGATGCACTAATAGTTTTATGGGAAAACACTGTTATTTTACAGGTATTTTCTAAATTATTACAGTCAAACACCTTCAATAAAGTGATGCGCTAATAGTTTTATGGGAAAACACTGTTATTTTACAGGTATTTCCTAAATTATTACAGTCAAACACCTTCAATAAAGTGATGCGCTAATAGTTTTATGGGAAAACACTGTTATTTTACAGGTATTTTCTAAATTATTACAGTCAAACACCTTCAATAAAGTGATGCGCTAATAGTTTTATGGGAAAACACTGTTATTTTACAGGTATTTCCTAAATTATTACAGTCAAACACCTTCAATAAAGTGATGCGCTAATAGTTTTATGGGAAAACACTGTTATTTTACAGGTATTTCCTAAATTATTACAGTCAAACACCTTCAATAAAGTGATGCGCTAATAGTTTTATGGGAAAACACTGTTGTTTTACAGGTATTTCCTAAATTATTACAGTCAAACACCTTCAATAAAGTGATGCGCTAATAGTTTTATGGGAAAACACTGTTATTTTACAGGTATTTCCTAAATTATTACAGTCAAACACCTTCAATAAAGTGATGCGCTAATAGTTTTATGGGAAAACACTGTTATTTTACAGGTATTTCCTAAATTATTACAGTCAAACACCTTCAATAAAGTGATGCGCTAATAGTTTTATGGGAAAACACTGTTATTTTACAGGTATTTCCTAAATTATTACAATCAAACACCTTCAATAAAGTGACAGCACTAAAGGTTCTAATGACAAACACTGTTATTTAACAGACCTTTGCTAAATTATAACGATCAAACACATTCAATAACTTGTCAAGACGTGCTCAAGGTTGTACATTAACAGTTTTATTTTGGAAGACAAAATAAGTCTGTAAAAAAAAAAACTGTATAAAACGGATTTAAATCATTTCCGTAAACATATAATCTAAATTAAATGGAATGATTCAGTTAATAAATTACAGTATATATCTTAAATTAAATACAACGTTTTAACTAGTAGTTATAGAACAGTTATCAATTTCTCAAACGTTAGGATTAAAGTGAAATTTTCTAAACATACTCTACACAAAACTGATACATACAAGATTTCACACCACTATTGATTCTAAACATTAAAGGGTTAGTTCACCCAAAAATGAAAATTATGTCATTAATGACTCACCCTCATGTCGTTCCAAGCCCGTAAGACCTCCGTTCATCTTTGGAACACAGTTTAAGATATTTTAGATTTAGTCCGAGAGTTTTCTGTCCCTCCATTGAAAATGTATGTACGGTATACTGTCCATGTCCAGAAAGGTAATAAAGACATCATCAAAGTAGTCCATGTGACATCAGTGGGTTAGTTAGAATTTTTGAAGCATCGAAAATAAAGTTTTGTCCAAAATAAACGTTATTCAGCATTGTATTCTCTTCCGGGTCTGTTGTCAATCCGCGTTCAAGACTCAGCAGCGTCACAGCAATCCTGCAAGCGGCCAGTAATCAACTGGATCCTTGGTGCATCTGGGAGGAAAAAAACACACTATGATTCTCTTAAAAAGGATGATTTAAATTATTTTTGTTTCCTTTTAAACAAGCTTAATAAATTGTATTTAAATTGTCTGTTTGTCTTCTGTTTTGTCTGGTATTTAAAACTTGTGTCTGATGTGACAAAAAATGTGCATCACCAAAAGAAGGAACATGTAGATTCACAACAACAATGGATTATTTCTCTCAATTTTTCTCAATAAAGGATTGATGATGATTATGCGTTAAAAAAAAAGAAGGTCTAATCTCCTTGAGTGCAATTATTAAAGTACTGGAGATAGTTCACCCAAAAATGTATATTCTGTCATCATTTACTCACCATCATGTCTTTTCAAACCTGAAATTTCTATTTTGTCAAGCATTAAAAGTAGATATTTTTGAAGAATGTTGGCAATCAAAATGCATAAATGTTTGGAATAACATGAGGGTGAGTAAATTATTTGGGAGAATGTGCCAAACTCCTGGAGGGCCAGTGTAACCTTGCATCACATTGTAATAGTTAGACTTTGTTCCCTGTATTTATTAGCACAGTCTACAGCAGCGGAGGAGTGATATTAAGTTACCTAGGCAACCTACCGTCCCGACTGTAGTGCGCTTCTGTTCTGTTTACTTTCCGCGCAGTACTAACCGGAGCAAAGTATAATTCCGCGCTGCTGAGAAACTAGTTCCAGTAAATGTAATGCAAACATTGAGATGCAAGTGTAGTTTGAGTTCTAACATTATTCTCTCAACAGACATTTACATCGGTAGTCTGGCGTTATAATCGATTTGCTTTTGGTGTACTGTGGAGTGGGTAAAACTGTTTTAATGGCAGGCTACAGGATCTATTGACTCGCGCTAGCCTAGCCGGTGCTAGGCTAGCGCGAGTCACACACATGCAACTATATGGGCTTATATCCCGCCATCAACAGCAGATTCAAAACCTAGTTTGCAGATTCTTCTAGAGTCAAGGAGTAACGTTATGGTTCGAGTTCCTCTCTGTCTAAAAGACAATGTTCTCATTTCACTCATTGTAAAGCTCCTATGCTAATCTAAATAACTGTTAGCTGACAATATTTACACATGCAAACAACATTAGCATACTACATTGAAATATGTAATCGCTTAGATGATCAACTTAACACACTATATTTTGATGTAACGCTAGCAGATTTTTATAAAATAAAAAGTTATTTAACGTTACCTTCCACAGATTGCATTATGTCCTTTAGGCGTTGTTAAAAAAATTGTTTTCCATCTTCCGTGTTTGTTCTTCATTTACATCCTGCAACTCGCTCAAAATAAAAATGTAGCAGTCCGATGTAAACCAATCCATGTTTAAACAATATAAAAAGCCACAGAACAGAAGTAAGTTAATACTGAATATCCCGAGCAGCAGCACTCCCTCACTCACTCACTCACTCACTCACTCACTCACTCACCACTCACCACTCCCTCACTCACTCACTCACCACTCACTCCCTCACTCACTCACAAACTCACTCACTCACCACTCACCACTCACTCACTCACTCACTCACTCACTCACTCACTCACTCACTCACCACCACTCCAACTGACTTATTCAAATTTGAACTGTAAAGGCGCATAGTTGTTATTGGCCAGATTCCTGGATCACACTCAGAATAACCAATCATTAAGCCTGTAGTCTCAGACTAAAATGCATGTTTGAGCTGTTTTACCTGAAAGCAACTTGCACTGACATGTCTTAAAATATGTCAGTGCCATTGTTTTGTCTCAAGATGCACACATAATGTATTTTTTTATCTAAGGCACATTTTTAAAAGCTAATCGCATGCCCTAATTAAACTAAGGTCTAATCCTGTCTTAATCTAAACTGGATATAAACCTTTAATATAATGAGCTACACATTTTTATTCTAATTTTACACAACTTTGTATGTAATTTAAGAAAACAGAAAAATACTGTATAAATAATATGGTAATTGTACTGTATAAAAAAAAATATTTACTTTAAAATAACAAGGAAATATGTTAGATTATTAGTATGGATATATTATTGTAATTTTACACAACTTAATATGTAATTTAAGAAAACAGAAAAACACTGTATAAATAATACAGTAATTGTACTGTGTAAAAAAAATATTTACTTTAAAATAACAAGGAATTATGTTAGATTATTAGTATGGATATAAACCTTTAATATAATGAGCTACACATTTAATTACACTTTATTATTGTAATTTTACACTACTTTACACGTAATTTAAGAAAACAGAAAAATACTGTATAAATAATACAGTAATTGTACTGTATAAAAAATAAACATTACTGTAATTTGACATTACTGATATAATCCTTAAATTAACAGACAATTCATTAATTTACAGATATTGTTTGTAATTTTACAGTGTTTTGAATGTAATTAAAAATAACAGAAAAATACTGTAAAATTAGGATTTTTTTTACATTGTATATATATATATATATATATATATATATATATATATATATATCATCATATCTTAATTCACTTCATTATGCAGAGATGATACAGGCAGCACAGAACCCCATACAGTATAGTAGACATGGAGATCTTTTACACTCTCACAGCACCAAACAGATGGCTCAGTACAAGCCCCGTCTGACACTCCTCAGACTCAGACCTGATGCTCGCAGGGCTGATAGAGACTGACTTGAGGCGTCATCACAGACAAGACAATAGAAGAGTAGCAGGACGTTCATTTCTAAAAAAGGAAGATTGTGGACAATTACTTGAATTTTCTTTTATGTATACTTTCAATTTTTGAAGTTAAATAACATTTAGGTGGGATGTGTTTAGCAAGAGCCACATGCAACAGTTCCTCTCCGAGCAGGTCAGAGAAAATGAGCTCATGGGCACAAGGCAAATGTTGGTTGTGACCATGTACGGCCATGGAGCTCTGTTTTCCCTCCAGCCCTCTGTCTGTCAGCTTTAGAACTCAGAGAGAGATGCAAGTTTGTTCCAAGCTTCATTCGAAGAATGTCCGCAAAATTACAAAACGTACATAATAATGAAGAGGGTGTCCGAGGCACTCGGATTTGCTTTTATGACACATGATCCACATGCTTACTTATGAAGTGTTCACAGTACACACCTGTTATGTTTACTGACTTGATGAAGACTCAGTCAAAACACGTTGGCGTTATAAAAGCAACTCAAGAGTGCCACGGACATCCTCCTTTTTTATATACATTTGCGGTTGTGGCCCTTTCTGTCCTTGAAAAGCACCAGCAGCTTTAATTTGCTTCTTTAATTAGACGTGATCCAGCTGAGCACTACCAGTATCTTCTCTACATAATGTTGATGTTTATGATTTGGAAAAGCTGAATGTGAGGTTTTTCATCAGAGAAGATGAGCAGACAGAGAATGTTACATCATCACTATCATCACTAAAACATGCAGGGAGCCTTTTCTAATTCACACAGGAAACATTGGTCATACAGAGGTTTGTAAATGTAGATGGCCGTGATGCTCAGCAGAGTGTTGTGTCATGTATGTGCACTGAGCAAATGGGTCACATCAAAGTGTGCCAACATATGAGAAGTAGGCCACCTACTATAACCCAGAATACAAATGAAGGCAGCGGCACATCTGAGCCACATACAGGACCTCACACATGGACTCATGTGGGTCGAGTGTTTGGCATGAATGTGAACGAAAGAGGCACAGTGTCAACTCTGGGCTCTGTTTTATTTGAGACAGACCTATACAAAACTAACCTACCTCCATTAAAGCTGGGGTAGGTGCTTTTTAATAATAAAAAAAAAAACTATGCATTCGTTGTAGCTTACTTTAGTTCAAGGTCTTGAATATGAGTTGAATATTGATGTTTGTATGTATGTGTGGAGTAAGTCTGCCTTCTTCCCCTTCAGCTCCAAATCCTGTTAGATTTACTTATTTTGGGACTTCAGTAGATTAATATGGAAACTAGGCACTTAACTCTTTAGTTAGATGAAGGAAATAAATCACATTGTGACATTATGTGTCCTAATAATTAAAAGTTACTACATTTATTATGAAACTATGGTCAGAGGAGTTTCATTTTCTTTAAGTGTATGTTTGTGTGTTTTTTAAACATTAATAAAAGATTTAAAAAGGTATTCTTGGTTCTAAAATGTTCCATGCAGTCTGGCTACTCTCACCAGTGTTCTGTGTGTTGCTAATTGCTCTTTAATAAAATGGGACAAAGGAATGAAAGTGACCACTGGGACTTGCATACACATCATCATCCAGTGAGGACGAGCTTTTCATTTTCTTTAGAAGACCGAAAAGTACTCCCACAAGAGCTGTAATCTTGTGAGAAATGCGATACCTGGCAAAGGTTATTATTGATTGAATGACTAGTGACATCTACTGGACATTTCGTTTACAGAAAACATTTCAACATTTGGGGACTGCGAGTAGCTCAGACTATAAATAGGCTACCAATAAGATAAGAGAAGAATCAATCAATATTTATTTATATAGCGCCTTCCAACAACCACAGATTGAACCAAGGTGCTTAACAACATTAGTAAAAAATAAACATATTTACAAATAGGTTTAAAACATATTTACACAATAAAAACAGATCAGTGTCACAGAGCCATTAAGTGCAAAAAGCCATTTTAAATAAACGAACGTAGAGCTCTGCTGGGTTTGTGAGGGTTTGTAAAAGAAAACCTTTATTTCTGCAAAGTGGGAAAATGATATGCCTATGGACTACTGGCAGAAGTGAAACTACTAGACCTATTGTTTAAATTAACATTCAAAAGGTACATTAGGTACGTTCAATTGTTTAAATAGAGCTAATCAAGGTAACACATGCTCCAGAGACTGCCAACAGCATTGTGAATGCAGCTTGCATCCTGTACTACCTGCGAAGGGCCAATGGGAACCACGGTGACGAGGCTGACAGTTCTGATAGCAGAGTGCAGTGAGCTGGGGAACATCAGAGGTCTTCGAGGGAACAGGGCATCAGCTGAGGTTCCATGGCATGTTCCTCGTGTGAACTGAGGTCCCCCTCAATGACCTGACTCTTATTTTATTTCTGAACACAGAAAAACTGTTGCATCAAATGGAATCACAGTGATAAGTGTGCTTTGTTAAATGCAGATTAAAGGCTCTTTGCCCCCAAAACTGCATTAAACAAAGCACGCTACACTTATCACTGTGATTCCATTTGATGCAACAGTTTTCATGCATTGAAAAATTTTATAATAATATTTTCTATTAACAACCCCAGTTCTTAATTTACTCCCTTTTAACACCAAAGGTTGTTTTGTTAAATTATATAATTTTGTTAAAATTATTTTGTAGTTCAGGCCTATTACTTTCTTCTCTTTAAATGCTTGTTTCACTTTTAAATACTTTAAATACACTTTTAATTCTTCATCCAGGGTAATGTTAATCAACTTTAATTAGATGTTTAAAAGCAATCAAAGGGAGATGATCAATTTTAAGGGGTTACATAATTAGTTCGATTGAGATGTGGCAAAATTCCTGTTTTCATTTCTTCCTGGTGGTGCACTGAAAAAGAAAAAAACATAACATAATTAATTTTTATAGTTCAAAAAGTAACTCATTTGAGTTTCCCTTTTAAATGGGAAATGTATTTAATTGCAGTAATTCCTGTATTTGTATATTTGTAAATAGTTTATACTCATTTCATGCTAACTGATCATTTAAGACCTTTAAAGCCAGGGAAAAAACACAAATGTCTTGATTATTATTTATTTGCTGAAATGTATAACTATATGAGAACAGACTGAACACCAAATAAGAGTAATTGACTACACAATATTAACAAATAAACTTATAGAACAGTGGATGTAGATGGAAGACTAAACTCCGCCTCATGAACCATCTCCTTAATTTTGCCGCTCTGAAGGCAGCTTTCTAATTGTTGGAGCCAGGCTCATTAAAAAATTATATGTCTCGGCTTTCTCCTTGCTTCCTGACTTTCTGCTCCTCCCTGGCCTCTTTCCTCGATAAATAGTCCTCAAAAAAAATTCTTGGACCTCCTTTTCCGAGGAAGTGGACATGAAGGCTCTCCCTCGCTCTTAGATGTGCCCTGACCTGCCTCATCTACCTGCTCCTCTTCAACATTGCTATAAACCCTGTTCAAAAGAATTCTGTAAACATCTCTGTGCCACCTCATTAGACAAAGTCTGTATTATTTTTCAACTTCATCACTGTATTTAAGAGAACTTAAAAATTTGAATATCTGAACAGGCTACAGCTACCTTTTGACAGAAGTAGAAGCCTCAAGGAAACTCATGCACTCCATATACACTCCACAATTGTTAGGAAAGTTGTATTTTTTAGGATTCATTTTGTTATTATACAACTACAGTGCTCTTGGTCAATCCAAAATGTTAACAAACCCTCAAACCTGAGCATTTACTTGGTAAAAGTGATGTTTTGGAGAATATTTACAATATTTACAAGAGAATATTTGCATGTACACCATTATTAGGCAACTATTAGTGTCAGAATTATTATGCAACTAAATGAAAAAACAAAGATTTTCCCATCTCATTTGTTTATTTTCACCTGTTAAAGTGAGAATAAACAAACTCAAAATTTACAAATACACATGTCTGAAAAAAAAAAAAACAAACCTCAGTGACCACCCTTCTTTTCGATAACAGTCACAAGCCTTCCATTCACGGAGTCGGTCAGTTTCTTGATCTGGTCAAAATTGACCTTTAGTGCAGCCACAACCACAGCCTCCCAGACACTGTTCAGAGATGTGTACTGTTTACCTTCACTGTAAATGTCCTGCTTAAGAAGGGCCCAAAAGCTCTCGATAGGGTTTAAGTCAGGTGTCATTAGTTTTTCATCTTTAAAGGCCTTTACTGGCCAGCCACGCTGTGGAGAACTGTGATGCATGTGATGGAGCGTTGTCTTGCATAAAAGTCAAAGTCTTCTTGAAAGATGCAGGCTTTTTCCTGGACCACTGCTTGAAGAAAGTGTCCTCTAAAAATTGGCAGCAGGTCTGAGAGTTGATTTTGAGTCCATTTTAAACCCAAAAGGTCCAACTAGCTCATCTTTAATAATACCTGCCCATACCAGTACCACACCTCCACCTTGCTGGTGTCTGAGTCAAAGTGGAGCTCTGTGTCCGTTACTGATCCAACCACGGGCCCATCCATCTGGTCCGTCAAGAGTCACTCTCATCTCATCAGTCACAAAACCTTTGAAAAATCTGTCTTCAGATATTTCTTGGCCCATTCTTGATGTTTTAACTTATGTGTCTTGTTCAGAGGTGGTCGGGTTTCAGCCTTTCTTACCTTGGCCATGTCTCTGAGAACTGAACACCTCGTACTTCTTGACACTCCAGGGAGGTTGCAGTTGTGGAATATGGCAGCACTGGAGGGTAATGGGTTCCTTGCAGCTTCATGTTTGATTCTTCGCAAATCTTTGGCCTTTTGCCTTTTACCAAACAGATTTAATAGTTAGATGGCAAAAAAAAAAATGCGATCCTATAGCTCTGAGTTTTCCGGAGCGTACTTTAAACAGTGAACGTGGGGGTCGCAGCCTATTTCAGATGCAATCAAGAATTCAAATCAAGACACTTTCAAAAAACGAGGCACAAAAAGTAGTCACATAAAAACTGGATAATACTCCAGACAGACAAGCTTCTCACCAGGCGCATGTCGAACTCTCAGCTGAACGGACTTTTGTGAGACAAAGTTGAACTGTGGCCACACTCCACTGTTTCTTTGTGCAGTAGGCTACAGCCGGACGTTGATCGTCTATAAATTCATCATCCGTTTTTAGTTTATTGTTGATTATTCAGGTCCTCCATTTAAAAGTGCTGCCCTCCTCAGGTTGAACAGTGGTAACTGCAGTTGAATTTTTCGATTTGAGGTTGTTTCCTTGTGTGACGTATACTGGCTCGACTAACGGCTCTCTACCCACGCCCCTGGCACGACCCCACCACACCCTTGGCATTGGCTCACGCCCCTGGTATAAAAACATCTTGTTCCCAACTAGCGGGTAAGCATGTAACAATTCACTGAACTCGCGATGCGATACGATTCACGATACTGGTTTCACGATACAATTTTCTCACGATTGTTTGTAGAAAATGAGATTTAAGAAAGATAAATGAAGAAGTTTCAATCTCACTCAGACAAAATGCTGTACATTTCTTTCTGAAACTGAAATATCTTTGTCAAATAACAAAACTAAATTGAAATATTAAAACAAATCCCAAATAAAATAAATAATACAAATAAAATAAATCTTTTCATATAAACAAACTAAGGCTTTGCCAGTGCTCTTTCCGCTTAGAATCCTTTTTTTTTTTTACATGTTTTTTTTTAAGAAATATCAGCATATCCACATTTTCTGGGCAAAGCTGAGATCTCTGCACATTCACAATGTCCCCTGCTGATGAAAAAACCCTTTCACTAGGGACAGAGGTGGCTGGTGTGGAGAGATATGCTTTGGCTATACTGGATAGCAGTGGGTATAGCCTAGCATTATCTGCACATTATCTGTGTGCACAGTATCTGCACACAGTTTTTGTTTTGTCCGTTACCACCTCACCGCTTTCATTTTTAATCTTCGGAAAGCCAAAATGCCGCCACACATCCGATTTGAATGAGGTTGGTGCATCCTCAACATCAACGTCATCTACACTTGCCGCCGCCATTTTTGCTACTGTTTAAAGTTACAGCTTGTTCGCTGCTATCGCGCCTGCAAAGTGAGTTCAAAATATAGGCTACTGCTTCAGCGCACCCTGCTGTTTAAAACGTGTATCGCGATTCGTTTAACATCTCAACCGACACGAATGGTCACATATTATGACACTGGTCTTATTTTATAGCTATACCTTGAGTATCTCTCTATAACACATTCTCTCCCAGGACCAGTTAGCTGCAAGACAAGAGTTTTTAACAGTTGTAGAGGGAGACTTGAAATCTCTGTGTTGTGTGTAATTAACACTAATTACCAAAATCAAACTAAATGCATAGGTTTGCAATTTCTGAACTTTGTTAGCATTTGCTGAGCATTAGCCTAAATTAGACAATGCTAACGTTTTTTCACTGGCCCCATTCTCTCTTGTGCTGCAAGACTTCACTCTTTAACTTTGGTAGTTGTTGAGACCACGGTTTGAGCCAGCGGCATGAATTGACAAGGCTCTGGCCCTGTGTGCACAGAAAAATCCTCCACTTAAAATCCTCCTCCCTTCAAGGCTCAATCTTTACGAGTCTGACAGAGGCTGTGAATCAATCCGTCACTCAGGAGCACGCCCCCCCTCTGACCAGGGGTTTAGTTACACTCTAAATATTGAAAGAACAGGGTAATATTGCAACATCTCATTTTTCTCCAGTCAGAAACCAGCTAGCGTGATAACACTCACACTGCACGTGCTCAGTTTTACAGTTACACTTGTAAAGTCGCCATTGGAGCCTGCCTTCTGGTGGACGGCGGTATTTCGCTGTATATTGCTGTCCTCTCACGTTACTGTGGGCTGGGGTCTAAGAGCTGGGACTAAGGGCCGTTGCCTGAGGTCTGAGTGCTGTGGGCTGAGGTCTCAGGGAATGGATTTTTATGTTTGCAGTTGCACTAAATATTGATTGGTCGACCTAAAACCGGAAGGTTGGCGGTTCAGTTCCTGCTCTTTCCACAGTTCATACTGTGGTTGTGTCCTTGGGCAAGACACCTAACCCCTCCAGTGGTGTTCCAGCTGTAACACTGAATGAAAGCTTAATGTAAGTCGCTTTGGATAAAAGCATCTGCTAAATGTAAGTTACCCTCTTAGAGAGCCTTTTGCTGTTCTGGGCCTAAGCAGTAATACCAGGTGTGTCTATTTCAAATGGAGATGAGTACTTTTGGTTGCTTTTAGTGCAGCCAAAATGAATGTCAAATGTGTTGGTGTTGCCAATGTAATGAAATATAAACAAACTCTGGCTTGACCGGCTTGTTGTGTCCAATGATGTGTCAACACTGACAGGTCTGGGCCTGTTTTAGGTTTAAGGATATAGTGATGGTTTTACCTTTACCAACGTGAACAACATGGAGCTGCTCTGATTAGATAAAACTGAGGTTGATGAATCCAATCACTGAACAGGTATCCATTTAAGGTACCTGCCGTTTTGCAAATGCTTTCAACAGGAGCCCTCCCAGATGGTACTGTGGAACAAACTACAAACATTACCAGTAGGGCTGCAACAACTAATGTGATTAATCAATTATAATCTATTATTAAAATAATTGTCATTGATTGCTATCTGGGGTATTCATAGACTCTTAAACCTGCTGAGAGAAGAGGGTTTTATTACAAAGACAGAGCAGTAAATCCACAGAAACATTTTGCATTTGTGTTTGTGTTTTAAAATTTTGTGTTTTTGATGAAAATAGATCTTTATGTGTATATGCTCTATCCACACGTCCTGTGTCACACATGTCGCTTTGTCGGGTTCAGATTTAATAAAAATCTATGCAATTTATTTATTTATTTATTTATTTTTGTAATAAAAAACACCAAGTTTTTGACCACTTGTCTTTGTTAGTCCATCAGGTCCTCATGTATTTACACGCTACACTATCCACTATTATTGATTGATTCATTGAAAAAAATTTTGTCAGATTAATTGATATTAAAAATAATCGTTAGTTGCAGCCCTAATTACAATTGACCTAAACACACCTGGTTACACTCTTTGTTGTATTAGTTTTCTTACTATAATCAGTCCTTGTATAGGAGCTGCCTGTTGTCATGTGTCAGTGTGGTTCTTCAGTCCTGTGCTCTGTTCTCTCTGGTTGACAGTGGTGAAATGTAGAGTGGAGAAGCCGTGGAGCAGCACAGAAACCGGGCCACATCACATGGGAGAGCGTGTTGGCCCCATTTTCTCACACGGGCGTCATGGCGGGGGCCCGAGAACGCGGCTCCCGGATCCAGAGGCCGTGGTCCGTGTACCGTGCCAGCACCTTGGAGCTGTCGAGCGAGATGATGGGCCTAGCCCTCTCAGGTAAGTCACAGACACCAGGCTATGTCCACACTTCTGTATACCTCTTCTTGCCCTACAGACATAATCTATAATCTCAGAATTTGTGCTGTCATTTTTATTTTTGCATGCCATCCACACTAGACTCATGTAGGGCACTGTAACAGAGTTTATGTGGATGGAGAAATTTTGTATTTTGCCAAGATACTGCCTTTAAAAATATGTGTGTGTGGATAAACACACCAGGAGCAGCACATAGATAATGGAAGAAAAGTCATATTCCCTCATTTATGATTTTGTTTTGACACTATTAATATTATTTGTCTCTGTGCATGATGTGACTACAGTGTGCTGGTTGTGGAGGAAAAGGGTTGACTATGCATTTTTTCCCAGAGTTTGGAGTTTTTGACATGAGACCTTAACAGTCATCACAGGGAAGTGTGAACACATAGATAAATAGAGTAGGGGTGTGTTTTTGTGCGCAGCCTGGTGTGGTCCTGCGGGTCCAAATGGCCCTATGTGTGTGGGAACCATAGTGCTCACACTTTAACAAGAGTCTAATGCAGTGTTTGTGTTGGTTTCCAGGTAACAGTCAGGACCCGGATGAACCTGTGTTGGAGTTCAGTGTGGGTATGTAACCCTTTCAGTTTCAGTAAACATCAGCTTCAAACTCATCATTTAATAATTTTATTATGTTCTTTATACATTGTTTATAGTTTGTGTTTTAAGTGCTAGGCAGGTGACAAAAACCTGTATCAAGTTCAGATCTGCTAATGGACAAAAATGTCAATAGTTATGCATGAGGGTTAATTAGATTGGCTTGTACGACATTAAATAATAAAACACGTAATCAAATAAATTGACATGTTAAGTGCATCAATAGCAAATTCACACAACCAGAACATATCTGGTTGTGTGAATTGTAACGGATATCTCAGAATCCGTTACATTTAATATTTCAGAATAATAGTTTCAGTTTGTGGTTCTTACACTCTGAAAGGTGTTTATTGTTTATGCTCTATTTTAGGGCTGAACGATATGGACAAAATTTCATATCTCGATTTTCATGCCAGATATCTCGATATCGATACAATACGATATGACTAAGTGTTCGGTGAAAACCAAGCATTTCATGATCCCTGGAGCGTACGATCAAGTGCATCACATGATCAACAGAGACAGGCGCGCTCAGAGCTGTCATATATCACAACTTTTCAGTGTTTTCAACCACATACTGTTTATTTTAGGTTTCAAACATATAAATTCACATAAGTACTAATAAAACAATACATTTAGAGTTTGTAAAATACACACTGATGTCTATGGAAGAGGTAATAAATCCAACAGATCTGATTCTCTGAACTGCGTCTGCGGCACAAACTAACACGGCGGCGCACATACTAACGCGATCGTTATAAAGGTGTTTAAACAACAATATACTTCCACTTGCATGTATTTGACAATCGGAATATCAGATATTTCATGCTATAGCTAACACATTTGTGAATATTCTGAATAAAAAGGAAAAATTACATAAAAGCAGATCATCATTCATTCAGCGCTGTTGCTGCTGCGCTGTGTCACGTGACAAGCAATGACGCGTCACCATGGAAACGCCGCCCCACTCTCACAATATAGTTCCCACGTCCCTGGTGTGTGCGCGCTGGCTTTAGCGGTGCATTCAAGAGCACTCGTAAAACTGAGGTTTGTTGTGACTGCCAGAGTTGTATGCAGGGCGAGCGCGGAGAGGGGAAATCTATATCGTTGCTTTTTTCGATAGTAATATCTTGAAAGTTCATATCTAGATATAGATACGATAACGATATATCGTTCAGCCCTAGTCTATTTGTCTTGTTCGTGTTCCCAGTGTTTAAGTACACTGAAGTCATAAAATGGATAAGCATGGTCAGCAACAATAATCAGGTAGGCTGTGGCCAACAATGCTCAATTGGTACTAAGGGGTCCAAAGTGTGCAAAGAAAATATCCCTCACACCATTACACCACCAGCACCAGCCTGATCCGTTGAGACAAGGATGGATTCATGCGTTCATGTTCTTTACTCCAAATTCCGACCCCCTGAATGTTGCATTGAGACTCATCAGACCAGGCGACATTTTTCCAATCTTCTAGTGTCCAATTTTGGTGTGCCTGTGTGAATTGTAGCCCCTGTTTTCTGTTCTTTGCTGACAGGAGTGGCCCCCGGAGTGTTCTTTGCTGCTGTAGTATTCTGCACACCTTAGTTGTAACGATTGGTTATTTGAGTTACTGTTGCCTTTCTATCATCTCTAACCAGACTGCCCACTGTCCTCTGATCTCTGACATCAACAAGGCATTTTCGTCCACTGCTGCTCACTGGATATTTTCTCTTTTTCTGACCATTCTCCGTAAACTCTAGAGATGGTTGTGCGTAATAATCCCAGTAGATAAGCAGTTTTTGAAATACTCACCAACCACCATTGCACGTTCAAAGTCACTTAAATCCCCTTACTTCCTCATTCTGATGCTTGGTTTGAACTTCTGCAACTTGACCTCACCACATCTAGATGCCTAAATGCTGGGTGATAAGCAATTTGTGTTACCAAACAATTAAAGAGTTGTACCTAATAAACTTTCTATGAAATAGAAAGAAATAGGCAAGGTATTTTTCCTGAAGGCTATTGTAGTGTCAGAATCTCTTCCATCTTTGGCCTAGTAAAATCAAATTCAAGGGATTATTGTTACATGTGTATGAAGATCACCATTATTATTGCACACTGGTTTTGCATTTTGCTTTAAACTGGTAAAACCCTTGTGTGTTCATTTAGGCTTGTTATTGTTTGTGTTGTCTGTACTTAGAAAGCTCAACTCTAAAAAAAAGTTATTGTATAGACTATAATGATTGAGGAAGCAATGGACTAATGAACAAATGTTGTGTGTCTGTTGTCTACAGCCTGCACAGACCTGGTGACTCCTGCCATGGATCGAAAACCCAACAGCTTTGTAGCAGTGAGCTGCACCACTCCACCGCAGGCCTTCTGGACCAAACACTCCCAGACTGAGGTTATGGAGGTCAGACTTTGGCACTTAGTACAACTCTTTCCACCAAGTGTATACTCACACTGACAATCTGCCTGCCCAGACATTGCTGAGCACAAGCACAAGTGGAATGTAATAAATGCAGATACTCAATAAATTACTTTCTCTATTGTTTATTGGAGACAATGCACCAGATATAACCTGTATAGTCTCCTACTCCTCTATTTATTAGTTCTTGTAAGTGCAGGGAGTGCTCAACAGCTGTGTAACAAACAGTAGATCTTTGTTGTACTACTAATATTTGTGTAAATTGGATAAGTGGGTTGAATTGTTAAAGATTTGCCAAATGCACATACAAGTATTGAATGTAGGTTCAAACTTTTTTCTGTAACATTTATTGAAAAAAAAAAAAGATATATGATCTTCCCTATTTTGTATCTCGAGATTACATGTGTCAGACGTGTTTCTCCAGGGCACCAGTAACCCTATCTTCCTGAGCAGCATTGCCTTCTTTCAAGAGTCCAACATTAACCACCAGACGCAGATCAAACTGGCTGTGTATGATGTTAAAGACCGATCCCAGGGCACGGTGAGCCACTCAAACCTGGATTCGGCAGGTGCACATGTGGAACTGGAACACAATAGTAATGCGTCTTCTTCCTTCCTCCTCAGATGTACATGTTAGGCTCAGCTCTGTTTCCTGTAAAGGAGTTGTTGCAGGACAAGAAACACCTGTTGCAGCTTGAGCTCAGGTAATGCACTAAGGAGTAAAAAAGGGGGTAATTTCACACAGACTGTGGCAGACAAGAGCCCTTTCTGTCTAAAAATACACTTTCTACTTTATAAAGAAGATGTGGAGAAAAGGTGCATGGAGTCTCCGTAAGCAACAGAAAGAAAGATTTTTTTTTTTTAATTAGATTACAAACATAATGACACATAAATAAGAATGAATTCACAAATCGTTTGAAAATTAGACTATGTTGTATACACAACCTGATTTAAACTAATGGACAAAAAGATTTTAACAGTTTTTAAACTCATTAGACCTTTCCTCTCGGCAAAGACCGCAAAGGGCCTCTGGTCTGGCGTAGACATCAGAACTGCTTATGCAAACAAAGTTCTTTGAGTTTTATAGTCTTTCTCCTGGAAAAATGACAGATAAGAGTCGTTAATCAGTTAAGTACTCCTTTTAAGAGGGTCGTTCCGTAAACCCCCGCTCTCTCTGGGTGAGAAGGATTTTGCACCTGGAAAAACAAAATGCAGTGCAGATGCTGACAGGGTTTTTGACTCAGTCAGCTGGAACCCCCTTTATCAAGTAATGGGTTGATTTGGGCATGTGGTACTATTTCTGATCAGTAACAGAAATTTTAATTTAAAAAAACTTGACTGACAAATTGTTATAAGAATTCTATATCCCTATATTATCCAGAGAGACACGGAGACAGATTATATTATAAAAGCTAAAGGCCAGGTTTTATTCCTTGCAAGGGAAGCAAATTACACAGATATATATCAAAGGTACATAGTGCGTTTTTGCTTAAAGAGGTAAACAATACATGTCGTTTTATACCCAGTAGTACACAGTGTTAAGGAGGCGGAGGATGTTCACTCCTACGCAGTCTGCGACCTAGGTCGTGATGGCCTGCATGTCATAGCATGGAGCAGACAGAAGAATCATATCTAAACTAAAACATAGACACTAAATGAAAACACATACAATTCCCATAACACAAATGAAATTGTGTCAATATGTTTATGTGTGTTGTTCTATGAATGTTTGAATGGAAAGGTCTGCGGAGAACGAGCGTGTGGGCGTTGTCAATGTGTCTGCATGGCAAATGGAGGACAGGGCAGATCAGAGGATGTCAGCGGGACGTTTACCAGACAGCATTACTGGACGGGTATGAGTTCTAACATTTACTGTATGTGGTATGTGCTATGAGCCATCAAGCCGCATCGTTTTTTTGTTTTTTGTTTTCTGACAGTTTGTTAGCTTTTGCTTTGAACATTACCCTAAATTAGCCTTAATGCTAACCTTACTCTACCACTTATAAAGTTCTTTCTCGCAATGACATATAATCCCCAGCTTTGGACTTTGCTAAGACCGTGCTTTAAGTTGAATTGATATGGATCAAGTCCAGGGACCACAGGTAAATCAACTCCTTCCACGTCCTCAGATGAAGTATGAGATTCTGACGGTGATAACCTTGAGAAAAAATATCACTGACGTCGCACACACTTTTTTGGTTTGCGAGCTACTTTTGAAATTAGCAAGTCAAAGTGATCTACTTGGCTGTGTGAGTGCCTGGCAGCACAAATGAATCAGCTGCTAAAGGATGGGACCCACCCTGAATGGCTAACTGAAGGCCTGACAGTCCAGATTCAGTAGGATCCCCTGAAGGGAACACAACCCATCCAACTATAGGCCAATAACATGTCTCTCCACAAACATGGAAGCTCATGTCAGGCATCATAGCGGCTAAGATAAGTGGGCACATGGATCAATACATGAGCACAGCCCAGATAGGCATTGGTAGAAATACCAGAGTAGTAAAACAACAGCTGCTGCCTGATAGAACAGTCGTTTGCGACTGCATAGGTCTGAACCCCCTCAGCCAAATAATCACCAAGCCTGGCTATAGATACCGACTCAGGAATGGGGCCACCATCACTCACCTCCTCTACATGGATAACATAAAGCTGTACGCCAAGAGCGAGCAAGACATCGACTCACTGATCCACACCACCAGGATCTACAGCAATGACATCAGAATGTCATTAGGACTTGAGAAGTGTGGTCAGATGGTGACCAAGAGAGGGAAATTAGTCCATACTGAAGGGGTCTCACTCCCAGAAGGAGCAATAGCAAATACTGAGGGAGATTTTTATATATGGCCTTGTCTTGTTGAACATGACAACGCCTATGATCTTAGCGTTAGCTGCTGTCCTAATGTGGGAGTTAATAGGAATGCAAAATAGGCTACACACTGCTGCTGTGCCGATGGTTGGCTTTTATACAGCAAGTATCTGCCGTTGTTTGTTGTCTTTTGTCCTCAGTTCACGTTGTGACTACAACACTTAAGTTTTCAACTTTTATTTAATTTTTACATGTGTGCAAATCTAAAAGAACAAAATATATCAGATTAACGGGTATGATTGCACAAAGATATCAGAGTATTGGGGAAAAATCTAGATGTTTAAATTCTACAATGTCACACATTTATATACATCTTATAGCAAAAAATTACTAAAAACAGGAGCAAGTGCTTCTGAATGTTTTCTCCAGTATTAATCCAATTTCTCATAATCACATAACTGCTGTTATCAGGTAAAGGAAATCAGATTATGCTGTTTACATGATCACATGAATAATCTGATAACTCCAGAAAACGGGCTCACTGATGGTTGTGTGTTTGATAGACGGTCCTGCCTGTGGATGACAGTCTGACGGAGTCCATGGGAGTCCGGATCAAGTATGCCTCATTATGCAAAGACACTCTGCTGCGCACAGGTATGCACTTTCATTTACTGGTTGTTTAATGTTACATTTTTCTGACTAGACACAACCAAACACAGTAGAAATAATGGAAAAGTTTTGGAAACCCAGCCATGTACCCAAGATGTCTCAAAATACCAAGTATTATAATGGACACTTCTCTGAGGAGCCGTGTAGGAAATTGCCTAGTCTGTCTTTTGTACCATATAAAGGTTATAAAACCTAATCTGTCTGCACTCAGTGTCCCAGAGCATGAAAAATGGACAACAGTGGCTACTAGTTTGTCAAGTTGTATTTAAGACTCTTGTGTAATTACAAGATGGAAATGTTGGTGTGAAGGGTCTGTTTACCTCTGTAGCCAAATTAAATTAGGAATACCACAGAGAATCTATAGTCTGACTGTGTCCTTTGCTGCAGTTTTTGGAGGCACTATGTCCAGGATGTATCGCTTCCCCAACACCGAAGGGAGCCACCTCCGGGTTCTGGAACAGATGGCTGAGAGTGTCCTGTCTCTTAACATTCCCAGACAGTTTATCAAACTTCTGCTGGAAGAAGATGCAGCCAGGTACATACTCTTTCTAATATGACAGGGATGAACTTAGCCTAAACATGAGCTGCTGAAAAACCAAGAAGTAACCAGACACACAAACCAGTCACCTGGCATTACGCCGGTCTGTGGTTGTATATTACAAAGTAAATGCTTATAAGTATAAGTGACTTGTGGTCACATCTCACAGACCAGATATTTTAGTACCCAGCCTGTGTCCTTTCCTTGTGTTACCTTTTTATTTTGTTGAGCATGGACTCATAAACAGCTGTTTCCACCATTGATTTTATCCAGTCTCTCTGCTCAGGGCAGTTACATGTTGTAAATATAGTGTACATTTAATTTCCTCAAAAGTAAATACTTTCTAAAATTACTTCAATGATGCAGGGTTTGTGAGCTGGAGGACTTGGGAGAGTTATCTCCCTGTTGGGAAAATCTGCGGCGACAAATTATCTCTCAGTACCAGTCCAACATACTGGCCTACCAAGACACTCTGTCTGACCTTAACAGCTACAAAGGTGAGTGTGTGCTACTGACTAAACTCACAGAAACAACACATTTTAATATTAGAGTGTGAACACCACGTCACAGCAACAGCTTCAGCCCAGCAACCGCCCATTGTCCAGGGCCCAAAAGTTGCTGGGATAGTCTCCAGTCACCCTCGACCCGTAACGAGTATAAGCAGAAGAAATTGAATGAATGAACATATCAGACTAGCTGTGGCTGTTGTACGAGTCTGTTGTGACCAGTTCCCTCCTGAATGCTTTAACATGATGAGGGAAAAACCAGGCTGAATTAACTCCTCTGGAAGCCCACTGATGTGTGAGAGGAACTCTGTGATGGAAATAATCTTACTTCTTCCATGACATGCCCTTCAGGCCCTATTTAAACAATCTAAATGCGAAAGTCCGCTTCCGAGTTTGAAGCTCATACGGAAGTAGGCATAGGCACTGGTCTCTAGTCATGTAAGTCTTTTTCTCCACACCCAAGGATGGTTCCGACTGTTGTCTCTGCTCTCCTTAGGCCCCTCATTCAAAGCCAGTAACCTGAAGGCCGAGCGGAGACTAGAGTTTATGCCCACCAATCTGCACGTCCAGAGGATGCGTGTGCAGGACCAGCTGGGCTTTGGTAAGACCACCTCTGTGCTGATTAAAACATGATTCTAATGATTGTCATTCACTCGTGGCAACATTCCCCTGGTTCAGAAAACACTTATGACGTGATAACCATCGGAGCTTCTGCGGCCCACTGCCAGGGATTTAAAAACAGTGGCTTACGCAAACTCATTCAGAAGTTTGAGGAGGCCAAGAAACAGTAAGTGACGAGGAATCAATCAAAAAAAATATGGTGAAGTGAAAAGAGCATGTTTTTATTGTTTTCTGCTTTTATTTTAGTTTTCTGCTTATTATTGTTGATAGTTTTTATTTTTTATAAATAATAATAGAGTAATTATCTACTTTAGTTTGTCGATATTTTTCCTGGATACCTATTTTATGTAATGACTTTGCAATTCTCTTTATTTTGGTTTTGTTAATTTTTAATCAGAGCGTATGAGGAGGAATGGTGAGTGTGCACTGCTTTACCTTTTTTATTTGAATGTGTTCATGAGTCTGCTTTGCGTCACTTTCACTATTGTTAAAAATGGAATGACTTGTATCTTTTCAAAAGGTTCACATCGGCACAATGTAGTGCAACAAAATCACATTAACACAGTGGCTCATGCTGCATTCATGTGCTTTCACTCAGAACTGGTGGTTTGAATGCGTAAAAAGATGGTACTTCTTGCTACTGACACGTTTTATTTTGCACAGAAATGTGAATTAATGTTAGTAATGATCAGATAAAAGTCAGGTTCACATTTAAGTGTTTATTTGCATCCAGCCTAGTTTCAAAAGAGAGGTAACATCAGGAAACACACAAACCAAAAGAATTGTACAAATGTCTACCAATAGCAGCATAGTCTTACTCCTACTCATACTTTATACTGTTTTGAAAGCACATGAACAGGACTTTTTTAGGAGCACATGAATGCAGCATAAGTTTTAAATGTTTCTTAACTCACTTTTAAAATTCTGCTATTTTAAAATCTGAAGTGAAAGTAAAAGGATTGAACACAGAGCCTGGATTTTTGAAGTGAGTGCTGTTAGTTTGTTTTCACATTTTTATCCACTCAATAGACAGTGTGCATGAACACAGTCGTATAAATGTTTGCGTTTACTTAGATTTTCTCAAGGCTGTTGTCATTATAATATCTACTGCTAAGCTTTACTGTAAAAATACTAAGTTTATTTCTTGTGGACTTTGAGTCACTATTGTTTTTTTAATACTACAGCGTCACAATATCAAAATAAAATGCCATTTGCAATACAGTTGTTGAATATGTCAGCAGTGACACAGTGTAAAGTCTGAATAGTTGAGCCAGTGCAGAACCACGTCTCAGCCTCTTCTCTGTCTCACTGCCCTAGGTTCCTTCTGGAAGAGTCAGAGTTTAGCCACCTTCACCAAAAGCCACACATTCTCATACCTGTATAACTTTAAATGAAATGACTGTTCAGTCCTGTTCATTTGGGGCTTTGGGAAAGTTATGACTAAAGGGGAAATGGAGAATGTCTCTACCTTTTATTTATGCTTTATAAAAGACTGTACTGTTCAGAAAGAAAGCTAAAGGTCACTGAGGGAATAGTGGTTTCTGGGACCAGTAGTATGACTTTGTGCTTTTTATGTTAGCAAAAATTGGACACAGGCTTTTCAAAGTCATAAAGAGGTGTGCGGTTATACATGAGTACTAACTGGTGGTCTTCTCTGCAGCAGTGCTCTGTCCAGCTCACAGTCCATCACCTACATACCTCAGGACATAGTCCGAGCCAAAGAAGTCATAGCGCACATCAACACACTGAAGACACAGGTCAGCTACTACGCCGAGAGAGTGTCCCGAGCAGCCAAGGACCGCTCTGCCAGCGGACTGGAGAGGACGCTCGCTATCCTCGCCGACAAGGTCTCACTCAAGTTGTCTCCTAATTCACTAAACCAAGGGATAGTGTTGTGGTGATAGACAGAGAGCAGAAAAAAGACAATAGAATACAAAATAACACAACTGGTTAGTTGGGAAATGAAGAATAGAGGAAATTCTAAAGCAGATTATTCAGAAGTCAGGTGTTCAGGTGACGTTGGTGTCTCTCCACACTCGGGAGCTGAAACAACCTTTCTGAGCATTTAAATCACAAATCTTAGTGTATATTTGTACATGTGCTTAATTTGCAACATGTGCATTTGTCAGCTTGTTTTATATTTATAAAACACCTACTTGTACCTTTTCTCATCCAAATCATTTAATGACCATTATTAAATAGGATTCTGTCCTCACATTTTAACATCATGGAGAGTTTTTAAATGCAATGAAAAAAAAGGATTGATAAATCTGTGGGGCACTTTGGCAGCAGACAGGACTCAAACCCAGTGCCTGTTCCTTCCTCAGACTCGGCAGCTGGTGACAGTGTGTGACTGTAAACTGCTGGCATCTGCAGTTCAGGCCCTGAACGCAGCACGGCCCGAGTACATAGCCTCAAAGGCCTCTCCCTCCGCTGACTCAGAACAAGTGGTGTTGAGGAACGACCAGGACACGCTGCTGGCCAAGTGGAGCGGCCGAAACAGTCGCTCCTCTCTGCACAGCGACTGGCCTGAGGAGGAGTGGGTAAGTGGTTTCAGACAATATGAATGATAACACAAAAACCTTTCTTTCATTCATAGTTAGTGGTTAGGTAAAGCCCTTTAGTGTCAAACAATTGTGTTTACTCTTTTTAAATCATAATGACAACAGAAACTACCCAACAGACCCTGATCAAAAAATTACATCCCCAGTTCTTAATACTGTTTATTGACATCTTTAACATCAATGACAGCTTGAAGTCTTCTGTGGTAGTTGTGGATGAGGCTCTTTATTTTCTCAGATGGTAAATTCCATTCCATTCTTTTTGGCAAAAAGCCTCCAGTTCCTGTAAATTCTTGGTCTGTCTTGTATGAACTGCACATTTGGGATCTCCTCAGAGTGGCTCAATGACACTGAGGTCAGGAGGTCAGAGAGGCCAGTCCAGAACCTTCACTTTCTGCTGCTGTAGCCAGTCGACTTGGCCTTGTGCTTTGGATCGTTGTCATGTTGGAACGTACGTCCCATGCGCAGCTTCCGGGCTGATGAGTGCAGTATGTTCTGATAACATGCTGCATTCATAGATTCCTGTGCCTTTGTAGCTCACACATCCCCCAGACTCAGATCATCATAATAATAATAATAATAATAATGGATTGGATTTATATAGCGCTTCTCAAGGCTCTCAAAGCGCTTTACAGAGTCCATTATTCATTCACTCCACAGTCACACACTGGTGGTGGAGACGTGGCAGCCTACGGACTCTCCAACCTCCAAACATTCTTTCACATTCATACACCAGAGCTGTGGCACTGGAGGCAGGGTGGGTTAAGTGTCTTGCCCAAGGACACAACGACAGTATGAACTGTGGGAATCGAACCACCAACCTTCCGGTTAAGAGACAGCCGCTCTACCACTGAGCCTTCAGGGTCATTTGGGTAGTTTTGGTTGTCATTATGATATGATGAAAGATTAAACAAAGTTGTTTGAAAAACGTTGGCTTCACCCAACCACTGACTGAAAAAAAAGTTTGTGTTATCATTCATTTTCTCTGAAAAATGGCCAAAAAATCACAAATTCCACTATTCTATGTAAACTTATGAGCACAACTGTACTAACTGTGCTGTCAGGAGAACGTGTGGGTAAATGTGGACAAGTCTCTGGAGTGCATCATCCAGCGTGTGGACAAACTGCTGCAGAGGGAGAGGAGACCCAGCGAGGCCAGTCTGGACAGTGCCCTGGGTGAGCCACAGGGTGGCGCCACTAAGAAAGGTGATATTTTTAGACTAGGACTCTGCTGTTGATGATTAATTATAAACTGACTACATTTATTACATCTCCATAATGCATCCAGGTGTAATGTTGAACTGAGACTGAATGACAGAGCTCTTTAAAGTCCCATTATTTTCCTCTGGGTTGTCCAGCCTCACATTACCAGTATGTTGGAGGGAAAATAACATTACAATAAACCTAACCTACTCGGCTAACACACATTTGGGTATAGCAGAGTCAGATCCAGCTCTGTGTCTAAACCTGTGAACACTGACCAGAAAGAAACACTGGCACCTCTCTTTATTAAAGAGTATGTTTGTGTCTGCCACTCAAATGAACTGATGATCAACACACCCCAAACTTCTAAAAAACATACTTGAAAATATATAATAATGTTAATTTGATCATAAAAATATATTTTCAAATATATTTTTTACAAACCAACCTGAACTGAGCTAACTTCTCAAAACTATTGCTGATGACTGTGCAAAGGTGATGGAAAAAGACACGCTTTTTGGATCAACCCAGGAAGAACATCACATGACCCATCCTCATCTTCATCAACTCCATGCTCCTCACCCTCCCTGCCCACTGCTGCACTCCCCCCCAGCCCTGAGCAGGACTCACGTAGGTCCATTTACCGCTGTTCTCTGCCTGCCAGCTTTCTCTTTATTCTTGCTTCTTTCTCTTAACATTATTCATTCCATCCATTTCATTTATGCTTGTGTTTATATCTGTTTTTACATAATGTTGTGTAAATATAAGTGAGCTGTTAAAAATGTTAAAGCTGTTTGTCCATGTCTTGTTTCCCGTGAACATTATCACAGCATTATTCAAACTACGCTCGAAACATCCCAAAACATCATAACATCCCACTCTCCCCCACACACTGCCGTTGTGTCCTTGGGCAAGACACCTACATTGCCTCCAGTGGTGTCAGATGTAACACTGGTAAATAGTTTAATCTATGTAAAGCACTTTGAGGGACTACTACAGTAGGTGGAAAAGTGCTATAAAAAATGTTTCAATAAACAAGTTTAATTTCTCTTAAATATTAACAATCCTTCACGTTCCTTTTCAAATTAGAAAGAGATACTGCACATAAAGTCAAATGAAATAACTGTTTTACTTTCAGACCAATATCTGCCAACACATATTTGTAGCCTATAGTATGACAAGAAAAGACAATCCATTCTGTCCAGTCCAACTTGCACATTTTCTTAAATTTTCAAAATTTCTAATTTTTCTTGACCTGATTATTATCCATATTATAAAGGAAATGCTGATTTTGTGAGAGATTTTGTTTGCTGCTCTGCTGTTCGAGAGACAGAGGCTGCCCCTAAATTGGAGATAAATTGAAGAACCTCTTTTTTTTTTTTCTCAGATACAGTCCAGAATAAAATCCTGTTTATTCAGTAGTGGTCAGAAACAAATCTGCTTTTCTACTGTTGACCTTATCGAGTACAGTGTCTGAGTAAGGGTATAGTTTCTGTAAAGCCTTGTACAAAGTGGCTTCTTAGACAGTTTAGCCTTTTAAAAATGATTAAAACTCCCCAAACTTGATGTGGGTCAGTTTTGAGGGTAGTGTGTTTGACCTGGTCTGCAGTGTCTGTCTGTGTGTGGCTTGTTGTGGCTCCTAATGCATGTCCCACCTCCCCCTGCTCCAGATGGAGGCCCCAGCGCAGAAGAGATGTACCCAGGTAAGAGCCTGATCCTCTCCCAACCTGTCAGTAAAAAATAAAAAACATTCAGGAATTCAGAAATATTGTATTCTAGAAAACAAGAGAAGTGTAGAGCCACAGTTTTTTCACAGCTTTCAAACTGTCATAATAAAAAAACTCAAGAGCTGCACAATTTTTAGGTTCAGTGCAGGGGTAGACAGTTCTTTCAGCCGGACATGTCTTCATCAGAAGAACAAGTCATGGCTCATTTGAGAAAATCTATCCAATTAGTGTTAATTTATTACAGTAAATGACAGGCGCAGTAGCTTCACAATACAATAGTCCACCTGTTTTAGTCAAAACAAAATAGAGCTAGGCTCAACATTGCTGTTTTTGCGTTCTGTGTCTGTATTATACATTTGCTGAGTTTTTGGTATTATTTGATGTGTTTGGGCAGTGAACTCCTGAGTATGTGTTTGTCAGGTGAATGGAGCGAGGCGCTATACCCTCTCCTCACTACGCTCACTGACTGTGTGGCTATGATGAGCGACAAGGCCAAGATGTCCATGGTCTTCCTCCTGATGCAGGACAGCGCCCCCACCATAGCCATGGACGTGTCACTTCAGTACCGCCGTGATGTGGTCTTCTGCCAGACGGTCAGCACTCACATCTGAAGTATTTTATCACATCGACTGATTGACCTGGTCATAAGATGTGGGCATTAAGATAAAGCCCATGTATCACCAGAGGATGGAACTCAAGTCAACTCTGCTTAACTTAACCTGATAAAACTAGTATATCTGTGATAAAATAAGGGTCAAATAGCTGTATATTGAAACAGATTAGTTGTTGTAATGTTCAGGAACTCTACACTGGTGCCACTGTTGGCACGTGGTGGCATAATACAGTGGCACGAGGCCAGAGAAGTAACATCTCAAAAGTGAAACGAGGCATTGACTGTGGATCATCTTGTGTAGGCTACACCCTCATTTATCAAAGAGCTCTAAAAACAGGTGCACATCTGTGCTTAAAAGTGACCGTACAACAGAGTGTGCGTGGCATTTATGAAACTGAGTACCATGTCAATCCAATCCTGGTGTACGCACAATTGACTGTTGATAAATCTGGCAGCTGCAAACAGGTGTGATTTTTAAAGAAACACCCCTAAATATTCACTGCTCAAGTCACTCATGGAGTTGAAGATGCACAAAATATGACAAAAAGAGACCATTCCTTGAAAAGACAGAAAATACTCCAAGAACAAAGATTATGTTGTTGTTACTATGAAATGTGACAGAGAAACATTTTTAGTTGACAACCAATCCATGTCTGAAGATTACATTTTTTTAAGTAGATATTAAATGCATAAATGTAATAATAAAACATTATATTTTATGGCAGAAATGGTCAGTCATATAATAATAACACTAGCTCTGGAGATAGAGCTGGACTGGAGCCCTCAACTGTTCCAAACCAAGCCCTACATGCAGCCTCAGTGGAGTCCAATGAATTACAACAATCGTTACAGAGGACTGTATGGAGAATTTTGAAAAGTGGCAATGTGTTATCTGTTCTAAATAATGGTTTTGCAGCACAGCTTGGTGCTGACTTGTGTAAATGTACACCAGAGAATGACCTGGCATAGGATTTGAGTGAACTCACTTTCATTTTGATAAATGCCAAAGATTGTGTGAAATTGGTTGTTTAGGTTTAAATTGTATCTGTACTAATATGTCCATGTCACTGTCCCTCAGCCTATTGTTCTTAAAATTCAGTATTTTTTTATGCCAATTAGAAGGCTAATGCAGCCTCCCATCAATTACACACAGCAGCAGATGCCCCTGGCCACGTATTGTAGAAGTGGCACTTGACAACAAAAACAACCCCTGCTCTACAGTATTTAGTGGACCTAGGTTACTAAACCAGCCAAACCAATCTTGTTCATTTTTTAAACAGGCTTCTGCTCTCACCAAAGCAGTCATCTCCGCAAAAACAGAGGGCTACAACGTTACCTTTTCTCTTTGAACTAAGAGCAAAATAATTTTTACAAAATGTACATGGGAACATGTTTAGAAACATGAATGTATAGTAACTACCATTGTCTGAGGTTCTTTACATGACATGGCAGGTCATGGATCATAGTGTTGTCTGTAAACACTGTGAACAGGCCTGTTCTCAAACAGACATGCCTGTTATATTAAAGCTGATGTGTTTTTCAGCTCACAGCGCTCATCTGTGGCTTCATCATCAAACTGAGGAACTGTCTGCGTGACGACGGCTTCCTCCGGCAGCTCTACACCATCGGCCTGCTGGCTCAGTTTGAGTCTCTGCTCAGCACCTACGGTACTACACTCACAACAGGGCACCTGCTTCTTATTGACTTCCAGTATATTAACATTACGTTACTAAACACCACATAGGTCTTTTAATTTTCGGGGGGTTTATATGTAGATGAGTTGGAACACCTGTCACATTATCCCAAATAGAAGACTGTGCTCAGCTCAACTTACTGCCATTGAAAGCATCACTGTACGTTTGGCCTGGACGATGGATGTGTTAAATTCAGACAATTCCCTGTAACTTCATTTTCAAACTATTTTTAATAGGAGTGAATGTTTTATGCTTCTTCTAAATCTGGCCTTCACTTCATAAACATATGAGTTATGTGGTGCACAACACTTTTATGATGTCACTGTTCATTTTGGTCTGTTTCATTCCCAACATGAATCTATGTTGTTTTTAAATCTGGACTCATGGGGACCTTGTCCATGCTGTGATGATTGACCAGGAGAGGAGCTGGCCATGTTGGAGGACATGAGTGTGGGTGTCATGGACCTGCGCAATGTCACCTTTAAGGTGTGTGCATGTCAAAACAAGTCATTTAAAGATGGAGTGAGCAGTCTGCTCTGTTAAACCTCTGTTAAACACTGTGTATGATTGAAGGTCACACAGGCCACCAGCTCTTCGGCCCCTGACATGCTGCCAATCATCACAGGGAACCGTGATGGCTTTAATGTACGCATCCCGCTGCCAGGTGCCATGTTTGATGCTCTGCCGCGGGAGATCCAGAGCGGCATGCTGCTGAGAGTCCAGCCCGTGCACTTCAACGTGGGCATCAACGAGCAGCAGACACTAGCTGAGAAGTAAGTGCTGGCCATTTACTGATGTATATTTATTCTAAATCTTTTTTAAATGTGACTTTTATTTTTGTAAAGCACTTAGAATGACAAAATTGTGCTATGGAAATTATTTGCCTTGCCTTCACAGGTCTTGAAGCAGCTTGAAATCTATCTGAAATATGTCATAAAATAGGAACTGCAGTTGTCAGAATGAAACAAGGTGCCATAGGTAGACTATGTAAAAATGAGTGCTAACCATTTACATTTAGTCATTTAGCTGACGCTTTTATCCAAAGCGACTTACATTAAGGTTCCATTCACCAGTGTCACAGCTGGACAGGGGCGCAACTACCCAGTGCTAGAGGGGTATGCAGCATAAATTTTGCAGCTTTGTCTCTCTCGTGTTTTTACGTCTATCCTGAAATCCTTACCGTAAATAATGAGCAGATGTCACACAGCAATATTTCAGGGGTTAAGTCCACTCTTGACTCTGACTGTTGTCTGGTGTGTATTCCAGGTTTGGAGACACATCATTGCAGGAGGTTATTAACGTGGAGAGTCTGGCCAGATTAAACTCCTACTACAAACAGTTTAAAGATGTGCTGCCCGAAGACTGTGAGTAACAGCCTGTCTGCTCTGACTGTGACTGTGTGTGCTCGCTGACCTGCTCCCTGTCCCACAGGCCTGCCCCGGTCTCGCTCTCAGACTTGTCTTCCTGAGCTTATCCGCTTTCTGGGCCAGAACGTACACGCCAGAAAAAACAAGAACGTGGACATTCTGTGGCAGGCTGCCGAGGTGAGCCGTGCCTGAAAACAGTTGTGCTCATAAGATACCCAGGCAGGATTTGTGATTGTTTGGCCATTGTTCAGACAATATGAATAATAACACAAAAACCTTTCTTTCATTCATAGTTAGTGGTTGGGTGGTCATTTATTGTCAAATAACTGTTTACTCTTTTTAAATCATAATGACAACAAAAACTACCCAAATGAACCTGATCAAAAGTTTACATACCCCAGTTCCTAATACAGTGTATTGACACCTTTAATATCAATGACTTTGTGGTAGTTGTGGATGAGGCTCTTTATTTTCTCAGATGGTAAAGCTGCACATTCTTCCTGTAAATTCTTGGGCTGTCTTGATTGAGGCCAGTCCAGAACCTTCTCTTTCTGCTGCTGTAGCCAATGACAGGTCGACTTGGCCTTATGCTTTGGATCTTGTCATGTTGGAACGTCCAAGTACGTCCCATGTGCAGCTTCCGGGCTGATGAGTGCAAATTTTCCCCAGTATTTTCTGATAACATGCTGCATTCATCTTTTCCTGTGTTTTTGTAGCTCACACATCCCCAGAACTTTAGTGATCTAGATGTTTTGAGGCTTGTGTCTGTGCTGTTTGGTGTATTGTAACTAGGATGCTTTGTGGCATTTGTGTAGTAATGGCTTTCTCGACCATGCAGACTATTTTTCAATGAGTGCCTCCTTATTGTGCATCTTGAACCATCCTCAACACTTTTTTTTTTGTTATTTGTAGATTTTTCTTTGCATCCCAAACAATTTTCCTGGCAGTTGTGGCTGAAATCTTTGTTGGTCTACTTGACCTTGGTTTGGTTTCAACAGAATTCCTAATTTTCTACTTCTTTATTAGAGTTTGATCACTGCTGTCCGGCATTCTCAATTCCTTGGATATCTTTTTATAGTCCTTTCCTGTTTTATACAGTTCAATTACCAGAATATAGAAACATCAGAGCAGCACTGAATGAAAGATGAAAGTCTGTCAGGAGCCCAGAAACTCACTGACCTTTTATACACACTCTGATTACAAACAGATCACAGGTGAGGATGGTTACCTTTAGTAGCCATTCAAACCTGTTTGTGTCACTTGTGCATGTTATCAGGGCAAAATCACCAGGGTGTGTAAACTTCTGATCAGGATCATTTGGGTGGTTTCTGTTGTAATTATGATTTAAAAAGAGTAAACACGGTTGTTTGACAATAAATGGCTATGAGTGAAAAAAAAATATTTTTTTGTTATCATTCATATTCTCTGAAAATGGCCCACTGAGACTAATCTCACAGTGCTTATTTACACTGCATCAAATGTCACCCTAAAAGAGCTTGTGGTGAATTCTGAGAATTAGGGAGTCGGGGAGAGGTTTTTCACCCCAGAACAGTAATTGGAAGACAATTTAATAAATTATGTTGTTTAAAAAAATATTGATAGAAACATGTGTGGCAGATTTGTCGCCGACTGAACGGGGTTCGCTTTACAAGCTGCAAAAGTGCCAAAGACCGCACTGCCATGTCGGTGACTCTGGAGCAGTGTCTAATCCTGCAGCACGAGCACGGCATGGCCCCTCAGGTGTTTACCCAGGCCCTGGATTGTATGCGCAGGTAAGACCCCTCACCACAGCACAGACGAGCGCACAAACACTCACAACACGAACACTCACGACACGGACACTCACGACACGGACACTCACGACACGAACACTCACAACACGGACACTCACGACACGGACACTCACGTCACGAACACTCACGACACGGACACTCACGACACGAACACTCACGACACGGACACTCACGGCACGGACGCTCACAACACGGACACTCACGACACGGACACTCACGAACACTCACGACACGGACACTCACGACACGGACACTCACGACACGGACACTCACGGCACGGACACTCACGACACGAACACCCACGGCACGGACACTCACGGCACGAACACTCACGACACAAACACTCACGTCACAAACACTCACGTCACGGACACTCACGACACGAACACTCACGACACGGACACTCACGTCACGAACACTCACGACACGGACACTCACGACACGGACACTCACGACACGGACACTCACGTCACGGACACTCACGACACGGACACTCACGACACGGACACTCACGACACGGACACTCACGACACGGACACTCACGACACGGACACTCGACACGGACACTCACGACACGGACACTCACGACACGGACACTCACGTCACGGACACTCACGACACGGACACTCACGACACGGACACTCGACACGGACACTCACGGCACGGACACTCACGACACGAACACCCACGGCACGAACACTCACGACACGGACACTCACGACACGGACACTCACGACACGAACACTCACGACACGGACACTCACGACACGGACACTCACGACACGAACACTCACGACACGGACACTCACGACACGAACACTCACGACACGAACACTCACGGCACGGACACTCACGACACGAACACTCACGACACGGACACTCACGACACGGACACTCACGGCACGGACACTCACGAACACTCACAACACGGACACTCACGACACGGACACTCACGACACGGACACTCCACAACACTCCACGAAACACTACACGGACACTCACGACACGGACACTCACGACACGGACACTCACGCATTTAACACTCACGACACGGACACTCACGACACGGACACTCACGACACGGACACTCACGCCACGGACACTCACGACACGGACACTCACGGCACGGACACTCACGACACGGACACTCACGACACGGACACTCACGACACGGACACTCACGACACGGACACTCACGACACGGACACTCACGACACGGACACTCACGACACGGACACTCACGGCACGGACACTCACGACACGAACACTCACGACACGGACACTCACGACACGAACACTCACAAACACTCACGACACAGACACTCACGACACGGACACTCACGAACACTCACGGCACGAACACTCACGACACAGACACTCACGAACACTCACGCCACGGACACTCACGACACGAACACTCACGGCACGGACACTCACGACACGGACACTCACGAACACTCACGACACGGACACTCACGACACGGACACTCACGACACGGACACTCACGACACGGACACTCACGACACGGACACTCACGACGCGAACACTCACGACGCGAACACTCACGACGCGGACACTCACGACACGGACACTCACGGCACGGACACTCACGTCACGGACACTCACGACGCGGACACTCACGACGCGGACACTCACGACGCGGACACTCACGACGCGGACACTCACGACGCGAACACTCACGACGCGAACACTCACGACACGGACACTCACGACGCGAACACTCACGACGCGAACACTCACGACGCGGACACTCACGACGCGGACACTCACGACGCGAACACTCACGACACGAACACTCACGACACGGACACTCACGACACGAACACAACACAAACACGGTCGTGTGATGGAGCCGTTTCCATCTGACCAGTCCTTGCCTGTCCCCTTTAACTCCGCCCACCTCTTGTGTCTTGTCCTGTCTGTACATCCATCTCTGATTATGTCAACCTGATGCTGTTTATTGAGTAGCAAATTACTTATGCATTTTTATATAGATTTTATTAATCATTTATTTAAACCCTCCTCATTAACCACTAAACAATATTGAAAGCTTTATGTTTAAAGGAATAATCAGTGTTGCGACATTTAGTAATAAATATATTTGAAAATTATGTGTTTAAGAATGCAGTGCCATTTTTAATATTTCAGTTTAGATCTGGTCAATATTTAACAAAAGAGAGAGCAACCACTGCCTGCACAAAGTGTGGTTTAGTGTGAAAAGGAATTTACTGTCTGTCAGATGAAGTGTCGATAAGGCCATGCTGAAGATAAAGTCAATATAAAGTTTCCCTTTTTCATATATTTGCATGATACAATGTCTCTTCTACTCTGCCTCCCCTTTTCTCTAAAACCTGAAAAGCATGATGTTTTGAATTTTAATTTTAATTTCTGATGCATGAAAAATGTAATGCACCAGTGCAAAGTCAGTTAAGAACTATGCACCCTTTAACTAAAGCCTGGAAATGTAATACTTACTAAATTATATTTGATTCAGGTATTTGACAGTGTAATACCAATAATGTATTTAGTGAATAACACTCTGGAGCTGTTATGTGTATATGTTTCTGTGACATCAGTGGAGCCAGTCCTGTGTCCTTCAGAGGCTTCAGCGTTGTTCAATTGTGTAAATATGTTTGTGAAAGGGATTCTTCAGTCTGGTGATAGGCAGCAGCCGCTTTTCTGACCTTTTCTAACAGTCTTTCATTTTCTAATAGTACAATTTCTCTTCTTTCTCTTCCTTGTCTCTTCATTCTCTGTTTTTTTGATTTGCTCTTTTTGTTGGTTCGGTCCATGTTTTGTGACGGTCATTATGTTGCTGTGTTCTTCTGTTTGCTTCCATGCTGTTTTCTCTCTCTTCATTTCTTTTCCTGACACTGCTCTGTCTGTCCCACCCTCTGTGCCGTCTCTCTTTACGCGCCCCCTGCGCTCTCTGGGGCAGCATCGGGACAAGGGAGGGGGTGATCCAGAAGAACCTGAGCGGGCTGCTGCCGGTGCGGGACGTGCGTTTGGACCCCAGCTTGCTGTACTCGCTGCCTCTGCTGGCACTCAGCCCCAACCTGCTGGTGCTCTGGTTCTTCCTAAGCATGGCGTACTTCCTAGCCAAGATCCGCTGCAGCTGAACCTTCCAGTCCATACCAGTCCAGGGACACTCCAGACCCGACCGAGGGCTAGGACAGCCCGGCTCAGTGCTGCTCTTCTTCACTTCTGGACTCTCTGACCTCACTTGTTTTTCACCTCTGCAGAGGAGAGCAAACACCTATCAGTCGTCTTTGTTCTTTAGAAGGTTCCTCATAACGTTCCAACATAAACACTTTTGTCCCGCCTTTGTTGGGACCAAACTTCTCTGTCGACACTGCATTAGACAGGAGTAGAACTTGTGACATGAAAGAGTGAGTCCCTACGATGTATAGAATTGCTGCAGCTCTCTAGAGTGAAAGTTTTGTGTAAGTTTAGAACACAGGGATTTGTTATTTCATTTAGAAATGCAACATGTCTGCATTCTAAAAGGTCCATTGAAAGAATTTACATATGTATTGCACTTGTATGACCTCCCTGTTCATGCAACAGATGCCTATGTTGTGCCGTAGCAGCCCAAACCTTTCGGTAAGAGAATCATTTCGAGCCTAGAATAACAATAGTTGAATGTCCAACATTACATTTTAAACAGTAGACCTTCCGAGCTCAGGTTTTGCTTCTGACTTCAGAACAGTTTCAGAACTGTAGCCACTAGGGGGTAGCAGTTCAGTTTCCCAGGATTGTCCTGAGTCCGACTGAAGAGAGTCCTGCAGGACCCCCCACCCCCTCCTCCTCCACTCAAACCTCTTCAGAAAGCCAAGACAAGAAACCCCCTCTAGTGGACAGTCTTAAATGAAGGAATCATTTTTAAAGAAGCGCTGCAAATGAAAAAAAAATCTGGTATTTGTGATAGGCCTTAAAAGGAAAAGCTCAGAGCTTCCTAACAATCCCTTTTTGTTGATCTTTAGCTTCTCGTGGTCTACCATGCATTTTCTTCTAAAATACACAACATATTTCTATATTGTCTTGGTGCCATAATTAGCTGTTTTTGCTTAAGTCTTCCTGGTTTTGTAGCCGTCTGCCTCTTCTTCAGCCTTTGCACTTTTTGCTGTTACAGTTTACATGCCTCATATCTTGTGTTTGAAACTAAGTCTGAAAACTATAAGAAATCTATATTTCCACATATTGTGATATATATTTTTGTTTGCTTTAGTTCTCAGACGATTGGCCTGTCGAGCTGGAAATGCCTAAAAATTGTAACAGAGCCATGGGTAGCACAATGTAACATGCAGGTTATCAATATGTATACAGTATTTTATTTTTTAAGAAATGTCCACCGCTCTGGCATCTTACCCAGAAGGGGCCACAACAATATGTTCTTCCCTTGAACCCTCTGACATCGGACATGTAGCACTTTGTGGCGAGATACCATTTTTACAAAAGGCCAAAAAGGACGCACTAAAAGTTTTTTTTAGCAGATTAAAAACAAACTAGTTTCTCTGAAGAAAAGGTTTAAGGTGAAAGGTTTTGTCCCTCATCCAAAGGACTGTCAATTCTCAAAGTCCTCAAAAAAAGTTTGAAAACCTTATTTCAGTCAATCATGTCTCCCCTTTAATAATATAATAATAATAATCCTTAATTTTATATAGCGCTTTTCCACCTACTGTAGTAGGCACTCAAAGAGCTTTACTTAGATTAAGCTATTTACCAGTGTTACAGAACACTCACTGGAGGCAATGTAGGTTAAGTGTCTTGGCCAAGGACACATCGACAGTATGTGGGGGAGAGCGGGATGTTATGATGTTTTGGGATGTTTCGAGCGGGGATCGAACCGCCCACCCACCGGTCGAAGGACGGCCGCTCTACCCACTGAGCTACTGCCGGCCAACTGGTGTTGTATTTTACATTGTTGGAAAGCCACCTTAAAAAGTCACCTTTTTAATTAAAATAACAATATAAAATAAAAACAATTTGAATAAATGTGCCAGAATTCCCTGTAATATTCTCCTGTTGGTATTCAGGGTGGACTGGATGATTGCACTCCTGCATAGTAATCAGACTTTCTACAGACCTCAGTAGCATGTAGAAGATCCATACACAGCCACAACAGCTTGGCACCTCCTCTTCATGTTTGTCACCTGCCTGGTCACACTGGTTTTATATCCCTCAGAGTGAGTGAGAGGGAGTAACCTGAAACTACTGTGACTGGAAAAAGGTTCATGAAAGCTTAAGTCTGGAAACCCTGGTTTCATTCTCGTTAGTGGTTGTATGTGCAGTGTTAGTTCTGGCAGAGGAGTTATCCTGTGGCCCATTAGCTGAACTACTCTATTCAGGTGATAATGTCCTTCTGGAGAGAAACAACAGTGTGTTAGGAAAGATTATGTCTAATTTCACCTCCTCTGTTCAAAGATGGTTGTTCTAATTTTACAAAGATGGCTTCCTTTACTCCTCTTTCAAACCACCTGACCTCCCTGGAAAAGATTCAAACATTGCTGTCCTCAAAGGAATGCTCTTTCTCTTTGAGGTGGAGGTGGACCGCAGATGAGGTCCGGATGAGACTGGTTCTGTCCTGTAGAGATGTTTCTTATTCATGAGTACTTCAGTGGCTGGGATGCAGCTAAAGAGGGATGTGACATTGAAAGAAACAGTTGTCTCATCTGAATCCAGCTGCAAGTGTTTGACTTTGTTAGCAAAGTCCTGTAACCAAAGAAGCCAAGATGAGGCCAGGTATTTGGCGAGATTGATTGAGTCTGTGCTGCTAAATATATACTAATGGTCCACAGGAGCATAACGACTCCCTGTACCAGTCCAGTACTCACCAACCCCCACTAACGCCACAAGTGGACTCCACAAGTTGCTCAGAATGATGTAAAATGTCCAAGGCACTGCTTATTTAATCTAAGGATGGTTATGTGCTGTATAAGCTTTACACTTAAGGAGCGTTTGCACTGTTTACTCAGATAAAGCTTTATGTGTTTGTGCTGGATACAAGCAGAAGAATTTCACGTAGCATTTTGATGGATGAATGTATGCTGTGTCAGACGGCTGCAGGTTTGTAGGATCTGTGCCCAAAGATGAAGTCTTATGCAATATCTGTATTAGTCTCAGTGGTTGGCAGTTTCTTTCTCAGATGCTACTGGAGTGTTTTTAAACCCACAGTGATGTTGAGCGCAACAGAAATCTGTCCTCAAGCTCAGTTTGAGGTGTCCTAGTCTGGTCCCAGTATTGAGCCACTGCAGAAGTACACACGTGGACAAAAATGTTGGTATCCCATTGGGGCGGGAGTAGCTCAGTGGGTAGAGTGGTCGTCTTTCAACCGGAAGGTAGGTGGTTCGATTCCCGCTCTCCCCACAGTACTGTCGTTGTGTCCTTGGGCAAGACACTTAACCTACCTTGCCTCCAGTGACTGTAACACTGGTAATGTAATGTAATGTAAGTCGCTTTGGATAAAAGCGTCTGCTAAATGAATAAATGTAAATGTACCCTTCGGTCAATGAAAGAAAAACTCACAATGGTCACAGAAAAAACTTTATTCTGACAAAAGTAATAATAAAAAAAAAATTCTATGAATGTTAACCAATGAAAGTCAGACATTGCTTTTCAACCATGCTTCAACGGAATTATTTTAAAAATAAACTCATGGAACAGGCCTGGACAAAATTGTTGGTACCCTAACTTAATATTTTGTTGCACAACCTTTTGAGGCTATCACTGCAATCAGACGATTCCTGTAACTGTCAGTGAGACTTCTGCACCTCTCAGCAGGTATTTTGGCCCACTCCTCATGAGCAAACTGCTCCAGTTGTTTCCGGTTTGAAGGGTGTCTTTTCCAGACGGCATGTTTCAGCTCCTTCTAAAGATGCTCAATAGGATTGAGGTCAGGGCTCATAGAAGGCCACTTTAGAATAGTCCAATGTTTTCCTTTAAACCATTCTTGGGTGTTTTTAGCTGTGTTTTGGGTCATTGTCCTGTTGCAAGACCCATGACCTGCGACTGAGACCAAGCTGTCTGACACTGGCCAGCACATTTCTCTCTAGAATCCCTTGATAGTCTTCAGATTTCATTGTACCCTGCACAGATTCAAGACACCCTGTGCCAGATGCAGCAAAGCAGCCCCAGAACATAACAGAGCCTCCTCCATGTTTGACAGTAGGGACAGTGTTCTTTTCTTGATATGTTTCATTTTTCCGTCTGTGAACATAGAGCTGATGTGCCTTGGCAAAAAGTTCCATTTTTGTCTCATCTGTCCATAGGACATTCTCCCAGAAGCTTTGTGGCTTATCAACATGTAGTTTGGCATATTCCAGTCTAGCTTTTTTATGATTTGTTTTCAACAATGGTGTCCTCCTTGGTCGTCTCCCATGTAGTCCACTTTGGCTCAAACAACGACGGATGGTGCGATCTGACACTGATGTTGCTTGAGCATGGAGTTCACCTTGGATCTCTTTAGAAGTCTTTCTGGGCTCTTTTGTTACCATTCGGATTATCCGTCTCTTGGATTTGTCATCAATTTTCCTCCCGCGGCCACGTCCAGGAGGTTGGCTACAGTCCCATGGATCTTAAATTTCTAAATAATATGTGCAACTGTAGTCACAGGAACATCTAGCTGCTTGGAGATGGTCTTATAGCCTTTACCTTTATCATGCTTGTCTATAATTTTCTTTCTATTCTCCTGCGACAACTCTTTCCTTCTCTTCCTCTGGTCCATGTTGAGTGTGGTACACACCATGTCACCAGACAACACAGTGACTACCTGAAGCCCTATAAATAGGCCCACTGACTGATTACAAGATTGTACACACCTGTGATGCTAATTAGTGCACACACCTTGAATTAACATGTCCATTTGGTCACATTATTAACAGTATTTTCTAGGGGTACCATCAATTTTGTATTGGCCTGTTCCATGAGTTTATTTTTTAAAATAATTCCGTTGAAGCATGGTTGAAAAGCAATGTCTGACTTTTATTTGTTAACATTCATAGACTTTTTATTTATTATTACTTTTGTCAGAATAAAGTTTTTTCTGTGACCATTGTGAGTTTTTCTTTCATTGACCGAAGGGTACCAACATTTTAGTCAACGTGTGTAGATCTGATGAGCACAGACTAAAATAATCTCTTCATTTGCACACATCATGGCCCCTGTTGAGTCTAACAGCACAAAGTCTTGTCTTTGTTTGGTGTAATTTAGTTCAGGATGGCACTCTTTAGAGGAGTTTCCACTGTCCAGAGGTTGGAGTGCACCACTGTTCCATGGACCTATATTAAGCTCATAATGTTTGTAACTGTAAAAGAAAATGTGAAACTGAGAGTGCAAATTTGTCCTGCAGTGGTGCCGCCAAGGGTCTTCATGTTTTGTGACTGATATTGCAGACTGACAATTGATTTAATCTGCAGTGACAGTCGAGCATGATTACTGGTAATGGCCTGTTCTATGGAAGAGGAGCCAATGGGTTAATGTTAGCTTGAATGAGTCTTAAAAAAACACAGGTGACAAAAGAAACCAGAAAGGACCAGGTTTGTCAGGTTTCAGGAAGTGAGCACATCCCCCACGCCAGAACAGGCTCAAAGATTTGAACCTGATAAAAGATGATCGGAAACTGAAAAAGGTGATCCAAAATTGAAAACAAAATCTGAAAGTGAGAAAAAAAAATCCTGAAACCCCAAACATACTAGAAATTGTGAATAATATATTTAAACATAAAAAAAATTAATCTGCAACTTTTATTTAAAACACATATCAACTTTTGGAATACATTTCTGTATTTTTCAAAGTTCAAAATGAAAATGTGAATGTGTTTTTTAGTTAAAAACATTATGAGCTGAATATAGCTCCATACACTTCAGGTACCACTCCATTCTGGGGAAAAATCATGACTCAAAATATTCATTCAAATTTATTCTATTACTGTTGCTCTCAGCAGACTGATCAAGAACAAATATATATTATACGTTGTTTTTATTGTTTGCCCATATATGGTCTTCCTTGTATCAGTTTATTAAGAGACTGTAAAACTTATGCTGTATGTCTCTACATGTTGTGACTGTCACTTTCTGCACTGATCATATGCTTACTTTAGGTTTATAACATGTTTTATGTTGTTTTCAAAACCCACATACAGAGAGAATATGTTTATCCTGCTGTACATGTTCTATTTTATACATATATATAATGTTTGCTTAATTTCTGACCCTGTTGACTGTATATGTTGACTAAAATTATATCTATCTATAAACATGACGTGCAGATTTTAAGAGTTTTAGTGCCTGACAAATAAGAGACGAGCATCACCTGTCAGTGTTGGTCTATTTTCTGAATTTCATTCATTCGTCTTCTTCCGCTTATAGGGTCAGAGGTGACTGGAGCCTATCCCAGCAACTTTGGGCCTGAGGCAGGGTACACATGGACTATTGCCAGTTAGTTGCAGAACATTTATAGACAGAAACTGACAGACATTTATTCACTATGCTCAATTTAGATTCACCAATTCTCCTTAGGCCAGTGGGAGGAAGCCAGAGAACTAAAGAGAACCCACAGTACCACCGTGAGCAGCCTGGGGATCTAGCCCCAGTTTCATTTAATTCATAAAAAAACAGTTCAACCTATTATGTCATGAACAGGCAGTGGGAGCATTAATGGAAAAATTATAGAGCAGAAGAGCTAATTCTAATATTGAGGGTAATGGTGGTGTCACACTCACTGTTAGAAAATAGAAATGCATATTAAAGCTGCAAGCGGCGATAAAGGCCCTCGCCTCCCTTGAGACCGCGGAGACACATGCACTCGGAGGATTGCATTTCGTGCTTTAAAGTCTAAACTTCACGGTAATGTCAAATAACCGGGCCTGTGCTACTGCTGGGGCCTGCTACACCACCTTGTAATTTAGAGTTAAAGGTCTCCACAATCCAAAATGGCATTTATGTACCAAAGAAATAGCTGCCTCTTCACAGACTCATTACGACCACAGCCACAAATGTATCAAAAAACAAATTGATAACTTTTTTTGGCACACGTGTCTAGATGATACTCATTAAATTTGGAGCTGTTTAGATGAAAAGCCTTTAGACACAAGGGGTGAGATTTAGGTGGTCACGCATTCCACCCAACATAGTAGATTTATGTTGAGTTTATATGGCTGTAATAAACTTTTCTGTTTGCCCTGAGGTGTCCTATGGATGTACCAAGTTTTGTATTTCTACATTTGAAAAAAATTACCCCAATGTATTTTGACATTTCTTGGGGTCGAGTCATTTTTTGTATTATTTTTTTTGTCGGGGACTTCAAACACATAAATTTTTCGCCAGCCTTGAATGTTGGGACGAATAAAAATGACTTTTCGCACATGTTTACTGGGTCAAATTGAGAATCATTTTGCAGAAAAAGAAAAAAAAATAAATAAATATATATAACTCGAGCAAAAACAATAGGCCCTCCTGGTCATCACCGGCTCGGGCTCAATAATAACGGATATAATAGTCATTAATAATAATAGTCACATGTAATATTGTCATCCCAGGCCTTTCTGTGAAGCGTTTGCATGTTCTCCCTGTGTCCCTGAAGTAGGTTTTCTCTGGGTACTGCAGTTTTCCCCACCAACATCAAAAACATGCACGGTAGTCTCCAGTCAGTAACATGACCAGTTACTGGCAAAAAATCTGGAGAGGGTTCCCAGGCCCCCCCTGAGCAGCTGCCCACTGCTCCACTGGATGGGTTCAATGCAGAGAATGACTATCCCCACAGAAATAATAAAGAGTAACTTAACGTAATTTCTAAAAATACAAGACATTTATTGTAAATAGAAAATAGCATTGTGTTTTTATAAAGCAGCTGTTATCATGCTTAAATATTTTTGAGTTGCCTCTTATACCACAACTTCCATAAATATTAAACATGGCTGCACATTAATGCATTGTGTCTTAGATGAATATTGCAATGATGATGGCTCTCTGGGCCGACAGGACATGTCCCGCAGCAGAGCAGTAGAAACAGAACCAGAGTTTGAAAACGGCCCAGTCTAGACCTCACCCAACTCGGATGCTAAAAAACTCAATTAAAGCCACAACAACATGAGACTGACAAAATCAAACAGGAAACTGTTACCTGACGTTTCTGCTGCTGAATCTCAGAGTGCTTCATTTTTCTCACAGGTTTTCTTTTTTTTTTTTTTGTTGGGTTTTATTTTTGATATATTAAAAATGACTGGCTTAAACAAATGTAGTTGTCTCTGTATTTACCTCATAGGTCTGTCACCATCATACTGGTATTCATAGCTTACCATGTTTGTTTTACTGTAAAAGTGAAAAATGTGCTGAAATTAATCACTTTGTTCTCTTTTTGTCCTCTTTCTCCACCATGTCCCGTTCACCGTGTCCCGCACAGTGAAGGCTGCCGAAGAGAAAACACTGTGAAGAACGTGGGAAGTCGAAAATACGCCTTTAACTCTCTGCAGCTCAAGGCTTTCCCCAGACACTACCGCCCCCCCGATGGCACCTTCGGGAAGGTCGAGACTTGAGGGCCCAAAGCAGTCAGAGCAACCCACCTTAGACCATGAGACTGTTGTGTTTTATCAGATGTGCTGTTGTTGGATTGAAGACTGTCTTTAACAACTGCAGCACATTAGAGTTTTCTGACACATTTGAGTGCACTCCACTTACAGTGTCCATCAGACCTTTGTCCAGTCACTCATCAGACCTTCGTCCAGTCGCTCAACAGACCTTCGTCCAGTCGCTCAACAGACCTTCGTCCAGTCACTCATCAGACCTTCGTCCAGTCGCTCATCAGACCTTCGTCCAGTCGCTCAACAGACCTTCGTCCAGTCGCTCATCAGACCTTCGTCCAGTCGCTCATCAGACCTTCGTCCAGTCGCTCAACAGACCTTCGTCCAGTCACTCATCAGACCTTCGTCCAGTCAGACCTTCGTCCAGTCGCTCAACAGACCTTCGTCCAGTCGCTCAACAGACCTTCGTCCAGTCACTCATCAGACCTTCGCCCAGTCGCTCATCAGACCTTCGCCCAGTCGCTCAACAGACCTTCGCCCAGTCGCCATCAGACCTTCGCCCAGTCGCCATCAGACCTTCGCCCAGTCGCCAACAGACCTTCGCCCAGTCGCTCATCAGACCTTCGTCCAGTCGCTCATCAGACCTTCGTCCAGTCGCTCAACAGACCTTCGTCCAGTCGCTCAACAGACCTTCGTCCAGTCGCTCATCAGACCTTCGTCCAGTCGCTCATCAGACCTTCGTCCAGTCACTCATGAAACTGAATGTACTGCCACAGGTCACACCCAAAGGCCTGCCTTCGACTGAATATGACACAAATTTAAACTAGTTCAAATCATCTTCATGTGAAAGAAACGGTTGCTACGTGTTTTCAGTTTAACTAACCCAGCCCAGGACACACTTTTTCTAACGAAGCTAAATGTGGCCCTCTTGAGACTGAGAGGTGTCAGAGTGGGGTCTCTCCCTGAGGGGCCTCTCTGTCTCCACACTTCTATTTCCATTGTCACTTCCATTTGCTGTTGTGAGCTGCATCTTTCAGTTGTTACATGATATATACAGTCATGCTCAAATCAAACCCTGGGAGAATTTGTGAAAAAAAAATGTTATTATTATTTTTTGGTCATTGTTGGAGCCATTTTATTGTAATTTATATTTGTGACACTAGAGGGCATATGAGTATTGGGAGTATATTTAAGTCACAGGCTAATGAGTCACAGGTGGGCAAATGGAAGGTCAAACAAACTTTTAGACCGTGCTATGCGTGGTATACGTGCGATACGTGCTATGTTGGCTGGATTAGAGGCGCCGAAAATTGGTGGTCATACCTCGTAATAGTTTGTTCGAATGGAATATTTGTTAGTTTCATAATTAAGAAACAAAGTTACGTTTAAAGTTATATATTGTCTTTATTTCAATTTGTTAACTGTAATGCCAAATGGACAATAAATGGATTGGCATATCTGACATTATTATGGACAATGACTTGATTTATTCAAGGTAAAGCACGCGTCAGAAACAGACTACAAGATTCCACATGCGTCCCTACAGTAATTTTTCAGAGAATATGAATGAAAACGCAAAAACCTTTTTTGTGTTTACCCAAATGACCCTGATCAAAAATGTACACACCCTGGTGATTTTGGCCTGATAACATGAACACAAGTGACACAGGTTTGAATGGTTACTAAAACTACCCACCCTCACCTGTGATCTGTTTGTAATCAGTGTGTGTATAAAAGGTCAGTGAGTTTCTGGGCTCCTGACAGACCCTTGCATCTTTCATCCAGTGCTGCACTGATGTTTCTGTCTGAGTCATGGGAAAAGCAAAATAATTGTCAAAGGATCTTTTGGAAAAGGTATATGTATAAAACAGGAAAGGGATATAAAAATATATCCAAGGAACTGAGAATGCCGAGTAGTGTTCAAAATGAGGGATTATGTTGAAACCAAACCAAGGTCAGGTAGACCAACAAATATTTCAGACACAACTGGCAGGAAAATTGTTCAGGATAGAAAGAAAAACCCACAAATAACTTTATCTGAAATACAGGACTCTCTGTGGTTGTTTTAAGATGCACAATACTGTGAGGGGGCACATGTTAAAAAATGGGCTGAAAGGTTGATCACCAGAAGAAAGCCATTACCCCACAAATGCCACAAGGCATCCCACTTACAATCCATCAAACAGCACAGAGATAAGCCTCCAAACTTCTGGAACTAAGTCATTTGGAGGGATGAGACCAAAATTTTACTTTTTGGCCAAAACCATAAATGTTACATTTGGAGAAGAGTCAACACGACCTACGATGAAAGGTACAACAGTCCTGCTGTGAAACATGGACGTTGTCCACTGATGTTTTTGGGATGTGTGAGCAACAAAGGCACAAGAAACTTGGTCAAAATTGATATTAAGATAAATGCAGAATTTGCACTCGTTACAATCCAAAGCACAAGGCCATCTCAGTCTGACCTCAGTGTCATTGAACCTCTCTGAGGAGATCTCAAACCTGCAGTTCATGCAAGACAGACCAAGAATTTACAGGAACTGGAGGCTTTTTGTCCAAGAAGAATGTGTAGGTTTACATCTGAGAAAATAAAGAGCCTCATCCACAACGACCACACAAGACTTCAAGCTGTCATTGATGTTAAAGGTGTCAATACACTGTATTAAACTTTTGATCAGGTTCATTTGATAGTTTCTGTTGTCATTATGATTTAAAAAGAGTAAACACAGTTTGACAATAAATGGATTCACCCAACCACTGACTATGAATGAAGGAAAGGTTTTTGTGTTTTCATTCATATTGTCTGAAAAATGGGGGGAAAAAAAAAGTCAATCATCAGAGAATCGGTATGAATATGTGCTTTTGTTTTAGTTTTAGAGTTCGGAGATGTTAGTCTAGATGTAGTGCAGTCAGTACATTTCTGGGCAGTTGAATGGCACTTATCAGCTGATATCACAAACATGACATCATCATAAACCATAGGTTTATCAGTGTATTATTTATTATCACCTCAGTTTAACTTTGAGCCAGATCCTTCATGTCTGCTTACATCATTCATGAAAAATAAACTGAAATTTAATATTCCATGAAATAAAAAGGCCTACGGCACTAAAACCAGAGACTACAGTGGGTGTGTTGAGGGCCGGTTAGTTCCAGCGGTGGAGCACACAGAGGGACAGTGAGGGCCCACACACGCAGAGGTGTCACATGAGGCGCTGGGAAATCAGGCCTGATCACTGTCGGAGCAGTTAAAGGCTCAGACCTGAGGCTCTGAGGGAAGCATGGACACCCTCCTCTTCCTCGGACAGATCCTCGGTGCGGCGTCTTCCGCGGCGGCTCTGCTCTTCCTTGTGGCCCGGCTGCTGACCCGCCGCGGACCCAGGCTGTTTGCTCAGGGTTACGGTGTGCTCATCACCGGCTGCGACAGCGGCTTCGGGCACGAGCTGGCTCGTGCTCTCGACCGGAAGGGCTTCGTGGTGTTCGCCGGATGCCTGCAGCCTGAAGGAGCGGGCGCGCGGAGTTTGTCCCGGCTCTGCTCCAGTCACCTGCGCATCCTCAAACTGGACGTGACCAGTGACCGGGACGTGGAGCAGGTCAAGAGGACGGTCCTGGAGCAGCTGCCGAAGAAAGGTGAGACTGCAGCCGGGCTCGCGGGTTATCCACGTGACACCTGACTCAAACCTGGCCCGGAACTTTGTGTGAGGGCTGCACTAAACATGACTCGACATGTTTTAAAGATCTATTTAACTTAATTTTCAATCTCAATATGACACATATCTCACATCATCACTTTATATTTGAACATATAAAACTTTAATTCAGTTCAAAATAATAATACATACGGGTTTGTGGAGCTCACCTGGGCCTACATGAGTGAGTTAGTAAACATGGGTTTACAAATTAAGAGAAGGCAAAAGTGATGCAACAAAACAGGCCACGTTCAGAAAGACCGTCATGTTTTTACATTTGACACTCAGAGTGTGCCAGTGTGCTCATGCTCAGGTCTGTGGGCTGTGGTGAACAACGCAGGTGTCTCCGACTGGGCCGAGATCGGGTGGAGCACCATCAGAGACTTCCACAACATGGCAGACGTGAACCTGTTCGGCTGCATCCGCATCTCCATCGCTTTCCTGCCCCTGCTCCGAGCTGCTAGAGGTGCCTCTCAGTTGCACTGTTAAAAATGAATGGTTACATTTGGGGTTAAAGTGACAGAAGTGGTCTGTTCCTCAGGACGAGTGGTGTTTGTGTCCAGTATCTTTTCCTTCTTCCACTGCCTAAACATGGGAGCCTACAGTGTGTCCAAGAGAGGCCTGGAGGCGTTCGCAGACTGCCTTCGAGTAGAAATGGCCAGCTTTGGTGTCAAGGTCATTTCACTTTCCACAGTGGACTCATTTCTCTCTGCTGCCTTTCCTTCTTCACAAAATACTCACACCTAATCCTTCCATGAACTCTTGATCAATGCTGAGGGTTTTATTAACCTTATTAATGAATATACTTCCATCATCAAACAATTTCCCATTCAAAACACAAATTGGACATTTCAGAGGCCACTGTACTCTATCAGCAACAGCACACAGTCAACCTCATTTCAGTTGAATGTGCATTGAATTATTTATTGGGCTAATCTTAATGAAAATCTATTGTTGTCCGATGTCCTTTAAAACCCTGCTGCTCTTGTTTGATTTCTACTCTCTGCCTGTTTGCACATGAACACATGTTTTTATTCCCTCTAACAGCTCCTCTGTACTTATTCTTTAGGTCAGTATAATCCAACCCGGCAACTTTGGCCAGGCCACCAACATCGTGAAGATGAAATCGGGCTCAGACATCTGGGCCAGACTGGATGAGGAGCGCCAGCGCACCTTCAGCCGCCAGTACATGGATCTGGCCAACGAGTACTTCACGTCCACCTGCCGCTCGGGGTACAGCAGCGCCGAGCCGGTGGTGCAGGCCCTGCTGCACGCCCTGACCGCAGCCAGGCCCAAACACCGATACCTGCTGGTGCCCTATTCCGACCTGCTCTTCTTCAAACTTTCCCCTTTCTGCCCACGTTTATCTCTGACGCCGTGTTCTCTCTCAGCCCCATGTACAGCCGGAGGCAAGAGTTGCTCTACGCTCAGTAGGAACCTCAGAGGTCCTTCCTGGCTTCTGTGTCGTTAACATGAGCTGTATTTGCCTCATCTCACCACGCACCATGCATCATGTGTTAAAATGTGTTAAAATGTGTTAAAATGTTAAATTGTGGAAGTGCGAGTGTGTGTCATGTCAGGGCGTGTATGACCATTAATAAAATGATTTACCAATTCTCCTCGGTGTCATAGTGTATACTGTTATTGTTGAGATAATCTTGATGTAAAGCTATATGTGTAAGACTTACTCAGAACCACAAACTGGACTCAGCCTCAGAGAGGGTTCTTCTGACAGCCTTTGTCCAGTGGTGTGGTCAAATATGTGAGAGTTCTTTCATTTCCATGACCAAAATGATAGACTTGAATAGTAGGTTCTGCCCTAAAGACATTTGAATAAAGATGTGGATTTTGTGATCCTGCTTCATAGCGACAGCACTGAGCCTTAGTGGAAACACCCTGCACCCATCACACGGGGACAGGGCTCCAACTCTGTTTCCATCAGAGTCCGAGGGTTTTTATGGCACCATTGACTCGCAGCCTCAACACAAAAGTCCCTGGAGTGTTTGTTGTAGAAACTACTTCACCTGAGGCCCTGCTGCAGACTCCTAACTCTGTTCTGATTGGCTGTTGGCTGTAGTGTGGCCCACTGACACAGGTCTGGTTCCAAACACTCCATTTTGTCCTGTATGTTTGTGTGGCTGCAGATTATTTGGATGATTTAAGGTTGTTTTATATATATCACATATAGCTTTAGTCTAAGTCTGATGTTTGTAACTATTAATCTTTTAAGTTTGTCAATGTTATAAGGAATAAAGTGGCTTTAAAATACCTTTAAATGGGGAATTCCTGTAAGAAAGCAAAGGGAGAAGACATGAGGCATATGACCTGATTGTACAGTACAGTCGGACATCAGTGGTGGATGGAATAAACTGTCCTTTTTAATCAGAAATCATTTCTGTATCAAAACTCAATAATCCAAAACAAGAGGGTTGTGCCTAATTGTATTAAACACACATATTGACAGCATGTACACTTGTGCTCATAAGTTTACATACTCGGGCAGAATTTGTGATTTTTTTTGGCCATTTTTCAGAGAATATGAATGATGTCAGAAAATAACTTTTATTCGTTCATAGTTAGTGGTTGGGTGAAGCCATTAATTGTCAAACAACTGTAATCACTCTTTTTAAATCATAATGACAACAGAAACTACCCAAATGACCCTGATAATAAGTTTACAGTTCTTAGTTTAGTTTAGTTCCTAATACAGTGTATTGACACCTTTAACATCAATGACAGTTTGAAGTCTTCTGTGGTCGTTGTGGGGGAAGCTCTTTATTTTCTCAGATGGTAAATTCTATTCTTTTTGGCAAAAAGCCTTGAGTTGCTGTAAATTCTTGGGCTGTCTTGCATGAACTGCATGTTTGAGATCTCCTCAGAGAGGTTCAATGATACTGAGGCCAGTCCAGAACCTTCTCTTTCTGCTGCTGTAGCCAATGACAGGTCGACTTGGCCTTGTGCTTTGGATCTTGTCATGTTGGAACGTCCAAGTACGTCCCATGTGCAGCTTCCGGGCTGATGAGTACAAATTTTTCCCCAGTATTTTCTCATAACATGCTGCATTCATCTTTTCCTGTGTTTTTGTAGCTCACACATCCCCAGAACTTTAGTGATCCACCTCCATGTTTCACAGTAGGACTGTGTACTTTTCATTGTAGGCCTTGTTGACTCCTCTCCAAATGTAACGTTTATTGTTGAGGCCAAAAAGTTACTTTCTGGTCTCATCACTGCAAATGACTTTGTTCTAGATGTTTTCAGGCTTGTGTCTGAGCTGTTTGGTGTATTGTAAGTGGGATGCTTTGTGGCATTTGTGTAGTTATGGCTTTTTCGACTATAAAGCCCATTTTTCTTCAAATGCCTCCTTATTGTGCATCTTGAACCAGCCACACAACGTTTTTCAGAGCGTATTTCAGCTGAAGTTATTTGTGGGTTTTTCTTTTCATCCTGAACTATTTTTCTGGCAGTTGTGGCTGAAATTTTTGTTGGTCTACAAATATTCCATGTCTTAATTAGAGTTTGAACACTGCTGGTTGGCATTCTCAATTCCTTGGATATAGTTTTATATTCCTTTCCTTTTTTAATACAGTTCAATTACCTTTTCCCACAGATTCTTTGACAATGTATTTTCTTTCCCCATGACTCAGACAGAAACATCAGAGCAGCACTGTTTGAAAGATGCAAGGGTCTGTCAGGAGCCCAGAAACTCATCAACATTTCATTTTACTCTTCTTGATGCTGTCCAGGCTGGACAGTCATTGTTCTTGCTGTCATCTGATTTTACACTTCTCATGGGCAGAGGTCAATATTTCTTATTTTCTCCTTTGCATCCATTTATTGAGCATTAGCAAACTGAATGTATATATTTCGTCATCAGATGATTTGGGATGAAACTGACATAACCAGCACAGAGGCAGTCGACTATGTTGCAATACTATAGAGCTTGCTCCACAAATACATAAGAGATATTTCTTTCTTTATAATGTAGAAATTTGTTTTGTTTGAAAACACATAAATAGGAAACCTCTGTGCTTGCACAAACATAACATCCAAGAAAAACTCCTGACTGAGATATAATAATTCTCATAATAATTATTAAAAGATTTCACCACTGATCCATGGTGAGATGACTCTTAATTAAAACATTGCCCAAGGCTTTATTACGAGTCTTCCAGTGAACAGCACCATTCCTTTGGACAGTTAGACAACGTCCCATTCCTGGAAGTTCTTCATTTATAAAACAATATTTCTGTAGAGTTTTCTACATACTCATCCTTTATGGCTGGAGCCTGTCCCAGCTGTTTTGGACGTGAGGCAGGAACAGTCTGGCTGAACAGCAGTCAGAATCCCTCTGGACTGGCTCTCACTCTGAGCAGGAGCTAACAGAGAGGACCCACTGTGGGACCAGGAGGACTCCAGAACCTAGAACTGGAAGAAGAATCAGTGAAGCTGAAATATATTTTTGACATGATCCACTAAAGTGCTGGTTATGAGTCCAGACATGGTTTAATGACACACTTCCTGAGAGCAGTTTTCTGAGGAACAAGAGACTATGAACAAATGGATTTCCTTGTATTTATTGGACATAAACCATTTCACACCAGCCTTTTCATGCTCCAAAGAGCCCAACTGAATCCAATCACTTTCATAAACCACAGTGTGGAAAAGGCCTCAGGTCACACACTGCTGATTGAGTCGGAGGAGTAACCCCATGTGAACAGAAGAGCCCTATGATAATTGTGAAAAGGCCCTGCAGAGTATTCAAACATGCCTGGTAAAAGAACATAAAACCCAGCAAAATATTGACCAAATCTATATTGTGTTTTGTGATACGTTATATAAGGAAAGGGGATGCTCTTATAAACAGAGGAACACTGTACATGATAGGCTGAGATACTATAAAACAGATTGACCAGATTGGAACAAAGACCTACACAGCCTATGGGCTGAAGTGAGCTCAGCAGAGAAACTTTAAAAACTTGAAGTCATTTCCATAGCCAAGTCCCGTTACAGACAGGGCTAAATGCAAGGTATGTCCTCAGACAAACCCACATCTAACTTGTAGAACCTCAGCAGCAGCACAGATATCATGGACGAACACCCCCCTGAAAAGGGCCCACAAGATCGCCAGGCTTCTGGTAGAATAAGCTCAGAGACCAACAGGGTCTGGAGGCCCAAAGTGGAATAAGCCAGTGCAATGGCCTCCACAATCCAGTGGGAAAGCCTCTGTTTTTGAAACAGCGGATGCTGGTCCACAGTCTTACTCTCAAAGCCAACATGGCATTCGGAAATGGCGGCCAGATACACTTTGATAGTAAAGAAGACTTTCCCCTTATCAATGACATCCGGCAGAAACAACAGAATGACAACCACAGGACAATCAAAAGGAAACCCACTCTGACTTTGAACACCTCCTCCAGCTCTCGGCTCTCAGAGACAGAACTGAGTGGAGTATAGCCTGTGACCACACAGTCCCGATCGCGGCCTGTTGCTGCCCTCTAGTGGTGAACATTACAGCCACATGTAATGGCTCAAGGGAAGCGCACATGCGCGACCCGTGAGCCTTGGGACATTGTGTCAGTAATTCCGGAGGGTAGGTGGTGTGGAGAGGAAAAACAAGTTGTTTTTCAACTTTGTTTTTGTCTTTAATTGTTTTAAAGAAATTAACAACTGCAGCCTCGGCCTTGTGCTTGGATGCCTCAGTGAATGCTTTAATTGTTTTTAATGTGTGTGAGTGCTTGTGAGACTTAAGTGTTGCGTGAAACAATCCTGCACCGAACAAAGTTTCTCATCCTCTTTGCTGGGACAAGTGGGGAGGGCTCCGAGTCCACACGGTGTCGTGAGGGGCGCACAACACCAGAAATTCTTCCCTGTGGCACACTGGAACTGGCAGGAACGAGTGAACGTGGAACACCTGGGCTGGTTCTTCCTGGAAGCAGCAGGGAAGACTGCTAAGACGTCTTCTTCCTCCTCGCCGCAGACTGAGTAGCAGCTGGGGGCGGCGGGGAAGTCTGCGTGGTGGTAGGAGCCAGCGGCCTCTTCGACCCTACGATCCTGCTCACCTGAGGGCCAGCCAGTCTTGAATTCGAGGTCTGGGGCCTGGGTAGTTTCGGAATGCAGAAGGGGGTTAAGACCTGGCCTGGGAGCCGTCTGGGCAATGTTTTGCCTTAGAGGCAGTGGAGCAGTTGTGGTCTTGCATGGAAGGCAGAGCTGAAGAGCATGGGCCTCCTTTTTCACCGCTGTTGCATTAAAGCAAGAGCAAGTCCAAACATCCTCTCCGGGACAACTGGCATGTCCAAAATGTCCTCTCCTTATCGTACAAATTGGTTAAATTTAACCACATGGGCCTCTCCTGTAGCACAAGAATAGCCAAACATTTTCCCACCGTCTGAACAGCACAGCGCTGGACACGTAGACATATGTCTGTGAACGTGGTATTGTCATCCCACACCACGGTGTCGGGGACATGTCGGCCATGTCATTAAAGAGCTCTGCTTGGTATGCAGTCAGCATGGAGGTGAAGGCTGCTGCCTTGTGCTTTGGATCTTGTCATGTTGGAACGTCCAAGTACGTACCATGTGCAGCTTCTGGACTGATGAGTGCAAATGTTCCTCCAGTATTTTCTGATAACATGCTGCATTCATCTTTTCCTGTGTTTTTGTAGCTCACACATCTCCAAAACATCAGCTCCACCTCCATGTTTTCACAGTAGGACTGTGTACCTTTCATCGTAGGCCTTGTTGACTCATCTCCAAATGTAACGTTTATGGTTGTGGCCAAAGAGTTAAATTTTGGTCTCATCACTCCAAATGACTTTGTTCCAGAAGTTTTGAGGCTTGTGTCTGAGCTGTTTGGTGTATTGTAATTGGGATGCTTTGTGGCATTTGCGTAGTAATGGCTTTCTCAAACATGCAGCCCATTTTTCTTCAAGTGCCTCCTTATTGTGCATCTTGAAACAGCCACACCACTTTTATTTCAGAGAGTCCTGTATTTCAGCTGAAGTTATTTGTGGGTTTTCTTTGCATCCCGAACAATTTTTCTGGCAATTGTGGGTGAAATTTATGTTGGTCTACCTGACCTTGGTTTGACTTCAACAGAATCCCTCATTTTGAACAGTGCTTATTGGCATTCTCAATACCTTTTTATATCCCTTTCCTGTTTTATACAGTTCAAATACCTTTTCTTACAGATCCTTTGACAATTATTTTGTTCTCCCCATGACTCAAATACAGAAACGTCAGTGCAGCACTGGATGAAAGATGAAAAGGTCTGTTACAAGCCCGGAAACTCACTGACCTTTTATACACACACACACTGATTACAAGCAATTAGAGCACAGGTGAGGAGGGTTACCTTTAGTAGCCATTAAAAAATCCATATTAGGCCAAAATCACCAATCAATCAAAACTTTGATCAGGGTCATTTGGGTAGTTTTTGTTGTAATTTTGATTTAAAAAGAGTAAACACAGCTGTTTTACAATAAATGGCTTCACCCAACCACTGACTATGAGTGAAAGAAAAGTTTTTGTGTTATCATTCATATTCTCTAAAAAATGGCCAAAAAAATAACAAATTCGGCCAGGGTATGTAAACTTCGGAGCACAGCTGTATTTGTGCTTCAGATGTAGTCATTGAAGAACTGAGGCATTTCCATGGTTTTGTTCCATAATTTGACTCTAAACGCTAAAAATATCAGAATGTCATCTAATGCACCAGAATACAGGGAACTGCTTCTATTCTATTAAAAATTCAATGGGGGAGGCCCCCTAACAGTTTTGCTAAATTTATTTTTCAAAGTTTTGTGTCTGTATTGGTCTTCTACTGAGAAAGACAGGACTGGAGTCTGTCAGCTGATCTGGGCCTGAGGAGCTGGACAATCACTCACTTTCTCACTCACATCCATTCATTTCATTTTACTCTTCTTGATGCTGTCCAGGCTGGACAGTCATTGTTCTTGCTGTCATCTGATTTTACATTTCTCATGGGCAGAGGTCAGTATTTCTTATTTTCTCCTTTGCATCCATTTATTGAGCAACGTCCCATTCCTGGAAGTTCTTCATTTAAAAAACAATATTTCTGTAGAGTTTTCTACATACTCATCCTTTATGGCTGGAGCCTGTCCCGGCTGTTGTGGACGTGAGGCAGGAACAGTCTGGCTGAACAGCAGTCAGAATCCCTCTGGACTGGCTCTCACTCTGAGCAGGAGCTAACAGAGAGGATAGAAAAATATGGCAGAAAGATATGGAAAACACTTAATGAATTATCGGGAAGGAAAACAAAACGTAATACAACATTACTAGATGCTGATGGGATTTGTCTTACTAGACCAAAAGAGATTGTTAATTATTTGAGCCATTTTTTTAAGCATAAAATAAAAAAAATTAGAAAAACCATGGATTTGGGACAAGATGAAAATATCTCATATGATCTAATATCAAATAGGATTATGAAAACAAAAGATTGCACATTTAAATTTAACACTGTAACAGAGGATAATGTGAAGAAAATATTAAAAGCAAGTAAAGATAAACCCTGTGGAATAGATCACTTAGATGTTAAATTGTTGAAGATGGTGGTAGATGTCATTGCTTTGCCCATTTCTCATATAATTAATTTGAGTTTAACAGCAGGTGTTTTTCCCTCACAATGGAAAAAAGCAAAAATTTTACCTTTAATAAAAAATAATAAAGAACAGTTTTCAGGTCAGAATAGCAGACCAATAAGTCTATTACCGGCAGTAAGTAAAGTGATAGAAAAAGTGATCAAATACAAGTGTATTTGGAAGTAAATGGGTTAAACACAAGGTATCAGCATGCTTATAAAATGGGTCATTCCACAACAACAGCACTTACTCAGTTAACTGACTATTGGCTACAGGAAATTGATAATAAGAATGTAGTGGGCACAGTATTTTTAGATTTAAGTGCAGCCTTTGATGTTCTAGACCATAATATTTTATTAAAAAAGTTAGTTTGTTATGGATTTGAACCTACTGCTGTTAGATGGATTGAAAGCTATCTTAGAAAACGTGAGTACACAGTTTACTTTAATGGTAGCTACTCTGAGGTGGAAGTAATGAGTTGTGGGGTGCCCCAGGGTAGTTGTTTAGGACCCCTTTTATTTTCCGTTTTCACAAATGATTTTCCACTTGTAATTAAAAATGCAACCATGACAATGTATGCAGATGACACAACATTGTGTCAATCAGCAAGAGATATAGATCAACTGAATATTATGTTAAATATGGAGTTAGATTTGGTAATACAATGGATTACTGACAATAAATTACTGATTAATGCAGGTAAAACAAAATGTATGATACTGGGGTCAAAATATTTTCTTAAGCCATCATTAACATTGCACTTAGATATAGGAGGAAATGTGATTCAGCAAGTAGAAGAAATTCCTCTAATGGGTGTAATTGTGGATGGCTCATTGTCTTGGAATAGCCAAATAAATAAAATATTGCAAAAAATGGGTCGTAGTATGGGAATAATCAGATATTGTAAGAAATTTATTCCCAATTGGCTGACCAAACGATTAGCCCAATCTTTAGTATTAGTTCATTTAGACTACGCGTCGGTTGTTTGGTCAAATACCAATGAAAATAATTTATACAAATTGCAAGTTGCACAGAATAAAGTGGCACGTATCGTTCTGGGTTGTCCATATATAACTAATATAATCACAATGCACAATAATTTGGCATGGTTAACTGTAAAATATAGATTGAAATATTGTCTTTTATCATTTATTCATAATATCATTGAAAGAAAAACCCCTGAAATAATTTACAAAAAATTGACATTTTTTGCTGATCAACATAATTACTGCACAAGACAAACCACTGGAATGCGATGTGTTCCCTGTCAAAAGCTACACTCGATGCTGCGTAGCATTACGCTATGGGGAACATTCTTTGTGTGACCGGTTGTGAAGCACGTGTGTCAAACACGCCAAGAATTGGCTTATAATACCTCTGTTGGTGACGCAGCTCATCAGTGGCAGCTGTGTGATTGCGCGCACCTGAACAGAGGGTATAATAACACGTGACGCTGAGCGCCCTCAGGTTTTCTTTGTCTTCAGATCGCATTGTGTGAAGTGTGAGCAAACCTTTCTCTGTGCCAGTACGAATATATATAAAATAATAAATACAAAAGTATCATGGCTGGGTTCAGAAAGAAATGTGTTCCTCCTTGCCAGAGACACATTGCTGACGATGATCAGCATGAATTTTGTTTTGAGTGTTTGGGGGAAGAACACGCAGCCCTCGGACTTTCTGGGGAGTGTGAGCACTGTGATCTTTTGCCTGCCAAGATCCTACGTGCCCGGCTCGCTTTCTTTGCAGAGGAGCGAGCCGCCTCCCCACTCCGGTCGTGGGGTTCGCGTGTTGATCTGGCTGAGGCGCAGGGATCAGATAGTCTTATGCCCCTCGCGCTCTCACCAGATGAGGCAGACACCGGCTCTGTGCTCGGGCGGCGCGCCACGGCGCTTCCCGTGAGCACGTCGATGAAGCCTCATCCCTGGCTTCTGGGGGCGCCGCAGCCTCGGAGCGCTCTTCCCGCTCTGACACGGCGTTTGAGGAGCTGCTCGAGGTGGTTACAAGAGCAGTGGCGAGGCTGAATATTGAGTGGCCTCAGGAGCAGGGCCCCCCTAAATACTCTAAACTGGATGACAGGTTTCTGTCAGGTGGCCAGGGGGAGGGATCACAGCGGCGGTCTCTCCCCTTCTTTGGGGACCTCCATGAGGAGCTGGCACGCTCATGGAATAAGCCCTATTCGTCCCGTGTTTTTGTGCCTTCGCCGATTTATTCGACTATCGTGGCGCACAGGTGCGGGCTATGGGTCGATGCCCCAGGTGGAAGAGACGCCATGGCTATCTCTCCCCGGGACATCGTCCTCCCTAAGAAAACCTACACTCCCCAACAAGCCATGCCGGTTCACGCATCACTGGTGGGGAAGGCTTTCCAGGCGGCGGGTCAGGCTGGTGCAGCACTGCACACCATGGCGGTTTTGCAGGCATACCAGGCTGAGCTGCTCAAAGATTTGAGCACAGGGGTTCTGTGGACGAGGACGCGCTTTTCTGAGCGCGCCGTGCCACACAGACCTCTCTCTCCGTGCGCAACTAAGCAGACGGCCCGCGCTATTGGCCGCTCCATGTCTGCTTTGGTTGCGACAGAAAGACATCTGTGGCTTAACCTCACGGGCATCAAAGAGAAGGACCGCGCCTTCCTCCTGGATGCACCCATCTCGCCTTCCGGTCTTTTGGCAACGCGGTGGACTCCGCCGCCACTAAGTTCCGCGAGGCTAAACGCCACGAGGAGGCGTTTGTGAGGTTCCTTCCTCGCCGTGCTCAGCAGCCGGGACCGCCGGCCACCCTGTCCCGGCCAGGTCCAGCCCCTTCCAGAGAAAAGCGGGCTGCCCAGAAGGAGAGTGTGGCGAATCGTGCCCCCTCGTAAAGGACTGGAGGGCGGATTCTCTCGCTGCTCAAAGAGAACAGACCTGCGGAATGTTATCTCCGCCAGGAAGCAGAGGCCCTGAAATTGGCGCGCCCATGGCCGCGGGGTGTTCTCCCACCGGTGGGGCGCAACAAAATCCAAGAGAGTCTAAAGACTCCATGTCGACACCCTCAGGAGTCCGCTGTTTTTTCTCCGCCGCCACTGGCGTTTCGGGGAGCAGCAGTCTCCAGCGCAATTGTAAGTGTCCGGCCGTCTCCTGCCTTGGCTCAGGACGGCGGATGTCTTACATCCCCCCCAAGAACCGAGGTGACAAAACTACTGCCCCTTTCAGAGAAATTGGCAGCATGGATGCTCCTGCCAAATATCTCCCGTGGGTAATAAGGACTGTGGCCAAAGGCTACAGACTCCAGTCCGTCCTCCGGCGTTTCAACGGCGTGGTCTCCACTTCCGTGAAACCGAACGAGCCCATGTATTGACACAGGAACTGCAGGTTCTGCTGGACAAAGGGGCCATAGAACGTGTTCCCCCACCAGACAGACAATCCGGGTTTTACAGCCGATATTTTCTAGTTCCGAAAAAAGATGGGGGGCTGCCTCGAGATGAAGGCTGTATTTCTGGCCCTGAAATACTTCCTCCAGCAGCTAAGGGGCTACCATGTCCTAGTACAAGTAGACAGCACAGCGGTGGTCTCTTACATAAATCGTCAGGGCGGACTGCGTCGTGCCGCTTGAACAAGCTAGCGCAGCAGCAGGTGCTGCTTTGGGCTCAGGACAAGTTCCTGTCCCTCAGGGCGATTTATATCCCCGGGCGCATGAATGTGGAGCAGATTTATTGTCCAGACAGGCTGTGACACATGGGGAGTGGAAACTCCACCCGAGGTAGTGAGCCAAATCTGGGAAAGATTTTACGAAGCAGAGGTGGACCTCTTTGCTTCACAGCAGACAGCACAATGTCCCCTCTACTTCTCTCTGACTCCTCCAGCTCCTGGGTCTGGACGCAATGGCCCATGTGTGGCCCAGACTGCGCCTTTATGCATTTCCCCGGTGGCTCTGCTCCCGGGAGTCCTGGCGAAGGTCCGTCAATGCGGTTGCGCCTCTTACTAGTAGCGCCCGTTGGCCAACCAGAGTGTGGTTCTCAGACCTAATATCTCTCCTCGACGGCTCGCCATGGGCGATTCCGACCAGGAGGGATCTCCTTTCTCAGGCACAGGGGACAGTGTTTCATCCCGGCCCGAGCTCTGGAACCTTTACGCCTGGCCCTGAGGGGGACCACTTAAGAGATGTCGGGCTCCCAGCCCCTGTTGTAGAGACTATTCTGAGCGCTAGGTCTCCTCTACTAGGAGAGCCTATGCCTGCAGATGGCGTGTCTTTGATGCCTGGTGTGCTACACATCATGCAGACACAGTCCACTGCCAGATTGTTTCAGTGCTGGAGTTTCTGCAGGACAAACTGTCCTCGGCACTGATCCTAGCACACTCAGGGTTTCGTGGCCGCCATTTCGGCTTGCCACGCCCTGATTGACGGGGTCTCGATAGGAGACATCCTCTAGTTGCCCGCTTCATTCGAGGTGCCAAGCGGTTGAGACCCCAAACTAGAGCTAGAGTTCCTTCCTGGGACCTAGCTATAGTGCTGGAGGGCTTAGTAAGCACTCCTTTTGAACCACTGGAGTCAGCGTCTGTTAAATTTCTGACTCTAAAAATGGTTCTTCTGGCGGCCATTACCACTCTCAAGAGGGTTGGAGATTTGCAGGCTCTGTCAGTTTCGCCCTCCTGCCTAGACTTTGCTCCCGGGCTGGTCAAAGCCATTTTGCATCCTCACCCTAACTATCTTCCAAAAGTTCCATTCTCGACCTTAAATCCGTCGTTCTTGAAGCCTTCTGTCCTCCGCCATTTACAACACCGAGCAGGAGAGACTTCACTTACTGTGTCCAGTACGTGCCCTCCAGACTTATGTCCACCGCACTAGCCAGTGGCGTAAGTCCGAACAGCTGTTTATATGTTACGGGGCTGCAAGCTGGGGTTGCAGCTACCAGACAAACTATATCACGTTGGGTGAGGGATGCCATTGCCCTGGCCTATGACGTGCGGTCAAACTTCGCCCATAGGTGTGAGGGCTCATTCTACTAGAGGGGTTGCAGCTTCAACAGCTCTAGCAAAGGTGCCCCTCTGCAGCAAGTTTGTGATGCGGCAGGCTGGTCCTCTCCGCACACATTCATCAGATTCTATAGCTTGGATGTTCATGCTACTGTGGGCTCGCATGTCCTTGAGTCATCATCCCAAAATTGTGTTTGAGACCTCTTTTGTGTTTGTGCACACTTCACAACCCGAGGGGTCCAGACACTTACAGTGCGGGCGGCGTTGGTATTCTCGTTCCCCATAGCGTAATGCCACGCAGCATCGAGTGTAGCTTTTGACAGGGAACGCGTCTCGGGTTACTTGACTGTAACCCTGTTCCTTAAAAGCGGAACGAGATGCTGCGCTGCAATGCCGCACTGGGCGTGTCCGGCGCTCTTCAGACAAAGTTGACCTGAGGACGCTCCCGCGTCACGTGTTATTATACCCTCTGTTCAGGTGCGCGCAATCACACAGCTGCCACTGATGAGCTGCGTCACCAACAGAGGTATTATAAGCCAATTCTTGGCGTGTTTGACACACGTGCTTCACAACCGGTCACACAAAGAATGTTCCCCATAGCGTAATGCTACGCAGCATCTCGTTCCCGCTTTTTAAGGGAACAGGGTTACAGTCAAGTAACCCGAGACGTTCTGCCTCAAGTCAGAACTAATCAGTTGCAGAGAACAGTTTTTTATCGGGCCATGGTTGCATGGAATGGATTACCAGGATTTTTGTTGTTGGAAAATAATAGAAAATGTTTTCAAAAGAAATTAAAATTGTTTCTGTTCACACAAGAGTTATGATTCTGGAAGAGTATGATAATATGGAAAGATGTTTTATAGTTTATATTGTAGAGCTATTTATTATATGTTCAAATGTATAGCATTTTTTGTTTGTTTGTTTATTTATATAATTGCATTGGGTTACTGTAGATGATGTCCAGTTTGAGGATGGGTGTGAGTGGGTGTGTGTGTATGTGTGTGAATAATGTATAAAATGGTGAATTATGTAAATTGTGATGTAATGAAGAGGAGACCCCAGGAAGAATAGCAACTGAGATACCAGGCGCTAATGGGGATCTTAATAAATGAAATGAAATGAAAAAAGAGGACCCACTGTGGGACCAGGAGGACTCCAGAACCAAGAACTGGAAGAAGAATCAGTGAAGCTGAAATATATTTTTGACATGATCCACTAAAGTGCTGGTTATGAGTCCAGACATGGTTTAATGACACACTTCCTGAGAGCAGTTTTCTGAGGAAGAAGAGACTATGAACAAATGGATTTCCTTGTATTTATTGGACATAAACCATTTCACACCAAACCTTTTCATGCTCCAAAGAGCCCAACTGAATCCAATCACTTTCATAAACCACAGTGTGGAAAAGGCCTCAGGTCACACACTGCTGATTGAGTCAGAGGAGTAACCCCATGTGAACAGAAGAGCCCTATGATAATTGTGAAAAGGCCCTGCAGAGTATTCAAACATGCCTGGTAAAAGAACATAAAACCCAGCAAAATATTGACCAAATCTATATTGTGTTTTGTGATACGTTATATAAGGAAAGGGGATGCTCTCATAAACAGAGGAACACTGTACATGATAGGCCGAGATACTATAAAACAGATTGACCAGATTGGAACAAAGACCTACACAGCCTATGGGCTGAAGTGAGCTCAGCAGAGAAACTTTAAAAACTTGAAGTCATTTCCATAGCCTCGGTTCTCAGAGTAGCATTCGTTTCAATGTCTCACTATGGGATACACCACTCAGTGTATTCACAGCCCTGAGTGGCTGGCATTGATGACGTCATGTCTGGAACCCACAAAAATGGTCCCACAAGATCGCCAGGCTTCTGGTAGAATAAGCTCAGAGACCAACAGGGTCTGGAGGCCCAAAGTGGAATATGGCCTCCACAATCCAGTGGGAAAGCCTCTGTTTTTGAAACAGGCTTCCCCCTGTGAGGTTTAACCCAGGACACTAACAGCTGGTCCACCTGCTTAAAGGGCAAGTAGAGCACAAACAGGGCACAGCATATGCAGCCGCTGCTGTTCTTGAGAACTGTGAGGCGGGGGCTGGAAAGCAGCAACATCCACCTGTAAACACGAGCCAACAAGGCCGGGTTGGGCCGAAGTAACTCTCCAAGATAGTCTGGATTAAAGCGGTGCGTTCTGATTGCGCAGGGAGAAGAACAGCTGGCACAGCGGGTGAAGACGCCACTCCCTGAACAAAATACGCGTCCTTCAGGTCGATGGAGGTGAACAAGCCGCCTGGGCACACTAACCAAATCAAGGCTGAATGTGTGAGCGTTCAGAATCTGTGTGTTCTGAGATACAGATTCAGCGCTCTCATGTCCAAAATAGGGCGGAGTCCGTGTGCCCCTCTCTTTGGACTCAGAAAGTATGTGGAGTAATATCACTCTTTTCTGTGTTTGTGTGGAACTCTCTGTATGCTCCTTTTTCTAATAGAGAGAATATTTCTTAAAACCTGGGCCGAGTCTCCCTGACCTTTGGAGGGAATGAGGCTGTTGTGTCTGAGGGGCATTGTGGCCAATTGAAGTCTGTAACCCTTAGTTATTGTCCTCATTACCCACTCTGACTTTGTACACCTCCTCCAGCTCTCGGCTCTCAGAGACAGAGCTAAGTGGAGTATAGCCACATGAAGCCACGACCTGTGAGTCTTGGGACAGGGCACTAGGTTCCTTCCTAGTGGTGTGGAGGGGAATAACAGCTCGTTTTTCAACTTTGTGTTTTGTCTTTACTTGTTTTAAAGAAATTAACAACTGCGTCCTCTGTCTTGTGCTTGGATGCCTCAGTGAATGCTTTAATGTTTTTAATGTGTGTGAGTGCTTGTGAGACTTGAGTGTGGCGTGAAACAATCCTGCACCGAAACAAAGTTTCTCATCCTCTTAGTCGGGACATGTGGGTAAGGCTCCAAGTCCTTACAAAACCTGTGTTACCAGGTCTCTTCTAAACCCTCTCCACAATCTTGCTGCTCAGCGGTGTCATTGGAGACATTTCCTGGGCTGTGGAGGAGAGAGTCAGACTGGCGAATGACAACACGCTTATTCCAGCAGGTTGCCCTTCTAACCGGTTATTTGTGCCAGAGGTTCTCCATTCCCAGGTGATCCATTGGGCCCATGCTTCTCTTTTCGCCTCCCCCCCGGCCAAACGGACGAGCTTCATCATCACCCAACGGTTCTGGTTGACTACACTGAAGAAGGAGCCTGTCCTTGTTTGTGCAAAGAGCAAGACCTCACGGCCGCCTTCTGCTGGGTTACTTCAGCTGTTACCGGTTCCACGTTGGCCATGGTCAGACATCTCTCTGGATTTTGTCACAGAACTACCTCCTTCCGACGTTAACACCACGGTTCTGACTGTGGTGAACAGATTTTCCAAGATGGTGCACTTCATCCCTCTGCCTAAATTATCCTCAACTAAAGTGAAAGCAGAAGTGTTAATGTCTCAGGTTTTTTTTATCTACATGGGTTTCCTAGGGATGTGGTGTCAGACAGGAGCCCACAGTTCGTCTCTTGGTTCTGGAAGGCTGTCTGTTCTCTCTTTGGAGCCACCCCCCCGGCTCGTCGACGGGTCCCCTGCCTACACTGTGAGACAGTTGCTGGTTGTCCGGCAAAGAGGTCGGGCCGTCAGTACCTCGTTGATTGGGAGGGCTACTCTCCCGAGGAGAGGGCCTGGGTTCCGGCCCGGGACATTCTGGATCCCCAGCTTGTCAGGGATTTCGTTCGAGGGCACCCGGACCTACCTGGACCGTCTGGAGCCGTTTCTGGAGGGAAGGGGAGTAGTGTCAGGAATGTGTCACAGCCCTAGTGTTATTTTCAGTTTCCTGCTTTTATTTTGGTATGTCTCTAACCTCTCCTCACGTTTCAGAGTCACTTCCTGTCCCTGTGTGTTTTCCCTCCATGGTGATTACTGGCCCCGCCCTAGTGTCCTGCACCTGTGTCTCGTTGTTCCCCCACTCCTTGTCTATTTAGTCTGTGTCTCACTTTGTTGCCAGTTCGTCTTGTGTATTTTCCCAAGCTTACTAGCCGTCTCTTTGTGAATTCATTGTTTGTACTGTGTAATCTGTGTCTAACACAGATCTGTGTCACATTCTCTCTGTTCTCCCCCGCCTCAGACACAAACATATTTGTGTTGCGCGCTCGTTAAGTTTGTGCTGAGCCGACTCGGCCCGGGACCGGTCTGTGCAGCAGCAGCAGAAAGACACACAGTGAGCGAGTGATCATGAACCAACGGAGGCCTTCTGACCTTTCATTAACCTAGAACCACTGTCCTTTTGTTTCTTTGTGTGACTTTGTCTAACCCCCACTGCCAGGTCATTTTTCATGGAGTCTGGAATGAAACAAAACACTCATGAAGAAGAAATTTGACTGTAAACAAAAAAATTACATCTCGTATCAATTGCACTTCGGTACGACGTAATCCCTAAGACAGCTAACAGCGAGTGGGGGTGTAAAGTATAAGTAACTATAGCCTATAACCTCTTACTCCCTGTGTATGAACCAAGCCTCTCTCATGGAACCTCTTAAATGGTCCTTGTGTAAGGGCGCCGCCATACGGCGATATGCAGCAAAATACAGCGATATACCTCCGTCCACCAGAGGGCAGGCTCCAAAAGCAGAAATATAAGAAGAAACCCAATGGTGACTTTACAAGAGTAAAACTCATGTTTACAGCCTGGTACAAAAGATGGCTCCGGTCTCTAGAGCTAAGTTTTTATTACATGACAACTCTGGGGGGGGATTTTCGATTAATATGTCCGTTTATGCTATCTAAAAACTATTGTTTTACTATGGAGTAAAAGCCAAAAAGCCTGGATGTAACCGCCATTTTATTGCCCTGTCGTATAGGCAATATCGGTCAATAGGGGACCAATGGGCGGATTACATCCATTTTATTTACAATCTATAGTATGAACAAGCTTTTATTTTGTTTCCCCTGAAACCAAACCTGAAGGACCAGCTGTTCTGGTCTCACAGTCGTTGGCTCTGAAAGGGAGTGTGACTCCTGATGTGAGAGTCGTTAAGGCTCAGGAGAGTTGTTAGTGCCACTGCTCCATTCAGGTGCTGTGTTTTTGTTCCAGGGTGCAGCTCTTTTGTTTTAGGTTTCATTACACCCATTACATGTTATAAATACTAGGCAACATGAATCTGAGGCCATCTCCTCTGTTCAAAGAAGGCTTTTCCATTTTCACAAAAATGGCCTCCTTCACTCCTCTCTCAAACCATCTGGCCTCTGAAAATTCAGACATTGCTGTCCTCAAAGGAATGTCCTTTCTCTTTGAGGTGGAGGTGGACTGCAGACTCAGGTCCTCCAGGATTGGCTCTTCTGTGCTGAGACATCCTCTTGTGAAGCTGTTGTTTTGTTTCTCCAACATAACTGTCACTGCACTCTTCACTGAACTGTATAAACTACATCACTCTGTTTGTGGGGGTCTTGTCTTTAGGATGGACCAGTTTTTGACGCAGCGTGTTCTCTGGTTTAAAGTGGACTGGAATGTTGTATTTGTAGAAAATCCTTTTAAGTTTTTCAGATAAACCAGACACACATAATTACACCCTTCCCTATTGTCTCTGATTCCTGTCTGTTTGGTTTCTGTGTCCTCTTGGTTTTGTTGAAAGTCCATTTTGAGGACTTTGACATAACTGCATGTAATGTAGTCTAAGTGCTGAAGTAGGTTTTGATTGTTTGCTTTGATATTCTTTGTAATTATTAAATTGAAAGGCTTTTAGTGTTTTAGCTTTTAGTTACAATAAGTGTTAAAGCACCAGCATTTATTTGTACTATTTTGGGTTTATTTATTTTGAGTCTTGTCGTATTCCGTCCAATCTGTCACAACAACAGAGCAGCTGAGCGGTCTCTGAGAGAAGGAAAATTGCAAGAGCGCTCACTCTTAACAAAGCTTTAAAGACCTTAACGAAAAAAACATGTTTAAATGACCATTTGAACGGCTTAACAAGATATGCTTTAAATGCATGTATACATTATATTTCCACCAAAAAATGTTATTCAAGATATTTATAAGCCGACACGTTTCGTGCAAATGCTGTTACAGAGAGTGCCTTCTAGTTTTCGACATGATCTTTGGTTGTAGTGGCGCCTCTGTCAAGATTAGAAGACGAACCAGACGAACGTTTAGAAACACCAGTTTTAAGTTAACGGGAGGCTTGTATGTTTATTTTTTTAGCGGCTGGCCTGGGGGAGGGAGTTGGCGTTAAGAGAAAGAATTGATGTAAAAAAATAAAGAGAGACACTTGTGTTTTGAAGGCTAGCAACTGGTTCAATTATGATTAGCTGTGATTAGCTAACACTAGCACTCACGTTAACGTCACTGAAGCAAGAAAGATACACCTGCCTACGGTTCTATTCTTACATATTCAAGGTATTTTGTAACTCTTTGTGGAATGTTTTAACAAAAGCATTAGCATTTAGAGGGGACTTACGAAAGCAATTGTGTTAAAATTAAACCATTTTCAAGCTTTGCTTCAGTCACCATGTATTTGTGCACTAATGAAAGAAACTAAAAACTAATGATGGTGTTCTTTTCTTGCTGACAGCAGCAGCATGAGCTCGGCTGAGATGGTATCCAAGGAATAACCACCAACGATGGAAGCCAAGACGAAAAGGTAGGTCCCTGCTTCGAGCTGCTGCACACTGGGCTCCGTGTGATCAACATGTGACGAATAAACCCGGCATTCTTCTCTAAAAGCTGTTGTATAGAACAAGAGTGGTGCAATAGTTTCTCTATCTCTGATTTTAAGCTAAGTGACAGCTGTCAGAAAGGAGCTGCTTGATTGTACGACAACAAAGATTTTATGGTCTGTTGTTGCTGTAAAATCTATTTCTCATACGTGAAAAAAGGTTTATCCTTTGCATAAAAAAGGCTCAAGTAGAACGTTTCAATGACAGGGCTCTACATGAAGGCTCAGGCAGCAGGTCACATACACATAACAGAGCAATAACAGGCATGTGTACTGGTGGTGGTGCCACGGTCTTAGACAAGTATGAGCGTTCATGACCTCTAATGCCCTACTGATTTGTGGGATATCTCAGGTGTGGTATTTTGTGCTGGATAGAGGTGAACTGATCTGTCTGTCTGTATTGCAGCTCTGAGGATGAGGGCAGTGGGGACAGAGGCCTGCTCCACACCTGGAAGGGCTACTCATGCAGTGTTACCCCAGAGACTGTGTGTCTGCCCCGCCCTGTACTTCAGGTGGCCCTCGGAGCACAACATGGACTTCTGCTGCTCGAAGGTACATGAACACTATTAGGCCTACACAATAAATATAAAATATATAACTATAGAACTTTTATAGAGTTTTGGAAAACTATAACTTAAGCATGGTTGTAAAGTACAACAAGAGCGTCTGTCAAACAGACTTTCAAACAAATACATCATGTAATTTTGTTATAGTTTTTATAAAAGTGCTTCATAGAATTGTCATTGAAAATCATTGGTAATAAAGTGGAGGAATCCTGTATTTAAGTGCAATAAACTGTGGACAGTTATTTTAAAATAATTTATGCATGTTCTAAACATTAAGCTGTTACTACTGTAACTGCCTCTTGGTGCTTGTAAAGGATTTGGTGGAGACACCAGGCTTTACTTTAGAATCCCAACATAGAAATGTACTTTTTAGATGACACTCCTGAAGTCTGACTGTGTCGTTCCTCTTTCACATGGCTCTACTCTTCAGGAGGACAGGTGTACAGTTTTGGCCTGTTGCCTTGGCGGCAGGTTCCAGTCCCAGTGACCAGCCCAGTTTTGGAGACTGCACTGAGTGGGCAGCGTGTGGTGGCCGTGGCTGCGGGGAGCCTCCACTGTGGGGCTGTGACAGAAGACGGTGGGGTTCACATGTGGGGGGACAACAGTGCAGGGCAGTGTGGCCTTATAGGCCTGAGCACCGTGCCCAACCCCACCCCAGTGGCCCTGCTGGACTGTAGCCCTCTACAGAGCATCCCAGTGCTGGAGCTGTCCTGTGGGGAGCAGCACACTCTGGCACTTTCGGCTCAGAGGGAGGTGTGGGCCTGGGGCAGAGGCTCCCAGCTTGGCCTTGGGGCCACAGTGCTTCCTGTGTGCAGGCCGCAGAAGGTGGAGCATTTGGCTGGCAGGTATGTTCTTCAGGTGGTCTGTGGGGCCGCACACAGCTTGGCTCTGGTGCGCTGTCTCGTGCCCAGTGACCTGAACCGCCCCCCTGTGGACAAGTGCAGTCAATGTCATCAGCTGCTGTACACCATGACTGACAAAGAGGACCACGTCATTATCTCTGACAGCCACTACTGTCCTCTGGGGGTGGAGCCCACTGAGATGCAGAGCACACTCAGAACATCTCCATCTGAACCAGTACTCCTCTCATACCTCCAGCTCAGTGCCGCCCCAAACTGTTACTCCCCCAAAAGACTCAGTGAAGGCCACTTTGGCCAATGGAGTGCTGTCAGACCCAGAGGCTTGCACCATAGGAGTGGACAGGGATTCCCGGCTGGGGCCAAGAATTCTCCGTATCCAGACGAACAGGAGGTCAACAACTACCTGAGGAAACTGTCAGGCCACAGTCAGGCCGAGCAAGACAGGAAGGGACTGCACGCTCTGCTGGTAATTCATCCCTCATCACACGTCACACACTTGCCCTCTTTATGTTATGTGTTAGAAGAAATAAATCAGGAAAAAAGCTTCAGTTAAAACCCACAACAAAAACTGAGCATAAAAGGACCATCAAAGTATAATTTTTTTTTTCCAAACCTTAACTTAATATAAGCAATTTATTCTTAATGAGAAAATGTAAACAAGGCAGAATATGGACACACATTTTAAGTTGAAACCATAACTTGCTGCACAGTATTTAATGGAGTAAAATGTTTTGTGGTTCATTTGTTTCCCCCACACTGCATCCATTTCTTTTTTATTTATCATCATTATTGAAAGGCCATGTTTTACAAACAAAACAATTGTAACATCATACATCTGCCCATCAAACTATATCTAAACGGAGTAACTCACCTTCCTGCCCAAAAAAAAAAAAGAAAATTTCTCCTGCTCTTTTTTTTACAAAAATCAGGCTTCATTTACTCGGTCCATTTGGTCTAGTTTCCTTAAAACGTTTTGCACTCTGAGGGGGAAGGATTTTTATTCCATGAACAGTGTTAAAATAATTACTTTGTTTGGATCACAAACGAGACGACGGAGACCGTACATGGTAAATTTAGGAATGGAAGACCAATTTAATTCTTGCAAGAATGAAACAAATCAGACAACATGCAACAATGGTACATGAAGTTTTTATAGATGTACTCGATGCCCGCCTCTCAGCTCCAGGGTCGTGGATTGACGTGTAATAAGCTGACGTGTCAGTCATAGATGTGAATAAGTTTAAGTGTATATGCTACGTGTACAGGACAGAGTGTCCCTGAACAATTATTAGATGTAGTGCAAAGTGATGTCTTTGTCGTTTGGATTATCCTGGAGCCAATAGGAGACACAGCTAAAGACATCAGGTCATACTTGTATGTGGATAAGCATATGAACTGGAGCAGGAGTGAGAGCATATAGTAATATAGTAATATATCATTTCTATGACAAACAGTGTCCATCCAATCCTTAATAACTGGAGGTTTAACTTTCAACCTTTTTCTTGTGATACTTGCTGTCTGTAAAATGTCTTATCGGAAAAAGATATCGGAAATAATTATGTATTCATTGATCTTCATCCAATAACCTGGCACTCCCAGAAGAGGCCCCACAAAGTCTCCAACACAAGTCCCCACTGCCCTAAAATTGTTTCAAATTTCATTTATTAGGGCCTGTTGTGCTCCATTGTCCACTTTCAATATACGACACCATAATGAAATTTACTTTTTTAACAGAAACTGAATACCGCATCACATCCTCAAGTATTAGGAATGTAAGGATTGACTCCACTCACGATTCAATTTTGTCACGATTTTTGCTTCGCTAAAGTGGATTTATTTATGCTGCCAAACCTCTGATTTGAATGTGGATGAGACTTCCTCAATATCAACACCCACACTCTTGTCGCCATGCTAGAAACAAGTTGCAACAACTTGTTGAAAGCGAGTTTGTTGTAAACGGAGCAGACCCTGTTGTTCAAAACATGAATTGTGATTGATTTAACATCTCAACCGACTGGAAACATATGTGAATCAATTTTGGGTATTAACCCCAGTCGCTGCCCACTCTGAGCATTGAAGTCCCCCTGTAGAACAACGGAGTCCCTGGTCGGAGCACTTTCCAGCACCCCTCCCAAAGACTCCAAGAAGGCCTGGTACTTTACACTGCCATTTGGAGGTCGGCCCCACGTTGCTCCTTCGGGCTGAACCCGGCCGTGCCCTGTGGGGAAAGACCCGGCAACCAGGCGCTCGCATATGAGCCCCAACCCCTTGCTGGGCTCCAGGGTGGGTTCCCGGTTGCCCCATACTGGGCGATGTAACGGTCCTTGATCTTATCTTTTCCATGAAGGGTTTTGAACCGCTCTTTGTCTGGCCCGTCACCTAGGACCTTTTTGCCTTGGGAGACCCTACCAGGGCCATATAGCCCCCAACAACATTGCTCCTAGGATCTTCGGGCACTCAAACTCCTCCACCACAATAAGGTGGCAGGTGGCGGTTCGAGGAACTGAATACAAGGAACATTACAAGGATACTTTAGTTTTGATTCAAATTTTCTGGGGGAGGACCCCCATTCTTTTCAGTCCCACATACTTGAGTCTCACACCAAAAACTGTTAACATCGTTCTTTTGGTGACTTATTTTTATAAATATAATATATATCTTTATTATAGGTCTCTACATTTAATGTAAATTATTGTAAATGATGTCACAGATGTATCTACAGCAACAATTAGGGGTGTCCCCAACTAAGGATTTTAATAGTCGAATAAGAATCGTAAAGCCTTGCCTGTAGTTGATTAATAGTCAAATCACAGGAGTAAACAAAGGAGAGACGCTGAGAATTAATAATAAATAATAATCTTTACTGCAAGACTTATCTGAACTGCTGTTTGTAATTTGTGTTTTTGCTTCAGCCATCACCCTCTACCGGCTCCTCTCTGAACAGCCTGGTGGTGTCCTGTGCCTCGGCAGTGGGTGAGCGGGTGGCCTCTACCTACGAGGCCTTATCTTTAAAGAAGATGATGAACTTGTACTTGCCCTCGGGCTTGTCCAGGTCTGTATTAGGGGCTGGACCTTCAGAGAACCCAGCGGCTGTAGCAGAAAACCTTGCAGAGGAGGACTCCTCCCAGGCCAAAAAGAGCTCCAGTACAGGGGACATCCGGCAGGACGAGTCAGAGGGCCTGCGCCGGCGCCTCTCTCTGCCAGGACTGCTGTCTCAGGGTAGATACGCTGTTCACCTCTTATCTTCCTCCTATGCCTCGCTGCGTAAGTACACACAGCTCCAAAGTCCATGCTGTGTGCTTCTTTGTGCAAACTCTTCACCCTGTGCTGTGCTTTTCTCACTGTTAAGTCTTCATCGTCTCAAGTCACTACCATTTGTTTGGATTCTTATCCTGTGTCCATGCTAATATTCATCTTCTATCTCTTATTGTTTACGGTTCTGGGGAGCTGCTTTAGATGTAATGCGCTACAGCCTGGACATCCTACATTCCTTAAGATTGCTTATGTCTTAAACATTCCTTTAGAATCAAAATAATGTCTGTGGACAAGTCGGAAAAATCATGCCATGTCGGTTGTCCAGTACGTAATTGTATTGAAGCCCTGTGTTGACTTATACTTGTACTCAGTATTCCAATACAGAAATTACCTATTGCTAAGCCTCACCCTTCACTTAAACTTCCAGTTTGTTGCTGAACCTCTGAGTCATCTCTGTCATAATGTTATCAAGTGTTAGGCCCCCTTCAAACTTCAGAGTGATTGGACTAAAAACTTCTTAAATCTTAAAAAGTCTAATTACAAAGTATACTCTGGACCTTCAGCTTGTTGTTGATAATGCACAATGGCCAGTTTGTCAATCTGGCTCCAAAGCTCCAGTAATCCTCTGTATTGTGCTGAGACCTTGCTGAAATGAGATCCAGATTGATTGACATTTTCAGCAGAATGTGGTTTGTTTAATGGATTTTATCATCTGTTTCTGAACTTTCCTCTTGTGACCACATCAAACCATCAAATGTGATGTGGAAATTCAACTGTCGGTCAATCAATAGAACTTTGAGCTATAAACACTATATGCCAAAAGAAAATAATTCAGAAAACCCTGACTCGTCTGCCTTTTGATCACACGTTGAATTTTCCTGTGCTTAGACCCAAACTGTGAGACTTTTCAGAGTGACTTTTGTTGACTTCAACATGTTATAATCTTAGGCTGTCTTCATTAAATTCTGGAATTATTTGTTGTTTGTATAATTGAGGAGAGATCTCCAAACACATTTTTGTTGTGTTGTCCCAGTGTCCCCGCGGCTGCTGAGAAAAACTGGTCGTCTCAGGACCCAAGTGGTGGCTCTGACCCCTTTAGGAGGAGAGGCGTGTGAGGCACAGGAGGTGATGCCCACTTTACAGACGGAGGTTTGGAGCTGGGGGCACAGCGATCACGGACAGCTCGGCCATGGAGATAATCAGGACAGGTACTGGAATACCTAAAGCTCAGAGCATTACTTATGTAATCTGTTTTATATGAGCAGTGTAAGATATAACTTGAGTGTGTCCCATACAATTTCATAGGAGATACTGTATCTTTGATAAAGTTACTTCTTTCTCTATTATCTTCTGCATCAAATTAAACTCTCTGAAAGGAAGGCCAGAAAAAGACATAGAGTGACAAGAAAAAATATGCGAACCTTTTGGAATTTCTTGGTTTTCTGAATAAATTTAATCTTAATCTCAGTCAAGGGTATTGACAAGCATAATGTGTCTAAAAATAATTACACAAAAACATTCTGATCTTTCATGTAATTATTGAACACACTCATTCAACATTCAAAATGTAAATGAACCTTTAGAATTAATAACTGGTTGACCCACCCTTTGCAGGCCCTCTTCAACTCAATCCATAGCATCTCTGTTGGGTTGAGGTCTGGACTCTGACTTGGCCACTCCAAAAGGCGGATTTTGTTTTTCTGAAGCCATTCTGTTGTTGACTTCTTTTCTGGTGTTTTGGGTCGTTGTCCTGTTGCATCACACATCTTCTACAAAGTTTCAGCTGATGTACAGACATCCTCACATTATGTGGCGCTGTGTGTTTTTTCCAAATAGTTCAATCTTAGTTCATCAGTGCACAAATTCTTTATCTCATTGATGAGTCTTTGTGGTGCTCTTGGTGTCATTTTGACTGGGCGCCCACTTCTTGATAGAGTAGCCACAGTCTCAAAGCGTCTCCATTTATAGATTGTTTGCCTAACTGTAGACTGGTGAATTTCTAAAGTCTTTGAAATAACTTTGTAACTCTTTCCAGCTTTATGTAAAGCAACAATTCTTGATTGTAGCTCCTCTGAAAGCTCTTTTTGGCGAGGCAAATCTAACATATGGGTGTTCTTCTTATGCAGAGCAAAGTCTAAAAGTTTGAGAGGTTTTTATCAGTCAAAGTAACTGTAGTATATATATTATCTTAATGAGACTCCATGTGTGCTAAAACCTGACTCCAAATTAGCTTTTTTGAGGTCATTAAATCAAGGGTTCACATACTTTTTTTGTAATCAATTTTAGACACGTTTGTCAATACCCTTGACTTAGATGAAGATCAGATCCCATTTTAAAGCAAATTTATTCAGAAAATCATGAAATTCCAAAAGGTTCACATTAGGGATGCACCGAAATGAAATTCTTGGCCGAAGCCGAATAATAATGAAATGCTTGGCCGAATTTTTTCACCATTACAATAATTAAATAGTAAAAATTTGCTTTTTACTATTTTGTGTTGCTTTTCAGATAAAAAAAATCAAATAACAAAAATACAATTTCAAAATATTTATTTAACTAACAATGAGCAATACATTTGTTATGGTATTTATTAATCTTCCTTAATGCAAGATAATAAAAAAATATTTAGTTCATGTTAGTATGAGTGCATTCACAATTTTAACAAATAGGCCTACCACTTTTGATACTTTTTAATTCAAAAATTACAAATGTGATACTTAATTTTAATACTGTATTAGTAAATGTTAACATTAAGATTAATAAATGCTTTTAATAAGGGGTTTTCATTGTTAGTTAATGTTAAAAATAGAAACTACTTATAAAGTGTTACCATAATCCAAAATATAAATAAAATCTTAAATTAATTTCCCATACAAGTAGCCTACCTGCGTGCCATCTGCGCCAGGTCAGGAAAGCGGCCTTGATTGGTCCTCCAAAATTCGAGAGGGTTATTGCTCCTGGGGATGGGCACTTCTGAGAGATACCCATCTAACTGTTGAGCGGTCGAGCTTGTCCTCTGTCTTGCAAATGGGTTATTCTCTTGGAGGATCTCATCAAACATGTCGGACAGCGAGACTGTGCGCGGCTCATCTGTAGTACGAGCCCGTTTACTCTCTGCGCTGTTTTCATCTCCTGCGCTGTGCATCACCTGACCGTCTCCATTACCTAGCGGCTTTCCCAAATCCAACTCGGCCTGGATCATTTCTGTAGCGCATCTTTTCCCCACATCCAAGTAATGATCTTTATATCGTGGATCAAGCACAGTCGCGATGCTGTACAGGGGTTCTGAGTCCGCCTGACTAAATCGTGTGCTGACAGCTTCTAAGAGCGCACTTTTAGTTTCACTTTCACTCCGTGGTCTGTTTCACTTGAAGTACGTTTTTGCAGATGCACCCCGTCTGGACAATTCAGCAGAACAATGTCTGCAAACGGCCGTTTTTGCCTCTTTCTCTGACACTTTAAAGTGCTTCCACACTGCTGACATGTTTGCTGCATAAAGCCCGCGCCTCTCACTCTACGCGGGTTATTTGATTGCGTCATTAAAAACGTCATTGTTCGGCAAAATTTATTCGGCCTTTTTACTTATTTTTACTTATGGCTATTTTCGGCCGAATAATTTCGGTTGCCGAACATTCGGTGCATCCCTAGTTCACATATTTTTTCTTGCCACTGTAGATAGCGTAACTGGGGCATCATCACAAATTACAATGCTCTGGTAGTCACAGGAATGAATGATGGGGAGAAGCTGACAATTATAAAAGGAATCAATCCTTTCGATTAATCCATTTGTGGGTTAAGCCATTTAAGTGCCTCACAGCTGTCGGTAAAAACGACATGTTCAGTCTTTTAGTCCTACAGCCCAGAGTTCTGTAACATCCCCAGAGGGCAGCAGCTCAAACTCTCTTCTGAGGGGATGGTCCTGGGACTGCGCTATAGCACCAGCCTTCCTCTGCACCTGTCTGCTGTAAATGTCCCCCAGCTGAGCCTGACTCCCTGAAATCTTATTGGCCACTTTAACCAGACTACCCAGTCTGTTTTTGTTGGTCAGGGAGAGGCTTCCAAACCAGGCAGCAATACAGAAGGATAAAACCGATTGAATAAAGTTGAAAATAAATGTTTTTAACACATATAAAAATTACCGGTCACACCACTGAACAAAGTCATTAAGGACTGGCCCATGGTCCTGTTCATCCCCTCTGAGCAGGCTGGTAATAACAGAGTCATCTGCAAACTTTAAGATGTGTCTATCCTTGTACACACTGCAGCACTGGTTTGTGAATAGAATGTACAGAAGAGGGGAGAGACAGCAGCCTTGGGGGGAAGTAGTAGAGGCATAAAGCACATCAGATAAAATACCATTCACTCTAACACACTGAGGTCTGTCTAATAAAAAGGTTAAAATCAGTCATAAGTCTGTCTGCCAGCAGAAATGGCTGAATGGTGTTAAAAGCAGAAGTAAAATCAACAAATAAAAGTCCGGCATGTGTCTTAGCTCCATCCAGTAGAGTTGTGACGTTCGCGAACGAACCGATTCTTTTGAACGGCTCATAAAAATGAACGATGGGAGCCGAGTCGCGGCTGGAGGGGAGCCGTTCTTTCTGTCGTTCTTTTTTCCTATGCGTGTCTCACACAGATGCACACAAATGAGCTCCTCCGCGAGACAGAACAGTTATAGGGAGGCGCTCAGCGCAGGCCGACCCTTTATAGCGTGATTATATTAGTTATTAGTTGTGCACACATCCTTCACGTGAGTACTTCATTGCAGCCCACTTTGTTATTGTTCATTGACTTGAAGGGGCTGATGTCCTATTTGCAAAGTTTACAGTAGTAATAGTATGTACTATGTAGTATGTAGACATTTCCATTTTATTTATTCTAATTTTATCTACTTTAAATATTTTTTGTTTTCTATCAAAATGTTCTTGTGTGATAATGTTCTTGTGTGGAAGTGTAAAAGCTGTTTTGCACAGAAATTCATTTCAGCCGGCTTTGTTTTTGATGTTTATTTGTGAGTAGGTATTGTATGAATAACACAAGTCAACGTAGCTTTACACACACACACACACACACACACACACACACACACACACACACACACACACACACACACACACACACACTTTGTACTAAATGTAAATCCAAAATAGTGATCTCATGGTCTAAGCAGAGGGATTTGTGCAACCCTATGGAATATAGTCCACACATGACAAATGAGGTAATAATCAATATTTCAGAATAATTTAAACTCAGATATTGGTGTGTGATATCTGAGTTTTAATTATTTGACTACAAATCTCACCTCATCATTCCTCCCAGTGATTATTTCCAGGATAAACTGAGATGCCCCCAAGCTGGCTTCTTAAAACTGACTAAATATTTAAAAAGAGCCAAAGAGCCGTTCTTTTGAACGGCTCTTTGAAAGGAACGGATCGCGAAGATCCGGATCCCCTCAAAGAGCCATAAATCCCATCACTACCATCCAGATGTTTAAGAATAAAGTGCAACAGTGTGATGACAGCATCCTCAACTCCTCTCTCAGACCTGTAAGCAAACTGTAATGGGTCTAGCTGTTCCTTGACCCGCAGTAGCACCATGTCTTGAATGATTTTTTTCAAATGTTTTCATAACCAAGGAGGTCAGAGCAACTGGTCTAAAATCTTTCAAGGATTTAGGAGTGTTGCACTTCGCTAAGGGCACAATGACTGAGTGCGTCCAAGTTTTTGGGACCTTCTGTTGTAGTAAAGACAGATTAAAAATATGTTGGAAGATGCCACAAAGTTGGTAAGCACACTTTCTTAATGTCTGTCCACAGAGGTTATCTGGCCCTGGGCTTTTGGCTTTGGTGTGGCAGAATAGCTTAGCCACAGTGTTTACATCAACAGATGGATGGAAATGCCCGAGTCATTGCCCTGATGTCGTCAATCTTATCATTAAAATCCACTGTGTTGAACCGTGTATAAAAAATATTTAGTTAATCTGCCAAGTGTTTATCAGAATTAAAACCATTAAGGGCAACTCTGTTGACTTTATCATGTGACCCAACCATCGTTTTCATACCCTTCCAGGTTCCTTTTAAATTGTTACTTCAGAAGCAGGGCTACTGGTTCCTGCTTCTGAAGAGTGCAGACCTCCTCTGCTTGCTCATGCCAGCTTTACTTTTCTTTTTAGTTATCTCCACTTTTAGCCAATGATTTTATGATCAACTTTTTTACATTACTTTTTACTTTCTTTTAACTGGATTTGTATGTTTTTACTTATTTTCTACTTTTTAAACAACACATTTTACACCCAATCAGTACTAAGCAGTTTGTTACCACAACTCACTGACACTCAATAATTCCTTACAGTCTGGAACATTTCCAAGGGCCTTAAAAACTGCTGTCATTAAGCCTCTCCTAAAGAAGAGCAGTCTTGATGCTACAGTGCTCAAATATCGGCCCATATCAAACCTGACATTTTTAGGGAAAGTCATCGAAAAAGTTGTATATCAACAACTTAATGACTTTCTATTACTTAACAACTGCTTTGATCCTTTTCAGTCAGAATTTAGACCCCATCACTGAGACTGCACTTATCAAAGTCACAAATAACATCCGTATGAACACTGACGCGGGCGAAGTCTCTGTCTTAGTTCTGTTGGACTTGAGTGCTGCGTTTGATACAGTGAACCATGAAATCCTGTCACAAAGATTAGAGGAATGGATAGGCATCTCTGGAACTACCCTTAAATGGTTTCAGTCCTATCTTGAAGACAGGAAGAACTTTGTTTCGATTGGTAACTGTGTATCAGACCAAATGGCCCTGAAATGTGGGGTTCCACAGGGGTCAATCTTGGGACCTCTATTATTCAATCAATCTCTACATGCTTCCTTTAGGCCAATTAATACGCAGCTGTGGTGTATCATACCATAATTATGCAGATGACCTTTGGGCCACAGAAACAAATGGCGCTTTTCCACTACCAGTATCAGCTCGACTCGACTCGCCTCGACTCGGCTCGGCTCGCTTTTCGCTCCGTTTTCCATTGCAGATAGTACCTCCACAATAGTACCTAGTCGTCATAGCGACGCCGCAAGAACCTGTCGTGACGTAATCTTCTACGCGACACACACCCGCTACTCACACACATAGAACGCGCTGGATCTTCTCTTCGGCAACCAAACAAAGAAAAGTCTGCACCTCCTCGTTTGACCACGGAGCATTTTTCCGAGTTGCCATAATACTAAAGTCTGGGACTGGGTAAATTATCACGCAATCTCTGGCCAAACTATTTAAACATGGCGGGGCTATTCAGGATACTCCGTCTGGCGCGTGCAATGATGATGCAGTGAACAGTGACGATTCTCTCTGGCCAATCAGCAGTCTGTCGTGTGTTCACGTCACAATTTAGTATCGCCTCAGCCCGCTTAGAACCTCGCCGGAGGTGATACGAAAAAAAGTACCAGGAAGCAGGTACAGGTACAACTTTTACGCAGTGGAAAACCAAACAAAGGCGAGCCGAGTCGAGGCGAGTCGAGCTGGTACTGTGTAGTGGAAAAGCGCCAAAAGAGAAAGTGTCAGCAATCACCTCGAGTCTCTTTCTCTAAAATCTAAAAGTCAGGTTAGAAATCTAGGGGTCATCATGGACTCGGACTTGAATTTCCACAGTCACATTAAGTTAATGACATCATCTGCATTTATCACCTTAAAAACATTTCCAGAGTCAAAGGGATGATGTCTCAACCAGACTTAGAGAAACTTATCTATGCTTTTACGGCCTGCTCACTGGTCTCTCAAAACGAAGGTTAAGACAGCTGCAGCTTATTCAGAACGTGGCTGCTCGGGTTCTCACCAAAACCAGGAAGTACAACCACATCAGTCCAGTTTTTAAATCTCTGCACTGGCTTCCTGTTGCTCAGAGAATAGACTTTAAAACAGCACTACTGGTTTACAAGTCTCTTAATGGTTTAGCACCAGAATATATCTCTGACATGCTAGTTGCTTTTGAACCTCCTCGGACTCTGAGAACATCTGGGACAGGCCTTCTGCTCGTGCCCAGAGTTAGAACTAATTTAACAAGGTGAAGCAGCGTTTAAGTTTCATGCAGCAAAAACCTGGAACAGCCTCAACTTTAACAATGTTCAAGGGGAGGTTAAAAACCTTCCTCTTTAGCTTCGTCTACATTACAACTTAAAGTGTTTTTTTCTTTTATCTGCACTCTTCTTTTAAAATGTTTTTAATTTTTCTAATGTTTCTTAATCTAAATCTTGTAAATTGTCTTTTATTCCTGTAAAGCACTTTGAGTTACCCAGTGTATGAATTGTGCTATATAAATAAAATTGTCTTGCCTTGCCTTCTAAGTTCAGCCTCTGTCTTATCCTTATATCTCAATTTGGCTTTTTTAAGTTCAGCCCGGATCTTCTTTTTCACAACCCTCTCTGCATTCACATCACCTTCGTTAAATACATTTTTCCTTTTGATAAGCTGTCCTCAGTCCAAACCTTCACCTGTTTCCTAACAGGCTTCCCCTCCTCAGCACCGAGGTGTAGGCGGGCAGAAGGTGGACTGTGTTGTGGTCAGAGGAGCCCAGTGCAGGTCCTGCTTTTGAGATATAAGCCCCTTTTTAATGGAGCAGTAGCACAGGTCCAGGGTTTTATTATGATGTGTAGAACAGTTGAAATACTGATTAAAAACTGTTCAGCGTTTTCTTTAAATTACAGTGGTTAAAATTGCTGAGTATAAAATTGTTAAAGTTTTAAAAACAATGTCAGCCGCAGACTTGGCGTCAGCTTTAGGATGGGTATAACCCTAACAGTCACAAATATTTGGGGGAACTCTCTTGGGAGGTAAAACGGCCTTAAAGACACAGACAGTAGTCTGGGAGACACAGCTGCACTCTTACAGTAATGTTACTGCACCATCACTGGTTTATATAGAGACATACGCCTCCTCCCAGGGTTTTGTGTGTCACCTCTCGAGAACTTAGAACTGTTCTGAGGCGGGGAAGTCCATTGGTGTGGTTTTAAAAAGTGCATGGAGTGAAACCAACCCAAAAGTCTACAGTAACTAATGGGTTAACTGGCCCAGCCATGCTTTGGTCCAACATCAAAGTTAGAGAACTTTAATTGCAATGCTTTTAAATGATCACGATCTTATTTGACTGCAGATTACAGCCACAGTGCATCAAAAGTCTAAACAACAAAGAAGTGGTGCGAATTGCAGCTGGAGCTCACCACTCCCTGGCCCTCACTGCCCAGTGTCAGGTCAGTACCCACACCTTACATTCTGACTGCCCAGTGTCAGGCCAGTACCCACACCTCACATTCTGACTGCCCAGTGTCAGGCCAGTACCCACACCTCACATTCTGACTGCCCAGTGTCAGGCCAGTACCCACACCTCACATTCTGACTGCCCAGTGTCAGGTCAGTACCCACACCTCACATTCTGACTGCCCAGTGTCAGGCCAGTACCCACACTTTACATTCTGACTGCCCAGTGTCAGGTCAGTACCCACACCTTACATTCTGACTGCCCAGTGTCAGGCCAGTACCCACACCTCACATTCTGACTGCCCAGTGTCAGGTCAGTACCCACACTTTACATTCTGACTGCCCAGTGTCAGGCCAGTACCCACACCTCACATTCTGACTGCCCAGTGTCAGGTCAGTACCCACACCACATTCTGACTGCCCAGTGTCAGGCCAGTACCCACACCTCACATTCTGACTGCCCAGTGTCAGGTCAGTACCCACACCTCACATTCTGACTGCCCAGTGTCAGGTCAGTACCCACACCTCACATTCTGACTGCCCAGTGTCAGGTCAGTACCCACACCTTACATTCTGACTGCCCAGTGTCAGGTCAGTACCCACACCTACATTCTGACTGCCCAGTGTCAGGCCAGTACCCACACTTTACATTCTGACTGCCCAGTGTCAGGTCAGTACCCACACCTCACATTCTGACTGCCCAGTGTCAGGTCAGTACCCACACCTCACATTCTGACTGCCCAGTGTCAGGCCAGTACCCACACCTCACATTCTGACTGCCCAGTGTCAGGCCAGTACCCACACTTTACATTCTGACTGCCCAGTGTCAGGTCAGTACCCACACTTTACATTCTGACTGTGTAACTGTTTCTTGTTCTCCAGGTATATTCTTGGGGTAGTAACAGCTCTGGTCAGCTGGGACACATGGACTCACCCAGTACCATTCCACGTCTTGCCAAAGTGAGTTGGGATGTCAGTGTCAGAAGTGTGTTTCACCTTAAGTTGAGTAGCATTAGCCTGGCTCCACAATTTCTCTGATTTCCTCCCGTTGTTTTCTCTCAGCCCATCTTTGGCATTTTTTTTACTCTGTAAAAAATAAATAATTACTACTGCTCTATTAATTTGTGATAATGGTTATATCAGAATAAAGCAACGTCTGCTAGTTGAAATCTACAGGACCTTCACTTTAGGGTTGTGCGATATGATGATATTATATTGTGTTCTGAGAAGTGTTGACAATCTAGCAAAAATGCTGTCGGTTTGTTTTTTTTCCCTCCCTCTTTCATTATTGGTTAGTTGGTGTCATGACAATTTTTAACCAATCACAGTGAAGTATGTGGAGGGTCTTTGCACAGTGGAGGTCAGTAACGGCAGAAGACACAAGTTGACAGAAAAGCTAGTACTGAGCACAACAGTTTCTCCTCACGCTGCCTTGGTATTCGGTTAATGCAGTTTAAACAGGAGAACAAATTAAATTTTTGTTGTATCTAAACGATACTTGGCAAAAATAATGTTAATATATAAATAAATTGCATGCAAAGAGAAACACTCCCTGTTGGTTTCTAGACACATTTTCATTCACAAATACTTAAATACTTAAATATAATTTATGATATGTAATTTATAGTTTGTTATTGCCTGTAACTTGCATCAAAGCTGTGTTATACTGAAGCAGTAAAACATAGTAGTAAATAAACGTGTCGCGTTAAAATTTAAATTGTGATCTTGCAATAAGAAAATAATGATAGGAAACCCCTACTTCACTTGATCTTTGATCTGATCTCTGACAGAGGTTAGAGGTTTTTGACACTGAAGTGACTTTAGGCTGTGTCTTTTCCAGTTGTCGGAGGGCATTAGGGTGTGGGACATCAGTGCCGGAGAAAGACATACACTGCTGCTAGCAGACGGTGACTGCATCCAGCCCATCATTTACTACAGTGGGCAGCAGGTGACATCAGTGCCGGAGAAAGACATACACTGCTGCTAGCAGACGGTGACTGCATCCAGCCCATCATTTACTACAGTGGGCAGCAGGTGAACAAGGAGCCAGAGGGGAGCCAGGACAGACAGGAAGATGAAGAGGAGGGGGTTGGGGGCTACACTCAGCAGCCTGTTCTACTGCCTTTCTGCATGAATGTATGGTTGATTGTGTTGTTCAACCTTCTTGCTGAATGTTTTGTGCGTAACCTTTTATGTCTTGTTGTTCTAGTTGGGTTATGTGAGCAGCGTGGTTGCAGGCGGTCAGCGCTGTGTTGCTCTCTCTTACCAAAATGTCATGGGCTTCATTGCCGGCCTCCATGAGCTGGCCTCAGCGGAAAGGCAGTTCTATTGCAAGCTGTGCGACATAAAGACCCAAATAATACGTCCCCTTCTGGAGCAAGGTAAGAGTGAAACATAAATGAGAAATCATCCAGTCATATCATTCCAGTCAAGGCAAGCTACCATGAGCTCACTGTAAAAAATAAGAGTCAAAGTTTCTTGGGTTAGGAAAAAGTCATCTGGACCAGGAGTTGTTTTTTATTTATTTATATAGCACATTTAAAAGCAACAGAGTTGAGCCTATATAATAAATACAGGAATGAATAAATATAAAATACAATAAAATGCAACCTATAGTCCATAAAAAAATAAATGTGAATTCAAACCGAACTAAAAGCTAAGTTAAAAAGATATAAGATAGATCTTTAACAGAGTTTTAAAGTCATCGGTGGAAGTGGAGCAGTAAATATGGAGTGGGAGGTTGTCATTTTGGGACAATGACCAAAAATGCAAGATCCTTTAGTTTTTTTAAATGTGATGGAGGAACTGTTGGTAAGTGCTGGGTGGAAGACCTAAGGGACTGAGGAGCAGAGTAGGGTGTTACCAGATCAGTGATGTATTGAGGGGTAGAGCCATTATGTGCTTTGAAAACATATAATAAAATCTTGAATCCTGAATTTGATTGGGAGCCAGTAAAGTTGTGTTAGGGCTGTGAAGTAATGTGCTCTCTTTTTTTTTCTTAGTTTTTTTTTTTTTTGCATTTTAGAGTAAATGAGGGACTTTCAATCAAATTTAGCCTGAGGCCTACTATGATGGCTAATAGCATAGCTCTCTAATATTGGTAGATTCTTGTTATTAAGTTGTGTTATTAAGTTTGGTGAGCTGGTTGGCTAAAGCCAATTTGACAAATACTGCTGTGTTTGATACCTCACATTCATTTCATTCCACTTCATATCTATCCTATCTTGGAAAACAAATGCATTTTAATTCAACCATAAACATTTTAATGTCAATTTTAGCGGAGTCTCTGAGTTCAGCTCTTGGGCAGGTGGCCTTTAGTCTTCTGCAGTCCCTAGCAGGACGATTTAGCATCCTGTGTCATCTGACTGGTCAACATGCAGCCAGCCTCTCCTCCAACCTTCGCCAAAGACGAGATGTCAATGGCTTGTTTATTCTTGATCATGCAGACATTTTTCTGGACTGCTACAATGAGTAAGTGCGCACCATTTTTAAAAATAAACTTTTTTTTAATGAATGCTGGTTCTAAGTAAAATTGACATTAAATTTATATTTTCCTGTCCTCACCCCTGCACAGGTATTGCAGTGTTGTTGGCAACTTCCAGGTGATCGGTGGTTTTCAGACTCTGACAAAGCCGTCATTGTGAGTAAATTTAGAAATTCAGAATTCAAATTCAATATAACTGTATTAACACCCCAAGAGGAAATTCAGTTATGTCTTCAAATAAGTTGATTCAGACTTCATCTGCCACAGACTGCTTGTACAGTCTTACAGCAGTCGTTCTGTCCTGCAGCTCACTGATCTCAGACGTCCACTGGCTGCTCTCTGTTGTTCAAAAGCCCAAAGCAGGGGATGGTCTATGTTGTTCAGTATAGCATCTGTTCAACCAGAGTCTTCAAACTAATACACAGTTAAAATTTAACGATATGTTCTTAGCCTCGATTGGGCCTGTCTATTCATTGAGGTCATCACACCCTGTGAGAGATTGTAGAAGCCTTCCTTGAGCACCAAGGCTGTAGCCTGTTTAGTCTGGACACTAATAAACACTAAGGCATGATCCTTGACGTTGTACAAGGCTATATAGTCTTATGAATTCCGGAAGCACGGGAGAGTCGTTATTCAATGCTACACTGTGTTAAGTGTCCTGTCTCCGTGTCCCGTACTGATGGTCAATAAACTTCTTCTGCCTTAGACATCCCAAAATATTTTAAGCTTGCCTTTTCTCTTGTGTGAAATTTCTCACAAAATATGGTCTAAACTTGATAAAAGGTCAAGCAAGCTCAATGAGGTCAACAAAGGCAATTCTGAGCTAAATGCAGAGTTAGATCCATGTGGCACCACTACAGACAATACTGTACTCCTAAAGTTCAGATACGGGCAAGGGCATTGAAATTGAATAATTATGCGCGCAAGTGCGCTTGCGTTAAACTAAATACAGCTCTGGAAAAAATTAAGAGACCACTGCAATTTTTCCATTGAATCAGCATCTCTACAAGCCTGGAAACCATTCCATTCCAATGTCTGATGAGTCCCAACAAAAAAACACTTCTGTGGTCATCACTATCCTCTTGAAAATAAATGCTCTAAATTACAATATTTTTATTTGGAATTTGGGAAAAATGTTGTCAGTAATCCAAACAAATTGCTAAGGCAAATTGCTGATTACTTACTGATGAGTAATTACGCTGTCTGTACATACACAGATGAAAATAAAGAATACAAACGTAAGAATGAACAATAACTAAATTCAAAAACCAGACAGCAGGCGACGGAAATGTATTACAATAAAACAATTTTTCATGTTTTCATCTTAATTTAACCCCGGACTTGAAAAGACAGGACAGGTATTGTGTGTGTGATCACAGGTCGTTTAGCGTCATATTGTGACGGGGCACCCGTGCACAGGACTTGCACTGTCTCTGTGCACAATTATTAGGCAAGTTGTATTTTTGAGGATTAATTTTATTATTGTACAACTACAGTGCTCTTGGTCCAAAATGTTAACAAACCCTCAAACCTGAACATTTAAGTAGTAAAAGTGAAGTTTTGGCTTGCTTAAGACACTATCTACATGTACACCATTATTAGGCAACTATTAGTGTCAGAATTATTATGCAACGAAATGAAAAACAAAGATTTTTCCATCTCATTTGTTTATTTTCACCTGTTAAAGTGAGAATAAACAAACTCAAAATTTACAAATAAACATTTCTGAAATTGAAAAAAAAAACTCAGTGACTAATAGCCACCCTTCTTTTCGATAACAGTCACAAGCCTTCCATTCACGGAGTCAGTCAGTTTCTTGATCTGGTCAGAATCAACGACAGCCTCCCAGATCACTGTTCAGAGAGGTGTACTTTTACCTTCACTGTACATGTCCTGCTTAAGAAGGGCCCAAAAGTTCTCAATAGGGTTTAAGTTTAAGGTGAAGAAGCGTTGTCTTGCATAAAAATCTAAATCTTCTTGAAAGATGCAGGCTTTTTCCTGGACCACTGCTTGAAGAAAGAGTTTTCTAAAAAATGGCAGTAGGTCTGAGAGTTGATTTTGAGTCCATTTTTAACCTAAAAAAGGTCCAACTAGCTCATCTTTAATAATACCTGTACCCCACCTCTACCTTGCTGGCGTCTGAGTCAAAGTGGAGCTCTGTGTCCGGGCGGGGTGTTGATCTCCTTAGGCCACACCCTCCCTCGTTACACAAATACACATCACCTGATATGCATTAAATCCAACAAGGATTTGGGTTATACAGCTTGGATAATCATGTTCCTAATAATTGTGCCCACAGCGTATAAACGGTTACTCATGGAAGCAAAGGATATCACTAGACATGTCGCAAAAGTAGTCCCGTTACAAAGAGCTGGGAGGCTTGGGATGTCCACTGATGTGTTTCAGTGCTTCTTTGAACTCTGTCAAAGAAGCACTGAAACGCATCACTAATAATAAATAAGCCTCTGGCTCCTAGTGGCACAGCGTTGACTAATCATCCCCACAGGAGTGCAGATAAGGGTCCACTGTAGCACCTGGCTTAAGTGCTGGGGTCTAGCAGAGGCTTTACTAATGTAAGACTTGAGGTAAATAATTCATGTAAGTGAAGGTTCAGCCTGATTTTACTTAGTGACACATATGGAGTACCCTTACTCCTTATAAGTGTTATAATTGTTTGTTTTTGGATTCTATTACAAAGGTTCTGATGTGATATAGGACTTTCTGTAAAACCATTATTGCCTGTGGTGTGTGTTTTAATTGTATTTATGATGTGCTGGCAGGACTTATCCTGCTTAATTACATCTGACGATAACAGACATGGCATGGTCTTTGTATTGAAAATCTTCTTTCTTAGAAAATATAGTCGGCTTTGGCCTTTCCTTTAAAGTCCATCTGTATTTATCGACTAGTCCTGCTTGTTGTCCAGTTAGAGGTAAAAAGGGGTGCAGTGGCTCAGTGGTAGAGCCGTTGTCCTACAACCAGAAGGTTGGCAGTTCGAGTCCCGCTTTCCCTACAGTTCATGCTGTCGCTGTGTCCTTGGGCAAGACACTTAACCCTCCTTGCCTCCAGGGTCTGTGGCACTGGTGTGTGATTGGTGATGGTGCCCCAGAGCATCTGTGGCTACAGATGTAGCTTACCACCACCAGTTCATTTAATTGTGTCATTATAGTTGAGTTATTGTTCTATATTTATCAAGTGTGCCAAAAAAGTGTGGTCAGGACAGGAGCATATGAGGAAAAGGCCCTGTCACCCATAGATTGTAGGCGTGTTTGAGGAACAAGCCAACAAGTTGGATTGTGAAGAACGCAGTCTCCGAGTTGGGGTATAGGAAATTAACAACTCAGATAAATAATAAGGGGCCAAGCCATGCAACGCTTTATATGTCAGCATCATAATTTTAAAATCTACTCTGAATCGGACTGGGAGCCAGTGTAAAGACTCCAAAACTGGAGTGATGTGATTGCATACCCTGGTCCCAGTCAGTATCCTGGCGGCCGAGTTTTGTACATATTGTAGTTTGTTAAGTGTGGATTTAGAGACTCCGGCTAGAAGGGCGTTACAGTAATCTATCCTAGTGATGACAAAGGAATTCATCAGCTTTTCACCTACTGAGAAATTTAGCATAGGATGTAATCTAGCTATATTTCTGAGGTGAAAAAAGGATGATTTAACTGTACTCTGGACAAAAGAATCAAATGAAAGCCTGGTATCAAAAATAACTCCAAGATTCCTCACTTTAGCTTGAGTAGCCAAGACAGAGCCATCATTAGTCAAAGATAAGGAACTAGCTTTTGAAATTTGATGACGGGAACCAATAAGCATAACTTCAGTTTTACCACTATTCAGACACAAAAAATTTGTACTCATCCATTTCTTTATCTCAGAAACACAGCCAGACAGAAAATCAACATCAAGATGTTCACCAGACTTTGAGTGTATATAAATCTGCGTATCATCAGCATAAAAGTGATAATGAGGCCAAGCGATCGCAACAACTGTCCAAGTGGTGCCAGATAAATATTAAAAGCAGAGGGCCCAAGACTCCCTGAGGAACCCCAGTGAAAACAGAGCTAATCTCAGACCTGAAACCGCCCATAGAAACGAACTGAGAACGGTCAGAAAAATAGGATTTAAACCACTTCAAAGCTGTCCCCGACACACCAAAATCTTGTTCAAGGCGAGCGAGTAATACACTATGATCAACAGTATCAAAAGCTGCTCTTAAATCAAGAAGGATGAGAATGGAAATTACACCAGAGTCAGAAGCCATCAACAAATCATTGGTAACTCTGACCAGAGCCGTTTCAGTACTGTGGAATTTACAAAACCTGACTGAAGAGGATCAAACAGGTTTTATAGGAGGTATATTGCTGTATTTCGCTGTAAAATCACCCTATGGCAGCGCCCTTACACGACGACCATTTAAGAGGTTCCATGGGAAAGGCTTTGCCAAAACCTTGATACGGAGCTTTTTGAATCACGCAAATTTGATTGTGGGAAAACAAAATCGTGAATATGATAAAAAATTCTATTAATTGTGATGCCCTACTATATACAGTAAATATTATAATATTACTATATTGGGCTGTAGAAAAACATGACATTGATTGATAGTGAGTAATAAAGCAGTGAATTATTTGTGCAGAGACTTCTTTGGAAAGAGCCCCGAGCTACTCCAGAGGCTGGCAGAGTGCAGTGAGGACAACCCCACTATGGCCGACCTTCTGGTGGCGCTCTTTTACCTCCCAACTTGTCATCTCCAAGAACACTGCCGTCTGCTGCTCAAACTGGCTACTTGTTTTGAAGTGGTGAGTCGTATAAAGAAAGGCAGCATGATTCTTCTTTCAGTGGTTACAAACAAACAAACTAGACATGATTAGGGCTTTTACATGTTTTTCACAGAGAAGTTTAAAAAGTGTGTGTGCCACATACTGCTGACCTGGGTTTGATCTTGTCTGTTTTGACACAATTTTAATTATATGAATTATATTATGAAGATTATACTAAAGACATTCTCTGTGATTTATTTGTATGTGTCATCAGAACTCCGGTGATTACCAGAGGCTGCAAGACAGCTTCTCCAAGTTTGAGGCTTTGAGCCTGCAACTGAAGAAAAAACGGAAGGAGGCAGATTACACCTTGCATTTTTGGAAGAGCTTTCCTGGAAAAATGACAGTAGGACGATCAGACTTTAGCTTCTATATGTGTTTATTTTGTCTTTAGGGTAAAAATGTATACGCTGATCATTATTTTTTATAATTTCACACATTTACATTACTAGTTTGATGTATCTTTCCCGTTACTTATTCTAAATGTTGTAGATAAAAAATTATTCCAAAATATAAATGTTTCTGTAGCATATTTTCAAAAAATCTTTTAAGAATGAAAATGTATATTGTATATGTATATTGTGTATGCACACAAGTTATTGAGTAAAACGTTCAGTGGTTGTCAATATATACTGTGCGCAGGACTCTCTGCGAAAGCCTCACCGCCGACTGATCTGTGAGAGCAGTAACAAATCTCTGAGCCTGCAGAACGCTGGGAGGTTCTCCGTCAACTGGTTCATCCTCTTCAATGACGCTCTGGTGCATGCCCAGGTCTGCCTCACACACCTTTTACACTGTTGTAGCCCTATTCAGTGTATTGAAACAGCCCCTCTGCAAAGTGGACAGGTATTTGCTGTTTTAAGTTTTGACCCTCTGAGGTTGCAGTAGCAGGAGTTTTGACCCTCTGAGGCTGCAGTAGCTGGAGTTTTGACCCTCTGAGGCTGCAGTAGCAGGAGTTTTGACCCTCTGAGGCTGCAGAAGCTGGAGTTTTGACCCTCTGAGGTTGCAGTAGCTGGAGTTTTGACCCTCTGAGGCTGCAGTAGCAGGAGTTTTGACCCTCTGAGGCTGCAGTAGCAGGAGTTTTGACCCTCTGAGGCTGCAGTAGCAGGAGTTTTGACCCTCTGAGGCTGCAGTAGCAGGAGTTTTGACCCTCTGAGGTTGCAGTAGCAGGAGTTTTGACCCTCTGAGGCTGCAGAAGCTGGTGTTTTGACCCTCTGAGGCTGCAGAAGCTGGAGTTTTGACCCTCTGAGGCTGCAGTAGCTGGAGTTTTGACCCTCTGAGGCTGCAGTAGCAGGAGTTTTGACCCTCTGAGGCTGCAGTAGCTGGAGTTTTGACCCTCTGAGGCTGCAGTAGCAGGAGTTTTGACCATCTGAGGTTGCTGTAGCAGGAGTTTTGACCCTCTGAGGTTGCAGTAGCAGGAGTTTTGACCCTCTGAGGCTGCAGAAGCTGGTGTTTTGACCCTCTGAGGCTGCAGAAGCTGGAGTTTTGACCCTCTGAGGCTGCAGTAGCTGGAGTTTTGACCCTCTGAGGCTGCAGTAGCAGGAGTTTTGACCCTCTGAGGCTGCAGTAGCAGGAGTTTTGACCCTCTGAGGCTGCAGTAGCAGGAGTTTTGACCCTCTGAGGCTGCAGTAGCTGGAGTTTTGACCCTCTGAGGCTGCAGCAGGAGTTTTGACCCTCTGAGGCTGCAGTAGCTGGAGTTTTGACCCTCTGAGGCTGCAGTAGCAGGAGTTTTGACCCTCTGAGGCTGCAGTAGCAGGAGTTTTGACCCTCTGAGGCTGCAGTAGCTGGAGTTTTGACCCTCTGAGGCTGCAGTAGCTGGAGTTTTGACCCTCTGAGGCTGCAGTAGCTGGAGTTTTGACCCTCTGAGGCTGCAGTAGCTGGAGTTTTGACCCTCTGAGGCTGCAGTAGCAGGAGTTTTGACCCTCTGAGGCTGCTGTAGCAGGAGTTTTGACCCTCTGAGGCTGCAGTAGCTGGAGTTTTGACCCTCTGAGACTTATGGTGTCCTGAATTCACAAAAAAAAAATCCTGTAATGAATATCATTTTTTATTTATTAAGGTGTCATGTACTTTTGTCCACATGGACTTGGATAGATGAATACTTTATTGTCCCGGGGAAAATTTGTCTTTGCCGACCGTCAGACATTTAACACAATTTAGCACCATAAACAAACATTAAACCCAATAAACGTTCAGCACAAAAAACATTAGCATGATAAACATTCAGCACCAAACAACAGGCATCAACACCATAAACAAACCATCCAAATCATGTGAACGATGTAGGAATTACAATAGTTTGTATTTGTGCTTCCCACTTTTTAAGGGAGCAAAAGTAATGGGACAGATTAATAATCATAAATCAAACTTTCACTTTTTAATACCTGGTTGCAAATCCTTTTCAGTCAATTACAGCCTGAAGTCTGGAATGCATAGACATCACCAGACACTGGGTTTCATCCCTGGTGTTGCTCTGTCAGGCCTCTACTGCAACTGTCTTCAGTTCCTGCTTGTTCTTGGGGCATTTTCCCTTCAGTCTTGCTTCAGCAAGTGAAATGCATGCTCAGTCAGATTCAGGTCAGGTGATTGACATGGCCATTGCATAACATTACATTTCTTTCCCTTATAAACTCTTTGGTTGCTTTCGCAGGATGCTTCAGGTCATTGTCCATCTGCACTGTGAAGCACTGTCCAATGAGTTCTGAAGCATTTGGCTGAATATGAGCAGGTAATATTGCCCGAAACAGAATTCATCCTGCTGCTTTTGTCAGCGTCACATCATCAGTAAATACAAGAGAACCAGTTCCATTGGCAGCCATACATGCCCACGCCATGACACTACCACCACATGCTTCACTGATGAGGTGCTATGCTTTGGATCATGAGCAGTTCCTTTCCTTCTCCAGACTCTTCTCTTCACATCACTCTGGTACAAGTTGATCTTGGTCTCATTGGTCCATAGGATGTTGTTCCAGAACTGTGAAGGCCTTTTTAGATGTTTGGCAAACTCTAATCTGGCCTTCCTGTTTTTGAGGTTCACCAATAGTTTCCATCTTGTGGTGAACTCTCTGTATTCACTCTGGTGAAGTCTTCTCTTGAGTGTTGACTTTGACACTCATACACCTACCTCCTGGAGAGAGTTCTTGATCTGGACAACTGTCGTGAAGGGTGTTTTCTTCACCAGGGAAAGAATTCTTCGGTCATCCACCACAGTTGTTTTCTGTGGTCTTCCGGGTCTTTTGGTGTTGCTGAGCTCACCGGTGCGTTCTTTCTTTTTAAGGATGTTCCAAACAGTTGATTTGGAAACACCTAAAGTTTTTACTCTCTCTCTGATGGATTTGTTTTGTTTTTTTAGCCTAATGATGGCTTGCTTCACTGATAGTGACAGCTCTTTGGATCTCATATTGAGAGTTGACAGCAACAGTTTCCAAATGCAAATAACACACTTGGAATGAACTCTGAACCTTTTATCTGCTCCTTGTAAATGGGATAATGAGGGAATAACACACACCTGGCCATGGAACAGCTGAGCAGCCATTTGGCCCATTACTTTTGTTCCCTTAAAAAGTGGGAGGCACATAAACAAACTGTTGTTATTCCTACACTGTTCACATGATTAAGATGTAAATACCCTCAAATTAAAGCTAAAAGTCTGCAGTTAAAGCACATCTTGTTTGTTTCATTTCAAATCCAATTTGGTGGTGTATAGAGCCAAAAAGATTAGAATTGTGTTGATGTCCCAATATTTATGGACCTGACTGTGTGCATGTGTATGTATGTATATACACTTACCTAAAGGATTATTAGGAACACCTGTTGTATTTCTCATTTATGCAAGAATCTAATCAACCACATGGCAGTTGCTTCAGTGCATTTAGGGGTGTGGTCCTGGTCAAGACAATCTCCTGAACTCCAAATTGAATGTCAGAATGGGAAAGAAGGATATTTAAGCAATTTTGAGTGTGGCATGGTTGTTGGTGCCAGACGGGCTGGGTATTTCATAATCTGCTCAGTTACTGGGATTTTCACGCACAACCATTTCTAGGGTTTACAAAGAATGTTGTGAAAAGTGGAAAAACATCCAGTATGTGGCAGTCCTGTGGGTGAAAATGCCTTGTTGATGCTAGAGGTCAGAGGAGAATGGGCCGACTGATTCAAGCTGATAGAAGAGCAACTTTGACTGAAATAACCACTCGTTACAACCGAGGTATGCAGCAAAGCATTTGTGAAGCCACAACACGCACAACCTTGAGGCGGATGGGCTACAACAGCAGAAGACCCCACCGGGTACCACTCATCTCCAATACAAATAGGAAAAAGAGGCTAAGATTTGCACAAACTCACCAAAATTGAACAGTTAAAGGAAAAATGTTGCCTGGTCAGATGAGTCTCAATTTCTGTTGAGACATTCAGATGGTAGAGTCAGACTTTGGCGTAAACAGAATGAGAACATGGCTCCATCATGCCTTGTTACCACTGTGCAGGCTGGTGGTGGGGGTGTAATGGTGTAGGGGATGGTTTCTTGGCACACTTTAGGCCCCTTAGTTCCAATTGGGCATCGTTTAAATGCCACGGCCTACCTGAGCATTGTTTCTCACCATGTCCATCCCTTTATGACCACCATGTACCCATCGTCCGGCTACTTCCAGCAGGATAATGCACCATGTCACAAAGCTCCAATCATTTTAAACTGGTTTCTTGAACATGACGATGAGTTCACTGAACTAAACTAACCCCCACAGTCACCAGATCTCAACCCAATAGAGCATCTTTGGGATTTGGTGGAACGGGAGCTTCGTGCCCTGGATGTGCATCCCACAAATCTCCATCAACTGCAAGATGCTATCCTATCAATATGGGCCAACATTTCTAAAGAATGCTTTCAGCATCTTGTTGAATCAAACAGCTGCTCACCTAAACAGCTAGAGATCAAAGTGGTGCGTGAGTAAAGGCTGGTCAGGGTCTCCATGGAAACGCTCAAAGGGAGTTTATGAAACACCGACAAACTTTTGCTCATAAAGTTAGCTTTCCTTTAGTTTCTGGGTAGTTTCTTTAGCTTTCTGAACAACTTTAAAACGGACCAAGCAGCTAAATATATTGTCTTCTCATCTGACTCTGTGTCAGTCTGCCCGCATGTGACTGCGCACCTCTGTGAGCGTGGAGCTCCAGAGGTCGGTAGAGTGTATAGAGGAAGGGACGGAGGACACAACCCTGGGGGGCTCCGGTGTTAGTGATGGTGGTGTTAGATATAACTGGCCCTGTCCTCACAGCTTGGAGACTCAGAAATCTATGGATGAGGTGGATAATATGAGGGCTAGTATTGACCTGTTGTAATTTCTTAATCATCAGATGATGTTGAAATGTGTTGAAAGCTGAACGTAGATCTACAAAAAGGACTGCTGCAAAGTTGCCAGTTGTTTCCAGAAGTTGAAAGACTTGCTGGGGCTTTGTAGGCAGACTGATATTTGTCCAGCTCGTGGATTAACATTTGGCATGTTATGTTTCTCATAACACTTACTCAGTATGGGTGTGAGTGCAACAGGTCGGTAAGGATTTGGTTCTGATAGGTGAGGTTTCTTTGGTTGAAAAATGATAGTAGTTGTTCTGTAGAGGGTAGGCTACTGTGCTGTACTGTAGGATTCATGCAATATAGAAAGAAAATGTAGGGGAGCTCCCTAGCACAAAGCTTTGCCTGTTCTACTTATATTATACAATCACAAATATGCAAAAATAATCACATAAACAAGTACAAACTTAACAAATAACACAACAAAATAAATCATAACAAATTTAAATATAATTAATCAATTACCACATAGAATAAACTGTATTTTACCTGGGTGCCCAAGCCCCTTTCTTAAAATCTAACCAAAAATAGGAAATGTCCTGGAAAATAATTAAAGTAGCGTGTTAGCCCTGTGGACTCAATAATTGTATTTGAAGCTTTTGTGTGTGCTTGCCTCCATGCTGTCAGGGCGTGGCACCTCATAAAAACCCTGTAAGTATTCAGTCCACATTAAACGGCATCCTCTCATTTTCCTTTGTGGGTTTGTGGGTTTGTCTGGGCCAGTAACTGACAAATCTCGATGAGATGAGTAGATGTCTCACTGCATGTCATGTTTTTAGTTTCCTTTGTGAAACGTCCTCTGTGAACCAGATCTTGCATGTTTCCAACCTGTGTTGTGATCATTCATCACAAAAGCTTTGTTCCTTTTTATACCTGGAGATGTTTAAGTTACTTCTGGAAAATCTGAATCATTATTGTAAAATTTAAGCAGCCACCATGTGCTTACATTGCTTTAACAGAGTTTTTATGGGCTACATAGATTTCTACATTCAATTATACATATATTTTGTTCTGGTTTTATTTATTACTCTGCTCATGTAATGCCCAATAATAGTACTAGTAATATTTTTGTGGAATTAATATATTGTATTAGTTTATAATGTTGTATGATTAGCACCTAAGTGTAATAACTAAATAATAAAAAACCTCATCCCTAGTCACTTCTTTCCTTCCGTTCTCTCTTCTGCAGTTCTCCACCCATCATGTCTTCCCCTTAGCTACACTGTGGGTGGAACCAATCCCAGAGGACAACACTGGCCTGTGAGTTGTAGTCATCTTGTTTAATCTAACCATATTATACACCTTTTTTCACCTTTATTAGAATAGCTTTTATAGAAGATTTTATTTTTCTGTACAAACACAAATCTATACATGAGAAAGAAAACAGCAAGGTGAGAAACCAAAAACACAGAAAACTAACGCAGGCTATATAAACAAAGCTCCATCGCTATTTAGTCAGACAGGTCATAGAAAGAGTTTACCCTGCTATAAATAAGAAATAATTGAGTCTGGCTGCTATTGATGACACACAATGAGTCAGCTAGATTAGCGATATAGAGCAGAAGGTCCCTGTGTTCTACAACATCCTCTTACAAATTCCCCTATGGCAGTGATCACCGACCTGCGGCCTGTGGGCCACATCCAACACTGTTTCCATCTGGCCCATCAGCCAGGACAGACCATGATGCTCCTGTCAGTTCAGGAGGTGGATGTGCACAATTTTAAACAAGTCTGTCTGAGGTTGAGCTTCACTTTTACTTTTACTTTTTTTAAACGGACAAAAAGTACGTAAATGTCCTGTCACCAGGGGAGGACAGAGAAGATGTGAGCAGTAACTTGTGTTAGCAAAGAGGCTCAACTTTAAACAGGCTGCTGTCATTCCAAGTCTGAACCCTCTCTGAGCCATAAGTTATTACTTCATAACACAGTCGGACCTGTCTTAAACCTGTGTTCACCTGTTTAAGGCCAATCCTCGCCATTTCATGCAATCTTTGGTTTAAAGTCAGCACAACAAGCAGCTGGTCCTCCACTGAGCGCTCAGTTTAAGAAGGCTCACAAACAGGACGATTTACAGAAATAATCTGATAGACTCCACATCAGTAATGTTTAGTTTAGTTTTGAATAAAGAGCTCTGTTTGACACTAAAGATCATCATTTAATGTTTTATAATAAACAGTGAACCCAACACAATAACAAGTGTATCTAGCCTAATACATATTTATACAAGACTCACCTATAGGTCCTGACAAATAATCCTCCAAACCTACATCCCTTCTTTTTATTAGTGGGCATTAATGATACAAATAGAGATCTCTTTTTTAAGTGAATACTGTGGATTTATGGATTTATAATTGGCCACTTAGCTTAAGTTTTGTTTCTTGTGCGCAAAGTGGTGTTTTACTGCAGCAAACATTATCAGTAATAAATAAAATTCTGTTATAAGATGCTGTGGCTCTAGAGCAGTGTCTTTAAACTGTGCTTTGTGCAGATATTTATAGAAGAGCATAAGGTTGATGCAGCTTCAAACTCGTCTCGACCGTCTTTAGTCATGTGTTTTTGGAAAAGAACTGTGGGATGTTGGTAAGCCCTGTACTGTTAGGTAAGATAGTCCAGAGGTCCCTGTGCTAAAAGATTTATGAAAGGAAGCATTGAAGCTCCTTTACTAATGTGGGAATTCAGACGGCTCTTATAATGACGACCAGGAAATACAACTGGGTCAGTCCAAAGGAGTTAGGACATTTCTTTACCAATTTGATGTATTCTGATTCAGCGCGAGTGTAGAAATCCCTGAAAGCATTGTTTTATCAGTGACTGTTTCCCAGATGTATTTTAAAAATATAATTTGATAGGAGATATTTATGAACTGTGTAAATTCTGGAAAGTCTAGCTCTGCTATGATTATTAGAGGGTCGGTCTAAAACTGTATTCAGCCAACAGTTAAGGTCACCTCCAAGTATAAGAGAATAAACATTTAGGTCTGGTTGTAGTGAAAACAGATGTTTAAATAAGTCCGGATCATCCATATTGGGGGCATATTCATTAACCAAAACTAGTGGTTGTATAATTTGCCTGAAACAATCACGTATCATCCAAATTTATCAGAGGTCACATTATGTGATTCAAAGGAGACGTTCTGATTAATGACAATGGAGACTTCTTGGACTTTAGCCCAAAAGGATGAATGAAAGCATGTCCAGACCAACGTGACAGTAAACAATTTAGATTCAGAACTGTATACAAGGATGTCTAGAGGTGCTTAAAGGTGCATTACCTTTGCTAAACCATGATAGAGGCAGTTGGCTCAGATCAAACTGTTCCCAAGTCGCGCCTCACTCTAACAATTCTTCACATGCATGCAATCAAGCACGTCTCTTAAGCGTGCACACTCCACTAATATAAATGCACATTTTAGTTCTTCTTTGGTCACAAGAGACCAAATATAAAAAAACAAGATGGTACAAGATCTTTTAGGCTGTAAAAAGGGTGGTTTAGGCCCTTGACATTCCAACTCACTAAGTTAAGTTGGTAAATCTAGAGGCCAAACAAAAAGATTTAACTGACCAACACATTTTGTTAATTTTGGAGCATCATTAGCGGTAGCCAATAGTCTGGTACCAGTGCAGACTCTGACAACTCTTAGGTTACTCTGTAGGTTAGTCGCTCCCAGTAGAATCAGGTAGTCCAACAATACTTGGACTTAGACTATTGCCCTCCAGATCAGTAACTTTAGCCTTTAGTCTGGCACTTTTATCTCGGAGAGAGAGGTCTAGGACTATTCCAACAGGGTTGTAAGTGCAATAAGTGTTAAGTTAGTGCTAGCGTCTAATTTCTTTGCTGCTTTTGTAGCTCTGTTATCCTTGGCTGGCATTTTGGGAGAAACCTGGGCTGCTCAGTTGGGCTCTGTAGGCGAAAAAAAGAAAAACGTCTGAGACAAAGGACACAGCAACTGAGAGTTTGAGGGCGGAAAAAAAAAAAGCTGAGAAAAAACGGTTCATGTGTCCACTCCTTTGCTTACTCTCCTAACCACTGATATAGCCACACTACATCAGAAGTTACTCCGTGTGTACTGATTTCCATCTGAAGTTCTTCAGTTTACACGTCTACATTTTTCTGAGATAATCAGAGCTTGAAAATTTCAACATGGGCTGCTTTTTTCTGTATGATTGTAGCCTCATTGTTATCAAGCATTCAAATGTTTAAAAGGTGTATTAAAGTATAATGTTATCTGTACTTGTGCACAGGTATGGACTGAAGGTGATCACACCTGAAGAAACCTTTACCCTACTGGCCAGTTCTCCCATTGAAAAGGTACTGTTGCTACAGCTTAACAGTTCTTATCCTGCATTGTTTTATATTTATTTTAAAACGTTGCACTTCTCAGGCCAAGTGGCTTCGGTCCATTAACCAGGCAGTAGAGCAGGCCTTGTGTAGAGCAAGGCTGCAATTAGTTCCCATGTGCTCGGAAACGGAGCAAAGGTTGGAGCCCCCAATCTCCAGAACAGCCACTTACACTTTTTACAAGGATGGCCGGTTAAAAGAGGCAATATATGTAGGCCACTGGTTTGCTGGCAAACCCAGCGGCAGGTAGGATACACTCATTTGTTTATGCTCAAGTGAAAATTCAGCGTTGATCTGTACAGTGACTGTGGTTCATTGCTTCTAGGGGAGTGTTGAAATGGCCTGATGGCAGAATATACACAGGAGAATTCAAGAATGGTTTGGAGGACGGGTGAGTGTTTACTTAATTAGCCAGGTGGAACACTAAAGGAAGTTTTCCACTGGAGCAGTACAGCCTTTAAAATGGATTTTATCATCAAAAGTGTACTGTATAAAAGGTCTTTCCTTCTGCTGGGACCTAGATTTAAATTGGCTCTAAAACACAGTCTGTTGAAACTTGGAATAAACAATCATCACTGCAGCAGTTTATGACTTCACTTTCTCATGTTGACTGCTTTGTCTGCCAGTGTTTTAAACTCCAACACAAGCTTCTCAGTGGAAACTATGTCCTTACACACTGATCATGTGGTTTCTTTTGATTTTACTTGTATGTGTGCGGATATGGAGCAGTTATGGAGAATGCATTGCTCCTAATAAGACACTGAACAAAAATGATTGCTACCATGGTCACTGGAAAGATGGGAAGATGCATGGTCTGGGGACATACAGGTGAGTGTTTGTGTTACAGTTCCAGAGAAACTCCTTAAAAAGGTTACATACTTTTTAGATATTAGTGAAGAAGACGTTAACACCATTACATTTGGTTTGTTACTTTTCTTTCATAATGTATATAATGTGTATATGTAATAATGATCATAATAGCTCATTATACAGCTCTGGAAAAAATTAAGAGACCACTGCAATTTTTTCTAGCAATCAGCATCTCTACAAATATGGAAACCATTCCAATGTCTGTTGAATCCTAACACAGAAGACCCTGAACCAAATCTTATTTAATAAGAAAAAGTATAAAAAAAACCTTCTGTGGTCATCACTATCCTCTTGAAAATAACTGCTCTAAATTACAATATTTTTATTTGGAAAATGTTGTCAGTAGTTTATAGAATAAAACAAAAATGTTAATTTTACCCAAACACATACCTATGAATAGTAAAACCAGAGAAACTGATCATTTTGCAATGGTCTCTTAATTTTTTCCAGAGCTGTGTAAGTATACACTTATTTTTACATATTAGTATGCATCATATCTGTATTTATTGAATATAATTGTTATTTTTATTTGAGTTAGGGGTTCTAACAGTGCACGTGTGTATGTGTATGTATACCAGATGTTTCTGTCCAGGAGTTAATCATAATCACAAACAAACATCTCTCATATTGAATGTTTGATATGCAGCAGCCCTAAAGCCTACACAAGTTCTAAAAACGGGGCTGGACAACATTTTGACTTGATGTTTTTGTGTCACATTGTTGAGTATTTCTCTGTTGATGTGCAGATATGCCAGTGGAGAGGAGTACGACGGCTCCTTTCAGGACGGCGTACGCCACGGCCACGGCATGCTTCGGAGCGGCAGGCTCAACACCTCATCTCCCAGTGTCTTCATTGGCCATTGGCTGAATGACAAGAAGGCGGGCTACGGAGTGTTTGATGACATCACCAAGTATGTTTGTATATTGTCAAACCTGGACTATATCATGTAACATTTTCTAGTGTTTCTAAACTTGCATTTGCATTCTGTTTGGAAAATGTTAGCTTGAATGTGATTTTGCAATTGAGTTTCTTGTATAGTCTTGTTTTGTTGCCTTTTGGATTGCTTTTAGTCAGTTTGGTGTCATAGTGTTGATAATCAGATGATGACGTTCAAGTCCTGAAAAATTATTTTGAAATGTCTGATTAAAAAAATGAAAACTTTAAAGTGCTTTGTGCCATTTTTCCAGAGGTGAGAAGTACATGGGCATGTGGCAGGACAACCTGCGGCAGGGCACAGGGGTGGTGGTCACCCAGTTTGGCCTGTACTTCGAAGGAGCTTTCAAGGATAATAAGATGATGGTGAGTACTAAACTTAAATGGAATAGGAGTTTTCAAATTGAAGAGAGTTGGAAAAACTATTTTATTTTAGGGCAATGGGATCCTGCTGTCAGACGATGACACAACATATGAAGGAGAATTCTCTGATGACTGGACCCTGAACGGAAAGGTGACGCCTGTTTTTAAAAATCTGTTATGTTATAAAAGAGCTGGAATACTATAAAGTAGTGATCAAATTTTGTCTCTCGTGTAATGAATGTGAAGCTTTAGCCTGTGTGTTTAGCGTGCTAACACAGTGGAGCATAGGCAACCTGGACACTCACTAAGCAGTCATAAATGTCACTTTTAGGGGTTGCTCCCCCTGTTCTTTCACTCTCTGTATAAAGTAGTGTAGGGTAAAAGTCTGAAGATGTGCTGTTGTTGTCAGGGTGTGCTGACCATGGCCAATGGGGACTACCTGGAGGCCTCTTTTAATGGAGAATGGGGCTCAGGCATCAAGGTGTCAGGATCCTACTTCAAACCACAGCTGTTTGATACAGACAGGGAGAAGATGCGCTCAGTGTAAGATCCACAGTGTTTATGTCAGAGAATATTCCAATTATTCAGACTAGATGGAGTTTCCGTAGACAGCATTATGTCTTGTGATGTGGCAGAAGGCTGGGCCGTCTGTGTGTGTGTGCGGAGGATAAGTGGCAGGCAGTGTTCCAGGAGTGTTGGACCGAGCTGGGCTGTGAGACGCCGGGACAAGGAGACTACTCAAAAGTCTGGGAGAACATCGCTGTGTCTCTAACCTCAAGCCGACGACACATTAATGACAGGTGTGTGAAGTGTGCTCAGATTATTCATCAGCTTAGTTTTACTCTCATGTGCGTCACGTGCATTATTTACTCACAGTCCGGAGGTGTTGTCTCGAAGTCACAGCAGAACCCTGGAGGGTCTGGAGGTCATCCCACACCATGATGGACCTATCACGTTGGAGAGGTATCACACTATCCGCCTGTATCTGATCAAGGTGAGCTCACCTACTCCTCATTACCAAACACTGATGCTTTGCTAAGGATTTAGATAAAGCAGTCTATCTCCTGTGCTTCAGGCCTGCGACACCCCCCTGCACCCTCTGGGCCGCCTGGTAGAGGCCCTCGTGGCCGTCTACAGAATGACCTATGTAGGAGTTGGAGCGAACCGCAGACTACTCCCTCAAGCTGTAAATGAGATCAAGTCTTATCTCAGCCGCATCTTCCAGATCGTCAGGTAATATTCATCTACAGTTGGGTCCGGAAAGATTTGAACAGTGAAAGGGGTTTTGAAATTAAATAATTAAGATGAAAATGGAGTAATTTGAGGGTTTTTACATCAAAATTGGAGGGTTTTTGAATTGCAACACTTTTTATACATTGTCCCCTCATTACAAGGGACCTTTTGAGTCTAAAGCTGTTTCATGAGCAGGTGTCCATATTTCATCATCAATAAAGCATGTAAAAAGTGTGGAGTTGATTTCAGGTGTGGCATTTGGAAGCTGCTCCTGCAATAAATAATAAAAGTGGGTCTTAAGACTACCTTAAAGGTTTCTATTGTGGGAGCCACAATGTGGAGGGGGGCAGTCCATTTAATGATTTGAAATCTTAAAAATCAATTGTAAAATGAACAGGAGGCCAGGATGGGGGTGTTCTTAGTTTATGCTTCCTTTTAGACGAGCAGCAGCGTTCTGGACTAACTGTGAGCAGGAGGAAGGCCTGATTAAAATCAGCGTTAAGGGCATTACAGTAGTCTGGACGGATTGAAATAAAATCGTGCATTACTCTTACAAAGTACATAGATTTAATTTTTATTACAAGCCGAAGGTGATTAAAAACCTGACTTTATGACTGCGTTAATTTGTCGAGTGTAAAATCACTGTTCATTATTACGCCAGGGTTTTTGGAACTGAATGAGGGGGACCCAGATCTGTGGGGGGGTGGCACTAGCTCCACTGGATCAGAACAGTATGACCTCATTTTTGTTTTAATTTTGATGAAAAACATTTTGAGAAAACCAAACCTTGACGTCATTGAGGAGCAACAGTGTCAGGGAGTCATTATTCTTCACAGTAATACAAGGACAATGACCCAAAACAAAAGCAACCCAGCTTTTTATCAAGACAAAGAAGTGGAATATTCTACAATGGCCAAGTCAACCACCTGATCTCAGTCTGATCAAAATATATTACACTTACGTGAGACAAATTTAAGGCAGAAAGACCTGCAAAACAACAACTGAAGACCACTGCAGTCATGGCCTAGGGAATTGGAAAACCTCAGCGTTTGATGATATTCATGCGTTCCAGACTTCAGACAGTCATCAAAATATGAAGAAGGAACATTTTATTTATCCAATAAATAAATATTAAATATATATTAAATAAATAAATATTTATTTGTCCAATTACTTTAGGTCTCTTGAAATGAGGGGACTATGTATGAAAATTCATATTGATTTAAAATCCATTGTGGGAGCGTGCAGGACCAAAATGATGAAAAGTGCTATATTAAATGCACACTATATACAGTGCCTTGTGAAAGTATTCGCCCGCTTGAACTTTGCGACCTTTTGCCACATTTCAGGCTTCAAACATAAAGATATGAAACTGTCATTTTTTGTGAAGAATCAACAAGTGGGACACAATCATGAAGTGAAACAAAATTTATTGGATATTTCAAACTTTAACAAATAAAAAACTGAAAAATTGGGCGTGCAAACTTTATTCAGCCCCTTTACTTTCAGTGCAGCAATCTCTCTCCAGAAGTTCAGTGAGGATCTCTGAATGATCCAATGTTGACCTAAATGACTAATGATGATAAATGGAATCCACCTGTGTGTAATCAAGTCTCTGTATAAATGCACCTGCACTGTGATAGTCTCAGAGGTCCGTTTAAAGCACAGAGAGCATCATGAAGAACAAGGAACACACCAGGCAGGTCCGAGATACTGTTGTGGAGAAGTTTAAAGCCGGATTTGGATACAAAAAGATTTCCCAAGCTTTAAACATCCCAAGGAGCACTGTGCAATCGATAATATTGAAATGGAAGGAGTATCAGACCACTGCAAATCTACCAAGACCTGGCCGTCCCTCTAAACTTTCAGCTCATACAAGGAGAAGACTGATCAGAGATGCAGCCAAGAGGCCCATGATCACTCTGGATGAACTGCAGAGATCTACAGCTGAGGTGGGAGACTCTGTCCATAGGACAACAATCAGTCTGCACAAATCTGGCCTTTATGGAAGAGTGGAAAGAAGAAAGACATTTCTTAAAGATATCCATAAAAAGTGTTGTTTAAAGTTTGCCACAAGCCACCTGGGAGACACACCAAACATGTGGAAGAAGGTGCTCTGGTCAGATGAAACCAAAATCAAACTTTTTGGCAACAATGCAAAACGTTATGTTTGGCGTAAAAGCATCACAGCTCATCACCCTGAACACACCATCCCCACTGTCAAACATGGTGGTGGCAGCATCATGGTTTGGGCCTGCTTTTCTTCAGCAGGGACAGGGAAGATGGTTAAAATTGATGGGAAGATGGATGGAGCCAAATACAGGACCATGCTGGAAGAAAACCTGATGGAGTCTGCAAAAGACCTGAGACTGGGACGGAGATTTGTCTTCCAACAAGACAATGATCCAAAACATAAAGCAAAATCTACAATGGAATGGTTCACAAATAAACATATCCAGGTGTTAGAATGGCCAAGTCAAAGTCCAGACCTGAATCCAAGCGAGAATCTGTGGAAAGAACTGAAAACTGTTGTTCACAAATGCTCTCCATCCAACCTCACTGAGCTCGAGGAGGAATGGGCAAAAATGTCAGTCTCTCGATGCAAAACTGATAGAGACATACCCCAAGAGACTTACAGCTGTAATCGCAGCAAAAGGTGGCGCTACAAAGTATTAAGTTAAAGGGGCTGAAGAATTTTGCACGCCAATTTTTCAGTTTTTTATTTGTAAAAAAGTTTGAAATATCTAATAAATTTCGTTCCACTTCATGATTGTGTCCCACTTGTTGTTGATTCTTCACAGAAAATTACAGTTTCATATCTTTATGTTTGAAGCCTGAAATGTGGCAAAAGGTCGCAAAGTTCAAGGGGGCAAATACTTTTGCAAGGCACTGTAATCTAGATAAATATACATAATACTATTTACTACTGGAGCTTTTGGATGGTGCTAATGTTAGTCTTTGTATGATTTTAAGGTTTCTTTTTCCTGACCTGCCAGAGGAGGGGGGTCAGATCCCAGAACCAAACACAAACCTCACAAATGAGAAGGAGCCAGTCTCAGCTCTGGAGTCCCCCAAACCTGCGTATGAATATCCCATATCCTACCAAAGTCTGAACTGTTGACTGTGTGTCTGAGCCACTCTTGTGCTGTGTCTGCTCAGGCGCGTGATCAGCAGCTCTGCTCTGCTGCTGCCCGTCCTGCTGCCTCGTCTCTACCCTCCTCTGTTCACGCTTTATGCTCTGGACAAAGAGAAGGAGGATGACGTCTACTGGGAGTGTGTGCTCCGCCTGAACAAGCAGGCCGACCTGGCCCTGCTGGCCTTTCTGGGAGTCCAGCAGTATGTCTTTACGCAGCTTCAACACATTAAAAAAAATGTATTCTCAGTTTGTTCCCAAAATGTTTTATTTTTATTTTTCTCCTTTAGAAAGTTTTGGCCTGTTTCTGTGGTTGACCACACAGTTGCACAAGGAGAGAGAAAACAGGTTTGGTTGTCTTTATGCAGTTAATTTGTAGTCATTACATCCAACATAAAGCCAAAAAGATCCTCTGTTCTTACAGGTTTTCTCCAGTACTAAAGATGCATGCTTTGCATCTGCAGTGGAAACACTACAGCAAATCAGGTACAGCCCTACTCATCAATTTACTCATTTATTCATCTTCTACTATTCATCCTTATCAGGTCTTTGGGCCTACCTTACTGCTTTAGGCGTGAAGCGGATACAGCCTGGACAATCACCTGTTAATCACAGCTGATACTGAAACTGACAACATTCACATTCAGTCACAGGCGCAATTTTAGAGTCACTTAATCCACCTGTACCATTAGGAATGTCCAAGACGCACACAACACTGTGAATGTGTGTAAGTACATGTCAGTATAAACTTGTGTCTGGCTTGTTTTAGCACAACGTTCACTCCATCAGACAAACTGCAGGTGATCCAGCTCACCTTTGAGGAGATCACACAGGAAGTAAAAGCTCTGCTCAAGCATGACTTCCTGTGGTCCATGGACGACCTTTTCCCTGTCTTCCTCTACGTTGTGCTGCGTGCTCGGTCAGCATCAACATATTGTTTTTCATTTTAAGATTAATATCCACCATTTCTTAAATGAAGAATATAGTCACATTTGTAATGTTGGGTTGTTATTGTTGCATTAGAATTAGAAATCTGGGGTCAGAGGTCAGCCTGATTGAAGACTTGATGGACCCCTGTGTGCAACATGGAGAGCATGGAATCATGTTTACCACACTCAAAGTAACCACCCTCACTCCATTGAAAGATACTATTTAAATACTAATAATTATACCTTTTTTCAAGTTGATTATTTAGAAATAATGATTTCAAGATACCCTAAATCACGCTGATGTCCTTTGCCTCCAGGCCTGTTACTACCAGATCCAACATGAGAAGATCACATAGAACTTTCTCTCCCTTCACCCAGTGTTGCCCACCACCAGGCTTCTGTGTGACGGATGTTCGCCCCGGTCAATGAGATACGAGTGAGGACGATGAAGAAGGGCTGCAGACGGCTCCATCTGCTCCTGTTCTGGAGATGAGATGCCACACATGCACGGCCAAGCAGTGCAGAGGCCTTTGACCTTTCACCCAGCTCCTCATCAACAGATCACAGCCATAAATCTGTGAATACTGACTAACGAGCACTGCTCATTTCATTGTATCCAATGACAAAAGCTCCTCTGTGGCTGTTTATGTGGCTAAATAATTATTTATGCTTGAAGAATGTGAAAAATGTCATTCAAATTGACTGAATCAATTTGTTTGAAGTGAGCTAAATACCAAGAAATCTAATCATACAATATTGTATCCAAATGTATCCTTTAAATGATATACTGCTGTTTTGCAACTTCCTTATCAGTACCCCGAGTTAAACCCAAGTCTAAAACTCTGATTTAATCAGGACTAACCCCACAGCTGAACCAGGACCAGGACCCAAAAATACTAAAACCAATCCAAATATAAGCCAGGATTTAAACCACAACTGATAAATACATTGCCAATATATTCTTTTTTTTGCGATGTTTCTCTGTGTAAGGAGACCTAGTATGAAACAAATGCAAGCATGTCATTGCCCAAAGCTTCCAGTATGGGCTGAAAATGCAGATTTTTATTTTTTTTAATCCTTGATAAAGCCTGGATGACATTAAGACTAGCAACACAACTCAGGATTAATCTAGGACTAAACATATCCCTCAACCTGGACAAAACCATGAGCAAAAAAACAGTAAAGTAGGGCTGTTCGAAATAAGTTAGGCCTATGACTGTTGGGGAATATTTATCTGCCCTTTATGCCCTTTTGAAACACATTAGAAACACGTTAGGCCCTTGAGTGCGCCCTGTTAGAAACACTTTAGAAACACGTTAGGCCCCTGAGTACGCCCTGTTAGAAACACGTTAGAAACACGTTAGGCCCGTGAGTACGCCCTGTTAGAAACGCGTTAGAAACACGTTAGGCCCCTGAATACGCCCTGTTAGAAACACGTTAGAAACACGTTAGGCCCGTGAGTACGCCCTGTTAGAAACGCGTTAGAAACGCGTTAGAAACACGTTAGGCCCGTGAGTACGCCCTGTTAGAAACACTTTAGAAACACGTTAGGCCCCTGAATACGCCCTGTTAGAAACACGTTAGAAACACGTTAGGCCCGTGAGTACGCCCTGTTAGAAACACTTTAGAAACACGTTAGGCCCCTGAATACGCCCTGTTAGAAACACTTTAGAAACACGTTAGGCCCCTGAATACGCCCTGTTAGAAACACATTAGAAACCCGTTAGGGCCATGAGTACGCCCTTTTAGAAACACGTTAGGCCCTTGAGTGCGCCCTGTTAGAAACACTTTAGAAACACGTTAGGCCCCTGAATACGCCCTGTTAGAAACACGTTAGAAACACGTTAGGCCCGTGAGTACGCCCTGTTAGAAACACGTTAGAAACACGTTAGGCCCGTGAGTACGCCCTGTTAGAAACGCGTTAGAAACACGTTAGGCCCGTGAGTACGCCCTGTTAGAAACACATTAGAAACACGTTAGGCCCTTGAGTACGCCCTGTTAGAAACACATTAGAAACACGTTAGGCCCTTGGGTACGCCCTGTTAGAAACACATTAGAAACCCGTTAGGGCCATGAGTACGCCCTGTTAGAAACACATTAGAAACACGTTAGGCCCTTGGGTACGCCCTGTTAGAAACACATTAGAAACACGTTAGGCCAGTGAGTACGCCCTGTTAGAAACACGTTAGGCCCTTGAGTGCGCCCTGTTAGAAACACTTTAGAAACACGTTAGGCCCCTGAATACGCCCTGTTAGAAACACATTAGAAACACGTTAGGCCCATGAGTACGCCCTTTTGAAACACATTAGAAACACGTTAGGCCCTTGAGTGCGCCCTGTTAGAAACACTTTAGAAACACGTTAGGCCCCTGAATACGCCCTGTTAGAAACACGTTAGAAACACGTTAGGCCCGTGAGTACGCCCTGTTAGAAACGCGTTAGAAACACGTTAGGCCCGTGAGTACGCCCTGTTAGAAACACATTAGAAACACGTTAGGGCCATGAGTACGCCCTGTTAGAAACACATTAGGCCCGTGAGTGAGTACCCCTGTTAGAAACACTTTAGAAACACGTTAGGCCCGTGAGTACATCCTGTTAGAAACACATTGGGGGCCCTGTTAGAAACACGTTAGACACACGTTAGGCCCGTGAGTACGCCCTGTTAGAAACGCGTTAGAAACACGTTAGGCCCGTGAGTACGCCCTGTTAGAAACACATTAGAAACACGTTAGGCCCTTGGGTACGCCCTGTTAGAAACACGTTAGAAACCCGTTAGGGCCATGAGTACGCCCTGTTAGAAACACATTAGGCCCGTGAGTACGCCCTGTTAGAAACACTTTAGAAACACGTTAGGCCCGTGAGTACATCCTGTTAGAAACACATTAGAAACACGTTAGGCCAGTGAGTACGCCCTGTTAGAAACACGTTAGGCCTGTGAGTACGTACTGTTAGAAACACATTAGAAACACGTTAGACCCGTGAGTACGTCCTGTTAAAAACACATTAGAAACACGTTAGGCCAGTGAGTACGCCCTGTTAGAAACACATTAGAAACACGTTAGGGCCATGAGTACGCCCTGTTAGAAACACATTAGGCCCGTGAGTACGCCCTGTTAGAAACACTTTAGAAACACGTTAGGCCCGTGAGTACATCCTGTTAGAAACACATTAGAAACACGTTAGGCCAGTGAGTACGCCCTGTTAGAAACACGTTAGAAACACGTTAGGCCTGTGAGTACGTACTGTTAGAAACACATTAGAAACACGTTAGACCCGTGAGTACGTCCTGTTAAAAACACATTAGAAACACGTTAGGCCAGTGAGTACGCCCTGTTAGAAACACGTTAGAAACACGTTAGGCCCGTGAGTACGTCCTGTTAGAAACACTTTAGAAACACGTTAGGCCCGTGAGTACGTCCTGTTAGAAACACATTAGAAACACGTTAGGCCCGTGAGTACGTCCTGTTAGAAACACGTTAACAACACGTTAGGCCCGTGAGTACGTCCTGTTAGAAACCCATTAGAAACATGTTAGGCCCGTGAGTACGCCCTGTTAGAAACACATTAGAAACACATTAGGCCCGTGAGTACGCCCTGTTAGAAACACGTTAGGCCCGTGAGTACGCCCTGTTAGAAACACATTAGAAACATGTTAGGCCCGTGAGTACGCCCTGTTAGAAACACACTAGAAACACATTAGGCCCGAGTGAGTCCCTGTTAGAAACACATTAGAAACACGTTAGGCCCATGAGTACGCCCTGTTAGAAACACTTTAGAAACACGTTAGGCCCGTGAGTACTGTTAGGACCTAAACTGACAGGGCTGACCTGACTGCCCAGTGTAAAGCCAGTGTTCCTGTGCTAACTTCAGCTCTGTGTACTGAGCCTCTAAATTAGACTCACTGTGGGGACGGACTTGCATCATATTGGTCTTGGTTCACTTTTTTACAAAAGATGGATATTTTAGCCAGTGACACTGACATGGACAATTCACCTCCTATTTCTGAGAATGTATTTTCTTTTTCTCATGTTTCGAGACAACCTGATGTTGGTTGTGTGTTACTGTGAAAACAGATTTTAGTACTAAGGTATTGATACCTTAACAGAGTTGAGAATATTAGTTTTAATAGCTACCACGTGTCTCATATTATTCACTAATGCCTGCCATCTTAAGTCTTATGAATAGTGTTGCTGGATTTTGTTTCTCCCCATTCATATTTTTCTTTCTTTTTGAATTTAATTATCAACACTGGTTTTGGTATCACATTGACAACATAAAGTCCTCATTCAGAGAAGACTCTGGAGCTGCTGCATGATTTAATTTTCAACATAAATGTTTGTTATTGTAATTTTGAAGAAAGTTGCCTAATTGTTTTGATTTCTTTTTTCTGATATAAATCAACTGGTAATTTGAAGGTTATTTAATTTATCTACTTGTTTTTTGTTTTGTTTTGTTTTGTTTAATGTATAAGCTAAACCTCATTGTCCAACCCTGTAAAAACTGTCTGGTAACTTACTACAGAAGTAACCCAAACTGTGTTTTGTTTTGTGACGTGACAGAAATGTATTTTACTAAATATATTGTACCTTTTTAAAAGAAGGTAACAAGCGGCAATAAAATATTTGATGAACATTGGTCATTAATAATATTTACTTTTGATACACGTTTTGTCATTTGTCTCTGAGAGTCCAAACTTCTGTTGGTACAGTTACTGACAGGCAGACTCTTTTGAAGGGAGCTCTTTTGTATCTTAAGTGGTGTGTTCTTGATGGTTTAAGGGTAGAATTAACCTCTCAAAACTTTTTTTCAGATATTAAAAATTGGTGTCTTAACAATATGAAAGGCTCCCTCTGGAAAAAGGCAGAAGATAAATTGTGACTAAACGTTCTGCTATAGCTGTGGGAGTATACTCTTCTCAGAAATGGGATTTGTAGGCTACATCGTTTTAAAGCTGATGTTAGAACAAGTGCTGCATGCGGCTGATTGAACTTTGAATGTGAAAGTGTTCCTCAGCCTGCGGTGCTCTGGCCGGTGTCTCCCTTGTGTTGCTGTTGCTGAAAGGGTTAAGACGGTTTGGCAGCTCGGAGGCAGGAGGCCAGCCGGTGAATGAGAGGCACGCAGCTCACTTGCTCAGGATTAAGTGGGATTGGGAGAGATTACAGCCATCTCGCTCCACAGCTCACCAGGCCAAGCTCCGCGGAATTGTTTCCCAACAGATCTGCTATTTCTGCACCGCTTGTTGGAGCTCAAACCTGGAAAAAGAGGGAGATAACCACCTGGATCATTCTAGTTTACCTGGACAGAGGTAAGACCCATCACACGGTGTGACCAGTGAAGAGTAGTGGTCAGTTTAAGGTTTGTGGTGGATCCTATAAATTCTTTTTTGGCTTAACTTTATTTAGCCTGCTCAAGGTTTTTAGTTTTTTCATTTTTGTATGTGCCTAGTCATGGACTTAAGTGGGGGCATTAACACATTTGACAGCACTACTCAATACATTTTTTTGTGCCTCTGCAGCTCACATTTCAGATTCACTGACACTAAAGCAGCAGTATGAAGCATGCGCATATGATCCCCCTATCATGTTTATAATCTGCTTTAATGGCTTGTTGTCTGTTTACTGTCATTTGGTAAAAATAACTGGCCAAACAGAGCTTTGTGGTGCACTCAAATGAAACAAGTGGGAAGTGTGTGACTTGTGGAACTAGTTTAGAGATTTAATAAAATAAAAAAAACTTGCTCAACAAAATTAAACTCAAATCCTCCAAATGATGTCACCTCAAAAAGCAACTCTGCTGTCTATGAGCCTGAGCTAATACTCTTCCCAGGGTTGTATTTACATCTGTTACTCTTGAGGAAAGCCATTAACCTCTGACCTTGTTCACGCTGAATACACCTGATCCACACTCAGGCTCGGATTATGTTGAACCAGTCCGCCACGTCCACCACAACCTGGCATCTGCACCTGTGGAGATGAGGAAAAGGACCAGCTCTGCTACACATCCCTGGTTCCTACTGGCTTTTTTATGCCTTTAACCATAACCATAACCACTGCAGTGGTTTATTGTCAAATAAAAATTTATATTAGTATAATAATAATAATAATAATGTATTTCTAAACATGAACAGTAAAAGCAAATGTTGGTTAATGGGATGAGTTTCTAGTTGTGTTAAATATAGACTTTAGACTTTATTAACTTACGGCCAATATGCTTATACCCATCCTGGCTTTAGTCAAGTGTCACAGGTGTGTACGTAACCAATGTGCCATCGTGGCTTATTTTAGTGTTTGCTGGTAGGTCTGTCTTTTGCTCTTTGATCATGTGACAATTAAATGGTTATTTATTTTATCAATAGGCTATGGTTAAAATTAGGCTATAGGACAATGTCCATTTCTGTCCTTGTGGCTTTTTACAGTGATGCTTTTGAGATGGATTACTCCTGGACTCAGACTTTGGTCGTGTCATCAGGCTCATTTTTGTAAGACTCAATGTTAAAATAATTATTAGGTTCAGATCACAAACGAGACGACGGAGACCGTACATGGCAAATGTAGGAATGGAAGACCGGTTTATTTCTTTAAATTTTAATTTTAAAGAATGAACCAAATCAGACACATGCAACAATGGTACAAGGTGATTAGTTTAACATGTTTACAACACATGAAGCTTTTATAGATGAACATTATGTCCCTCTCAGCTCCAGGCTCGTGGATGGACGTGTATTGAGCTGACGTGTCAGTCATAGATGTGAATACGTTACATGTCACTAAGTGTTCAGGACAGAGTGTCCCTGAACACTGATTAGATGTTGTGCAAAGTCATGTCCTTTGTCTTGTTTGGATTAGCCTGGCGTCTCACCGCAGGCAACTCCAGAGTAGTGGAGAGTCCAGCCTCTCTCGAGGATTTGGGTTCCAGAGCCCAAGCTGTGCGTGGAGGTGAGCCCGACTATCTCTAGTCGGTATCTCTCAACCTCCCGCACAGGCTCAGGCTCCTTCTCCGCCAGCGAGGTGACATTCCATGTCCTGCACTGGCGCTGTCCCTAGGGACATGGAATGTCCCTAGCTGGCAGTCCCTAGCTGTCAACATAGCTCCTAGGATCATTTGGGCACTCAAACTCCTCCACCACGTTAAGGTGGCGGTTCAAGAAGGAGAACAACAAACACAATAAACATAATAAACAAAAAATTGTAATTGTACGCTTATTGTAATTTTTTGTGGGGTAGATGCTGTGCTTCTAGGGACACTTAAGACACTAAATCAGTGTTTCAAGAGGGAAAAACCTTGTCCCGAATCTGAGGCAATACAACCTCTTTACAGATGCACTCAGGGGCTTGTGCTCAACCTGTCTTTAACACAGAGAGCTTAGGTGCTTTCTTTCACAACAGCACCTGGAAAATGAAATGCCCTTTTGAGAGACCACTACATGATTCTGATCTAACTTTCCTGGACCTCCCCGCTCTGACATGTTCCTGACAAGGACCCTTTCCCCAGCTGAGAGTACTTGTACTTTGCCTTTTTTTTGTCATAATATATCTTTCCTCTTGCGCAAGTCTTCTTAAAGTTTTTGGATGCAATGTCATATGCTTCTTTCTTTTGTTGTTGCCATTTCTGAGCATAATCCGCATGTGTTTTACATCTTGTCTCATTCAGTCCAAATATTGAATCTATTGGAAGACGTGGGTGCTTACCAAAGATTAGATAAAAGGGTGAGTATCTGGTTGATTCACTGATTGTACGTTACCAGGAAATCCAGAGCTTATTACTGGAGGGAGGGGTTTGACCTGAAACTAACTCTGATTGGACCAGGCTGTTCTGGTCTCATAGTTGTTGGCTATAAAAGGACAGTGTGACTCCTGATGTGAGAGTCGTTAAAAGCTCAGGTGAGTCGTTAGTGACACTGTTCTATTCAGTTGTTGTTGTTCTAGAGTGAAACTGTTTTGATTTAGGTTTCAGAACACTGTTGTAAATACTAGGCAACATGAATATGACTACATTCAAAGAGGGCTTTTCCATTTTAACAAAAATGGCTTCCTTCACACCTCTCTCAAACCATCTGGCCTCTCTGGACAAGATTTGGGACATTGCTGTCCTCAAAGGAATGTCCTTTCTCTTTGAGGTGGAGGTGTCCTCCAGGATTGGCTCTTCTGTGCTGATCCATCCTCTTGTGAAGCTGTTGTTCTGTTTCTCTCTGCGCCAAAAACTGGTCCACCCTAAAGACAAGATCCCCTAATGTGGCTTATGCAGTTCAGTGAAGAGTGCAGTGACAGTTATGTTAAGGAAACTCTGGAGAAGCCCTCAGATCTAAACACTGATCACTCCGAAGTAAGTCACTGATTTGGATAGATTTTTAAATCGGGTAAGTTATCTGACTTCCAAGACTCGCTTGAGTTGTTCACTCATTCCTCTTGCACCCTAAATACACTTTTTGCCTACCAGCTGTGCTATTCTTATGCATTTTGCACTAACATTACACTTTGCATTTACAATACCATACCACCAAAGTCTTTGGTTGTTGGCATGCAGCACATTGTCTTTTCTGTCTTTGAGCTGACTCTGTAAGTTTTGGTTTGCTTGTCACTGTCAGTCTTCCTGTCACGTGATCCAGTTTGTACAAGAGAAGCCCCTTGACCTGTGAAGCTCCCTGACTGCTCGGTTACTTTCTTCTATCAGAGAATAGGAGGTTGTCTTTGGGCATTTTTCACATGAGATGGAAAGCAATATGGTCTGTGTCGCACTCGCTAGACTTTAGCTATTAGCTTAGCCTTAGCCTCTTGCTCTCACACTTCTTAACCGTTTCGTTGTCTTTTTTGTCTTCCTCCATGAGGTATTATAAGTATCTCGGTGGAACCTCCAAAATGTTACACCACTTCAACCGAGTTTGGTGTACACCTGTTGGAGTTACAGCACTCAAACAAGGCCTTTTCAATCTTGTAGTTATCCAGTTGTTGAATGTTGTTTCTCCACTCTCTTTTAGTGTCCACAGAACTTGACCTTTCGTTGATCTCTGTACCTGTAAATTATTGCACAATAAACAGAACACCATCCAACTCTCTCTGTAGATTAACATGTTGTTCATTCTCAAAGAAAATGAATAATACATTAATCTATTCTAAAATACTCCTCATCTAACAACTAAACCAGTGATTGTAACGAAGGAGGAGAAGCAAACAAGTGTCGTGTTAGCATGTGTTGATGTGAGGTGCTTCAGAAGATTTGAGTTGCTTGAGGCAGACGTGGATAAAGTCTTTTTTCCTGGACATAGCATGTTACAGAAACATTTTTGCCTTTAATTTCAATTAACGAGAAGTAGTTCCGGTACTTTCAGTTCGAGAACACCACCTTTGAATTTCCCCGTCCTTCCCTGTTCCTCGATACATCTATGTTCATCTTCTTCAGCCATCTTACAAATTGCAGAATTAATAATCTAATTGTATGCAGATGTTTCAAGAACTTTCTTTAAAGGTTCTTTTACTTTTCTAAATAAACAGAGTGCAAAACTATTTTTTAAAGATTGCATTAACTCCAAATTGACTTAATCATAGCGTACCATCAGAAAACGTTTTGCAGAGAGAAGTTGACCTATTTTTGTTCTTTTTCAAACTCAATTTTCTTTGTGCGTCCGTACATCTTTCATTGACAATCCACACAGAAGTAGTTTTTGTGACCGTACAGTGGCATGAAAAAGTATCTGAAGCCTGAATTTCTCACATTTCTGCATAATTTGATTTGATCTTTGTCCAAATGACACAAATGAAAAAACAGTGTCTGCTTTAACTAAAACCACCCAAACATTTATAGTTTTATATTTTTAATGAGGATAACATGCAAACAATGACAGAAGTGGGAGGAATAAGTAACTGAACCTTCTGTCTAAGAAGACTTTGAGAGCAATTAATACCAATTTTTACCAAACATTTTAAGTCAGAGGTGTGTCCAATCACTGAGGAGTGGCTTAAAGCTGCCCTGCTCACTTTAAAACACACACCTGGTAAGAATTGTGTCTTGATGAGAAGCATTGTTTGATGTGTCCATGGCTCGCTCAAAAGAGCTCTCTGAAGACCTGCCATCAAGAATTGATTTGTATAAAACCATCTCTAAAAGTCTGGATGTTCATCGATCCACAGTTAGAGAAATTGTCTTCAAAGAGAGTTTGGCACTGTTGCTTCTCTCCAAAGGAGTGGTCGTCCACCAAAAATGACAAGAGTTCAGCGCAGAATACTCAGAGACGTAAAAAAGAACCCTAGAGTGTCTGCTAAAGACTTACAGAAATCACTGGCACAGTCCAATATCTCTGTGCAAACATCGACTATATGTAAAACACTGGCCAAGAATGGTGTTCAGGGGAGGACTCCACGGAATCCACTGCTGTCTAAAAAAACATTGCTGCACGTTTAACGTTCGCAAAAAGGCACCTGGAAAGTCCACAGAACTTCTGGCAAAATATTTTGTGGACTGATGAAATGAAAGTTGAACTGTTTGGGAGGAACACACATCATCATGTGTGGAAAATGGAACAGCTCACCAACATCAACAGCTCATCCCCACCGTGAAGCAGGTGGAGGGAGCATCCAATCATTAATGGAAAAATGAATTCAAAGGTTTATCAGGATGTTTAGCAGATTAGTCTCATTGAGACACATCGTCTCATTTTCAAGAGAGACCTGTTTTACACAGAAAGACATTATATACCCTTGAGATACGTTGTGGAGTTGATTTGGATCCGTTAGATCTGTCAGAGGTGAGTTAAAAGTTTCTTGTGTGATAAATAGCTTTGTGGTTGGCTTTTCAACTACAGCCTTCGCAAGAGAATAAGTGAGGTAAGGAGTGTGATTATTGTACATTGTACAACAGTTTTACTTAAAAAAAAATTTAAACAGTTGACATTTGATACAGTGCATCTTTAACAATCACTTTGAATTGTCCTTTTTTATATAGATTTTAAATTATTTTTATTTATCAGCATATATAATGGATTATATGTGAATGTACCATATAGAGCCCTGCCCTTGGCACACCTCTGTCCGTCCTGGGAGGGGAACATCCTTCTTTACAGAGAATAGATTCTGTGACATAGATGTGTGCAGGACAGTTCTAAAGACATACAGTAATACAGTCCATCATATGAATAAATAATCCATGAAGATTGACTTGATTTGTACTTTTTCTGTGTATAGGGTGAGTAGGGGTGCACTGACCATGAGGCAGGCCGTGGAGGCCCAGGTGCTCACCCCACACTGTGAGCTGGGAGAACAGGGTGAGTACAACCCAATGTCCATGTTCTTCACAGACTAAAGTTTCTGCAGATATTGATCGCCTGTGGGTTGTTTCAGGCCTGCGTCAGATCCTAACCGATGTGATTGCAGAGGTGAGACGCTCACTTCACCAGGAAATAGACGGGGCCGACATTCTTCACAGTCTGCTCAACGCTTCGTGGCTCCAGTCACTGCTCAAGGTCTGATACAGACATCTATTGCCCTGGTCCCAGAGTTAGCACACAGCTAACTCCACAGAGAACACACAGAGAGCTATCTAACTCTACAGAGAGTTCACACACAGCTATCTCTAAACATGTCTCTAAAACATAATAAAATGGTTCAAATAATTTAATTTTCTTGGGACTTAAAATATGAATTATGTCTCATGCATAAGCACATCTGTAGTGCTTGCATGATATCACTGTTTAGGTACATCGCTCTATGCTGCTTTGGAAAAACGCAAGCCTCATTATGGCTCACTTGAACCAAACTCTAGCACTCTGTGGAAACAGTATTTGTCTTGAGTCCTGAGCCACTGAGAGCCCTGCTCTAAACAGTGGCCACTGCTGAATGTATGATGTATTTCCACTGATAGAGTAATCTTGTGATGCTTGTCAGGTTTACGAATGTCTTCAAAGATACCTGAGAACATCCCCAGCACCGGTTCTGGAGTGTTCTTCTGGACTCTCACTTCAGGTTCTATTCACATTTGTGTGTCTCATGGTCACTCAATCAAGCATTCCTGTTTTTCTCAAAATATGACTGTTTGGTTGTTACATGTGCAGTTATTAATAGATCTCCGAGCGCTGCAGAACTGTTCTGAAGAGGCCAGAGAGCTGTACCGTCTGATTCGACAACCCCACCTCCAGGTAAGACGACACCTTTACGTGGCCTCACCTGTAGAGACTGGATGGGGCCTTACCTGTAGAGATGGGTATGGGGGTTCACCGGTAGAGACAGGATGGGGGCCTCACCTGTAGAGGAGAAACGAGGTCTCTGAGTCCCAACATCTCAATACAGGGGTGCCACAGGGCTCAGTGCTTGGACCGCTACTCTTTTCCATATACATGACATCCCTTGGCTCTGTCATCCAGAAGCATGGTTTTTCCTATCACTGCTGCAGATGACACTCAACTCCACCTGTCATTTCAACCTGACGATCCGAGGGTCTCTGCTCGCGTCTCGGCATGTCTGAGTGACATCTCACTTTGGATGAAGGACCATCACCTGCAGCTGAACCTTGCAAAAACAGAACTGCTTGTGATTCCAGCCAATCCAAAGACCCACCACAACCTCTCCATTCAACTAGGCCCATCAACCATTACACCGTCCAGCACTGCCAGAAATCTGGGAGTGGTAATTGATGATCAGCTAAACTTCACAAGTCATGTCGCCAGCACCACCCGGTCCTGTAGATTCATCCTCTACAACATTAGGAAAATTAGACCTTTCCTATCAGAGCACTCCACGCAAATTCTAGTCCAGGCTCTTGTCTTGTCCAAACTGGATTATTGCAATGCTCTACTGGCTGGACTCCCTGCTGCACAATCAAACTTCTGCAGCTGATCCAGAATGCAGCGGCAAGAGTGGTCTTTAATGAACCAAAGAGAGCAACTCCTCTATTCATTAGGTTACACTGGCTCCTGTTGACGCCCGCATCAAGTTCAAAGCTATGCTCTTGGCCTACAAGACCACTACTGGTTCTGCACCCTCATATCTCCACTCACTAATACAGACCTACGTTCCTACCAGATCCCTGCGCCTGCAAATGAACAACGCCTGGTGGCACCGCCTCAAAAGGTAAAAATCACTCTCACGTACCTTCTCTGGATCTGTTCCACATTGGTGGAATGATCTACTGCTGCTACAAGATCAGCAGATTCTGTAGCCATCTTTAAAAAACGCCTGAAAACACATCTCTGACACCTGACTGACAAACACTGAGTTCTACTTCCTTTCTATTGATTCCTTTCTTCAAAAAAAAAAAAACACTCTTATCCATAGCTTTGTAAACTAGGCTGGGTTTAAACTGACAATTTTTTGTTGCACTTATGCTTTTTGTACCTTGTGTTGTTAAAATTGCTTCCATTGTTATCCTCACTTGTAAGTCGCTTTGGATAAAAGTGTCTGCTAAATGACTAACATGTAAATGTAGAGAGGGGACGGGGGGGTTCACCTGTAGAGACGGGACGGGGCCTCACCTGTAGAGACGGGACGGGGCCTCGCCTGTAGAGACGTGACGGAGGGCCTCGCCTGTAGAGAGGGGACGGGGGGGGTCACCTGTAGAGAGGGACGGGGGGCCTCACCTGTAGAGCGGGACGGGGTTCACCTGTAGAGAGGGGACGGGGGGGTTTACCTGTAGAGAGGGGACGGGCGGGTTCACCTGTAGAGAGGGGACGGGCGGGTTCACCTGTAGAGAGGGGACGGGGGGCCTCACCTGTAGAGACGGACGGGCCTCACCTGTAGAGAGGGGACGGGCCCCACCTGTAGAGACGGACGGGCCTCACCTGTAGAGACGGGACGGGGCCTCACCTTTAGAGACGGGACGGGGGGCCTCACCTGTAGAGACATGACGGGGCCTCACCTGTAGAGAGGGGACGGGGGGGTTCACCTGTAGAGACGGGACGGGGCCTCACCTGTAGAGACATGACGGGGCCTCACCTGTAGAGAGGGGACGGGGGGGTTCACCTGTAGAGACGGGACGGGGCCTCATCCTGTAGAGACGGGACAGGGCCTCACCTGTAGAGACATAACGGGGCCTCACCTGTAGAGACGGGACGGGGCCTCACCTGTAGAGACATGACAGGGCCTCACCTGTAGAGAGGGGACGGGGGGGTTCACCTGTAGAGATGGGGTTCACCTGTAGCCCACCTGTTCCCTCTCAGACTCAGGTGGGGGACTGCTGTCAGAACAGAGCCAGTATAATGTGCTCTGGATGCTCTAGGCTCTGCTGTTGGCTCACGACACTGTGGCCCAGAAGGACTACGAGCCGCTGCTGCCTCCGATGCCAGATGAGCTCCCGGATGACGAGGAGGCCACAAGGATTGTGTGCCTGGTCAAGAACCAGCAGCCTCTGGTGAGCTACACCCAAACTCTTCACTACTGCACGCATCATTGTGTCTGGTTTTGTGCAACTTGAAGTTTATTTAAAATCATTTTGCACGTAATATAAATAACTGAACAATAATCTAAATGTGACAAAATGAATGACTCAACTAATGTTTTAACTGCTCTATTAGGAATGTGTTTTCTACAATACAGCATCCATGTTTCTGTTTAATAAGTGTTTGATTTATTTGACAGTCCCAGGGCAGTTCAACCACTTTGCCTCCAACAGTCAAACAGCCCAGCCTTAATAAATATATTGATCAGAACCATAACCAGTTTGTTTGACTTAATTTAACTTTACAATTTCAGTTCCTCATTCAAGATCTTAATAATGCAGATGTATATTCATAATGTAGAATCATCTACATATACAGCTCCAAAATACAGTAAATGGCAAATTATTTGTAAAAAATAGAAAATAAAAGTGGCAAAACTACCTTGTGGCACCCCACAACTAAGAGTTCTCAGAATAACTTCCATTAAAATTTGAGTAAATTTCCAATCCTTCCATCTCAGAGGAGATGGAAGGATGGAGGATGTTCATAGGCAATAGTAAATTAGGAAAAACCTCCAAGGCATTATGGGATCTTTCACTTGTGTTACCCTTGACCAGTCTTCATCTTTTACATGACAATAATTATTTTAAATAATTATTTATTATTACATTCTTTTAACAATGAATTCTTCAACTATTACAGATATGTTGCGGTGGCAACCTGAGGTTGAAACACTTAGTATCTGCTTCATTTGTAAAAGATTTAACCAATTCTTCCTGATGTTTCCTGGCCGCACAATGGTCTGCTCTAAAACAGAAATATTTCACAGCAGCATGTGGCCAGATGCTAATGGATATTAGATGTTTTTGCCAAATATGAATCAGCCAGCTGACTACATCCAAACCAGATGTTTGTATTTATAATCTGTCATTTGTGAAATTGTCTGTTGACATGTGAACAACACACACACCACTGCAGTTCTTTTGTTCCTGTTTCTGTAGAAACATGGTTCTACTTTACTTAAAAAGTGTGTGGTCTGAAAGTTTTGCCGTCAGCAGAAAGTGGCTCTACCTCCACCTAGTGGCTCCTGTCGGGAAAGAAACTCTCCAGTGGAGCTCTGTCGGGACTCTTTAAGACGTCTGAGCAGACAAAGCCTAAACGTAGGTGCCATGTTGAGCCAAAGTCGTGCTGCAGCATCTCCGTGTAGCCCACCACCCTCAACACTGTGTGGTCACGGAGCAGGGCCAAAGGCCAGCCCTTGTGAGGACTCTGGGGGTTGCCACGTGTGCTGTAGTGACCCTCTGACACACAGCCCCCACCATCGTCCCCTGTGGGAGACCCACCCTGTGCCGTCACTGTACGGCTCTGTGCCTTTCGGTAAGAAACGTCTCCCACTTTTCATGTGGTCCCGCAACAACTAAATCTTCATCATCGTGGTCGCCATTATCATCCTCTTCATCATTATAATCATTATTATCATTATGATTACCACCTTCCTCTTCATCATCATTGCCATTGTCTTTGTCATCATCGTCACGGTGGTTAGCACTCCTGCCTCACAGCAAAAGGTCCTGGGTTTGATTCCAATCCAGGGCAGGGCCTTCCTGTGTGGAGTTTGCATGTCCACTCCTTGTGTCTGCGTACGTGTGCTCCAGTTTCTCCCATAACTAAAGACATTTAAAATAGTCCCCTATGGGACCAGCACTCTCACATTTATTTAATTTTATTTGACATTTATTATAAATTATAATTTCCTAGTTTAATAAAGATCAAATAAAAAAATAAAACTCATCATAGTTTTCCTCTTCTTCTTTGTTGTCATCATTCTCGTCATCAAATTCATCATCATCTTCAGCTTGTCTCTTTAATGTGGATGTGTTTTTTTGGAGATGACTTCAGTGAAGAACTCCAAGACACAGGAGTCATGGCTGTGCCCCTGTCACCACTTCACATGCACACTCCCAGAAGCTCCTGCACCTGCCTCAATGTTCCCTATTGCCCCAGAGCACACCACTACCAGCCCCTAGGCCTGCCCCCCATGCTCCAACGCCAAAGGCTGCACATCCACACAGCGCCCCCCAGCCCTCTGTATCCCCGGCGCTCGGGCCGGGAGCTGTCCTCGGTGGAGCTGGCTAAACAGGAGAGTCTGGATGAGCTGAGGAGCAGCGTGCAGCAGGCTGCCAGCTCCATGGAGAGTAGCACGCGGGACCTGCGGCTCCTGGGGGACAAGATGGCCGCCACTGAGAGCATAAGCCAGACTGTGCAGGACAATTCCCAGGCAGTGCTTCTCCTCTCCCAGGTGGTAGACCGGCTCCAGGTGCTGCTGGCCAATAAAGACCCCACTCTGAAAGAAAAACGGCCCTCGCTGATGCACCAGGCCCGCTGCTCGGTCCCCTCTCAGCCCACGTCCTCTTTCAGCTCCTTTAACAGCTCACAGGACGTCCCCTCGTCCCAGCCCACCGTCCCTGGCTCACCCCACATCACTGTGGAGAACCAGAGGCCCCAGCAGCCCCTGACCAATGGCCTGTCAGAGACACACCGAGGCAGCCCCCAGACTACGAGAGCATGCAGTACCAAGCAGCGCCGGAAGAGGAGGAGGCGGGTCACCTGAGGCAGCCAGAGTGTCCTGGCTGAGGACGTCTTTAAACTGTCTTTCTTAAAAACTGTCCTCACAGCTTCCATTAGTCCTGTCAAAATAGTCTGGAACAGTTGTCTGTGGTAAGTTTTTCCACTAGCACACTAATCTCCTCCTCATTCTTTTTAAGTCTGTTGTTTTTTATTCAAGGGAGCTACAATAAAGAGAAATGAAGTCACAGGGGAGATTTCTGTGGCTCGGGTGATTCATGGAGGGTTGGCTGATAAGAGTGGTGAGCATATACTCCTTCTAGTCATTGGAATTTGTCCTTTTGTCGTTGTGTTTTACAGTGGCGTGTTGTGTGTAGGTCTGCTTCATGCAGGGGACAGGATCATCGAAGTGAATGGGTTTTCTGTGGACGGGATGGAACCAGAGCAAGTTATTCAAGTTGTGGTATGATGCTGCATTTGACATATTTGTTACACTGAAACAGACATATAGACACCGAACAGAATTATTGTACAATTACATTTCAGCAGGCCCAGTCTAAAGGCACCATCATGTTCAAGGTTGTTCCCATCACAGAGAGGCCGGTCCACAACCAGACCACGGTGAGACTCTGATCAGACTTGGTGAAGGTGTAAAAGAATGTCCTGTATCTGACTGCACACTGTTTTCAGATGTACGTACGAGCCCTGGCCAACTACAGTCCTCAGCAGGACCCGGCCATCCCCTGCCCTGACGCTGGCATGAGCTTCAGACGAGGAGACATTCTGGAGATTGTGGACCAGACGGATGCTCTGTGGTGGCAAGCCAAGAAGCTGCCCAGCGCCAGTGCCTGCGCAGGCCTGGTGCCCTCCACCAACCTGCTCCAACGGTCAGGCACTAACTCCAACACCCCTCCCACTCTTTTGTCATGCCCTGTTTTAAACCAGAATGTCACCTGACAGGAAGCAGAGGGAGTCCTGGTGGTCTCAGCCTTATCAGCCCCACGCCTGCACCACCTGTAAGTCCACTCACATCCTGCCTGACTAAAAAGATCCATTACTTTTATTAAACCATCTTTTCCCCTATGACTACTGCCTAAGTGAGCACTGTAGAGGAAGGTAAGGAGTGTTGTAGTCTATTCCTAAGTCTAGAACCTTCCAAAAACAAATGAGCACATTTTATGTGATTATTTTTACATTTTTCCCCAGAAGAAGATCTAATGGCCATTGATGAGAAATGTGTTGAAGCAGGTAAACCTGTTGTTCTGTTTCACAGAGATGCCAAAGCCTCATGTGCTCTTGTGATGTACAGTAAGTTTATTGTCTTCTTGTGTCTCTCTGGCAGATGAGGAGGCCTTTGAATCCGGTAGGTAAGTCCTGTATAGCTACAGTCGGGTCCATAAAGGAGGCACATAAACAAACTGTTGTAATTCCTACACCGTTCACCTGATTAAGATGTAAATACCTCAGATTAAAGTTAAAAGTGGTGTATAGAGCCAAAAAGATTAGAATTGTGTCGATGTCCCAATATTTATGGACTGTATTTGCTGTTTGGTGGGTAAAACAACCATGTCTTTATTTTTTCTTATGGAATACTGTCTTCTGGGGACTGTCAGAGGAGCTCAGAGAAGGTAAGATCTTGTTTGATGACATGTAATATAAAAACTAGATTACTCGGTAATTACTCGGTACTCATATTGTAAATCATTGAAGGGCTGCACAATATCTGTCAAATGCACTATAATCACAATACAGTTGTATTGACTGCACTGTTCTGTCATCAACCTGAGGAGAATGTCTTTCTATGATTTCTTTGATCAAAATCTGCTGTGAAAGCATACTGGCCTCATTTGTCCCTGTTCTCTCTGACCAGAGGAGGATGACCTCAGCTGCAGCGTAGAAGGAGTCTATTTGGGTGAGTTTTGAGACTCCAAAGTCAGAATGGAGCTGAAAACAGAACTGATAGTGCAGTGGGATGAGGTTTTTGTCCAATGTAGTCTGTTTAATTTATTTGAGGTTGTCTGTATTTATGTCAGCTGCAGGTTAAACCTGAGTCCCTGTGTCAGTCTTTAACCAGAGTGCTGTCTCGCAGCTGGTTTCAGGCGCAGTTTGCGCCTTTGTCGCCGGCGCGCTCGCAGCACCAGTGAGCCATCCTGCCATACTCGCTGTCCCAGCAGCTGCTGCTACAGCGCCCTCTGCAGTTCGTATGAGGAGGTGGTACGATACCAGCGCCACCCGCAGGACACTCTCCGCCTGGTCGTCCTTTTGGGTAAACCTCGTCCATGTTCAGTCCCTCAGAGCTAATCCCAGTCCCTCTTCACTCGTGTGTGTTCAGTCCCTCAGAGCTAATCCCAGTCCCTCTTCACTCGTGTGTGTTCAGTCCCTCAGAGCTAATCCCAGTCCCTCTTCACTCGTGTGTGTTCACTCCCTCAGAGCTAATCCCAGTCCCTCTTCACTCGTGTGTGTTCACTCCCTCAGAGCTAATCCCAGTCCCTCTTCACTCGTGTGTGTTCAGTCCCTCAGAGCTAAGCCCAGTCCCTCTTCACTCGTGCGTGTTCAGTCCCTCAGAGCTAATCCCAGTCCCTCTTCACTCGTGTGTGTTCAGTCCCTCAGAGCTAATCCCAGTCCCTCTTCACTCTTGTGTTCAGTCCCTCAGAGCTAATCCCAGTCCCTCTTCACTCGCGTGTGTTCAGTCCCTCAGAGCTAATCCCAGTCCCTCTTCACTCGTCCGTGTTCAGTCCCTCAGAGCTAATCCCAGTCCCTCTTCACTCGTGTGTGTTCAGTTCCTCAGAGCTAATCCCAGTCCCTCTTCACTCGTGTGTGTTCAGTCCCTCAGAGCTAATCCCAGTCCCTCTTCACTCGTGTGTGTTCAGTTCCTCAGAGCTAATCCCAGTCCCTCTTCACTCGTGTGTGTTCAGTCCCTCAGAGCTAATCCCAGTCCCTCTTCACTCGTGTGTGTTCAGTCCCTCAGAGCTAATCCCAGTCCCTCTTCACTCGTGTGTGTTCACTCCCTCAGAGCTAATCCCAGTCCCTCTTCACTCGTCCGTGTTCAGTCCCTCAGAGCTAATCCCAGTCCCTCTTCACTCGTGTGTGTTCAGTCCCTCAGAGCTAATCCCAGTCCCTCTTCACTCGTGTGTGAGCGCAGATGTGTTCCTGAGCCACAAAGAGTGAAATCCAGGCAGAGGATGGTTGGTTTAAACAATAATAATAATTGTTCCAGATGTGTGGTACATTTGTTTCCTGTCTTTTTGCATAATATTGAGGAAATATTTTTTATATTTTGTATTTTTTTCACTGAAATCATGGGTTAGTTATGTTATTATACTCCTATACATATTTGTGCAATAAAACAAAATTACAAAAGTTGTCATTTCATTAAATACCTTTCTCCCCAGTGTAACAGTTTGATCTGACTATTTGAATTGAGTGGTTTTAATTCTTGTCTCAGGTGCGTCTGGTGTGGGGGTGAATGAACTCCGCCGGCGCTTGATTGAAACTAACCCTAACCTCTTCCACGGAGCTATACCTCGTATGTTCTCTTTATCCAGCTTCGTCTGGTCCAAAGACAAATAGAGTTTATACTGTTTTTTTACTAAACAGACACCACCAGAGCTCCCCGAGGATACGAGGAGTTGGGCAGAGAGTATCACTTCACCAGTCGAGACATCTTTGAGAACATGCTTTACAACAACAGGTGAAAGCACTTATAAAAGTTATAAATGGAGAAGCTCTCTTATTAAATTGTGTAATGCCTGGTTCTGGTTGTGTTATGTGGAACCTACTTGTCTGTATTTCCTACAGGTTTCTGGAGTATGGCGAGTACAAAGGGACTTTTTATGGCACCAGCACTGATTCTGTGAGGCAGGTTTTGAACAGTGGAAAGATCTGTGTCATCGACATTCAGGCCAATGTACATAAGAGTTCATGTGCTAAAGTCACTTTTAATATCCACTTTAGTGTTGTTTCAATGACTTCTGCCCTTCCACAGGCCCTTCAGGCAGTACGCACCCACGACCTGAGGGCCTACATCATCTACATCAAGCCTCCGTCCTCGGAGCGCCTTAGACAGACCCGACACAACTCACGCCTCATCACCAACTACTACATCAACCGACCGTTTAAGGTACGCCGTCCAGCTGAGTGCTAAGGTCCAGCACGTCCCCAGAACAATTCTGTTCTCAAAAGGCCCCGTCCCAAAAAACTCCTTAAACCAAACAGATTAAACATACACAAGTCTAAACTAATACACGCAGATGTCCAGGAAAGGTCTTATTGTGCGATTATATGAACGATACAGATTTGAAAATAATCCAATAACCACTTTGCAGTCTGATCAATAAAAGGTACAGTTATGAAAGTTCACTTCAAGTACAATCTGTCAAACCTTTTAAGGTTGAACCTAGGACGTATAAACGTATATAAAGGTTATTTTTTTACAAACAGGACGAGGATTTCCAGGAGATGGAAGAGGCTGCCCAGAAGCTGGAGCAGCACTACTGTCAGTTTTTTGACCAGGTAATCATTAATGATGATCTGGAGGAGTCCTGTGCCCAGCTGCTCACAGCCGTGACTAAGGCCCAGGACGAGCCACAGTGGGTCCCGGCCAACTGGATCCGGCCTGCATCCTTCTCAGAACCATAGAGCAGTCTGTCACATGGACACATGAGGCTCTACTCCACCTTTACTGATGGAAAGGCTCTTTTTCTGATGTAGCTTTAAGGGATCATGTTCAGTGTTTTCTGTTTGTTTTAAATGACTCTGACTGTGTCATTACATGCCAAAAGGAATGCTCTTGGTCTAATTATTAGATAAATAATCTGAAGATGGTTGGTCATATTTCCTTCCTTTGCTGCAGCTGAGAACATGCATATTGATATTTAAATATTTGTATATTTTAATAATGTCATAATGATTTTATTAAAATAATGACGTTGCAATGGTTTATTGGTCATTCTTGCTTGATTTATTTGCTTATTGACATGTAATGACGGTAAATGTGTGTAATGCAAAACTTTTATTGTGAAGGAGGGAAGACATGATAGTTCCTCGTGAACACATCCGGGTAGAAACCTTCCGCTGAATGTAGCGTAAACAGGTCACAGAGAAATTCAGACAGTTTTAAATGAATTGTTTGAGTATTTAAATGTATTTTACTTTAAGATGAATGGATTCGTTTGACATAATGGACCCGGGAGACCCGAGGGTAAGGAACTACTACGTGCATATTTTTAACACAGCGTTTTGTTTGACTAACGACTGCTGCCAGGTGTAGGCATAGATTGTATAAATAAAAATAAAAATATAATATAAATATAAAGGGTGTAGGTCTGTTTTCAGAATGTGCACGTGACTGGGACGGTTTAATAGCTCTTCTCGTTTGGTTTTGAGAAATATTGATTTACCGTTTGTTTCCAGAAAACACGTCCCAGGGAGCTCCCGCCTCTTCCTCAGGTCAGCCAATCAAAAACAGGGCCTGGGTTCGAGTCCCTGCGTGGGCCTCTTTACTCTCCTGAGGTTTATTCATCTGTCTGCCAAATACCATTACTGAAATATATATTGTGAAAGCTGCATCTTTTAATCTAAAGTACAAATACTGTACGAGGTTAAATAATAGTAAATATATCTTGGCTTTGGGAACAGAGGGTAGCGTATGTACAGGCTCCTTCTGTGTCCTAAATGTGGGCCATGTTAGTATGTTTTAGTGATTAGATGAAATATTTTAAACCTACCTTTAATTGGCTCCTATATAGGATTATTTACTGTAGTGTCCTGTAAGGAAGCCAAAGCAAAATACAGATCTGTCGTTTAAAAATTAGTTTCCATTTGTGGCCTTAAGTTAAAGCTAAATTTTGGAAATATTTAGCTCAAGACACACTGTGTCACACTTACTTCACTCTTTCTATAAAAAGATGAGGCTGGCCTGGAGTTGTCTGACCTTTGACCTGGCTAATCTCCATGCTGGCAGATGACATGAGGACACATTTAGCCCAGGATTTAACGTTTGTGTGGCTTTACGATGCTCTCACTTGGTTCTCGGGTGGAACTTACATTGTAGAAGGACGGTAAGCACTGCAGTCTGTTAATGGTCCATTTAAAAACCTTCATGGGTCTAAGTAACTGGATCAGGAGCTTATTTTCTGGTTGATGGTAAACTGAACACTTTGTTTTCCTCAGCGAGGGCAGAGAACACTTCCCACAATGCCCAGGTGCGTCTTTCATGTCTACACACTTTTGTCAGAACTGCTAATGTCATGTTTTTCTGTTTAAGTCTTTTTTGTTCTTTTTGTCTGTTGGCACATGTGGCTCTTAAAGTCAAGACTCACCAGGTAAGTGAATGTAATATTGTCGTGTTACATTAGTACCATGATGATACTCACGGCCTTTGCCTTTTCCACAGGAGAGGCACCCAAACAGAAGAAAAAGAAGCTGAGGAAAGAGTCCACTGTGGAGGATGGTAATGTTTTTTTACCTGTAGCAGCACTTATTCAGGGCATTAGTGTGTACAGTATGTTGTTGTTTTTGATGCTTGGTATGTGTGAGTACTCAGCTGTAAGTACTAATGTTCATACTGTGGTATCGGGACGTCTGTTCAGTTCATGTGATTCCGTCTGCTGTGTTCAGACCAGGGGCTGGAGATGGGAGGCCTGGCCAGCCGACGGGCCTCTGAGGCCGGGGGCCACCTTACACTGGAGCCCCCCACAGACCCACTCTCACAGAGGAGGAAGAGGAGGAAGAAGGCAGCTACTATAGGTAAACAGACTTCAGTCTCATCGTTTCATCTTACAGTGAGATCCCAGGTGTCCTCCCCCCCATCACATTTTAAACTGAGCACAGTAGTACACAGAACAGAGGACTGACTTCTTTCTCTTGAAGCAATATAATACAAGATAGGGTTAGATTTAGGCATCATTGAAGTAGAGTTTTGAACTTTCTACCAGAAGCTGAAAGCAGACTGAAGGTGGAGGACCTGAGATAGGTCGTCCAGTCCCTTCTAAGTGTGTGTGAGCAGTTACTCCCAATTCAGACGACTCCACTTACATTTGAAATCTTCCACTGCACTGAGCAGGTTCTCCAGCTGTTGGGCACCTGTTACTGTTATTAAGATCTTAAATATAAAACTCGTTTTCCCAGTGGCTTCAGCCAATCGGGCATCAGTGTGGCCTTAATAACTCTGTCCTGTTCTCCGCTCCAGTGTATTCATCTGGTCTTTGGCCAGCAGATGACCATTATGAAATATGAAAGCTGCATCTTAATCTAACTCAACTCTGTGGTGAGGTTAAATAATAGTAAATATATCAGACTGTGAATCCTCTGTACAGAGTGTACGTATCTGAGGTAAATGTGGGCCATCTGTTAGCATGTTTTAGTGATTAGATGACATATTTTAAACCGACTACCTGGCTCACTGTCAACCTATATGGATTATTTACTGTAGTGTCCTGGATCTTCATAGCCAAAGCAAAATACACTGATCTACTTTAAAAATTAGTTTCCATTTGTTCCTTTAAGTTAAAGCTAAATTTTGGAAATATTTAGCTCAAGACACATTGTGTCACACTGTCTTCACTCTTTCTATAAAAGATGAGGCTGGCCTGATGTCTGACCTTTGACCTGGCTAATCTCCATGCTGGCAGAGATGACATGAGGACACATTTAGCCCAGGATTTAACGTTTGTGTAGCTTTACGATGCTCTCACTTGGTTCTTGGGTGGAACTTATTTGAAGGACTTTAAGCACTGCAGTCTGTTAATGGTCCATTTAAAAACCTTCATGGGTCTAAGTAACTGGATCAGGAGCTTATTTTCTGGTTGATGGTAAACTGAACACTTACTTTTAATTCAACCAGAGAACACTTCCCACAATGCCCAGTTATGTCTCTTCATGTCTACACACTTTTGTCAGAACTGCTAATGTCATGTTTTTCTGTTTAAGTCTTTTGTTCTTTTTGTCTGTTGGCACATGTGGCTCTTAAAGTCAAGACTCACCAGGTAAGTGCTATTGTCGTGTTACATTAGTAAAGCAGGATGTCCTGTTTTCAGCCTTTTCCACAGGAGAGGCACTCCAAACAGAAGAAAAAGAAGCTGAGGAAAGAGTCCACTGTGGAGGAGGATGGTAATGTTTTTTACCTGTAAGCACTTATTCAGGCATTAGTGTACAGTATGTTGTTGTTTGATGCTTGGTATGTGTGAGAGTACCAGCTGTAAGTACTAATGTTCATACTGGGTATCGGCCTGTTCAGTTCATGTGATTCCGTCTGCTGTTCAGACCAGGGCTGGAGATGGGAGGCCTGGCCAGCCGACCTGTATAAAAGCCTCCTTACACTGGATTGAGTCCACAGACAATTAGAGGAGGAAGACAGGCAGCTATATAGGTAAACAGACTTCAGTCTCATCGTTTCATCTTACACTGAGATCCCAGGTGTCCTCTCACATTTTAAACTGAGCACAGTACCATGAACAGAGGACTGAATTATTTCTCTTGAAGCAATATAATACAAGATAGGGTTAGATTTAGGCATCATTGCATAGAGTTTTGAACTTTCTACCAGAAGCTGAAAGCAGACTGAAGGAGTTGCAGGACCTGAGATAGGTCGTCAGTCCCTTCTAAGTGTGTGTGAGCAGTTACTCCCAGTTCAGACGACTCCACTTACATTTGAACTCTTCCACTGCACTGAGCAGGTTCTCCAGCTGTTGGGCACCTGTTACTGTTATAATAGTTTAAGAATGCAATAATTGGAGATAGGTTGATTAATCTAAATTGATCTTAATGTGTGGGGAACATTAACAGTTAGTGGTTTTAAACCAGTCCAGCTGTGGAGAGCTCATTCCTGGTGGTGTTTTAGATCTGGAGAATGACCAGGCTGAGCTGGTGAATGGAGAAATGGTGGAGCAGAACACAGATGGAGAGGAAGTGGTCAAAAAAACCAAGAAGAAGAAGTAAGAATCATTATCAGATTCTTGATCAATAATACGTACAGAGCAGAAACACCAATGTCCTTTCTTTTTGTGTTGGAGGAAGCCCAAAGCTGCAGAGTCCCAGCTGCCGGACGAGCTGGCTGTAGAGGAGGATGACATCGTAGCTGACCCCTCCGTCACTGGCCCTGTCCCACAGCAGTCCCTGTTCTCGGCCCCACAGGGTCAGAGCCAGCCCGTGGCCACGGTCTTTGTCGAGAGGAACAGTGAGTACAGAGGTTCTGTTAGAGCTCCACAGATCTACCAAGCCTAGACTCAATGTATTAAATCAAGATGAATGAGAAGAGTCTTTAGGTTGTTAAAGCTGAAAGGACACGGGTATGTTTCCTGACTGAACACTGGAACATACATACATTCTAAAACATCTAGAAAAATCCAATCTGAATTAAAACAAGAAGTGTTTAAAGATAATATGGACTTTACAATTGCTAAGGACGACCCAAATGCAAGTGTTTTAGCCAAATACAGAGATACAACAGTGTAGAGCTCTTTCTTTACATTTCTAGTCAGTTTTTAGTTTTTAGTCAGTCAGAGGGGCTTGACCAAAAGAGGCCATAAACATAACATCGGTAGAGTGTCCCTGCTGTGGAGTTAAAAAAACATTCATTTGGAGTTAGTCTCATATTCTCCTCCAGGCTCAATAAAGAAAATCTAGTTAACACACCTATGTTCACTAAAATCTGTGAGTGAACTATGTGCAGTTAAAATCTGAGTATGAACTCTGTGGAGTTAAGTCTGTGAGTGAACTCTGTGGAGTTAGTCTGTAAAGTCTGTGGAGTTAGTCTTTCCGAACTGTTCTCACTAAAAGAGCGCTTCCAGGCTGCAGAGCGCTCCACCTGGAGGAAGAGCAGCCAGCAGATGGACAACATGGCCGACCTGCAGCGCTCAGTGTGGACCACAAGAGACGTGTCTGTGAGGGTTCACGAAGGCTTCAGGTAGAGCCCATATCCCTATACCCATATAGCCCAGTGACACTCCTCTGTTAGGTCTGTTAAATCACCAACATAGTTCAAATAAACAGATATAACACATAAGAGTTTCTGTTTGAAATTCAGTGGTATTTATTCTTGATGAACTCTGTCCATCAACATTGTAATGGCACTTCCAGTTAGGTCTGTGAGTCAGAATCAGTTAGAGTTTTTTACATGTGGAGTTAGGTCATGTGACCAATGGCAAAAAACAGCCATGTAGTGTCTGAAAACGTTCATTAATTGAGTGCACTGTGGAGTTAATCTGTGAGTGCAACTCTGTGGAGTTATTATTATATTAGTGGAGTTAGGTCTTCAGAAACAGCCTAGGGTCCCTGGAGGTCAGAGTAAACTCTGTGGAGGTGGTCTAGAATCATGGAGGCAACAAAAAAATCACCAAGGCATTTTACTCATATCGTTTCAGCCCTAGTTAGTCTTTATCACAGTAAAGACTAATTCTGGGAGGTCCACATTCACAGAAAATAAAATATCATTAAAACTTCACAGATCACATTTTAACAAATTTATTAGTCTGTGAGAAACTCTCTGTGGAGTTAGGTCTGTGAGTAAACTCTCTGTGGAGTTAGGTCTGTAGTGAACTCTCAGTGGAGTTAGGTCTGTCACTGACCTTCATCCATGACAGTCTTTGATGAATTGAGTTTACATTAGGTCTGTGAACTGTCCTGTTTTGGAGTTAGGTCTGTGAGCTTCAGCTCTTTTATCGCAGCACCAGAGTGAACTCTCTGTGGAGTTAGGTCTGTGAGTGATTGCTGTGGAGTTAGGTCTTTTCAACAGCTTTAAGGACATCATTTTTTATTCTATTCATTCTTATTTTATTTTCTTTTTTTGCATTTATCTGAGCAGTGAACTCTCTGTGGAGTTAGGTCTGTGAGTGAACTTTGTCTGTGGAGTTAGGTCTGTACAGTCAGTGAACTCTCTGTGGAGTTAGGTCTGTGAGTAAACTCTCTGTGGAGTGTAGTGTCTGTGAGCGGGCATCAGCTGACCTCTCTGTCCAACCTGTGAACAGTACTCAGTGGAGTTACCCTCCCAGTCTCTGCTCTACCTGCTGCTGGCTATCAGCAGCGTGGCAGCCTTCGACAGGTGAACAAAGACAGAACTGTGAGCGTCCATGTCAGTTAGGTCTGCAGGGCATGAACTTCTGTGGAGTTATTCTGTGAGTGAACTCTGTGGAGTTAGGTCTGTGAGTGTGAACTCTGTGGAGTCAGTTAGTTCTGTGTGAACTCTGTGGAGTTAGGTCTGTGAGTGTGAACTCTGTGGAGTTAGTCTGTGAGTGAACTCTCTGTGGAGTTAGGTCTGTGAGTGAACTCTCTGTGGAGTTAGGTCTGTGAGTGAACTCTCAGTGGAGTTAGGTCTGTGAGTGAACTCTCTGTGGAGTTAGGTCTGTGAGTGAACTCTCAGTGGAGTTAGGTCTGTGAGTAAACTCTCTGTGGAGTTAGGTCTGTGAGTTCATCACTCTGTGGAGTTAGGCTCTGTGAGTGAACTCTCTGTGGAAGTTACACTCTTCTGTCAACTCTCAGTGTGGCCTGTGTGGAGTTGTTCTGTGAGTGAACTCCAGTGGAGTTAGGTCAGCTGTGGTGAACTCTCTGTGGAGTTAGGTCCAGTGATCGCATGAACTCTGTGGAGTTAGGTCTGTGAGTGAACTCTGTGGAGTTAGGTCTGTGAGTAAACTCTCTGTGGAGTTAGGTCCACAGGTGAGTGAACTCTTGTGGAGTTAGGTCTGTGAGTGAACTCTCTGTGGAGTTAGGTCTGTGAGTGAACTCCATCTGTGGAGTTCTCGAGTGAACTCTGTGGAGTTGGTGTGTGAGTGAACTCTCTGTGGAGTTAGGTCTGTGAGTGAACTCTGTGGAGTTAGGTCTGTGAGTGAACTCTCAGTGGAGTTAGGTCTGTGAGTGAACTCTCTGTGGAGTTGATCTGTGTGTGAACTCTGTGGTTACCTGATGTCTGTGAGTTGAACTCTCTGTGGAGTTACAAGGTCTGAGATGACTCTCTGTGGAGTTAGGTCTGTGAGTAAACTTGTGGAGTTAGGTCTGTGGAGTGAACTCTCAGTGGAGTTAGGTGACTGTGAGTGAACTCTCAGTGGAGTTATTTCTGTGAGTGAACTCTCTGTGGAGTTAAAAGTTCTGTGAGTGAACTCTCTGTGGAGTTAGGTCTGTGAGTGAACTCTCTGTGGAGTTAGGTCTGAGGTGAACTCTCTGTGGAGTTAGGTCTGTGAGTGAACTCTTCTGTGGAGTTAGGTCTGTGAGTAGACTCTCTGTGGAGTTAGGTCTGTGAGTCCTGAACTCTCTGTGGAGTTAGGTCCACTGTGAGTGAACTCTCTGTGGAGTTAGGTCTGTGAGTGATGGTCTCTGTGGAGTTCAGGTCTGTCCTGAGTGAACTCTGTGGAGTTAGGTCTGTGAGTGAACTCTCTGTGGAGTTAGGTCTGTGAGTGAACTTTATGTGGAGTTAGGTCTTAACATAACTCTCTGTGGAGTTAGGTCTGTGAGAAACTCTCTGTGGAGTTAGGTCTGTGAGTGAACTCTCTGTGGAGTTAGGTAGAGTGAACTCTCTGTGGAGTTAGGTCTGTGAGTGAACTCCTGTGGAGTTAGGTCTGTCAGTGAACTCTCTGTGGAGTTAGGTCTGTGAGTGAACTCTGTGGAGTTAGTTCTGTGTGAACTCTGTGGAGTTAGGTCTGTGAGTAAACTCTCTGTGGAGTTAGGTCTGTGAGTGAACTCTGTGGAGTTAGTTAGGTCTGTGAGTGAACTCTCAGTGGAGTTAGGTCTGTGAGTGAACTCTCAGTGGAGTTAGGTCTGTGAGTGAACTCTCAGTGGAGTTAGGTCTGTGAGTAACTCTGTGGAGTTATTGTATTTAGTGAACTCTGTGGAGTTAGGTCTGTGAGTGAACTCTCAGTGGAGTTAGGTCTGTGAGTGAACTCTCAGTGGAGTTAGGTCTGTGAGTGAACTCTCAGTGGAGTTAGGACAGAGTGAACTCTCTGTGGAGTTAGTTCTGTGTGAACTCTGTGGAGTTAGGTCTGTGAGTGAACTCTGTGGAGTTAGTTAGCTCTGTGTGAACTCTGTGGAGTTAGGTCTGTGAGTGAACTCTCAGTGGAGTTAGGTCTGTGAGTGAACTCTCAGTGGAGTTAGGTCTGTGAGTGAACTCTCTGTGGAGTTAGGTCTGTGAGTGAACTCTCTGTGGAGTTAGGTCTGTGAGTGAACTCTCTGTGGAGTTAGGTCTGTGAGTGAACTCTCTGTGGAGTTAGGTCTGTGAGTGAACTCTCTGTGGAGTTAGGTCTGTGAGTGAACTCTCTGTGGAGTTAGGTCTGTGAGTGAACTCTCAGTGGAGTTAGGGTCTGTGAGTGAACTCTCTGTGGAGTTAGGTCTGTGAGTGCTCATCTCTGTGGAGTTAGGTCTGTGAGTGAACTCTCTGTGGAGTTAGGTCTGTGAGTAAACTCTCTGTGGAGTTAGGTCTGTGAGTGTGAACTCTGTGGAGTTAGGTCTGTGAGTGAACTCTGTGGAGTTAGCTCTGTGTGAACTCTGTGGAGTTAGGTCTGTGAGTAAACTCTCTGTGGAGTTAGGTCTGTGAACTCTCTGTGGAGTTAGGTCTGTGAGTGAACTCTCTGTGGAGTTAGGTCTGTGAGTGAACTCTCTGTGGAGTTAGGTCTGTGAGTGAACTCTCTGTGGAGTTAGGTCTGTGAGTGAGTGAACTCTCAGTGGAGTTAGGTCTGTGAGTGAACTCTGTGGAGTTAGGTCTGTGAGTGAACTCTCTGTGGAGTTAGGTCTGTGAGTGAACTCTCTGTGGAGTTAGGTCTGTGAGTGAACTCTCTGTGGAGTTAGGTCTGTGAGTGAACTCTCTGTGGAGTTAGGTCTGTGAGTGAACTCTCTGTGGAGTTAGGTCTGTGAGTGAACTCTCTGTGGAGTTAGGTCTGTGAGTGAACTCTCTGTGGAGTTAGGTCTGTGAGTGAACTCTCTGTGGAGTTAGGTCTGTGAGTGAACTCTCTGTGGAGTTAGGTCTGTGAGTGAACTCTCTGTGGAGTTAGGTCTGTGAGTGAACTCTCTGTGGAGTTAGGTCTGTGAGTGAACTCTCTGTGGAGTTAGGTCTGTGAGTGAACTCTCTGTGGAGTTAGGTCTGTGAGTGAACTCTCTGTGGAGTTAGGTCTGTGAGTGAACTCTCTGTGGAGTTAGGTCTGTGAGTGAACTCTCTGTGGAGTTAGGTCTGTGAGTGAACTCTCTGTGGAGTTAGGTCTGTGAGTGAACTCTCTGGAGTTAGGTCTGTGAGTGAAACTCTCTGTGGAGTTAGGTCTGTGAGTGAACTCTCTGTGGAGTTAGGTCTGTGAGTAAACTCTCTGTGGAGTTAGGTCTGTGAGTAAACTCTCTGTGGAGTTAGGTCTGAGTGTGAACTCATTGTGGAGTTAGGTCTGTGAGTGAACTCATTGTGGAGTTAGGTCTGTGAGTGAACTCTCTGTGGAGTTAGGTCTGTGAGTGAACTCTCTGTGGAGTTAGGTCTGTGAGTGAACTCTCTGTGGAGTTAGGTCTGTGAGTGAACTCTCTGTGGAGTTAGGTCTGTGAGTGAACTCTCTGTGGAGTTAGGTCTGTGAGTGAACTCTCTGTGGAGTTAGGTCTGTGAGTGAACTCTCTGTGGAGTTAGGTCTGTGAGTGAACTCTCTGGAGTTAGGTCTGTGAGTGAACTCTCTGTGGAGTTAGGTCTGTGAGTGAACTCTCTGTGGAGTTAGGTCTGTGAGTGAACTCTCAGTGGAGTTAGGTCTGTGAGTGTGAACTCTCTGTGGAGTTAGGTCTGTGAGTGAACTCTCTGTGGAGTTAGGTCTGTGAGTGAACTCTCTGTGGAGTTAGGTCTGTGAGTGAACTCTCTGTGGAGTTAGGTCTGTGAGTGAACTCTCTGTGGAGTTAGGTCTGTGAGTGAACTCTCTGTGGAGTTAGGTCTGTGAGTGAACTCTCTGTGGAGTTAGGTCTGTGAGTGAACTCTCTGTGGAGTTAGGTCTGTGAGTGAACTCTCTGTGGAGTTAGGTCTGTGAGTGAACTCTCTGTGGAGTTAGGTCTGTGAGTGAACTCTCTGTGGAGTTAGGTCTGTGAGTGAACTCTCTGTGGAGTTAGGTCTGTGAGTGAACTCTCTGTGGAGTTAGGTCTGTGAGTGAACTCTCTGTGGAGTTAGGTCTGTGAGTGAACTCTCTGTGGAGTTAGGTCTGTGAGTGAACTCTCTGTGGAGTTAGGTCTGTGAGTGAACTCTCTGTGGAGTTAGGTCTGTGAGTGAACTCTCTGTGGAGTTAGGTCTGTGAGTGAACTCTCTGTGGAGTTAGGTCTGTGAGTGAACTCTCTGTGGAGTTAGGTCTGTGAGTGAACTCTCAGTGGAGTTAGGTCTGTGAGTGAACTCTCTGTGGAGTTAGGTCTGTGAGTGAACTCTGTGGAGTTAGGTCTGTGAGTGAACTCTCTGTGGAGTTAGGTCTGTGAGTGAACTCTCTGTGGAGTTAGGTCTGTGAGTGAACTCTCTGTGGAGTTAGGTCTGTGAGTGAACTCTCTGTGGAGTTAGGTCTGTGAGTGAACTCTCTGTGGAGTTAGGTCTGTGAGTGAACTCTCTGTGGAGTTAGGTCTGTGAGTGAACTCTCTGTGGAGTTAGGTCTGTGAGTGAACTCTCTGTGGAGTTAGGTCTGTGAGTGAACTCTCTGTGGAGTTAGGTCTGTGAGTGAACTCTCTGTGGAGTTAGGTCTGTGAGTGAACTCTCTGTGGAGTTAGGTCTGTGAGTGAACTCTCTGTGGAGTTAGGTCTGTGAGTGAACTCTCTGTGGAGTTAGGTCTGTGAGTGAACTCTCTGTGGAGTTAGGTCTGTGAGTGAACTCTCTGTGGAGTTAGGTCTGTGAGTGAACTCTCTGTGGAGTTAGGTCTGTGAGTGAACTCTCTGTGGAGTTAGGTCTGTGAGTGAACTCTCTGTGGAGTTAGGTCTGTGAGTGAACTCTCTGTGGAGTTAGGTCTGTGAGTGAACTCTCTGTGGAGTTAGGTCTGTGAGTGAACTCTCTGTGGAGTTAGGTCTGTGAGTGAACTCTCTGTGGAGTTAGGTCTGTGAGTGAACTCTCTGTGGAGTTAGGTCTGTGAGTGAACTCTCTGTGGAGTTAGGTCTGTGAGTGAACTCTCTGTGGAGTTAGGTCTGTGAGTGAACTCTCTGTGGAGTTAGGTCTGTGAGTGAACTCTCTGTGGAGTTAGGTCTGTGAGTGAACTCTCTGTGGAGTTAGGTCTGTGAGTGAACTCTCTGTGGAGTTAGGTCTGTGAGTGAACTCTCTGTGGAGTTAGGTCTGTGAGTAAACTCTCTGTGGAGTTAGGTCTGTGAGTGAACTCTCTGTGGAGTTAGGTCTGTGAGTGAACTCTCTGTGGAGTTAGGTCTGAGTGTGAACTCTCTGTGGAGTTAGGTCTGAGTGTGAACTCTCTGTGGAGTTAGGTCTGAGTGTGAACTCTCTGTGGAGTTAGGTCTGTGAGTGAACTCTCTGTGGAGTTAGGTCTGTGAGTAAACTCTCTGTGGAGTTAGGTCTGTGAGTGTGAAACTCTCTGTGGAGTTAGGTCTGTGAGTGAACTCTCTGTGGAGTTAGGTCTGAGTGAACTCTCTGTGGAGTTAGGTCTGTGAGTGAACTCTCTGTGGAGTTAGGTCTGTGAGTGAACTCTCTGTGGAGTTAGGTCTGTGAGTGAACTCTCTGTGGAGTTAGGTCTGTGAGTGAACTCTCTGTGGAGTTAGGTCTGAGTGTGAACTCTCTGGAGTTAGGTCTGTGAGTGAACTCTGTGGAGTTAGGTCTGTGAGTGAACTCTCTGTGGAGTTAGGTCTGTGAGTAAACCTGTGAGTGAACTCTCTGTGGAGTTAGGTCTGTGAGTGAACTCTCTGTGGAGTTAGGTCTGTGAGTGAACTCTCTGTGGAGTTAGGTCTGTGAGTGAACTCTCTGTGGAGTTAGGTCTGAGAGTGTGAACTCTCTGTGGAGTTAGGTCTGTGAGTGAACTCTCTGTGGAGTTAGGTCTGAGTGTGAACTCTCTGTGGAGTTAGGTCTGTGAGTGAACTCTCTGTGGAGTTAGGTCTGTGAGTGAACTCTCTGTGGAGTTAGGTCTGTGAGTGAACTCTCTGTGGAGTTAGTTAGCTGAACCTGGAAGCCTGGAAGGTGCTCTAATGTAGTAACTAGTGCAACAGCCACAATGGCAGAATAAGTGTCAAAATGATATTTTTGCTTCTGGTGTTTTAGTCATCCAGAAGAGCCTCTGGCATCCCAGGACTCAACCCCACCGACGAGAAGTAAGTTGACCCTCTGCCTTCTGACATTATTCAATTGTGAGCCTCTTTGTTCAAAGATGATATTTGTCAGAACTAAATATAGCCTCGGGTTGGATCACTGATGATTTTGCTCTAAAAGCCATCCCTCTTTTTAACTAAACTATCATCTTCCTGGCCTGTGCTCTCTCAGAGATGGAAACCTGCAGGACATTGTTAACAGAGGCAGTCTACATGAGTTTCTGCTCAGCCTGCACAAAGAGTTTGGCTCGGTGGCGTCGTTTTGGTTTGGCAGGAGGCCTGTGGTCAGCCTCGGGTCTTTGCAGCAGCTTCGGCAACACATCAATCCAAACCACACAAGTAAGAACAGCTCTAGGAATCATTTTTGCAGAGTACATCCAAAATATTGAGCTTCCGAATGAAATGACATGGATCTAGTTCACGTTGGTTTTGTTTGTCTCAGCGGACTCTTTTGAGACCATGCTAAAATCCTTGTTGGGATACAACTCTGGGGTTGGCGCAGGGGCCAGTGAAAGTGTCATGAGAAAGAAAGTATATGAGAATGCCATCACCAATGCTCTGAAGAACAACTTCTCCTTGGTGCTAAAGGTTGGTACCACTAAGACAGATTACAGCTCTCAGCTTGTTCTAAAATGATTGTGTTGTGGGTGGCAGCTGGTGGAGGAGCTGGTGGACAAATGGAAGTGTTTCCCCGAGGCGCAGCACACCCCCCTCTGTGCCCACCTACTGGGCCTGGCCATGAAGACAGTCACCCAGCTAGGCCTAGGAGAGCGCTTTAAGGACGACACCCAGGTCATCTCCTTTCGCAAAAACCACGATGCGGTATGTTCTAACACTGCAATGGTGTAGATGGTGGCTAAAGAATATCCTTCTAGAAGGCATAGACCCATAAGAAGAAAAGAACGAGCGGAGGGTGATTGGGCCACTGTGTAGTTGAGTTCAGGTCATTTAGGTGAAGCAAGGCAGTTACTGTTAAGGCTTTGTGTGGGATTTAAATCTGAATGTTTATACTGTATGGTCTGAATAAAGAAGGATGAACTGTGAAAAATAGAATACTGTATAGGTCAATAGCCAGCTCAGGTTAAACTGACCACAGACCTCTCAGAGTCACGCTTCAGGACAAAGGTAGCAGCATGAGAAAACAGAACATGTTTGTAAATCCTACAAACGGATTCATGAGTGTTACTAAAGATTAGAATTACTTTAGTTCTCTGTCTTTTCTCCCTTCTGACTCACATGGATGGCACCAGATCTGGTCAGAAATTGGGAAAGGCTTCCTGGACGGTTCCCTGGAGAAGAGCTCCAGCAGAAAGGCTCATTATGAGAAGGGTAAGGGACTGCTTCATTCACAGAGATGAACAGAGTGATCTAGACTTTCCCAGCCATTTTCCCCACTGTACAGTCACAGCCTCAGCACATAAATCCTGGGGTGTAGTGAGACAGATGTACCACACAGACTCTGTCTTTGGTTTGCAGTGACTTGGTACCAATATTCCGTCTTCATTAAGGAACTATTTTTATCAATTTGGAATTACACAGAATGATTCAAAAAGTCACTTCTATATCTGCACATAAGAATTACCCTTAAAACCCACTTAAGTTAGTAGCAGCCTTGACTGGAGTCGACTGTGGTACTTGCACTGTAACATTTACTTGTGGCTTCAGCTCTTGCAGAAATGGAGTCGATGCTGGTGTCGGTGGTGAAGGAGAGACGAGCCCAGAGGAAGCACACAGCCTTCGTGGACATTCTGCTTCAGTCTAGTCTCACAGAACCACAGGTCACTCACTCTAGTTTAACTCTCCTACTCCCCTAGAGCATTTTTGATTTTTCACAACTTTTTTTGTGGATAACTTTGGATGTGTTTATGCAAATGGAATATTTTTTTTCCACAGATGTGTATTTTGGGATGAATGTTAAGATTTCACGATTATGAATTTTTATTTAAACTTCTTAATAGACTAAAATGAAAGAAGGAACACCCATCGCCCTTTGTCATTTCTTTGTGCCATTGGCTTCCATTAAAACAAGTTTTTTTAATACACTGCCATAGCTGGATAAATTTATATTTTTATAATTTTTTTTATGGATTCATGTGTGTGTTGAGAAATGAGTGTGTCCTTTCTTAAAAAACGCTGGAGGGACTATGTTGCCTTGGTATTCCCCTGGAAGAGCTGGAGGAAGTGTCTGCGGCAGATGAATGAATATAACAAAAACAAAAATTATGATATTTGGAAAGCGTTAAAAAGATGAACAAACAGAGACACTAATTGATAAAGTAAAAATAGAAAAAGTTGATGATCATACATTTCTGGGTGTGATCCTCAGTCACAGTGTTAGCTGGAGACCACAAATGGTTAATATTAAATGGCTAAAAGCATCGCTATAATGGGTCGGTGTAGACATGTATTTATTGGAGCATTTTTTTGTGCACTAGGATCACAGGTGTAACATAAATCCTAGGGGTGTAGGAGGGTTAAGAACTTTCTTAAAACGCTAAAAATCCAATCCAATATTTTTTCTCTCTACAGATTATGGAGGACTGCATGGTTTTTACTCTCGCAGGATGTGTCATCGCTGCCAACTGTAAGTCCGCAAACCAATTCTCGTTTTTTTCTCAACGTCGATGAAGTAGAGGGTGAAAAGTACATTTTTGTTTCAGTGTGTATCTGGGCCCTTCACTTTTTGTCCACCTCGGAGGAAGTCCAGGACAAACTGTATCAGGAGCTACAGGAGGTGTTGGGATCGGAGCCCATCACACTGGACAAGGTCCCTCAGCTTCGGTGAGACTTGACCGAGACGTGACTGTTATATTTTAAACTTGTTGCTCAGCATCACTAAGTCATCAAAGTCATATTTTTAAATTCTTCTTAAAAAATGGAAAGTTCTGTGGCTTGATGCTATGAATAAATGTAATCCTGTTAAATTTGTGTCTTTGAACAGATACTGCCAGCAGGTTCTGAATGAGACTGTGAGGACAGCCAAGCTCACCCCTGTCGCTGCTCGGCTGCAGGAAGTGGAGGGCAAGGTCGATCAACACGTCATCCCCAAAGAGGTGTCTGGTTTCTCCTCCTGGAACATGATTACTACCAGATTTAGACATGTATTGTCATGTATTCTCTTGTCTGGGTTCAGACGTTGGTGATCTATGCTTTGGGGGTGGTTCTGCAGGACCCTGACACCTGGAGCCTTCCGTACAGGTGCACACTCTGTTTCTCTGCATCAATATTTATTTTTTTCATCCTTCACACTTTTATTTGTATTAAATGATGTTGAAATTCTACTAGTCTCACAAGTTAATCAAAATTAATTAACGCAAGTTAAATTTTATCATGAATACGTCATATGCTCATTGTTATTAAATATTCCAATGCGTCCCTCAGGGACTGTTCAGAACTGTGACCACAAAACAATTAGGAGAAAAGACAATGTACTAAGAATCACTTACCATTTCCAAGTATAAACATAAAGGTAGTAGTAGGGCAGTGCCATATATCGCTCACAATAATACCGGTATAATTTTTCTGGTGATAAAAATTTGTCATATCACGATATCAACGTTATAGCACATAGGTAGGTAAAGGGAACAATTCATGAAACGGTCTTAAAATAGAAGTGTGCTTAGGATACAGCCTAAACTATTGTCTCTATTTGCTCAGAAACAACTTAAACCAACTTCAGGGTTTATTAATTTGTGCAACATTTCACACGTCCTCTCTGCTTTTTTATATTGTGCTTTTTCTCAAGGCACTGAGGGAAGATCTTACAGGCAGTATAGTATTCATTGACTCCACAGTCACACACTACATTGTAGCCACAGCTGCCCTGGGGCAGACTGACGGAGAACACATTCACACATCTGTGCGGTGGCACTGGAGACAAGGTGAGCTAAGTGTCTTGCCCAAGGACACAACAGCAGTATAACCTTCCGGTTATAGGATGCCCAATCTGCCACTGAGTGCCTTTGTGATTTCACTATCCTTTTGGGGCAGACGATTGTGATACTAGGGTCATTCATTTCCTCCTTTTATGCATAATGTTCAGGCATCGTTATGTAAATTTGTTTAGATTTGTACCACTTTGCCTTTAGTTTAAGCTCCTTTTGGGCCTTGAAAAGGTTAGCCCTGTGTCATTTTGTCTATTTATGGGGTAGCATTACATATTACATATCTTTAGAACAGTTCAGTGCCTTTTGTCTCTGATTAAGTTTGAGTTGAGTTTGACATGAATGGCTTTACACAAAGACAGCAGGACGTCCTCACAGACACACGGAGAACAGAAAGGTTAGCTGTGCCATATTATATCGTAAATTATGTATTTTTTCTTACATTCATCACATATCAGAATATCAACGTTTTAGCACACAGATGGCAAATTAAATGGTCATAAAGCAGAACTTTATACAGAAAAAAATTATTACAGAATTTTCCTGATAAATTATGATATCATTTTGATGCCAGCTGGTAGTTCTGATGTCTTCTCATTTATTTTTTTGATTTACATAATTTCCTTATTGTCCTTCTTCAGGTTTAACCCGGATCGCTTTGAGGAGGAGTCAGTCAGGAAAAGCTTCTGTCTACTTGGATTCTCAGGGAGTCAGACCTGCCCAGAGCTGAGGTAACACCGCCACTTATGATCTTTACACTTTAAAGGCTCAATCATACTCCTGTATCACTGTTTGACACAACGCACACTTGTTCCTACATTTAAGGAAGCCAAGACAATTTTATGTATATAGCACAATTCATACACTGGGTAAAGTGCTTTACAGAAATAAAAGAAAAGTTTAAAGCACACAGACAAGATTTAGAATAAGAAACACAAGTAAAATACAGAATTAAAAAATGAAAAGCCAAAGAGTGCAGATTAACTTTCAGTTGTCTTTACTGAATGTAGGCGGAGCTAAAGAGGAAGGTTTTTAACTTCCTCATTGTTAAAGTTGAGGCTTGTTTTACTTCATCTGGGAGGCTGTTCCAGGTTTTTGCTGCATGAAACTTAAACGCTGCTTCACCCTGTTTAGTTCTAACTCTGGGCACGAGCAGAAGGCCTGTCCCAGATGTTCTCAGAGTCCGAGGAGGTTCATAAGTAACTAGCATGTCAGAGATATATTCTGGTGCTAAACCATTTAGAGACTTGTAAACCAGCAGTGCTGTTTTAAAGTCTATTCTCTGAGCAACAGGAAGCCAGTGCAGAGATTTTAAAACTGGCGTAATGTGGTTGTACTTCCTGGTTTTGGTGAGAACCCGAGCAGCAGCGTTCTGAATAAGCTGCAGCTGTCTTAACCCTCGTTTTGAGAGACCAGTGAGCAGGCCGTTACAGTAATCTAACCTGCTGGAGATAAAAGCATGGATAAGTTTCTCTAAGTCTGGTTGAGACATCATCCCTTGCCTTGTTTTTTAAGGTGATAAAATGCAGATGATGTAATTGACTTAATGTGACTGTGGAAATTCAAGTCTGAGTCCATGATGACCCCTAGATTTCTAACCTGGTTTTTAGATTTTAGAGAAAGAGACGCGAGGTGACTGCTGACACTTTCTCTTTGTTTCTGTGGCCCAAAGATGATTAGTTCAGTCTTGTTTCTGTTCAGTTGGAGAAAATTATTTTGCATCCACGTGTCAATCTGTTCGATGCAGTGACACAGTGAATGGATTGGTCCATTTTCACCTGCTGTGAGTGAAATGTAAATCTGAGTGTCATCTGCATAATTATGGTAGGATACGCCACAGCTGCGAATTAACTGGCCTAAAGGAAGCATGTAAAGATTGAATAATAGAGGTCCCAAGATAGACCCCTGTGGAACCCCACATGTCAGGGCCATTTGGTCTGATACACAGTTACCAACCGAAACAAAATACTTCCTGTCTTCAAGATAGAAACTATTTAAGGGCAGTTCCAGTGATACCTATCCATTCCTCTAATCTTTGTGACAGGATTTCATGGTCCACTGTATCAAACGCAGCACTTAAGTCCAACAGAACTAAGACAGAGACTTTGCCTGCGTCAGTGTTCATACAGTTTTTTCAATTGTTCTGTCATTAATGGGTGTAAAATGTGTTAACCCAACTAAGTGTCTCCTAGATGGCTGCAGTGTTGTTTTATGCCCTGTGAACTGCAGCATGCCTTGAACCTTGTCATTGAAAAACAATTCAAACTCATTATAAGACTACACTGTGTGCACAATTATTAGGCAATTTGTATTTTTAAAGATTAATTTTGTTATTGTACAACTACAGTGCTCTTGGTCAATCCAAAATATTAACAAACCCTCAAACCTGTACATTTAAGTAGTAAAAGTGAAGTATAGCCACCCTTCTTTTCGATAACAGTCACAAGCCTTCCATTCACGGAGTCAGTCAGTTTCTTGATCTGGTCAGAATCAACCACAGCCTGATCGCTCCAATATGTGTATGCACTCCACCAGGTGAGACCCTAATGGACTTTTTTCAATTCAATTATATTTATTACGCCCAGTATTACAATAACAAATACCTCAAAGGGCTGAACAAAAACCAAAAGGCAGCATATAGACAAACTACAATAGATGTATTGTAACTAGACAACAGCCCCTGTCCTTAGACCCTCCATCAGGGTGAGGAAAATAAAAACAGCTAGGGGAAAAAGAAAAACCTCAGCGAAACCCACAAAAGGAGGATCCACTCTCAGGATGGACAGGATGTGACATAGATGTGTACAGGACAGTTATTGACACAGAAACAGAAGACAACCATCAAAATGGATCGAAGAATAACTAAAGACTCAGCCGATGATCAGCTCCAGGATGAACAAAGACAGTCTGGAGTTAACAAGCAAAGTCTTGGTTCCAAACCAACAAAAATAATGTTATGGAGTGGCCAGCCCAATCCCCAGACCCTAATCCAATCGAGAAGCTGTTTCTGAAGCAAAACCAAGAAATGTAAATGAATTGTGGAATGTTGTTAAAGATTCATGGAGTGGAATAACAACAGAGAGCTGCCACACAAATGTGAAGCAGTTTTAAAAAAGTGTGATCGTATATACTAAATATTAGTTTAGTGATTCACAGGATTGCTAAATCCTAGAAACAACGTTTTTACAAAATAGTTTTGAGTTTGTACAGTCAACGGCAGACACTGCTATTTTTTGAACACACCCCTTTCAACTAATTGCCCAATTGCACAGCTTTAAGAGCGTGCATATCATGAATGTTGGGTCTTGTTTGTTTTCTGAGAATCTACTGCACCTACTGGTGATTTGTTTGCCATTTAGCAATAAAAATATACTAAAAACTTGGATTATTCTGGTTAGTCACATTGTACTGCTGTTATTTTGAACAATACTGTACTCTAATCTTCCAAACAGAGTTCCATTCTCCTCATAACTATCTGTGGACATACTTTAAGGAAGTTTTTCAGTTCTTGAATGATGTTGCTGCTTTTTTGTCCTGGTCCTTGTCCTGTTAATCTGTGTTGTTTTGTAGGTTTGCGTACACCGTGGCCAGCGTCCTGCTCAGCTCAGTGGTGCGGCAGCTAAAGCTCCGTCAGATCCACCCTCAGGTGACGGAGGTCAGGTCAGAGCTGGTGTGCACGCCCAAAGACGAGACCTGGGTCACAGTCAGCAGGAGACCTGAAGGAGCCCTGCTGCAGCATCCTTTGCAAAGCACTGTGCAGAAGAGCTCCTGAATGTAGCACGTAGTATTTGTACGTTTGTCTCCCTGGTGCCTTTGGATGGGAACATGTTCAGGTTTGCACGTGTTGACAGACTCCATCTGTTAAAGGCACTGCTCCTGAACTCTGAACTTCTGGTGCCAAAGAATTTTTCAACATCATTCCTAAAATAACTGCCTTCATAGAAAGCCCCAATAATTTTGATTGGATTAGTACATTTTAATTCTGTTCTTTTTGCTGGTTTTATGTTTTCTGTAGTTCTGGAAAATGTAAGTGCACATGTAATAAATAAGTCCTCTATTTCAGATTTGTATTTTATAATCCGTACATGCAGAGTTTCACACGTTCAGTTATGTCTACAATACGTTTAAAGATTAGATGATGGAGGAGGTAAGGAGCCCCACATCAAATAATCTGTTGGAGCCTGAACCAACATTACTGCCTCTACAGCCCAAGAACAGAGACACAGGATCCAGATCCAAAGCCACTCCAAATATCTTTTGTCTAGAAAATCTGTCCAAAATGATTGAATTTTAAGATAGGATCGAACATAGTGAGATTTACATTTTAGACACATTTAAAATATTTGAGGGTTGATTTTGTTCATTTAACTTGCTTTCTTATTATCTTACCATCTGTCTGTTGTTACTATCTGAACTGTAGCAGCCTGGCACAGTTACAAACATGTTATTTTAGTTTGGTTCCAAATAGCATCCCATTTATCTTCATCAATAGACACACGTGTTGGGATGATTATTTTTACCCTGGTTCTGTTCAAATGAGCATAAGGAAGACCCCACAAACAAATCACATATTTTCCTGATCCCCTAATGTGTCCAAACATTGTAACCTACATCAGTCATGCCTGGTTTAATCCTTGTATTGTGTTTGGGGGAAATCTAACCAGTTTTTAATTTAAAATATAAAAAAACTACAATATTTCTTTTCAATCAAAACAAGGCCTCATGATATCCTCAGAAACATCTAGTTTAACAGAACAAAATAAATGTTCTTTAAATAAAAAAGTGACATCTGTTACAGGTCAAATATGACCATCCTAGAATAGGAGCATTGTGAGCAGCAGTATGGTTTCATACCAGGAAGAAGTACTACACAGATATAATATTTGCTTTGAGAATATTGATGGATAAGTACAGAGAGGCCAGAAAGAGCTAGCTGCATTGTGTTTTTGTAGATTTAGAGAGAGAGTATGACAGAGTGCCCAGGGAGGAGCTGTGGTATTGTATGAGGAGGTCTGGACTGGCAGAGAAGTATGTTGGAGCAGTGCAGGATATGTCTGAGGATATGTCTGTATGCCATATTGGTGGTTGGGCTAGGCTCTTGCATGTGAGTTAGTCCACTGGTTCACCAGAGTTTAGTTTGCACCTTGAGTTGCTGTGACGTCGGCTGTGTTCACTGAGGTGAGTAAGTGATAGCACCCCGGCACCTGTCACTGTAGTCTGCTCACCAGCTCGGCCCCAGCTCACTTTGTTTAGTTTGTTTGGGTAAGATTTTAAAAGTTTAGTTCTGTATTCTAATCTTGATTTTCAGTTTAGTTTGTAATAAAGACTTAATCTTTCTAATTTGTCTTTGTCAGGAGAAGTAGGACGGTGAAGTATGTAAGAGTGGTGCAGAATGTGTATGAGAGCAGTTGGACGGAGGTAGTGTGTGCGTATGCGTGCGTGAAAGATAAAACAGGCCGGACTCAGACAGTTTGGACATGTTCAGACGAGGGACAGTTAATATAACAGTCAAAGGATGCTGAGGTTAGAGCTGCCAGTCAAGAGGCTGAGCGGAAGACCAAAGTTGTGGGTCATATTTGGTTCACAGGTTCAGTATTCTATTCAAAAATGTTTATTTATTTAGCATGCACACAAAAATAAAAATTAATAATAATTATTATACATATACATAATCCAGCTCGGGGTTTTAACTTGACTGCAGTTAGTGCTAAGAGGACTTCTTCTTTTGTTATTTAATTGACCCTCGTGAGCTTCAGTGACAGTAGAGAGGATTAGACCAGACAGGAAAGAGTTAATTTCCTCAGAAGCTCCAGGAGATAGGTCTAGTTCATAGAGTTGATTATAAAACTCAAAAATATTAGTAATGCTTCTGTTGTCAAAATAACGAGTTCCAGTGGCATCTACAATTGAAGTGATTGTTTGGCGGTGTGTCTTGGATTTAGTCAAACAAGATAAATACACTGTTGACATATTTAACATTCTGTTGTCAAAACTAACACACAAAGCAACACACTTATCAAACCTCCACCACCTACTGACATCACAGACATTACACTCAGTCATTTCAAGACAAAGTATCCCATGGTCACTAATTACAATATTTCCAATTTTGCAGGAGAAAACCTGTTGTATTTGGTAAATGGTAAATGGTAATGCATTTATATAGCGCATTTTTGCACCCTTTTCGGGCACCCAAAGCGCTTTACATCATGCTTCCACTCACCCCATTCACACACATTCACACCTGGGGCAGACAGAGATGGGGGCTGCCATACAAACGGCGCTCAACCTTCTCCGACCACCACCAAACACACCTCTACAGTCACACACATTCATACACCAGTGCTACGGACACTGGAGGCAAGGTGGGTTAAGTGTCTTGCCCAAGGACACAACAACAGTATGAACTGTGGGGCGAGCGGGAATCGAACCTACTACCTTTGAGATTAAGGAGGGTCAAAAAATCAATATGGTTGTGGCCTTTGTGAGGAGTCCACTACACATCAACACAAATAACCATAGATTGTAAATAAACACAAATGTTGTCTGCCCAATGCTCCTGCATTCACCGATACTGGCCTTACCACAGGGCAATAAAATGACGGTTACATCCGGGCTTTTCTGCTGTTACTGCATAGTAAATTATAGTTTTTAGATAGCATAAACGGACGTATCAATCAAAAATTCTGAAGATGTCTATCAACTAAAAGGTTAAGTAACCAGTTAAAGTTGCCTCCATGAACTAGCTAAGCTGTGCTGATAAGAACAATACCATTATCTCATTCATAGCAGAGGAACCAGAACATTCATAACACACAAACACTGACACACAAAAAACACACACCATAAACATGCAAAAAGCCAACCACTGGGCAGTATGAAAACATGTGCAGCCTTTCTCCCTGCTCCCACCCCACAAGGTTGTAACATGACTACATCTCCCAGTTTTCTTTTGTGCCCTCCTTTAGGTTGATAACACAAATGTTGTCCCACCTGCTCAGTCCTCTATAAAGCCATCAGTCAACACCTCAAATTTCTTCTCACCATCAGATAATCTCTCCTCCAAAATGAAAACAACATCCTCTACGTTTGACAACCTCTGCTCTGTAATGCAAGTGACTTTCAAGCGTGGAGGAGATTAAGTCTCAGCAAATTTCTCTTCCATTCCATTACTCACGTTATCTCACAAATCAGAATCCATCGGTGGGAGGGGTTGTTCACCTGCTAATGATGTTTTGACCCTCATCCAAAGAACCCTCAGAAGAAGGGGTTTAACCTGAAACTACTGTGATTGGACAAAAGCTAGTTACAGTGTGGTTAAGAGTTGAATGGGCAGTGTTAGTGGTGGTGAGGGAGTCGTTATTCTCCTGCGGACCATTAGCATGACTTATGGCCAATACATACTCCGCAAGATCAAGAAATTTGTTTTGACCAGGACTTTCCATAGAAGTGCAGAACTCCTCACTTTTCTGCAGTAACCACGCCCACTTCAGATTTCTGACTAATCACACAATAGGTCTCAGACAAGCCTCTCATGGAACCTCTAAAACGGTCCTCGGGTAAGGGCGCTGCCATACGGCGATATACAGCGATATACCTCCGTCCACCAGAGGGCAGGCTCCAAAAGCGGAAATATAAGGAGAAAACCAATGGCGACTTTACAAGTATAATTAAACTCATGTTTAATTATACTATCTATGGTTTACAGCCTGGTACAAAAAATGGCTGCCACCTCTACACGGACCCACCTCAAGAATAAGAACACATTTCTTGTTCTTGCCGAGTATATGTTTGCCTTAATGTGTTAATGTTATTTTTATTCATATGTTATTTTATTACTGAGAAACTGTTTTGATTTTGGTTTCAGTTTAGATTGTTGTAAATGGAAGATACACTGTTCCTCTGTACACCTGTTTAGAGAAGGCATTCCTCGTGGAGGAGACTGCAGTACTACACACGTCCACGGAGGCGTAGTAGAGTGAATAGCCTTCGCTTCGTTAAAGATGTGAAAATGGCGGAGCTACAAATGCTTCTGGAAGAGGAGATTCCAGCGGGACGGAGCGCTCTGTTAGACAGCTTCACCAACTTGGAAAGAGTCGCGGAGTATTGCGAGAGCAACTATGTCCAGGTTTGTTTAAAGCCGAGTCAAACGCCAGAGATGTTAGTGTAGTTTTAAAGGCGACGCCGCGCCGATTAGCTACGGCTGATGCTAACGCTGTGCTGCAGCCCGTTCTCTCGTTATGTCAGCTAGCATTGGCTAAAGCGATAAACAAAACATCACTGTGGTTTTATCCCTCGCAATGGAACACATTTATCTGTGTTGTGGAAAGGATTTGACAGTGGTGCTCTTGGGCTGGTGTTTTAATCGATGTAATTGTGAATATGAGACGCTAATGTAGCTGGCTTTAGCCTTAGCCAGCTGACCTGCTCCTGCTGCCACGGTCTGAATATCACAACAGGCATGACCCGAACACACCAGAACCCGTGTCTGTGAATAGCTACTGAGGCCAGCTGGGTGTACAGCACGGTTTGAAGCTGGGCCAATGGCAAAAGCTCCGGTTTACTTGGGCATCACACCCGTGGCCATAGTAGGACCAGGCTGATTTATGATGATGGAGACAAACACTGAGCCCTGCTCGAGCCAACACAGCGGGCACAAGCACACGACTGACATAGGTCCACAGCCGACGGTTTTATAATTTCAGTTCAAAATCCAGTAATATATGGTGCGTTTTGTGTTTCTCGGCTATAGGGCACTGCGCTCGTGTGTGAGTTGGGAAATACAAGCTGTTATCACTGAGGAAGGGGGCTGAGGCAGGGGTGGGCTGGACTGTTCAGAGGTTTACCTGTTGCTGTAACATAGAGCCCGTGAGAGGTCTGCAGACTGAACTGTAGGAGGTTCACGTGGATTATTACTAATGTCCTATCTTTAAGCATCGGATTTTGTTTTCTCTTTTGCTTTGCTGTCAGAGGTGCTGTTACAGTTAAAATTGACTTTAAAAAGCAGTTTGTTCCTACGCTATATGAAATTTATCTGTAATGAAAGACTCGCCAGTCTGAGTAGCCTCAGAATGAGTGACATAACAGACTGCCAGAATCTTCTGGTGGATAGTTGAGGTGTAAATGTGAGTCTAAGTGCAGATTTCTATTTACAATCTATGGTGCCGATGTTCTTTCTTAGTCAAGATGTGATTGGTCAGATGGTGGGTGTGGTGCTTAGAAATGTGGCTCTACAGCTCACATCTTCAGAACAAGTTTGTCACAATGCTCTGAAAGACGGGGATAGTCCACTCTGGGTGAGACCAGTCCGTGTCAGTGTGTCCCATCAAACTGTAACTGTGATCTAAACGCTGTGTTGTAACAGGAGGGTGACCCAGAGAGTGGCTCTGTGTGGTCCTCTGCACTTAGGGCTGGGCAAAAAAAAATCTATATTTTTGAAAAATATAAAGTTTAGGTTGATTTGTTTTATAGAAAATCAAAAAGAACATTTTTAATCCACCACATACACTTTCCTTTGGGTCCCCGTAGTTCTGCGTGAGCTCAGCCCTCCCTCGCAGAGCGTAGGTATACTAACATCATGGCAGCATCAAAGAGCAGGGGAGAACCGCTCACTCTCAAGAAAAGACTTAAGCTACACGGCTGCTCAATACTGTAACTCCTCTAGTGTTTGCCCAATCTGAATTTTTTTAAGAGATATATTACGGTAATGCTCGCAATGTCACTTTCAAAAGAGAGAAAAGGGACAGCCTGAGAGTGGGAAAGTGATCTGTGTTATCAAACACAATTTACAATTTCTGGATGACCACTAAGAACCATAAATCTATGATACGTCCTGGTTCAGGATCTAGGTGGTGGTTCTGAATACAACTGAAACGGTTCATCTCATAAATCGAGTAATTTGTCGCATTTGACACATCCACTGAGATGTGCACTGTGCGCTGATTGTAGTCGCGTGCCCTGGTTGTATGAACAAAATCCACCCCAACTTTTACATCTGTACCCGATCCTCCAGGGGCCCTAGTGTCAAGTCCGGAGCGCCCCGTTGTGCAAACATTTACAGTGTAGTCTCCGCGGTGAACTGATGACGAGAACGTTGTGTGTCTGGAGCTGAAACCTCGTTCTCTCTGCAGCTGTTTGAACTTTACTTTAACCTGTTTGGTTAAGGTCCTTACATGTTCCAATAACTGTCGTTTCCATATAAGCGCAAGAATCACCGTTTCCGTGAAGGACTTGGTTCATTTGTTTGTTAGCTTTGTGTTAGCTGTGTCTGTCAAGCTAAGTGAGCATCCGGCATTTCTCCTTTATCTTTGCAATAAGTAATCTAAAGTATATAATTTAAATAATAATTGTATACATATAATTAATTGGAAATCAGTAATACATATAATTGATGTGTAGGTTATACATACTAAAATTTACATTACACTTATAGCTTATCTTTTCCACAGATAGGGTGGTACAATGTTCTGTGACCATACAAAAAATATAAAATTTGACTTGACGCTTACTGTAAAATATACACAGACAACATAGGCTACGGTAGTGTTACTTCAGTGTTGGGTTACCTACCACAGCACTGTTCACCTCAGAAGTCTGTTCAGTCAAATTATGCGTGAAGTCATGAATGAATGAATGGTCATTTTAGTTTTATATTGAAAAATTCACTATACAATACAGTTATCACGATTTACTCTACTGTTATTGTAAGTCAAGCCCCACACACCCACAGTACAATCCCATTTTAATCAGTGAAGGAATACACTGTGTGCACAATTATTAGGCAAGTGATTATTTTGACCATTTACATTTACATTTACATTTAGTCATTTAGCAGACGCTTTTATCCAAAGCGACTTACAAGTGAGGATAACAATGGAAGCAATTTTAACAACACAAGGTACAAAAAGCATAAGTGCACAAAAAACTAGTCAGTTTAAACCCAGCGCAGTTTACAATGCTAAGGATAAGACTATATATATATATATATATATATATATATATATATATATATATATATATATATATATTAAAATATATATAAATCAAAGTGTGCATAATTATTATTCTCAGGAAAAATGGGCCAAAAAGAGAGTTAACTGACTCTGAAAAGTAAAAAATTGGAAAACCGGGAAAAAAGTCAAACAGGGATGCAGCACTCTTTCAAATACTGTATTATAAGATATTGGGGCGTGATCACAGAACCTTTTGAACGTTTTGTAGCAAATGGTCAAAAGGGTCGCAAGAAACGTGTCGAGAAGAAAAGATTCAAATTAACTGCCAAAGATTTGCAAAGAATCAAACTTGAAGCTACCAGGAACCCATTATCCTCCAGTGCTGCCATATTTCACAACTGCAACCTACCTGGAGTGTCAAGACGTACGGTGATTTAAGCAATTTTGAGTGTGGCATGGTTGTTGGTGCCAGACGGGCCAGTCTGAGTATTTCACAATCTGCTCAGTTACTGAGATTTTCACGCACAACCATTTCTAGGGTTTACAAAGAATGTTGTGAAAAGGGAAAAACATCCAGTATGTGGCAGTCCTGTGGGTGAAAATGCCTTGTTGATGCTAGAGGTCAGAGGAGAATGGGCCGACTGATTCAAGCTGATAGAAGAGCAACTTTGACTGAAATAACCACTCGTTACAACCGAGGTATTCAGCAAAGCATTTGTGAAGTCACAACACGCACAACCTTGAGGCGGATGGGCTACAACAGCAGAAGACCCCACCGGGTACCACTCATCTCCAATACAAATAGGAAAAAGAGGCTACAATTGCACGAACTCACCAAAATTGCACAGTTGAAGACTGGAAAAATGTTGCCTGATCTGATGAGTCTCGATTTCTGTTGAGACATTCAGATGGTAGAGTCAGAATTTGGCGTAAACAGAATGAGAACATGGATCCATTATGCCTTGTTACCACTGTGCAGGCTGGTGGTGTAGGGGATGGTTTCTTGGCACACTTTAGGCCCCTTAGTTCCAATTGGGCATCGTTTAAATGCCACGGCCTACCTGAGCATTGTTTCTGACCATGTCCATCCCTTTATGACCACCATGTACCCATCGTCCGGCTACTTCCAGCAGGATAATGCACCATGTCACAAAGCTCCAATCATTTCAAATTGGTTTCTGGAACATGACAATGAGTTCACTGAACTAAAATGGCCCCCACAGTCACCAGATCTCAACTTAATAGAGCATCTTTGGGATGAGGTGGAACAGGAGCTTCGTGCCCTGGATGTGCATCCTACAAATCTCCATCAACTGCAAGATGCTATCCTGTCAATATGGGCCAACATTTCTAAAGAATGCTTTCAGCATCTTGTTGAATCAATGCCACGTAGAATTAAGGCAGTTCTGAAGGCGAAAGGGGGTCGAACACAGTATTAGTATGGTGTTCCTAATAATTCTTTAGGTGAGTGTATATCTGTTTATTTTAACTGTGTTGCTGACTTAATAATAATCACTGAATTACTGAAATAATTGATAACTGCATCACTTTTTTTGACTTGTCTGTCCTTAAGCTGTCCAGCTTATGGGACAATAAGCTTCAGAAGCTTCTATGCTGATAATTTTAAAGAGAGTTTATTCTAAATGTTTTTTAGACATTTGTCAGCAAGTATCAGGACACTTTATTTACAGTTACAACAGCTCATTGGTTGTTTAGGTGTGAAACCCCTCCACTGTGAGCGAGACAACAGCTGGTAGATTAACAATTATTTTTTGGGGCTTTTTGAAAAAGGGTGTGAGAGAGGGGAATGAATGACATTGGGCAAATAACTCGACCCAGCACACCTACTGTACCATTTGTGTAGCCACTGTCCTGCACCACAGTCAAACACAACACTGTGCTGCTTTGTGGAAACGGGGCTTCTGAGCCTTGTTTTTTTTTTTTTTATTTGTCAAGATACATTTCCTCAGATATGACTGTTCTAGCAGTTATTCCTGACAATGTGTTGTGTGAAGGAGCTAAAAAAAATATAATTTTGTGAAGGTGACTTATAACTGCAGCCTGCTCCTGTCTATCTGCCATCAGTCGCCAGACAAGCAGCGGGCTCTGGAGGAGACCAAGAACTACACCACCCAGTCCCTGGCTAGTGTTGCCTACCTGATCAATACTCTGGCCAACAATGTTCTCCAGATGCTGGACATCCAGGCCTCACAGCTGCGCCGCATGGAGTCCTCCATCAACCACATATCTCAGGTATGACTCGTCTACACGGTCACACTTTCAGGTCTGTGGCCTGTCCAAGATCCTGTCCAGGCTGACGGAGGGTAAAGTTAAGCCATATCAGATGTAACTCGTAAGGTTACTGTGCTTGAAAACTAATGCGTTACTTTACTGTGTAACTCTGACTGCAGCTCGATAATGACGCCGCTTTATTCCGCTTTACTTTCAGTTTCACAGCCCGTTTAGAGGGGAGTTAAACACCTGGCCTACGTATAACATGTTGTGTGCTTTTGTAGTTAACAACAAAGTAAAAGTTGGGGATGGGCACAAATATTCAAACACTATTTGAATTTTGCAGATTAATTAAATTAATTATTAATTTTCTTCATTAATTTTCTTCCGCTCAGTCCTGTTAGGGGTCGCAGGTGACTGGAGCCAATCCCAACAGCTTTGAGCCTGAGGCAGGGTACACCTAGCCTGGCCAACCACGACTAACTCTTTTCCTATTGTATACAAAGAAGTTATTCTGGTAACCTGTTTTAAGGGTTGGGTTTACAAGAGGAATGTTAACCAGAAAAACGCTGGACATGACGTAAAAAAAAGCCAAAACCACACAGTCGTTCGTTATAAGTAAACCATCCGCAAGCACCCGCCATGTTGAATGTTTTGGACTAGCCACGCGAGCCGAGTTACTTGTGTATGATGTAGGGACATTACCTAGGACACTTTAGATATGCCAATTAACTTACACATGTGTTTGGACGGTGGGACGAAGCCAGAGTATCCAGAGAGAACCCACGGTAACACGGGAAGACATGCAGACTCCTCACAGAAAGTTATCACAATAGCAAACACTGTTTCATTTTCAGCTACAAAACACAGTATGTAGCCTGTAGGCATTACATTTATTCATTTAGCAGACACTTTTATCCAAAGCAATGTACATTGAGCGTCTATTCACAAGTGTTACAGCTGAAACACCACTGGGAGCAAGGTGGGTTAAGTGTCTTGCCCAAGGACACAACATGAACTGTGGGGGAAGCGAGAATCGAACCACCAACCTACTGGTTGAGGGACAACCGCTCTACCACTGAACCACTGCGCCCCCAGGCATGGGACAATTTAAGAATTTTGTGTCAAGTTTATCCTGGCCACAATAATTACGATTAACGATATCATCACAATAATTATAAAATCATGCTTAGAGGATGAAAATGTCCCTAAAACATACTGGAATCACTCTACAATACTTGACTTTAAGCACTTTAGAGCATTTGCCCACCGTGCCCAGAAAACAAGATCTACCTGTGCAAAAATGTTAAATTTTAAAAAGCTTTAATTAACAAAAAAGGGTATTAGTTTTATAGGCTAAAACTAGTGTAAATTCAGCTTATTAAATTGTTTTAACAATTGTTAACAAAAATAAATTTAGCTGTTGACTGTTCTGTGTCAGCCTCATTCATTCAGAAAAAGCTTAATTTAATTTTTAGTTCAGAAAATAATTAAAAGTAAAAGACATATTGCGTCTAAAGACAGGCCCAAATATAGTTTTAGGCCATAGTCCCCACATTCCTTTGTTCCAGCCCTGCTGCTGCTCATGTTCAGTGTATCCATCAGACAGCGCTGCTCCTGAATCAACACAGCCTCGAGGCAAAAAAAGCTGCTTTGCGAACTAGGACTGTGACGGTTGCCATGAAACCTGTGCCGGGTTGCAACCCACGGTGACGGGCACTTCCCGTGACAGTCTAAGACAAAAAGAAAATACAAAGTTTAGTAGTATATAATTGGGATAATCATAACAATTGCAATAGCAGTGTGTATTAATAGCCTTCTATTTTGCTATTCTGTTTTATCTGGCTCATAAGTGTTATCAGACACTATCAGAGTTTCTGTTAGCCGGGGGCCGGCTTTTGGCCGGTTTGATCCGTAGTTTAAGTGGCCGGTAAAATAAAAGCTCACTGGCCCAAATTACATAATATGCCTAGTTTATCTAAAGGCACCGTCTCTAAACAAATCTTTCACAACGTGTGGCATTTTTAGTCTTTTACCAAACAGATTTAATGGTTTGGTGGCAAAATTGATGCAAGCCTATTATTGTTTTCCGGAGCACACTTGAACTGTGCACGGAGAATGCTATGAACGTGCGGCTCGTTCGGCTTTTCCTCCCTTTCCTTGTCAAACTACACGGCCTATTTCAGACGCATAAACTTTATATGATCATTTTTTTTACTTCAGTCAGGGATAACGACAATCATAGATAAGTCTTATTCCCCAAAGGGAATGTGTGATTAATATTTCCCACACTGCTCTGGTGACTGTCTACAAGTGAGGGACAAATGTAAATGACATTCAGATTAAAATCTACATTAAAATGCATATTTTAATGACACATCTAAACTCTTTAAGATGTGTCTGTTGCTTTGTGAAAGTTCAAAAGATAACTGTCACAAAGATAACTTCATGTGCAGTGAGTTTTAGCTGCAACAGTGAACATAATGCATTCACTCGATTTAAAGCTTGTTCAGAGACATCGCACCACTGTGGCGAGGAAAAGGCTCACATCAGCAGACGCATCATACCACCATGTACACTGAGTTTACAGTCTTCAGCAGACTTGTTCTACTGCTCTCCTGCTGCTGTCTCTGCTCCACAACCTGTAAATGTCCAAGTAGTTAAACAGTTTCTGAACTTGTAGATGTGAACATAAGGCAAAGTGTAATGCGACTTCATAAAGTTTTTTTAGTTTTAAATGACCTAAAGTAGTTAAAATAGGTAAAACTGAAATGAATGAAAACAGATTTAGAGACAATAGGCCTGATTTGTATGAGGCCAGGATGATGTGCATACGTTTTTAACAGTTAGTCTGTCTGTACTCTACTACACTCAGACAGTGGACATCCACAAAGAGAAAGTGGCCAGGCGGGAGATCGGCATCCTCACCACCAACAAGAACACGTCCCGCACGCACAAGATCATCGCCCCAGCCAACCCCGAGAGGCCTGTGCGCTATATCCGCAAACCCGTCGACTACAGCCTGCTGGACGACATGGGCCACGGAGTCAAGGTACTCGGCTTCTGTGCTTTTAATCAGAACTGATTATCTACAGTGCAGGCAGCATCAAAATCTTTTTCTCTGTTTGATCTTGCTCTTCTTACTAACTAAACTGTTAATACCCTCTTGGATCAAAATATTATATGATTCTAATTCTAACATGATCATGGTCAATCAAAAGCCTTGTTACTATGAGGGATGCAACAATCCAGCGGCCCTCGGTTCAGTGCACACTTTTTTGGTCAGGGTTTCAGTTCAGTCTTTTATTTGTATTTCTATTTTTTTATAATGTATATTATTACCCAATATGAATAGGTTGTGGGCTGGTTGCAGCTCATACTCATACCTGCTGAGTCTGATACTTTTGTTGCCCTTTTGCAGTGTGTGTTTACCATAAGCAGAAAAGAGAAAATATAGATTGGTTTGTTAAAGAGTGAACATCTAGCCTTCAGCAAACACTGCAGTGGGCACAGTCTTCAGCCTTCTGAGAATCCCAGTGTCTGAGAGGGATTTAGAAAGACCAGAGGTCGCATTAACCAAATATTTTCTGTTTAATTTTATAAATACATTTTTACATTTTTTAGCAGTGATGGAAAAATCTGGATGCTATCTGTCATTTTGACGGATTACGCTGAAGGTGATTTATTGTAATTCCTACTCCTGTCAGGTTAGTGTCTATTTTACCGTCAGTAAAGTTGTAGCAGCTGCATATACACTCACCTAAAGGATTATTAGGAACACCAGTTCAATTTCTCATTAATGCAAGAATCTAATCAACCAATCACATGACAGTTTATTCCAGTGCATTATGTGGGGGTGTAATGGTGTGAGATGTTTTCTTGGCACACTTTAGGCCCCTTAGTTCCAATTGGGCATCGTTTAAATGCCACGGCCTACCTGAGCATTGTTTCTGACCATGTCCATCCCTTTATGACCACCATGTACCCATCCTCTGGCTACTTCCAGCAGGATAATGCACCATGTCACAAAGCTCGAATCATTTCAAATTGGTTTCTTGAACATGACAATGAGTTTACTGAACTAAACTAACCCCCACAGTCACCAGATCTCAACCCAATAGAGCATCTTTAGGATGTGGTGGAACGGGAGCTTCGTGCCCTGGATGTGCAGATGAGTGTAGTTGCACATTGTTTACAAGCGGAGACACATACAAGCCAGCAAGTTTGAAAGAAAGAAAGAAGTAAAGAACATGTTTTCTGATACGTTAGGTAATATAATATTTTGTACTAATACGGCTCTTCTATGGTCCATTGCATTGCTCCACTTCTTCTATATGCGTTGTGTGGTGTAAAACTTCACTCGTATTATACTTGTTGCTAGTGAGTAAACAGCAGAAGTTACATTAGAGACTTGGACAAGAGCGCTGACATATTACGAATGTTTATATTATTTACAGAGATTTACTTGAGTTACAAAGAGAAGTCAAAGGCATTACGTAGCGATTAGCTTCAAGCTATTAATTATAACGCTATGGAATTTAGCAAACCGTGTCTCTAATACCGCATATACACCACTTCCTGACCTGGCGTAGGGTTTGAGCATAATGTACGCCCACGTACTGTTCTCAGTCACATGACTTTTTTTTGTTGCCGCCACCATCTTGGTTGGCAAAAATCCTATTGTAGCCTATAATCAAGACTATCTATATTGAACACGGCACCAACACAAATTTGTCTCTGTTAAATCACTAAAGTGTTGAAACAAATGTCAGTGTAGGCTTTTAACATCTGGCCATTAGTTTGTTAGCTCACATGGTCAAAGTCAAGGTTGTAAGCTTTTCCTGAGGTACTTCAACCTTTATAATTATTCATTCCCAAAACTATGATAGTCATAGAGGAATTCCTATACTATTGACTAATCCTGCCGTAAGCTCACGGCTATGACCGTACACTTCACTCGGCTCACTCGGACAAATCTGCTAACATAATCTTTTATAGCTGTAACCTGTTTAAAGCCTTGATTAGCTGTGTAATTTTTCTCGTGTCTGTTTAACCACTGTACACACACTTTGATTATAAATAAAATTAAGCAGCTTAGAGTAAATTGTGACTCATTGACTTCATAAAGGACTGAGACAATTCACTGTCTCAATTCACTGACTTAACCAGCACCGTGGTTCATGAGGATGGTCTCAAAATGGCAACAAATATGCGTCTGCTTAACCGTGTGCACTTCATGGGGGGACTGGGTTAAATGAGCCTTTTATTATACGCTTTACAGTGTAGTTTAGATTACTGCTCTTCAGCATATCGGCCTGTTCAAAGAAAAAAAAAACACAGAACAGTGGAACTATTATCCACATAGGTTAACTTTATTACTGCTCTGTTAAAGTAAGGACATTCAGAGTTACAGTGTCTTGTTGAGGCTAGAGGCACAAAATGTGAAAATTGTAAATGGGGTTAGCACTGCCTCACAGCAAAAAAGCCCAGAGTTCAGCTCCCGGGCCGGATGGGTCCTTTCTATGTGGAGTTTGCATGTTCTCCCTATGTTTAGGTGGTTTTCTCCAGGGACTTCAGTTTCCCCCACCAACACAAAACATGCTTGGTGCCACCTGGTGGCAGTTGAATGAATGAAAAAGGAATTTCCCCCAAAGAAGTAATAAAGGGTTAAAGAAGTACTGAACTGTGAGGGTTGTATTGAATGGTTCAATATTATGTTGAGAATTGTTGCATCCCTAGTTTCCACTGAGTGGTACGGTTCAGTACAGCAGCCCCTGTAGGTTTTCTCATCTCCATTGTTAAACCTGACCACACTCAGGTGGAGAGCAACGTCATACCAGTCCTTCATAAGCTGGGCTTCATTCTGAGATGAAAAAGAGCACCGTACCATTTGGTGGAAATAGCTGATTCAAGTCCTGAGGCTAACTCTTATTCTGGCACTGAGCTGTTCCATGTGCATGAAGTAACTGTCCTCTCAGCCATTAATCCTGTGATTTCTTCTCTTTCTCTCTTGCTGCTTGCCTAATTGTATCTGTTTAATCACCTGTAGTGGTTGCAGAGGTTTAAGGTAAGAGCCTCAAGAACAGACTGGGTATGTGTTTTGAGTGTTTGTGCGTGGAATTGCTGTGGTGCTTACTCTTTAAATACACTGTTCCTGCATGTGTTGGCTGTTAAGTTTTCAATAAGAAACACCCTTTGAGTAAATAGAATTGAATTTGATTCATTTCCAGTTTGGGTTTTTAAAAATGTTATAAAACATAAGATGTTCTGTCCCTGTTGCGTTTGTTTAGTCTGCTCAAGCAAACTTACTTCAGTTGGGTGTTAGTTACAATCGGTCCCACAGGATTTCTATCTAAATTGGGGCTTGCTTTAAGTGACACTCTATCGCTGTGATTTTGGGTTTAATTATTTATTTAGAACTAGAGGCACTCTACAAAACACCAAAAATATATTAAACCGTAATCTGTAAAACATTTGAATCATATCGGAGTATCCAGCTTTAGTTTTGCGTGTCTTGTCTTCTATCATATGTTTGTGAGATAAAGATGAAAGGGTAGGAAGACTACAGGATGTCTTGTTATTAATGGGCATTTGTCCTCATCACCACAGGCCAGCGCTCAGAACATGAAGGCTGGAGGACTGCCTCGCACCAACCCCCCGACACAGAAGCCCCCCAGTCCACCCATGACAGGGAAAGGCACTCTGGGGTACGTAAACACACCCAAGCCTGGAGCTGGCACTGGAGATGGCTTACTCCCAGTTTCATCATCACCTTTCCTTCACTGTGGACAATTTGAGGCGTACTTCACAATGCACCACACTACTCTTTGTTGTGGTGCTGTAATGTGTGGGACACTCCCTTCCTAACAATCTCAACTGGTTACATTCCTTTTCTTTCTCCACATAGGTGAGACACTCCTATGTACTGCTCGGCAATATCTGACACACACAAAGAAATGAGTCATCCAGGCAGATACTGTCATTTAGAAATATCCGGTCCAACTGTAAGAAACTGGTCTATCTAAACCCTCGCTCCTCAGCTAATCAATGTTACTGTGCTATACTTCATATTAGGAATTAGATACTTAGTTTTTGTTTTATTTAAGTGGGGCCATGCACAATAAAACATTGAGCTCATTGAAAATCAGAACATGTGCATTAAACCAGGTTGAAAAAAAGGTTGAAGTATAAGGTTCAAGATGTCCTGGATGACTGAGAACCTTCACAGACATTACTCCAGGTTTTAACCAAGTTTCCACCTGTCACTGACAGTTGATTGGTAATCAGTCGTTTGTTTTTATTGGTTGACGTCTTTCTTAGTTTGAATGAACTGTGCTAATAAAAACATTCATGTGGAACTAGGACCAGTGAGTAACATTAGATCATCACTGAAGCACCAGAAATAAACCTTTGACTGATAATGGACAACCACCCAAGACTTGATAAAGCGAGATTCGTCCTTAAACCTGGTTTGTGGATCCTGTAGAGCGACTGTTTTTAAATGAGCTTAGTGCAGAGTGTAGTAAATGTTGTTCTTAAATCTGCTCTGTGATGATGCTGCACCCAAAGGCGGCCTCTGAATCTGAAAGTGTCCCTGTTACACAGGACAATTTCCTGCAGTGACACCTTTTTAGTGTCAAGCCTTTTTGTCTAAATGTGTCAAGTGTCTGTTTCAGATGCATGCTGGCCAACCACGTCCTCCATTACACTCCTTCAGCCGCAGCCTGGGGCTACGAGCGGACATCCCATAGCTCATCTTTATTAAATGTTTCTGTTTTGCTTGTTTATTTTTTACAAATTGCTTTGAATTCTGTCTATTTGACTTGAGAGCTCCCCCACCTGGCTGCCTCACATTCATAACTGTGTTGGCCATCGCAGTCATCACGTGGTGACCGGCTGGGTCACCACGCTGTATGACCAGGAGATTAGGAAAACTTAGATAAGCACTATGTTAAATTCTCACACTCGGCCCACTGTCACTACATATAACTGTTGGAGAAGTTCAAAGTAAAGTTGAGTGTCCTGATGGTGGGCTTCTGTCCGGCCGACTTTCCCTCATGGACCTCCACAACCACCCCTAAACCACCCACAGTGTGACACATGTCATTCCCTATTTTTTTAAGTTTGCACTTGTTTGTTTCTTGCTCCCCTCCCCCTCCCCCACACTTCTCTGTGGATGCCCCGCCCCCCTGACCCTCTCACAGGCGCCACTCCCCCTATAGGACGCTCGAGCCGGTGCGTCCGCCTGTTATCCCTAACGACTACGTCTCGAGCCCGACACGCAACATGGCGCCCCCCCTGCAGAGCCCTGCACGCACTGCATCTGTTAATCAGAGGAACCGCACGTACAGGTACCTCTCCCAGCATGCCTCTCTCCACTCAAAGACTTTCTTCTTCTGCCACACTCCAAATGCAACCTCTCAATGTCTCCCCTTTTTTACTGACTTTTGTCACAGTCACGATTTTAGGCCCAGTTGTACTAAGCACAATAGTCCTCCTCACACTGCTCCAGACCGGACCCAGCAAAGTTCCCTACAGCACGCCATAATACTGCACGGGTCTGTCATTTCAGTGGAGAACAGCTGCTTTTTAAGTAAATGTGGCATAAGAGTCAAAAAGTCAGGTTTAAAGGTTTACTGCTTCACTGATAATTCAGCATCAAGAGAACGCATTAAACAGTGTGCTAGATACTACTACTACCGCTACTTCCTCTAAACTCACATATTACTGACCTTATGGCCTTAAATGTAGTGCTCAGGCTCTGAACCCAAAGCGCACACTCTAAATTGTGGTCATCTGTAGGTTTTCTCTACATCAAAACCGTACATATTCAGGAGCTCTGTCTGGTGGTAGCTGTTGTGTAAAAGCAGTGTGACCCTCATGTTCCTAAGCCTAATGACAGCTTGTCGCCCTGGAGACTGCTCATCTTAGACATGTTAGATTCTCCTGCTGTGAAAGCCCTCTGTCACAGCCCGTGTCTGGCCCTCATGTGCTGCAGAGCCAATGAAACAAAGCGTCCATTGGTTTGAATCCTTACTCACCGATAGATTTTTCCCAGACTCTCCTCTCAGCTTGAGTCTTCTGTGCCCCGCTCCAGCCTCCATCTTAATCCTTAATGTTTTAAGAATTTTCCATTGTCTCGTGTCTCCACTGTCACACCTGTCATGTGTCTATGGTCAACTTCCTTCATGTCATTTCAAAGGCTGTACACCTCTCACACGCATGAATCCTATTGTGATATTAACTTCTTTAATTATCTGGGCATAAGAGGTTTTAAGAATGAAGTTGCTTACCCCGGAAGACTCCACTAGTGTTTTCACCAACACTACACAATGCCCTTTGTGTCAATCAACATTGTAAAAAGAAATTGGAATGTCTCCAAATGGCTAAGTAAGAAGCACATGTATTACCCAAATAATTCTACCCTATTTGTTTTAGTTTTCTCAAAAAAAAAAAAAAAAAGGCCACAGCCATTGTTTAGCATTAAAACCTAAAAAAGCATGCTGGACCTGATCTATTATTGATCTAGGTTCCTTGCATACAAAACACAGTCTGACACTCAGCTTTGCTTGGCCCTGGACAGAATTTGCCTGCTTCAGTTGAAGTATAAATGTCTTGAGTGAACTCTGACCTGTGTGTTGTGCTCTCTGACGTCCTGTGCGACCTCCAGCAGTGGCAGCAGCGGAGGCAGCCACCCCAGCAGCAGTCGCAGCAGCAGTCGTGAGAACAGCGGCAGTGGCAGTGTGGGGGTCCCCATCGCTGTGCCCACCCCTGCACCACCCACCGTCTTCCCAGGTAAAGCACAGTCATGATGATGACTTACCTGGGTCATATTCTACAGGTTAAAACTGAACCTTTTTAAGTCTACGACCACCATCACATTTGGTGGATGTTCATAGAGTCCACTAGAGTTGTCTCAGTCTTTCACAGTATGCAACGTTATAAAAAGTATAAAAATACAGTGGACATTTATTTAGAACTAACTCTGAGAAAGGCAGAGGCTGATCAGAAAATCTGTGCAGCACTCGGCAGAGAGAATATACAGTCAGGTCCATAAATATTGGAACATCGACACAATTCTAATATTTTTGGCTCTAAACACCAACGAAATGGATTTGGAATGAAACGAACAAGAATGAATTTTAGCTTTAATTTGAGGATATTTACATCCAAATCAGGTGAACGTTGTCGGAATTACAACAGTTTGTTTATGTGCCTCCCACTTTTTAAGGGACCAAAAGTAATGGGACAGATTAACAATCATAAATCAAACTTTCACTTGTAAATACTTGGTTGCAAATCCTTTGCAGTCAATTACAGCCTGAAGTCTGGAACACATAGACATCACCAGACGCTGGGTTTCATCCCTGGTGATGCTCTGCCAAGACTCTACTGCAACTGTCTTCAGTTCCTGCTTGTTCTTGGGACATTTTCCTTCAGTCTTGTCTTCATCAAGTGAAATACATGTTCAATCAGATTCAGGTCAGGTGATTGACTTGGACATTACATAACATTCCACTTCTTTCCCTTAAAAAACTCTTTGGTTGCTTTCACAGTATGCTTCAGGTCGTTGTCCATCTGCACTGTGAAGCGTCGTCCAATGAGTTCTGAAGCATTTGGCTGAATATGAACAGATAATATTATAATGGGATAAAGAGGGAATAACACACACCTGGCCATGGAACAAATACAAACTGTTGTAATTCCTACACTGTGCACATGATTATGATGTAAATACCCTCAAATTAAAGCTAAAAGTCTGCAGTTAAAGCACATCTTGTTCATTTAATTTCAAATCCATTGTGGTGGTGTTTAGAGCCAAAAAGATTAGAATTGTGTTGATGTCCCAATATTTATGGACCTGACTGTATATCTGGCTATGGCTATACATCTGTCATTGCAGGTGAAGGTTATTCACCACCTGTCTGTGATTCTATAGATATTTTAATTGTTGCATTTATCTGGAAAAGGCATTTCCTGTCCCCAGCAACACTGAACATTGAATAGGATATGGATTAAATGCACACATTTCTCTACAGGCACAGTAAAGTGTAACTTAATTAACCTAACGTTCTCCTTAGTGACACAGAAGAAGAGTGTTGCAATGTTAACTATTGTCTAGGTTTTTTCTGATGTAAAGTACTGAAAAAGAGAATGCGTGACATATGGCTGAGTGAAATATTTTGTTAAGTGTATTTAAAAGAATACACTAGGCTAGGCTGTTTTATAGTTCTAGTCATGTGCTCTATTATTGTTTAACTGTTGAAGCAGTTTTTGCATGACACATCTTCCAATAATGATAAAAAAATAATTTTTCATAGTACCTTAAAAGGTCTTTGTGTCTGTAGACAGATGTGTTGGTAAAAGTGAGTAATGGACTCTGAATGTAGGAACTCTGGACCCCTCTCACTCTGTTCTTGTCGTCCCTCACTTGTCCTCTTTTCTCTAACCTCTTCAAACCCTTTATCTGCCTCACCTCAGGTTCAGCCCCTGTCCCGTCCAACCCACCTAAACCTGCCCCCACCACTGCCCCCGGGCCCCCCAATTCTGCCCTAGATGGCCCCCAACCAGCCCCCAACCCTCCCCTCGAGATCCCGCCTGTGCCCCCACCCCTGCCCCAGCCCCAGCTCCCTGCCTCCGCGGCCCCCAGTGGTACTAGCCCCGCTGCTTACTGCAACTCTGCACAAGGTGAGTGTTGACCGGCTGCCCTGCCTCCGTCAGCTGCCATCCAGCTTCAGTCATGTGACCCCTGTCCACCAGTCCGCTCTCATCCTTCTGCACCCCGCCTCCGCCCCTGCTCTCATCACTCACAGTATCACTTTTTACCATGCATGCATTTTTCATCAACATTTGCAGGCACAAATGTGCTTTGGAAGAATTTTCAGGGTTCCTACTCCCAACCTTGGAGATATATGGACAATATAGTCAGTGTCCTTCAGTTTGGATCAGGTACTTCCTGGTCCACCGGGTGTGGGCTCCATTGAGAAGCACGTCATTATGTCATCATGCGAGGTCAGACACTGGAGTGTTGGTACTGCAATAAACAGATGTAAAATCCCAGAGCAGCAGCAGTAGGCCTGTAGAGATCACTACTTTTTGTTGTAAGATTAATTAAACCAGAATTAATTGCGATAAACGATATTATTGCAATGTTAAAAACAATTTGCAGTTTTTCCTCTGGGCAAAGTGCCATGGCGTGGTGGCCAAAGGTCACATGACCTGTTTATAGAGGGGTTGGGAGCAGGGAGAGGTAAAAGTAATAATAATTAATCAAATTTATCTACTACATAAGTCTACAATTTTTTTTTATTGCAGAGACTAATTCTATCTAAGAGCATTCTATCTTCATTTCCTCTGACTTGTCTGCCCACGTGCTCTGTGTCTGTGAGCGCGCAGCTCCTGGTCAGCATTGTTTAGCTCCGTCAGCGGTCTGTCTCGCAACATCTGACGCTTTGTACTCAATAAATACATACCAGAAGCATTTTAACTGTAGTAAACTAAAACTCATCACAAAATAAGCCAATAAGCCTGTCAGTCCATATTAGATTATTCCCCATCTTTTTAGTAAAAGTGTGTAGTCCACTGAGCATCTCTGCATATAAGGGCATGGGGGGTATTCAAGGGCTTTGCTTTTTTTTTTTTTTTTAAGAGAGTTTTTTGCAGTTTGGTGAAATCCTTAAACCTTATTAGTTCCAAATGCTCATCCAGCTTTTTTTAGTCCCACCTACTTTGTTGACCTGTTCTAACTTTTTAAAGATATGTTGCTGCATCAAATTCAAAAAGAGATCATATTCATTAAATGGTATATGTTTTTCAACACTCTAAATGTTCTTTATGTTCTATTATCAACATGGTTTTATAGGCTTTGAAAATCAAAAGTTTTTATTTACATTTTGCACAATGTCCTAGCTTTTTTGGAATTGGGTTTGTAATTGTTAAAACTTGATGTCTAAAGAATCTGCTAATGGGACTAAAACATGCCTTACTACTTACCCATATTCAGGTTTTCTAAAAGTAAACCATCTTTTCATAACATTTAGTAACGCATTAGCAAGATTTGTTTTTGATAGGTCAGTTCCAGTATGGAATTTAAAAAATATGCAGGGGCCCTGGATATTTAGAATAATTATAATTATGCATATTAATCAGTTGTTAAAATATAGACATTAAGTGATGTACAATTAATAATAATTACCCAGTCATACAATCAGTCAAAAAACAGGCATTACTTGTGCTGCTTTGTCATGTTTCTGTATTCTTCCCAGGTGCTGCTCAGTTCTACAGCATGAACCGCCCGGCACAGCCGCCCCAGAACGCCCAGGTGGGAGGCTCCTTGCCCTACCGCCGCCCCTCGTCTGTCACCGGACAACCAAACATGGCACACAACCAGAGCCAGCTCAACGGTGGGCCACACTTTGCTCAGAACCAAGGTACCTTTAGCCTTCTCATTTGGACATGTGTTTACATCCTGACCTGCTGCAGTGGTAGGCCTGCACGATTCTGGGAAAAATATGAATCACGATTTTTTAGCTTAGAATTGATATCACGATTCTCTACAACGATTTTTTTTCTCATGAAATGTAATGTTTATTGCACACATGAACCATGACAAAACAAAACAAATTGGAAGTACCAAAAATATTTGTTTTGGCACCTATAGAACATTGCACATCACCACAAGCCTGTGAACATAGAGGCTTCAATGAATAAAGAAGAAACACTCTTTAACTGCTTGCCTTTTGTACAATTAACATTCAACTGGCCATTCAAGTAGGTTACCAAAAATAGAAGTTTAACGCACTGCGCTGAATATGGCCTGAACATGGCTCTAAATAGGCTAATTGAAATGTCATTCAACATTCTGAGGGTTGAGTGTCTAAAGAAAAGGAGCAATTGGCCATTGAAGTGCCGTTGCAGTATCAAAAACTAATAATTTATTTTGTATATATAGCGGCACCTTGTCTTTAATTGCTGGTTGTGGTGTTACCTTGCGGTGCTGCAATAAGGGCAAAGCATTCCTTGCAAATCACACCAGATTGACCCTCGTCTTCTTGCTTGAATCCAAAATACTTCCACACCACCGAATGTGAGCCTTTTTTCGGAACAAGTTGAGACTGAGTGGTTGGCTGATTCTCGTCACAAGGACCTGGGTTTTCATCAATATCCATTTTGATTATTTCGAACTACCCGCTCTCGGCGAGTGAAACACGAGACTAAAAGGCGCTTTGTCGTTGGCTGAGGGTGACATCCTGTGAGAGCGGTCCTTTCAAAATAAAGGCTGATTTTTTTTATTATTTTTTTTAAATCGAAGTCATTTAAAAATTAAATCGTGAACAGGGTGAATCGAGATCGCGATTTTATAACGATTTATCGTGCAGGCCTATGCAGTGGTGTAGAATCCCTCTGAAGGGCACTGTGTGATAACTTACTGTACTGTCCCGCCTCTGCTGTACTGTCCCAATACAACCAGCTACCAGCTTAAAGTCTTTGGCTGCCTTTTGAGATTAACCTTTTGATAAAGACATTATTATGCACCTGCAGGATAACTACAGATTTTATTTTATTATCCATCCTTCCATCATCTTACGCTTATTTGAGGCCGGGTTGTCCAGGAGGTATCCGGAACAGATGCCTGAGCCCCCTCAGCTGGCTCCTCTCAATGTGGAGGAGCAGCGGCTCTACTCTGAGCTTCTCCCGAGGGACTGAGCTCCTCACCTTATCTCTAAGGCGCCTCTATCCGGGACCCTCTCATTTCAGTCATGACCCAAAGCTTATGACCAAAGGTAAGGAGGAGGAACGTAGATCGACGGGTAAATTGATCATCACCACGACAGACCGGTACATTGACTGCATTACTGCAGAAGCTGCCCCGATCAGCCTGTCGACCTCCCGTTCCCTCCTTCCCTCACATGTGAACAAGATGCCGAGGTACTTAAAGGGGACAAATCATCCTTTTCTGGCTGAGAGCCACAGCCTTGCACTTAGAGGTGCTGATTCTCACCCAGCCGCTTCACACTCGGCTGAAAACCGTCTCAGTGCACGCTGAAAGTCCTGACTTGATGAAACCAACAGGACAACATCATCTGCAAAAAGCAGAGACAATATTCTGTGGTCCCCAAACGCCTAGAAATCGCTTACAAAAAGTCAGTCCAACATGCACCAGAAATAGTCTGACTTACTTCTGACAATGCGAACCAAGCTCCTGCTCCGGTTGTACAAGAACCTGGCAGCCCTTAGCAGAGGGCCCCGGACCCCGTACCCCCCAGAGCACCAGAGGGCGCCACGAGGGACACAGTCGAATGCCTTCTCCAGATCCACAAAATGCATATAGACTTGTTGGGCAAACTCCCATGAACCTCCCTGAAACTCCCTGGAGAGGGTATAGAGCTGGTCCATTACTGTCTTGACGGGCACCAGAGACCTTACAGCCACAACTCCCAACAATGGAGGTGGAGAACATGGCTCACTCTGACTCTGTCTCCAGCCTCCCTTGGGATCTGGTTGAAGCTCTGCCGGAGGTGGGAGTTGAAGAGCTCTCTGACGGGGACTCTGCCAAACGTTCCCAACAGACCCTCACAGTACGTTTGGGCCGAGTCCTTCCTGCTTCCTCCCCCGACATCAACTCCAACTCGCCACCAGATGGTGATCAGTTGACAGGTCAGATGAAACGGCCACAAAGTCGATCATTGACCTCTGGTCTAGGGTGTCCTGGTGCCAAGTGCACTGATGGACACCCTTATGCTTGAACATGGTGTTCAAGCATAAGTGTCCATCAGTGCCACTGGACCAGAGGTATAGACAAGCTGTGACTAGCACAGAAGTCCAATAACAGAACACCACACAGATTCAAATCAGAAGGGCCGTTCCTCCCAATCATGCCTCTCCAGGTGTCACTGTCGCTGCCCATTTGGGGCGCTTTCCGGCACCCCTCCCAGAGACTCGGGCCGGGTACTCTGCACTGCCATTTGGCCCATAGGCGCACATAACAGTGAGAACCCTATCCCCAACCCGAAGGCGCAGGGAAGCAACCCTCTTGTTCGCCAGGGTTAACGCCAACACATGGGCCTGCTGGGGGGGCTATAAGCAGGCCCACACCAGCAAGCAAGCTACTGGAGAGTCCAGCCTCCCTTTAGGGATTGGATTCCAGAGCCCAAGCTGTGCATGGAGGTGAGCCCATCTATCTCTAGTCAGTGTCTCTCAACTTCCTGCACAAGCTCAGGCTCTTTCCCCCCCAGCAAGGTGACATTCAATGTCCCTAGCACCAGATTCCGTGTCCGGGGATTGGGTGGTAGAGGCCCCCAAGTTTTTGTGTTGTCATTGGGCACAGTGGTAGAGTGGTCATCCTTCAACCGGAAGGTAGGCGGTTCGATTCCCTTTCTCCCCAAAATTCATACTGTTGTTGTGTCCTTGGGCATGACACTTAACCCACCTTGCCTCCAGTGGTGTTCCAGCTGTAACACTGGTGAATGGAACCTTAATGTAAGTCGCTTTGAATGAAAGCGTCAGCTAAATGACTAAATGTCCTTCATATTCTCTGAAACATGGCCATAAAATCACACATTCTGCAACACTATGTAAACGTATGAGCACAACTGTATACTATCTTTCAGAATGAAAACTTGAACTAGATTATTGTGGCACATCTTAACCAAATGTCTGAGGGTTTCTCAGTCATCCTGCTTGTGAAGTTCTAAATGTATCTGTACATGGGCTTTACGACAGACCGGTGAAGCCAAATGTCTTGAGCTGTCTGATGCTCATGTACAGACCAGTTTAGACTCATGCATCTTTGCTCTAGTTGTTCTAATCTCACTTTCTCATGTCTCTGCTGTTCTCATGTTGGAGGGGTGGTAGGCCCCCTCGCGCCCCCTCCCCCCTCAATGCAGATCACTCCCCAGCTGCCTCTGATGGGCTTTGTGGCCCGGGTGCAGGAGACTAGTAAGTGGCACTTAGCTCATCCCTCTGCATGACCCTACAGCATCTTATAAAGTATAAGCCAAAACTCTCTAACATACACTGCTCTCAAGAAACACAATCGGACAGTAACAGGGCTGGCTATAATTTGTGATGAGATAATACGGAGTAGAGCTCCAGTTTATCATAAATAAATAATAGTTCAACTCAGTCCTTGTGCCCTTTTCACAGTGTCCACAGAGTTTCAGACAAACACAGGCTTATTTTATGTTGGCCTTTTCTGAGAATAAGATCTGTGAATGTTTCTGAAGCTCAAAATGGTGGAGCAGCGTATGTCTGTGATTGGTCTCTCATTAATAGTCCAATGAGTCAGAATGCAGCAGGCATGAATAATGAAGCATGCTTGTATTTTTTATTATTCTCGGGACAGCCCCCCCCCTGGGTTCGGTCCAGTTTAGAGATGACTGCATGAATAGTGCTGTTGTCCTGGGCCAGTGTCCTCTCTCTGCTCTTCACACACTCTTTTAACTGTAGTCTCAGATGTGCCGCCCCCTCCTCCACCTGCCGAGGAGCCTGTGTTTGAGGACCCCACCCCGCCCCCTCCCCCACCAGAGGACTACGAGGACGAAGAGGATGAAGAGGAGTCTGCCGTGGTGGAATACAGCGACCCCTACGCAGAGGAGGACCCCCCATGGGCCCCACGCACTTACCTGGAGAAAGGTTTGTCCCCTAAAGAATATTAAATCATTACCCCAGCTGTTTAGATTGATGCCTGTCTCTGGACGGTGTGAGAGAACCCACGATAGCGCAGAGAGGACACATAGAGGCTGCTGCTGTCCTGCCACGGCTCAGTCACTCCACTGTCAAAAGATATAGCCTTTATAATGAACAGTGACCAGTATTGACAGAGTGTAGTCCAGGGGTCTCAGACGGCCGGACGCCAGTCCGAATCCAGACCTCGAGAGGTTTCGATCCAGAATCCAAGACATTTTCCATAATTACACTGTGTGCACAATTATTAGGCAGTGATTATTTTGACCATATCATCATTTTATCCATAATTTCCAACTCCAAGCTGTATAAACTTGTATCCTTATTGGATTTAATGCGTATCAGGTGATGTGTAATTGTGTAACGAGGGAGGGTGTGGCCTAAGGAGATTAACACCTATATCAAGGTGTTCATAATTATTAGGCAGATTCTTCTCAGGAAAAATGGGCCAAAAAAGAGATTTAACTAACTCTTAAAAGTCAAAATTTGTAAAAAGTCTGCATCTTTCAAGAAGACTTTGATTTTTATGCAGGACAACGCACCATCACATGCATCAAAGTTCTCCACAGCGTGTCTGGCCAGTAGAGGCCTTAAAGATGAAAAACTAATGACAAGGCCCCCTTCTTCACCTTAAACTTAAATCCTATTGAGAACTTTTGGGCCCTTCTTAAGCAGGACATGTACAGTGAAGGTAAAACGTACACCTCTGAACAGTGTCTGGGAGGCTGTGGTTGATTCTGACCAGATCAAGAAACTGACTGACTCCGTGAATGGAAGGCTTGTGACTGTTATCGAAAAAAGGGTGGTTATATTAGTCACTGAGTTTATTTTTTTTTGTTCAAATTTTAGAAATGTTTATTTGTATATTTAGAGTTTATTATTCTCACTTTAACAGGTGAAAATAAACAAGTGAGATGGAAAATCTTTGTTTTTCATTTAGTTGCATAATAATTCTGACACTAATAGTTGCCTAATAATGGTGTACATGTAGATATTCTCTAAAAAAAGCAAAAACTTCACTTTTACTTCTTAAATGTTCAGGTTTGAGGGTTTGTTAACATTTTGGATCAAGAGCACTGTAGTTGTACAATAATAAAATTAATCCTCAAAAATACAACTTGCCTAATAATTGTGCACAGAGTGTAGAAGTTCATTGTGTAAAATATATTTTTGAACTGGCATCCTAGGACAGCTATGTATATGCACGTGGAACCTCGGGTCATTATGTGTATATAGTATATACTGTAATGTATAACTGTGAACCTCTCTGTCTGTCAGTGGTGGCCATCTACGATTACGCCCGCGACAAAGAAGACGAACTTTCGTTCCAGGAAGGCGCCATCATCTACGTGATCAAGAAGAACGATGATGGCTGGTACGAGGGTGTCATGAACGGGACCACGGGCCTGTTCCCCGGAAACTATGTAGAGTCCATCATGCACTACGCCGACTGAAGTGCCCCCATGGGCCAGGGACAGGATGGGGAGGAGGGGAAGACTTTGATCAGACAGAGCATGAGCACCTCTGGGCTGAGAGTTGGAGACAGAGCGGACGTGCAGCCATTCTCTCCACCAGTGTAAACCACCTCTACTAAATCTAACCTTCCCCCATCGCTATTTTCTTTTTAACGAGAAATGTGACAGTTATTGTACTTTTGTGTTACAATTTGAGGCCACTACATTTTTTTTGCTTTATAATTTTTCATTTATACCAGTTTGCCCTTATTCTAAATATTTATTTTGATTTTGTTGTGGGATATTATATGGTGAGCAGGTGGGGGCAGTGATGTAGTGGGGATTTTTAAAATGCAGCAACAAAAAAAGGGCTGGAGCACAATGCCTTTATATGAAGATTCTTCTCCCAAACACTCCAGAGACATTCTACTGAACGCCCTGTGTACAAAGTGTAGTACATGTCGGGAAAAGAAAACCTGTGGTGCTTGACATGTTTAGGTTGGGTACCTCAGAAAGAGCGTGCCAAAGCTCAGAGATAAGCACATCACAACTTGGATCAATGTGGCTCAGGAAAGTAGTGGAACGAGCCCAGCCCGACTTTGAATTATTGTAGGAGCTGTTGTGCAGCATCGAAGATTAAGGTCACTACATGCTCCACTTGGCGGGACAAGGTGCATTTTTACTAATGAAGGAACCAGCCTGGGGAAGACCTGGCTTGGATTTTGAAGTCTTCTGACCACTGAACGAGCAGGGCCTCAGTCTTTTTGCTCTTTGCAGTGTTTAAGAGAACTGCCGCTCCACCATCGGGTCCAGACGTGACTTTGCTTGCTGAGCGTCAGGCTGCATGTTTAAATGGGCAAAACCTTTTTCTTTCTGCTCTGATGTTTAATGTCTTAATATTTTTAAATATGGTGTGGTTTGTTTATGATTTCTGGTCCGTACCCACGACAACGATGCATTTAGGTCATTTCTACAATGCTTGTGCCATATTGAAGTGTGTATTTTGCTGTTCAGAGGTGATCACTTCATTTGCAATAAATTGGCCAGTGGGGTGTCTTGAAATATGAAATCTCTTTTTTTTTTTCCCTAATTCCAATTCACAAGCACACATTTGTAGAGCAAAGGTAAATGTGAGATGTATTATGTCCTCAGCCAGGACTCGCTGAATATGAAAAGTAGCCAGCTGTTGGGTTGAAATGGTTTTAATGGTCACAAACTCTGGTATAATGTGTTGGCGGGGCTCAGTGCTTGTCTGAATCTTGACTTTCTACAAAAAGAAGACGTCTAACAAAGTGGGTGTGGATGTGAGTCTTGCATGCCATTGTTCTTCTCTGTGCTGGTGTTTGAGAAACCATGGCGCATTCACCCATTTCTCGAAGACAAGCAGCTCGGCCCTGGTCCCATCAGCCTCATCCAAAGAGACTGTCCAGTCCACACAGGTCCGAAGGGTCACACTCTGACCCGGGGGAGCAGCACAGTCACTACGAGCCCACGGACACATGAACGCTACCAAATCAGGATATTCTGATGACCGAAGGACCCCTGTAGACCCTGACTGTGGGCTCCCTGGAGTCACAGGCGTCCCTCTGGATGTCAGCTGTAACAGTCCATGATGCCATTGTGTTGCACAGTTCAAGTTGAATTGCAGAAGTATCATATTTGTAAAATCATGAGAACAAAGACAATAAAATTATTAAGATAATGGTGTATCTACATCTTTGTGTAACTCCAGTTGACTGCATTAATCCACACAATAAATCAACTAATTGTTGTTTTTGGATGTGACAATACTCTGAGCATGTCTTGATATCTAAAAAAAAAAACCCTAAAAAAGAGAATTCTTGCTAAAGTTACTGATAGTGGATTATGAATGTTTATGTACTGATGGTGTATCATTAGTACTTTAAGTATGAAAAGAAACTTAAGACACTGAAGTACCTTTAGTATTGTATAAATTAATTGAATGCATTTAAAACATAATTAGATTCTACTTAAAGTATATTAAATACATTTTAAAACATTTTTTATTTATTGAAATACCATTCAAATGTGTCAAAAGTGTATTTAAAATAAGTTCTGATATAATGTCATATGTATAAAAAGTATCTGTAGTTGTAATGCTACATTGTATTACTGGTATTCACTCAACAATTTATTGCTGCAGATGTTTTATCAGCAGTAATGCCTAACTCCAGGTTGAAGCAGTGGAGCAACAGACAGGACAGATGCTGAACAACATGGACCATCCCCTGCTTTGGGCTTTTGAACAACAGAGAGCAGCCAGTGGACGTCTGAGATCAGTGAGCTGCAGGACAGAACGACTGTTGTAAGAGCAGTCTGTGGCAGATGAAGTCTGAATCAACTATTTGAAGAGACATAACTGAATTTCTGATTGAAATATATACTTTTAAAAAGTGTGCTTAAAATACATTTACTTAATAGTATCCGAGCTTGGTTTTACACATTTTAGTATATTTAAATACAGTATTGTTCAAAATAATAGCACTACAATGTGACTAACCAGAATAATCCAGGTTTTTAATATATTTTTTTTATTGCTAAATGACAAACAAGTTCCCAGTAGGTGCAGTAGATTCTCCGAAAACAAACAAGACCCAACATTCATGATACACACGCTCTTAAAGCTGTGCAGTTGGGCAATTGGTTAAAAAGGGGTGTGTTAAAAAAATAGCAGTGTCTGCCGTTGACTGAACAAACTCAAAACTATTTTGTACAAACTTTTTCTAGGAGCATTTTCTAGGATTTAGCAATCCTGTGAATCACCAAACTAATATTTAGTTGTATGAGCACAGTTTTTTAAAATTGCTTCACATCTGTGTGGCAGCTCTCTGTTGTTATTCCACTCCATGAATCTTTAACAAAATTCCACAATTCATTTACATTTCTTGGTTTTGCTTCAGAAACAGCTTCTCGATTGGATTAAGGTCCGGGGATTGGGCTGGTCACTCCATAACATTCATTTTGTCTGTTTCTCTTCTGCACATGCCTTTTTTGTAAAAAGAGGGACTTTGTGTGGGATTCTTGAAAATAGATTCGCTTCACACAGACGTCTTCTAACTGTCACAGTACTTACAGTACTTGTTTGCCACTTAGCAATAATAATTATAAATTAAACCTGGATTATTCTGGTTTGTCACATTATATATTTTATTCACAGTATATTTGAAAAATGTGGTACTGGTAACAGGTACATTTATAATACCTTTTGTTAAAATAAATATTTTTATGCTACAAATTAGAAAAATGTAGCTATTTGAAATTAATAATCTAAAGATTAGCATGAATTAGTTTATTTATTTTAAACACACTTCAGTTTCTGTTTTTATTGGTCATAAAATTATTTTAAAAACTGAATACTTTCATTAAATATAAAACATTGAGGGTTCGAGACTTATTTCACCTAAACCTTTTAACTTTTAAATTAACACAATAACACAATTATAATAACTTTTATTCTCTAAACAGAAAAGAAAAAACAAAACAGATATTATTGTGTGTGTGATATTAATGGATTAAATTAACTGATTAATATTTACTACATTTACAATCTTAATTTAATTACCAGTATACCTACCAAAAAACATATTTTTATATATATTTTTTATTACTGTCCTGTCCATTCCATAGTATCACACTATTTCTGGTTACACAACATTTCTTTAGTGTAGTACGAACACACTGCTCCTTTAAATTATGTTCTCCCATTAAATTTTACCTCCCTTCTTTAATTGCGAACATTTTTTGGATGTTGCTAGGTTGTTTTTAGCTTTGTAAATAATTTGAGATTCTGAGATCAACTAAATTATTGAATTTCTTTTATTTTGAGTGTTAATTTATTTATATCGACTCATTGTTTTACTTTTTCAAGCTTTTTTCACCACTTTTGTTACTTATTGTATTTTCCCTCCAGAATAAAATAAAGTTGTATCATCTGCAAAAAGAATGCTCCCTAATGTTTTAGATAAGTTTACAAAGTCCTTAATGTACAAAATAAATACTTTAGGCCCAAATACTGAGCCCTGGGGTACTCCCCCGTTGATGTCACACATACTGTATCTGATTTTATATTGTTTATCTGTACATATTGTTTTCTATTTTCCAAGTAGCCTTTGATCCACTGATGGGCTGTCCCTCTGATTCCGTATCTACTGAGTTTCTGAAGTAGTCTTTCATGATTTATTGCATCAAACGTTTTTTTTTTGAAAATACTTACAAAATATTGTTTATTATTATATTATTATGTTTATTATTTCTGTGGCTTCTCCAATATTTTTGAAAACTGTAGAAGCAACAAGACTGGTTTTAATAGTTTAATAGTAAAGTCATGTTTATTACCATTTTTGTAAAGAGGTACTACTAGTTTTTCATGTTACAACTCAAGAATCATTTTAGGAAGTGTGTTTGTAATTTATTTTTTTCTTAAAGTGTACTTTAAGATAATGCATTACATAACACTTACATACGTATAATTCTTAGGACAGATAAGTGTACTTGGTTTAAACAGACTATTAAGGTCTAGGAGAAATCTTGAGAGATGGTTGTGGACTTTGGTCTGACTGTCAAAATGAATGAAGAGAACATCGAGATGGTTCAATCATATAAATATCTGTGAGTCCATCTTGACAACAAACTGGACTGGTCTGTACACACTAAGCAAGTGTATAAAAAAGGACAGAGCAGACTCATCTTTCTGAGCAGATTGAAATCTTTTAATGTCTGTGGTGAGAAGCTGTACTTTTTTTTTTTACCAGTCGGTTGTGGCCAGTGCAATATTCTTTGGGGACTCTGGAGGAGCAGTAGGACTGTTAGAGACAGCAACAGGCTGGACAAACTGGTCAGGAAGTGTGTCTTTGTGATGTGGGAGGCTCAGTGGGGGGTATTGTGGAGAGGATGAGGAGTATGATGCAGGTCATCCTCAACAATAGCAGACATTCTCTTCATGAGACTTGCTCAGAGAAGCAGCCACAGTAAGAGGCTCCTCTCCCTGCGCTGTCGAACGAGTCTGTCTGTCAATATATTAAAATATAGCAGATAAAAAAATAAGCATTTTACCTGGGATTTTACAAAACCCACTGATGGAAAAAAAAAGCATGTGACCATGTCAGCCAATAGCAAGGCCAGTTATCAGTTCATCCACCAGAGGTCCTCAGAGGAACACAGTGAGTATTTTGTGTGTCCAATATATATATATATATATATATATATATATATATATATATATATATATATATATATATATATATATATATATATATATATATATATATATATATATATAAATAATCTGGTTAAACAGATTTATATATATAATCTGGAATAATCGGGTTAAACAGGGACTAATCTGGTTAAACAGGGACTAATCTGGTTAAACGGGGACTAATCTGGTTAAACAGATTATATATATAATCTGGAATAATCGGGTTAAACGGGGACTAATCTGGTTAAACAGATTATATATATAATCTGGAATAATCGGGTTAAACAGGGACTAATCTGGTTAAACAGAGACTAATCTGGTTAAACGGGGACTAATCTGGTTAAACAGATTATATATATATAATCTGGAATAATCTGGTTAAACATGGACTAATCTGGTTAAACAGAGACTAATCTGGTTAAACGGGGACTAATCTGGTTAAACAGATTATATATATATAATCTGGAATAATCTGGTTAAACATGGACTAATCTGGTTAAACAGGGACTAATCTGGTTAAACAGAGACTAATCTGGTTAAACAGGGACTAATCTGGTTAAACAGAGACTAATCTGGTTAAACAGGGACTAATCTGGTTTAGATTAGATTCAACTTTATTGTCATTACACAAGTACAGGTACAAGGCAACGAAATGCAGTTTAGGTCTAACCAGAAGTGCAATAGCAGTAAAGTGCAGGATATATACAATGGTTGCATACGTGCAGGATATGGAGATGTACAGGATTTACAGGTAATATGTACAATGAATATAAATATACAGATGGTTATTACTATAACAGGTGAGTGTGTGCCATAAATATAATTACAGCCATACACATACACACACAACCATACACACATACACGCAGGAATTAAACCGGGAGAGCTGTACACACAGACATTCACATACTCACATACACACACAACCATACACACATACACACAAAACATACACACATACACACACAAACATACACACATACACCCAGAGGAATTAGACTGAGAGCTATACATATATATTCACACACACATATACACATACATACATATATATACACACACACACACATATACACACACTCACATACACACACCACCATACACACATACTCACAGAATTAAACCTGGGAGAGCTATACACACAGACACTCACATACACACATACACACACACACTCACACACACACACACACACACACACACACACACACACACACACACACACACACACACACACACACACACACACACACACACACACACACACACACACACACACACACACACATAGGTGTATCAGGAATAATCTGGTTAATACACACTAATCACAGGGGAATTAAACAGAGACTAATCTATATAAACAGGGACTAATACATACACACACACACACTACATCTGGTTCACACACACACACACACACACACACACACACACACACACACACACACACACACACACACACACACACACACACACACACACACACACACACACACACACACAGCTAATCTGGTTAAACAGGGACTAATCTGGTTAAACAGAGACTAATCTAGTTAAACAGGGACTAATCTGGTTAAACAGAGACTAATCTGGTTAAACCGAGACTAATCTGGTTAAACCGAGACTAATCTGGTTAAACGGGGACTAATCTGGTTAAACGGAGACTAATCTGGTTAAACATGGACTAATTTGGTTAAACAGAGACTAATCTGGTTAAACGGGGACTAATCTGGTTAAACATGGACTAATCTGGTTAAACAGAGACTAATCTGGTTAAACGGGGACTAATCTGGTTAAACAGAGACTAATCTGGTTAAACATGGACTAATCTGGTTAAACAGAGACTAATCTGGTTAAACGGGGACTAATCTGGTTAAACAGAGACTAATCTGGTTAAACAGAGACTAATCTGGTTAAACGGGGACTAATCTGGTTAAACAGGGACTAATCTGGTTAAACAGAGACTAATCTGGTTAAACAGAGACTAATCTGGTTAAACAGAGACTAATCTGGTTAAACATGGACTAATCTGGTTAAACGGAGACTAATCTGGTTAAACGGGGACTAATCTGGTTAAACAGAGACTAATCTGGTTAAACGGGGACTAATCTGGTTAAACAGAGACTAATCTGGTTAAACGGAGACTAATCTGGGTAAACAGGGACTAATCTGGTTAAACGGAGACTAATCTGGTTAAACGGGGACTAATCTGGTTAAACAGAGACTAATCTGGTTAAACGGGGACTAATCTGGTTAAACAGAGACTAATCTGGTTAAACAGAGACTAATCTGGGTAAACAGGGACTAATCTGGTTAAACAGAGACTAATCTGGGTAAACAGAGACTAATCTGGTTAAACAGAGACTAATCTGGTTAAACATGGACTAATCTGGTTAAACAGGGACTAATCTGTTTAAACAGAGACTAATCTGGTTAAACATGGACAAATCTGGTTAAACAGAGACTAATCTGGTTAAACAGGGACTAATCTGGTTAAACAGAGACTAATCTGGTTAAACATGGACTAATCTGGTTAAACAGAGACTAATCTGGTTAAACGGGGACTAATCTGGTTAAACAGAGACTAATCTGGGTAAACAGGGACTAATCTGGTTAAACAGAGACTAATCTGGTTAAACGGGGACTAATCTGGTTAAACAGAGACTAATCTGGTTAAACAGAGACTAATCTGGGTAAACAGGGACTAATCTGGTTAAACAGAGACTAATCTGGGTAAACAGAGACTAATCTGGTTAAACATGGACTAATCTGGTTAAACAGGGACTAATCTGTTTAAACATGGACTAATCTGGTTAAACAGAGACTAATCTGGTTAAACAGGGACTAATCTGGTTAAACAGAGACTAATCTGGTTAAACATGGACTAATCTGGTTAAACAGAGACTAATCTGGTTAAACGGGGACTAATCTGGTTAAACAGAGACTAATCTGGTTAAACAGAGACTAATCTGGTTAAAGTGACTAATCTGGTTAAACAGAGACTAATCTGGTTAAACAGGGACTAATCTGGTTAAACATGAGACTAATCTGGTTAAACATGGACTAATCTGGTTAAACAGGGACTAATCTGGTTAAACAGAGACTAATCTGGTTAAACATGGACTAATCTGGTTAGACAGAGACTAATCTGGTTAAACATGGACTAATCTGGTTAAACAGGGACTAATCTGGTTAAACATGGACTAATCTGGTTAAACAGAGACTAATCTGGTTAAACAGGGACTAATCTGGTTAAACAGAGACTAATCTGGTTAAACAGAGACTAATCTGGTTAAACAGAGACTAATCTGGTTAAACAGAGACTAATCTGGTTAAACGGGGACTAATCTGGTTAAACAGGGACTAATCTGGTTAAACAGAGACTAATCTGGTTAAACATGGACTAATCTGGTTAAACAGGGACTAATCTGGTTAAACAGAGACTAATCTGGTTAAACAGAGACTAATCTGGTTAAACAGAGACTAATCTGGTTAAACAGAGACTAATCTGGTTAAACAGAGACTAATCTGGTTAAACAGGGTAATTTGAATGCCAAGATAAACAAAACTCGAAAAAGACCAACGGAATGGGAAGGACATTAAGGAGGCGGTTCTATCTCAGTTAGTTAGGCTACTCAGTGGCATTGCAAAAAATGTTGAACATTTTATTTTGTTGCCTGAAGATACTAAATGTGATGTCAATAACACAGGCGACTAAAGATGCAGGTTCTGTAATTTATAACTTTCTTTTTTTTTTAATGATGAGTCTCTGGTGCTGACCCTTCTTATTTCTGAGTTTGGCCTAATGGCCTCAGCCAGAAGCTCTACTCCATGGAATCTTTTTATGTTTGTTAAAATGAAGTCAGTGGGAGAGTCCTCTTATGCCTCGTCATGACAGATGAAAATGAGTGATGTGTTTAAGTGCCTTGCTCGTTTACAGGACGCTTCATATGTGCTACCTTTAAAACAAGTCTCCCTGAGCTTTGACACTCACAAGATGAAATTAAACTGTGCACTGAGTGTGAGGAGAGGTCCTAAAGGTTGGCTTCAGAGTGTGTGCTGCCCTGACAGACAGCATGGTTTAGGTTTTAGTTTAGGTTTTGGTGAAGACATGCCACGACAAACCCCCGTTCTGCGCCGACATTCACCTTTCTGCTTTTAGAGCGAGGAAAAACAAAGAGCAGCCTTTTCACATTCTTTCTGCTTGTCAGACTTCTGCGATGTACGTGTCATGTACAGGCACTGCTCCTCTTATTGGCCTTGAATTCGATTTGTGTGGAAGTCTCATCTGTTCTTTTCTGACATGACAGCTTCACAACAGTTTATGGATTTAAGAGATTCCAGTGTTTCCTGTTCATACTTGCCTTTTACAGACCTGCTCCTGATGTCACCCAAATATTACTGATCAGCCTTTTGTGCAAAGCCTTAGATTAGGAACAACTGAGAGTTTGTAATTAGCAGGGAAACTGTGAAAGACTTAAATCAACAACAGTTTCCTATGTTTTTATTGTTACAGAACACATTCGTTTACAACCCACTGCAATTTTTAAAAAGTTAACAGCATCTGAGTAAAAACTAAGTTCTGAACAGATAATGGTCTCTGTTTTGTTTTTTTTATTTAATCTTTATTTATCCAGGCTAGTTCCTCTGAGATTACAAATTTCTTTTGCAGGGGAGTCCTGGCCCCATGTTGGTGGGGTACTATTGTACATGTCTTTAGTGGTGGGGGAAACCGGAGTTCCCGGAGAAAACCTACGCAGACACAGAGTTTAGTTTAGTTTAATATTTATTTGACGGGGACCATGTGCAAACACATTAATCTTACAAAAGAAAAGATGCTTTACACCAGATTTAGCTAAAGCTAATTTCCATCTGCAGTCCAGAGTCTCAGAGAGAACATCCAAACTCCACACAGAAAGGCCCTGCTCTGGAGGGCAATCAAACCCAGGACCTTCTTGCTGTGGGCAGGAGTGCTAAGCACTCTGCCACTGTGCTGTTATGAAGACATTTTCATCTCTACAGTGCCTTCAACCGTCTTCATCGTTAGTCACACCCTCAGGGTGTGAGAACTCTATAGTATGTCTGCCTAGGGGCACATCTTTTAAGTAAGTCTCAATTGATTTGAAGATCTGTCTGTTCTCTGTGGGGCACAAGAGGACGGTAGAGTTTCCTCCGTCCGAATATCGTCTGTCAGCAAGCCTTTTCCTCCTGATGGAATGTGCTCTGGGTCCAGAGCGCAGACAGGTGGCACACTGCAGGCCGACAGGTCTGAGCAGAGCAGTTGTCAAACCCCTGATGATCACCAACATCACATTTTGGACCAAGAGCACAAACAAGAATAATTGTGCACACATTGTATATAGCACAATTCATGCACTGGGTAACTCAAAGTGCACCGCGCTGGGCTGGAGGGGGCTGGAAAGCTGGAGAGGTGCATTCAGAGAGGTAACCAGTAGCGAAGCCTGTAGATGGGCAGAGCACACACTTATTTTTGCGTTAACGCATTAATGAATTAACGCCGACAATTATTTTATTGCGCGTTAACGTCGGCCGATTAGTTTAGTGAAAGATGTCTGTCTGAAGAACATTCTTAGGATCGCAACGAATGACTGCACGTATGAGCCGCCCTCATCCAGTGCTTTAAGTGGGCCGGTACGCACCTGTACTCAGTACCGCCACTTCTCCGTGCGCCCAGAACGTGCTTTTACCTGTACGCTCATTTGGACATCTGTTTTAATAGAGGTTTAAATCCTTGGCCTGCGGCGCCGCTTTCCAGAGCGCCCTTCACAATGCAACCAAGAGCAGAGACTACATTACCCATACACCCTTGAGTTTTACAAGTGAAACGGGCGGGAACTGCATTCACATGCTCTGACCAAGCCTCTCCCATGGTACCTCTTAAATGGTCGTCGTGTAAGGGCGCCGCCATACGGTGATTTTACAGCAAAATACAGCGATATACATCCGTCCACCAGAGGGCAGGCTCCAAAAGCGGAAATATAAGGAGAAACCCAATGGCGACTTTACAAGAGTAAAACTCATGTTTACAGCCTGGTACAAAAGATGGCTCCGGTCTCTAAAGCTAAGTTTTTACTACGTGACAACTCTGGGGGGGGTGAATTTTTGAAAATTACGTTGGTTTATGCTATCTAAAAACTATTGTTTTACTATGGAGTAAAACCCGAAAAGCCCGGATGTAACGGCCATTTTATTGCCCATTCGTAATGCAATATTGGTGAATAGGGGACCAATGGGCGGATATCATCCATAAATATACTATCTATGGCTCTGACTGTAATGAAAACACAAGAGAGATATTTATGATGTTTATATTGTTATTATGTTATGGTCGAGGCTCTGGACAAACAAAATATTAATGCCCTGGAAGTTGCTATTATTTTGGGTTTAATATTTAATTTGATTACATTAAAAGTTGAGATTTACAAGAAATATTTGAACTGCTACTAACCTTTAACTGCTGTAAAAAGCACATTTTTTGTTTAAAGTGTTGTTTAAAGTGCAAACCAACTGTTATTGCACTTTTGTTCATAAGCAGTTCTTTCAAAATAAAAGTATGCAGTATGCACTAATTTTGAATTCATTATTAAATTTTGTGTATAATGCGATTAATCGCGATTAAACGCTTTAATCGCGATTAAATGCTTTAATCGTTGCCCAGCGCTAATATATATATATATATATATATATATATATATATATATATATATATATATATATATAGACGTATAAAGACAGAAAAGAGTCAGCGGTGGGACAGACCTATCCAGAACAGTTAGCCTTATGTCCATGAACCCCTCTAACCCCTTCTATGTCTTGAAGGTTGTATGTTAGTTTCTCCAAAAGAAGGGTCCTCAGTACATCCTTGTACCAGTTTATCCGTTACGTCAGTCCAGTTTTTTTTGTATCTTAGCACATTTCCAAAGCATGTGTGCATACATACCAATTTTAAGGTTGCATTTATTGCTAGAAGTGCTTAGGCCCAGCCTACTCCTCAGCAAAGATGTGAAATCGAGCCTATGGAGTATTTTAGAGTCTCTCTATCGGAATTACAGCTTAATATTATTTGTATATTGTATTTTTTCAATAATCAAAGACCTTATCTTCATCTGTTTGTTTTCCCAAATAACATCTCACTGCTTTTTGATTTGATCTGCAGTGGGCAACTGGGCTGTTCTAACTGGAGTCTTTTATTTGGAAAAGGCCCAACAGGAAGTGCCTTACTTTCTTCGCCCTGACGCTGCACACGCCGTCCGTAAAGGTGCGCGAGTCTGCATCAGGTGGACCACACATCCTGCAGCTCCCGCCTCTGACGGACCGCACGCGCTGCTCCTCGTTCTGTTCACGCTCTCTCGGGAGAATGCGTGCACGCGGCCGGTGCTCGTCCTGGACCTGCAGCCTGCTGCTGATGCTGTTGCTGGCCTCGCGCACGGGGCAGCTTCCACCAGGTAACACGCGCACCATAGATGTCGGGCTCCTCCGCTCAGGGTCCAGGGAGAGTCCTGGTTTAGAGTTTTGATTTTCTTCTTTAGTCCCGGTTTAGTCCCGGTTTAGTCCCGGTTTAGTCCCGCTCTCTCTTGGTTCAGTCTGCTCTCTGGATATTCAGTTGGCAGAGAGCTTCTTGTGTTTGTAACATTTATTCTCAGAGTTTATTTCAACACAAACTAAATGAATTTTGTTTTGCCAGAACATTAACCCTGAACTTTAAAAAAAGTGTTGGTGTCCACAACTCTATTTTAATAAAACAGAACAAAAACATTTAGTTCATCTGCCTTTAGTAAATGTGTATCTCACACTACGTTTTAAATGAAAACATAAATGCTGTCAAAACTAAACAATGTCATTTCAAATGCACAGATACTTGTATTGAGTCAGATATTTTGAATTTTTGAATTTAAATTTGATGTGTGTTGGTTTGCTGAGTGACAAATCAAGTTTGGTTATTACCTTTGAAAAACACATAAATGAGTTGGTTTAAGTGTTATACATTGTTTTTATTGTTCAGATTTTTGACTTAAGTGTAACCTGGGAGCGGGTAAACGGTCCCCTTAGTGTCCACACAGTCCCACAGCAGCCTATGCTTTAGCACCGGTCTCCAGCTCAACAACGCTGGGCTCATCTTTATGAGACTGAAGTGCAGGCGACACTGAACGACATAAAGCCACAAACTAAAAACATAAATCACAATAAAAGACTATAAAGTTAAGATACATAAAACTTCCTTTGAGAGAGTCACATCCAAGAATTTAATAAAACAAGTGAAAAAACAGTATTTTTACTAAAACCAATGAGCAGCTTGTATGTTTCACAGGTGTTCAGTGTGAAGTTGTTCTTTTTTGCACAACCTTTTCCACCTCTGACTTGTAGCTGGATTAATTAATCTGGGTCTCCCTCCCCAGCCCTAGTCCCGGTCTGAGGTCTGGGGTGTGTTAAAGGACCAGTAAAGCTTTTAAATCTAAACAAATGTAATTCCCTGTGTTCTGTGAATGTTATAGTATTTTAGCTCGACATTGTGAGTGGCCCCAACATTACAGACTGAAGACTTTCGAACAGAAACAATCAAGAACAAAAGTTCTTTATTAAACCCACCCTTTACTCTTTTTATGATTATGGTATGGAGCCCCCCTAAATTGGGGGCTTTTGCCCTGAAACCCCATCACATTGTTGAGGTCAGGATTAGATACACAATGGCAAGAAAAAGTGTGTTTGAACGTTTTGGAATTTCATGGTTTTCTGAATACATTAAACTTAAAATGTGATCTGGTCAAGGGCAATATTTAGACATAATGTGTCCACAATCTGTATCTTTCATGTCTTTGAAAAAAAACCACATAGTGCTTGTAGAAAACGTATGTGAATCCTTGAGTTAATGACCCCCCAAAAGCTAATTGGAGTCAGGTTTTAGCACACCTGGAGTCTTGTTAAGATAATACCTTTGGAGGTGTGGACTACAGCTACTTTGACAAGTGTTACTTTGATAAAAACCCCTCTGACTTTTGGAGTTTGCTCTGCAAAAGAAGAACACACTTATGTGAGCCATGCCTTCGCCAAAAAGAGCTTTCAGAGGAGCTACGATCAAGAATTGTTTTCATGCATAAAGTTGGAAAGGATTACAAAGTTATTTCAAAGACTTTAGAAATTCACCAGTCTACAGTTAGGCAAACAATCTACGCTTTGGGACTGTTGCTACTCTACCAAGAAGTGGGCGCCCAGTCAAAATGACACCAAGAGCACAACAAAGACTTATCAATGAGGAAAAGAAACCACCCTGAATGACTGAATGAAGATTTGAAGGCATCATTGGAACTAACATCTCTGTTCATGGGTCTACAATACGTTAAACACTGAACAAGCAGGGGATCCACAGCAGGACACCACAAAGGAAGCCACTGCCTACTGAAAAAAACATTTTGCTAAAGAGCACATTGTCACTCCTCAAGAGTATTGGTAAAATGTTTTGTGGACTGATGAAACTATTTGGAAAAAACACAGCGGTACATCTGACGTAGAAAGGGTAGGCATACCATCATGAAAACATCATCCAAACTGTAAAGAATGATGGAAACATCATGATGTGGACCTGCTTTGCTGCATCAGGGCCTGACCAGCTTCAATCATTGAGGGGAAGATGAATTCCCAAGTATATCAGACAATTCTTCAGGATAATGTGAGAAGATTATTCAGAAAACAATGAAATTCCAAAAGGTTCACATACTTTTTCTTGACACTGTATTTGACAGAAGCTACTTTTCACTCGTCCAAATGAAAGAGACTGAAGCGCTCAGACAACAGAGTTTTTACCTTTGACTTGATCCTTCATGTAACAGAGCTTTTAATGTGGCCTTCAGTTTTAACGGGTCTCGTCGGCCGCTGCAGCAGAACTCCAGCTGAGCACAGCTCAGGTGTGCACTAAAGACACGAGAGGCACTGTCCTCCGCTGGGACAGGGCGTGGGGATAACGGGACATATTCAGTAAATATTTACAGTGCACATTACAAACGGGCCTGCACAGAACAAGCATTTGTTTAATTCCCTGATGGCACTGTCGTGTTGTCACTAAACCAACGGCTGCTTATGAGCACTACCTGCCGTCTCTCTGAATCCAGCAAATCGAGTTTTATATTCCCGCCTACTTTTACAGGCAGCAAATCACACAGCGGCTCAACAAACCTGACCAATGACAGATAAAAAGAAGGCGGGCTGCACACTGGCTGAGTGTCAGTGAAAGTGACCCTCATCCTGACCGGCCCACTGGGAAATCTCCCGAATCTCCTGATTAGCCCAGGCCATGGTCCACAGCACTTTCCGTAACTACACCTACCTACACCTACACCTACCTCGTTTAACCTACGATAGTCCTGCAGGAGGCTACAATGACAACATTAGGCTAAAAACCCCAAAGTGTAACAAAACAAATTGTTGAATATTTTTTATTTGATTTTCCTGTTTTTGATTTAAAACAGAAAAAAACTGTTCATATTTGTGTTTATTTGGGATTTGGTTTTGAAATAGAATAACCAAAGAATGAACCATACACAGATTCTTTTGTAGGATTCTAAGGTTGCTACTTGGAGGTGTTGAAAACCCCTGATATAGAGTATAAGGACACAGAATGTCTAGGTTATCAACCATTTTTGCAACTCTTCTGTTTAATTCCATTGTATTCTGTATCAACTTTGCAGTGTTTAAGATCAACTTTATTAATCCATAAGGAAAATTTCTATCAGGATGACATTGTACTGATAAGACTATTGTTGTGGTTTGCACTGGTGCATGTTCTCCTCGTGCTGCAGGGGCTTCTCTCCATCGTCAGGCTCTGAGGCATAAACAGTGGAAGATGGATGAAGGAATAATGTAATATTGCTTAGTCTTGTTCCAAACCTCAGTTTGTAGTCCGTCCAGAAGCTACTGTTAAATTGTCTCACTGACAAATCTATGAAAAATTTAAACCAAAACACTTCAATGATGACTCGTGTTATTACTCCTTAACAAAATTCTGTGGCAGTAACTTCTCATTGTTTTACAATTCAAAGATTGAAAATCCAGCTCTGTATCTGCTTCATTGGTGTGTGACCCCTATGACACTTCTCTGAACATGGAATAAACAAAAACAGATACAGAAAATAGATTCTGTTTGTTTAAAGCACATACATGTTTCTGACTCTACTCTCTTCGACAGAGATGGACTCAAGAATATACAGCATTTAACCACTACTTTGACGAAAATAGACTATATACTGTACTCCTAGAACCATTTACAAAGAGACCATTGTCTCAATAAGCTGTGAACCAATGGTCATGTTGTAGAGCTGCCCTGGTCTCAGATGTGCAGCTGCCTCTCATGTTCTTGACGCTCACATAATGGATGTAATGAGCGGACTCATGGTGACACAAGATCTCAGCGGCTGGAATGAGGCTGTGGTGGATGTGTGTCTGGGCTTGTCTCGGCCACAGAGGATGAATACTGCTCGGCTTCAGTCGAGTGTGTGTGTGTGAGTGTGTGAGTGTGTCTTGAGCAGGTGAGAGTGTGTTTGTGTGTGTGTGAGTGTGTGTGTGTGTGTGTGTGTGTTTGTGTGTGTGTGTGTGTGTGTGTGTGTGTGTATGTTTGTGTGTGTGTGTGTGTGTGTGTGTGTGTGTGTGAGTGTGTCCTGAGCAGGTGAGAGTGAGTGTGCTAAGTGGATGCAGAGGGAGGTATGTTGCGGTCGGCTCAGATTTTCCCTCCTTCGGGGCTCACTTTTCTGTTGCTCATAACCAGACGCTCTACATCATCAAATCTGACCCTTGTTTTTCCACTGCTTCTATCTACAAAACTGAGTACTGCTGTAGTAGTACTGTAGAGTACTGTAGAGTACTGTAGAGTACTGAGTGAGACCAATACAATAAGAATCCGAGACCAGTACACGGCTCATACAATCCTGTCCAAGACCAGAGACAACCACCAGTGAGTCTAGAGCAGGGGTGTCCAAACTACGGCCTGCGGGCCAACTGCGGCCCGCGGGTCAGTTTTTATTGGCCCGCAGCAAATTATGAAAATATAATTGAATATGGCCCGCACATGGCGCTTGAGCTCAACTCTGTTGCACTTCTCAGTTTCAACACTAGATGGAGCCAGACACAGAAAAGGTGCTTCTCCACTTAACAAAATTATGCAAAGAAAAATATTTACCACGAGTCACCAGAAATGGCAGCACCGAAGAAACGCAAGAAAGCAAGTGAGTGTAGAAGATTTCAAACACGGTGGGAAAATGAATATTTCTTTAAAGAAATCAACGGAAAGTGTGTCTGTTTGATTTGCAATGAAGATGTTGCCGTGATGAAAGAGTATAATGTCCGTCGGCACTATGAGACCAAGCATCAGAGCTACGCATCGTACACAGGTGCCGAACGAGCACAGAAATTAAAGCAAATGGCAGCTAGCCTGCAAGCTCAACAACAGTTTTTTTTTCGTGCTAACAAAATACAGGAAAACGCCACAGCAGCAAGCTATGAAGTCGCACAACTTATTGCCCAGCATGGCAAACCGTTCTCAGACGGTGATTTCATAAAGCAGTGCCTCATCAAAGTCACAGAATTAATGTGCCCGGAAAAAGTGCAGGATTTCAACAACGTGAGCTTATCCAGAAATACAGTGGTGCGGAGAATCGAGGACTTGTCAGCTAACCTGAAACTTCAGCTGAGAGAGAAAGCTTGTGCTTTTGATTTTTACTCGATAGCATGCGATGAGAGCACAGACGCCACAGACACCGCACAGCTTTTAATTTTTTTGCGGGGAGTCGATGATAATTTTTGCTGTACGGAGGAGCTGCTTGATATGATGAGCCTAAAAGGCACAACGACGGGTGCAAATATTTTTGACGCTGTGTCAGAGGCAGTTGAAAAGATGGGGCTTAAATGGGACAAGCTCTGTGGAGTAACAACGGATGGAGCTCCGGCCATGACGGGTGAGCGCAAAGGAATGGCATCCATGGTGTGCGTCAAGGTAAAAGAGAGCGGAGGTGAGGCTGTTAGGATGCACTGTATAATCCACCAAGAAGCACTGTGTGCCAAGACTGTCCAGCTGGGCGATGTGATGAACACTGTTGTAAAAACTGTCAACATAATTCGAGCTAGAGGACTGTACCACAGGGAATTTCAAGCTTTCTTATCTGACGTGGATGCTGAATACGGGGATGTACTCTACCACTCTGATGTGCGCTGGCTCAGCCGCGGCTCTTTGCTGCAGCGGTTTTATTCGCTGAGATCAGAAATTGACAAGTTTTTGAAAGAGAAGGGCCGACCTCTTCAGAAACTGAGTGACCCTCTGTGGCTGGCAGACCTGGCATTTTTAGTTGATCTCACTCATCATCTGAATACACTGAACAAGAACCTACAAGGCAAAGAACAGCTGGTGTCACACCTGTATGCGCACATGAAAGCCTTCTGTGTAAAGCTCCGCCTGTTTGAGACACAACTACGAAGCTTTAATGCTGCACACTTCCCTGCGCTGTCTGAAATCAAGTCTGCTTTTCCAAAGGCAGACCTTTCTGCTAAAAAGGAGAAATATGCTTCTGTAATTACATCTCTCGTGACAGAATTCAACCAGCGTTTTCAAGACTTTTCTGTCATTGAAAAACAAATCAAGCTGTTCTCAACCCCCTTCCTGGTGGATGCAGAAGAAGTGGAGGAGAGTCTGCAGTTAGAACTGATTGAAATGCAATGTGATGATTCTCTGAAGAGTCAACATCAGCTTCTCTCCCTCCCTGAATTCTATCAGAGTTTGGATCATGCCAAGTTTCCTCTGATGAGACGCCACGCAAAAAGAATGATGAGCCTGTTTGGCTCAACATACATATGTGAACAAACATTTTCTCTGTTAAATCAGAACAAAAGCAGACTGAGATCAAGAATTACTGATAGCCATCTCTGTGAAGTCCTTCGTGTCTCAACCACCAAACTTTCTCCTGACATCCCAGCCATCCTTCAATCCAAAGGACAGCATCACTGCTCCCACTGAGAGCAATGTTCTTCACATTATAGGTGAGTTAGAAATACACACAGTAATCATGTGTCAATATGTCACCTCTTGTGTGTGGCCCGGGCCTTTGCTTATTTTTCTGTATTTGGCCCTCACCAAAAAAACTTTGGACATCCCTGGTCTAGAGGCTAATGCTGGCCAGTGTACACTCAAACAAGAATAAGGCCCAGTCCCCACTCTTTGGGTTTGTGCTTTCAAAGAGGCGTAGAGGTATCCCAACTCTTTTGGCTTGAGAAATGAAATTAAATGGGCCTAAATGCTACTTGCGACATCTTGACTTGAAGGAAATACCTTTGCTGTATTTTGCTCAGTGGGGGGGGGGAAGAGTGGGGTCTGCTGCTGTTTTCTCTGAAAACTTCACACTTCAGAGCTCAGTACACGAGGCTGAGACGTGTGGCGCTGGATTGGTAGATGCACAGGTGTAAGGAGTTACAAAAGCCTTTATTTCTTTATTTTTCAGTGTGTTTCAACAGGTCAGAATGAGGCTTAGGTTTTATGCTCGACAATGAGAACAACAGTGTTAGTAAAGCTATACTACATTTTGAATTGTCAAGCTGACTCTGCGAAGAATTTTATAACATGGGATTAACTGATAGACCAATTATATTTAAACATATGTGATATTTAAAAACCTATTCATGATACATTCACCTCAAAAGTCTGGAAGCCTGCATTTAATTCTAACTGAAGTTTGAGTTGTTCCGACTTGAGCAGGTTAGTGGCATGTTCTCAATAAAACGGCGATTTCTACGATGATGTGTTTACACAGATTCCTTTACTCCATGAAAGGCTTTTGAGAACAAGCTGTTTCAGGATTATAACTGGGCTTTATTACTCCATAAGCAGACAGTTATTTATATCAAAACAAGATAAGGACTACTGGAAGTTGTTGAAGTTGTATGGCAGCTCAGAAGCAGTTTGGAAACCTCTGTGACTCTGCTGTAGACTCCAGACAGGAGCGTTTACATCAATTCATACAATATTTAACCAGTATGAGTTCAAACATGTTGTGTGTCTTGTTCAAACTGTGCCCACACAGTGCCTTGGATTACCTTAGATCTGCCCAAGGCCCTTTGCCAAACTGCATATGCAGCATCTTCCATATTTCCATGTGCTATCAGTGGCATCTGAAGCATCCCAGTGCAGGGATCTGTGAGGGGGGCCTCTGTTGTCCCAGCTGCGGGCCCTTCCTCAGATGGATGAGGGTCCGAGCTCCACCTGCAGTGCACTTTAACACACCATCATCTGAGAGCACGTGCAGACGGAGATGGATTATGATTTTTTATGGTTGTCACTTGTGACTGTGTCGTCTGAAAATATAGGAAAAAACAGTGAAATCAATTCAGGTTTCTTTTCCGCCAGTGTCATGTGAACTAAAGATGGAAAAGAATGAATAAGCTGCAAAGATTTCTGAACTGTTCCCTCTTCCCAAGCTTTTATTGTTGCCAGTATTTTAATATATTTTTGTGTTTTAAAAAGCAAGTCTATCTAAATGATTCAGTGTTGCGTCTGCTTTGAGCTGCGTCTGCTTTGAGTTGCGTCTGCTCTGTGCTGTGTCTGCTCTGTGCTGTGTCTGCTTTGAGCTGCGTCTGCTTTGAGTTGCGTCTGCTCTGTGCTGCGTCTGCTCTGTGCTGTGTCTGCTGCGAGCTGCGTCTGCATCGAGCTATGTCTGCCGTCTGGTCCGAGCTGGAGCGGCTCTGGTCTGACTCTGTGGCTTCGTTCTGATTAGGTTAGTCCTTTCTGAGGTTGTGTACCTGCTTGCAATACAGTTCGAAGAATGTTAACTCAGCCTCAAGATCTGGGGCTTTAGCACAATTTAAATGTCACTTAAAACACGTTAAAACTAATGCAGCAAGAATTCACCTGTGGCAGGTGAGAGCTTCAGACAAACACCCTGGAAAATTAGACAGCTCTTCTGTGTAATGTGCCAAATACAGTGAAATAATTGTCATATATACACGTTACAATTGAGTCAGAGAAAGAGTAAAAATGTTGCTTTAGAAACAGAACACAATAAACTCAATGGGGACGCAGCTAATCAGGAGCTTGGATCATGTTTGGCCCCTCCATGAACCGCAACCTTATCGTGGTGGAGGGGTTTGAGTGCCCGAATGATCCTAGGAGCTATGTTGTCGGGGGCTATATGCCCCTGGTAGGGTCTCCCAAGGTAAACAGGTCCTAGGTGACGGGCCAGACAAAGAGCGGTTAAAACCCCCTTATGGATAGGACAAAATCAAGGGCCGTGACGTCGCTGGAGCCAGGCCCGGGGTTGGGGCTCCCATGCGAGCGTCTTTCTCCACGGGACCCGGCCGGGCTCTGCCCGAAGGAGCGACGTGGGGCCGACCTCCCGTGGGCCCACCACCTGCGGGAGGAACCGTATGGGGCCGGTGCAAAGTGGAGGAGGCCTCGACGACCCAATCCCCGGACACGGAATCTGGCGCTAGGGACATGGAATGTCACCTCGCTGGCGGGGAAGGAGCCTGAGCTTGTGCGGGAGGTTGGGAGATACCGACTAGAGATAGTCGGGCACACCTCCACGCACAGCTTGGGCTCTGGAACCCAAATCCTCGAGAGAGGCTGGACTCTCCACTACTCTGGAGTTGCCTGCGGTGAGAGGCGGCGCGCTGGTGTGGGCTTGCTCATAGACCCCCAGCTCAGCCACCATGTGTTGGAGTTCACCCCGGTGAACGAGAGGGTCGCTTCCCTGCGCCTTAGGGTCGGGGATAGGTCTCTCACTGTTGTTTGTGCTTACAGGCCAAATGGCAGTGCAGAGTACCCGGCCTTCTTGAAGTCTCTGGGAGGGGTGCTGGAAAGTGCTCCGACCGGGGACGCCGTCGTTCTACTGGGGGACTTCAACGCTCACGTGGGCAGCGACAGTGACACCTGGAGAGGATCCGATGTCGAGGGAGAAAGCTGGACAGACTCGGCAGGCCCAAATGTACTGTGAGGGTCTGTTGGGAACGTTTGGCAGAGCCCCCTGTCAGAAAGCTCTTTAACTCCCACCTCCGGCAGAGCTTCGACCAGATCCCGAGGGAGGTTGGAGACATTGAGTCCAAGTGGACCATGTTCTCCACCTCCATTGTTGATGCGGCCACTCGAAGCTGTGGCCGTAAAGTCTCCGGTGCCTGTCGTGGCGGCAACCCCCGAACCCGGTGGTGGACACCGGAAGTAAGGGATGCTGTCAAGCTGAAGAAGGAGACCTACCGAGCCTGGTTTGCCCGTGGGACTCCTGAGGCAGCTGATAGGTACCGGCAGGCCAAGCGGACTGCAGTCCGGGTGGTCGTGGAGGCTAAAACTCGGGTCTGGGAGGAGTTCGGTGAGGCCATGGAAAAGGACTATCGGTCGGCCTCGAAGAAATTCTGTCAAACCGTCCGGCGCCTCAGGAGGGGGAAGCAGTGCCCTGCCAACACTGTTTATAGTGGAGGTGGGAATCTGCTGACTTCAACTGGGGATATTGTTGGACGGTGGAAGGAATACTTCGAGGATCTCCTCAACCCCACCGACATGTCTTCCACTGAGGAAGCAGAGGCCGAGGGCTCGGAGGTGGACTCATCCATCACCCAGGCCGAAGTCACTGAGGTAGTTGGGAAGCTCCTCGGTGGAAAGGCACCGGGGGTGGATGAGATACGCCCTGAGTACCTCAAGTCTCTGGATGTTGTAGGGCTGTCTTGGTTGACACGCCTCTACAACATCGCGTGGCGGTCGGAGACAGTACCTCTGGACTGGCAGACCGGGGTGGTGGTCCCTCTTTTCAAGAAGGGGGACCGGAGGGTGTTTTCCAACTACAGAGGGATCACACTCCTCAGCCTCCCCGGGAAAGTCTATGCCAGGGTACTGGAGAGGAACAATGCAGTTTTCGTCCCGGTCGTGGAACACTGGACCAGCTCTATCTAGGGCTGTCCGGTCCCTGTACAACCGGAGCAGGAGCTTGGTTCACATTGCCGGCAGTAAGTCAGACCTGTTCCCAGTGCATGTTGGACCCTGGCAGGGCTGCCCTTTGTCACCGGTCCTGTTCATTATCTTTATGGACAGGATTTCTAGGCGCAGCCAGGGGCCGGAGGGAGTCTGGTTTGGGGACCACAGGATCTCGTCTCTGCTTTTTGCAGATGATGTTGTCCTGTTGGATCCATCAAGCCAGGACCTTCAGTGTGCACTGGGACGGTTTGCAGCCGAGTGTGAAGCGGCTGGGATGAGAATCAGCACCTCCAAGTCTGAGACCATGGTTCTCAGTCGGAAAAGGTGGCTTGTCCCCTTCAGGATGGTGGAGAGATCCTGCCTCAAGTGGAGGAGTTCAAGTATCTTGGGGTCTTTTTTTAATTAAGGTTTTTTTAATTGGTTTTCCTTATACATAACATACCAGTAAAAACAATACAAAACAATGCAATCATAAAATAAAATTATAATCATTTACAAACAAAGAAACAACAACAATGAATAACCATTTTAATACAAAACAGGGTAAACAAGTCACAGTACCAGTATGGACGCGATATCAGCAATGTCCTGAGGTCCCAGTCCGAACAAAACTGTCCCACATGTCAACTTCTGTTTGGTTTCCATTTATTTTAGTTAACATTATTTCATATGATACATTTTTAATCATAAATTCAATCCACATTTTAAAAGTAGGACATTGTGTCTCTTTCCAAAACCTAAGTATCAGTCTTACTGCTGTAACTATACCCACAGTAACAAGGGAGAACTCATTATTTTTGATATGGTGGATCTCAGATTTGTCTCCCAAAAGACATAACCTTGATGACAATGGTAGGTCAGTTCCCAGACATCTTCCAAGAGATTTCAACACAGTTATCCAAAAGGGTTGTATCCTTGTGCATTGCCATAGCGCATGTACGTATGTGCCCGTTTCTATCTTGCATTTCCAACACTTATTTTCATTCAGACAACCCATTCTGGCAAGTCGGGTAGGTGTATAATAATACCTGTGTAATACCTTGTATTGAATCAATTTACCTCTCGCCTCTTTAATATATCTTCCATTATTGGACACAATTCTTCTCCATGTGTCTTTATCTATATTGCTATTAATGTCTCTTTGCCAAATCAATTTCAGGTTTTCACAATTCTTATCACCAATTATTAAACTAAGTTGATAAAATTTGGATGCTTTTTGAAGAGGTTTTGGTAGTTCACAAATTTTTTCTAAAATATTCTTGTCTTGTCCCATAGTAAATTTTGTCTCCAAACAATTCCTAGTCTGTAAATATTTCCAAAAATGGTCCCGACCAACTAGTTTAAATTTCTCTTTTAATTTATTGTAAGATAATAGCTTATTCTCATTAAGATAATAGCTTATTCTCATTAAATAAATCTTTTAATGTACATATTCCGCTTCTAAACCATTGTCCCCAAAACAAGGGTTTTGTCCCTATCAGTGTTAATTTCGTTGACGAAATATTTTCGTCATTATTTTCATCACGAATATTTTTTTGCGGACGAAAACAGTGTTTGTTGCTGCATAAAAGCTTTTGAATTGAAATAAAGACATTGTTGTGTTGACATAAAGTTGAATTTGTGTTTTTTTGAAATTTTGTGTCAAAATAAACACTGGTCCCTATCTTAACCTGAGGATTATTCCATATTGACGAGTAATGCTGACACAAATGAGAGATCTTGCACTTTTTGAGGACCGCTTTCCAAACTTCTTTGGAATGCGTCAGTATCGGATTAGTCATGTGATGTTGTAGGTCACCTGTTGGATTTTGTGATAAAGCTTCTATTGGCCGAAAAGGAGAAGTAAGTTGACGTTCTATTAATATCCAATTTGAATCTGAATCATCTTCTCCCCAGTGTCTGCAAGCTTAGCAATTTCAAATGCTATTTTATAAAGCTCTACATTTGGTAACGCTAACCCCCCTCTATCTCTAGGCAAACATAATTTTTCAAAGCCAATCCTAGGTCTTTTACCCTCCCACAAAAATTTCTTAATCATAAAATTATATCGTTTATATATCTGATGTGGCATGGCTATAGGGACCATCCACGATATATAATTAAACTGCGGGGTTACCACCATTTTTATAAGATTAATCTTCCCCCATAGAGTTAACATCAATTTTCCCCAATTTTTGCTTGTATTTTCTGCTATAGAGGATCCATATTCAAATTCATTATATTCTCTAATTTAGAGCTCAGGTGAACGCCTAAATATTTAAATCCTTTACGCATCCATTTAAACTTAAATGTGTTGACTGAGGAAGAAAAACATGTTGCTGATACTGGCATAGCCTCGGACTTATGCCAATTGATTTTATATCCTGAGAATTTAGAATAAGACTCAATCAATTTAAGTAGTGTTGGTAAAGAAACTGCAGGGTCTTTAACTATTAGCAATATGTCATCAGCATTTAATTAGGGATGGGTACCGAAACCTGGTATTAAACTAGCCCCGGGGCTAAATTATGAAAGACCGTAGTATCAATAAGATCTGACGCTATCGGTTCTGCTTTCGGTACTGGAGGGAAAAAATAATGTACTATGTATTTTCGCTTAATAATATGTTATCGTGCACATTTTATCTCACCAAACATGTCTAATGTGGATCATATTAAGACGTTTGTCTGTGAGATCTGCGAGATCTCTCATGCGCGCCGCGGAGGCTGTCTGTCACAGCGCTCTGTCACACACACACACACAACGAGCGCGCACACGCACAACAGTACGAAAACCTCCGCTTAATACAAAGAGTGACGATGGCGGAGAGAGCATAAGGTTCCAAAGTGTGGTTACACTTCTCTAGAGTTGATGCAGACAACGCTCGTTGTCCTAAGTGAAACAAAATGTTTGTAAGGGCGGAAACACAAGCAATCTGTCTAAGCACCTTTCAAAAGTGCATTATGTGCAGACAGAGAAATGCAAAGTTTTCGACTGCCTAGCTAGCTCGTCTCTGGTTGTTGCCCCATCTACGTCTGGTATGTATGCTAAAATCATGTTGAATCAACGTTGTTCGCGTCATTTAAAATAAATGTAAAATCTCCCTGGTTTGTTAACCTTATGTAGAAATTCTGTTGATTTCTTTTGTTTTTAAAATTCCAAATAAAGAAAAATCAGTATGTAAATGTAAACATTTATTTGGCTAACTTAAATGCACAGCACTTAAATGCACAGCACAAACTCAAGTTAGTTTATATCCTGAGTTACAAAACAAAAAGTGGCAACTCCACTCTTGCTTGGTACAGAATTATGAAAAACCTGCCCAACCCAGTCATGTCGAAGTTTCAGGGCTTCCTTTTCATCTTTAAAGTGTGTTTCTTGTAAAAAGGCAAATGTCAGCTTTTTTGATTTTAAGATAAGCCAGTATTTTTTTCCTTTTAACAGGTGACCCACAGCTATTAATATTCCAAGATATAATCTTTACACCTTGTCTATCCATCACACACTAGTAAAATGTAACTCTCTGCACCTTATGTGCTCTGATGAAGCTTCCCTGTTCCATATTGAAAAAAATAAATAAAAAATTAAGAATAGATAGATGAAACTTTGCCATATAAACTGGTATTATACTCGCTGCTCTTATTGATAGAAAACCAACGTTAAATTTCCAACATTTTTTGAGCAAACCTTGAAAAACTTGCTAAGAACAAAACAAATAAAGGGAAAGAAAAACAAAACAAACTCAAAACACTGCCCATAAGGGGCAGCGATCCCACTTCTGGGTCAAACCTTTGGTCCGTGATGCTCGCAGTCCGTGCGCAGCCGCTGACTCGGGAAGACAGACCCCAAAGCTTCCCCCGCCCCCACCACTACCTCACGATTCATAATGCTTCGACTTACATATTACATTGCCAGTAATCCTGGTGATTTACTTGTTGCTTCCTTGTAGTGAGATGTGTTCTTTAATGTACATTTCCGCTGCCAAGTGATCAGTAAAACTCATCCTTTTCCCCTGCCAGGTGAACCTCAATGTTGCGGGGTGAGCCAGAGTATGTCGAACTTTGCGGTCCCAGAGTAACTTCTTCGCTGCAGAGAATTTTTTCCTCATCATTACTCTCTCCCTCAACATATCCTCGAAAATAGAAATCTTACATTCCTCCCATTCAAATCCTCTGCTCTTTTTCGCTGCTGCTAGGACTTTCTCTCTCGCAGTGTAACCAACACGATCGTGGGGGGTTGATCACTATTCTCTATTCTCTATTCTAATCTCGAACTCCGGTCCCGTCAGCGCAAGCCCCTCTGATAGGATCTTTTGTACATACTCATTCATTTTATATCCAGCTTCTTTCCCTTCCTTGAGTCCAATTATTTTATGTTATTCCGTCTGCTACGATTCTCCAGATCTTCAACTTTATTCCAGATTTCGTCCACACGTTTCGCCGTCTTTTCCGTGTCCCCGGCCAGGTGATTTGATGCATCCTCTATGTGTGAAATGCAATTCTCGGCTTCGTCGAGTCTGGCCTGTACCGAGCTTATCGCCTCTCTTAGCTCTGTAGTAGTCGCTTTAATAGTCGTCACATCATTTGCTACCCTTTGCAGAGTAGTATTCATTTGACTAATTTCAGCAAAAAGATCTTTCAAGTTCTACTCAATTCCGGCGGCGTGGTATCGTTAGCTTCTGGGCTCGTTGTTTTCAGACGTGTTTGTATCCCTCGAATTGATGATTTGGAAGAAGTCATTTTGACATCTATCGGATGTTTCAAGTTGCATGCAAGCTATCTGTCGAAGATTACTTTGTTTTGCGAAGCCAATATATACAAATTGGTCTAAGTTGCATGCAAGCTATCTGTCGAAGATTACTTTGTTTTGCGAAGCCAATATATACAAATTGGTCTAATTAATGGTGGGTATGCGGCGCTGTGCTCTAAAGTGCAGCCATTTCCCAACTCGCCATTACGTGACTCCTATCTTGGGGTCTTGTTCACGAGTGAGGGAAGGAGGGAACGTGAGATTGACAGACGGATTGGTGCAGCTTCTGCAGTGATGCGGTCGATGTACCGGTCTGTCGTGGTGAAGAAGGAGCTGAGCTGTAAGGCAAAGCTCTCGATTTACCGGTCAATCTACGTTCCTACTCTCACCTACGGTCATGAGCTTTGGGTCATGACCGAAACAACAAGATCTCAGATACAAGCGGCCGAAAGGGTGGCAGGGCGCTCCCTTAGAGATAAGGTGAGGAGCTCGGTCACTCGGGAGGAGCTCAAAGTAGACTCGCTGCTCCTCCACATCGAGAGGAGCCAGCTGAGGTGGCTCGGGCATCTGTTTTGGATGCCTCCGGGACGCCTCCCTAGGGAGGTGTTTCGTGCATGTCCCACCGGGAGGAGACCCCGGGGAAGACCTAGGACACGCTGGAGGGACTATGTCTCTCGGCTGGCCTGGGAACTCCTCGATATCCCCCCGGAAGAGCTGGAGGAAGTGTCTGGGGAGAGGGAAGTCTGGGCGTCTCTGCTTAGACTGCTGCCCCCGCGACCCGGCCCCGGATAAGCGGTAGAAGATGGATGGATGGATGGATGGATGGATGGATGGATGGATGGATCTGTGTTTGGAACAGTTCAAAAATACGGTCCCGAACTTATTGGTGTTGCTATTATCTACATTCCTCATCTCAGCCTGGGCCTGGACAAAGTCCTGACAGGTGTGACACCTGTCTGTGCTATCTGCACTGTCTGTGCGTAAAGGTCCTGCTTTGTTCTGAGACCTGTACAGCTCTTCTTGCTGAAGCTGAACTGATTAGGCTGTGACAATTAACCACCTCATGAAACAATGAGGATGGCTTTACATGCCTGAGTAAAATCTTTGTGTTGTTTCTTCTGTCTGTTCTGTCAAATTAAAATTCTTATTAGTAATCTTAGTATTCTTCTATTAGTCTGCTCATCCAATATTAAAAAGAAGAAGGGCTAAACAATCAATTAAACAATAAAATACATTTTCATGCATTATATCACAGTTAAATGACTCTAAAATAAAACTAATAGGCTAAAAGAAATATAATTTAATAATAATAATAATCAGTGCTGGAAAGCCCTGCGATTGGTTAAAAGCAAAACACCCGTGACACATAAATCCTGCCTCTTTATACCTGCGCCGGCTCAAGTCCTGTCTCTTTATATCTGCTCTGGCTCAAGTCCTGTCTCTTTATACCTGCTCTGGCTCAAGTCCTGTCTCTTTATACCTGATCTGGCTCAAGTCCTGTCTCTTTATACCTGCTCTGGCTCAAGTCCTGTCTCTTTATACCTGTGCCTGCTCGAGTCCTGTCTCTTTATACCTGCTCTGGCTCAAGTCCTGTCTCTTTATACCTGCTCTGGCTCGAGTCCTGTCTCTTTATACCTGCGCCCGGCTCGAGTCCTGTCTCTTTATACCTGCTCTGGCTCAAGTCCTGTCTCTTTATACCTACTCTGGCTCAAGTCCTGTCTCTTTATACCTGCGCCGGCTCAGGTCCTGTCTCTTTATACCTGCTCTGGCTCAAGTCCTGTCTCTTTATACCTGCTCTGGCTCAAGTCCTGTCTCTTTATACCTACTCTGGCTCGAGTCCTGTCTCTTTATACCTGCGCCGGCTCAGGTCCTGTCTCTTTATACCTGCTCCTGCTCGAGTCCTGTCTCTTTATACCTGCTCTGGCTCAAGTCCTGTCTCTTTATAATTGCGCCGGCTCAGGTCCTGTCTCTTTATACCTGCTCTGGCTCAAGTCCTGTCTCTTTATACCTGCTCTGGCTCAAGTCCTGTCTCTTTATACCTGCTCTGGCTCAAGTCCTGTCTCTTTATACCTGCTCTGGCTCAGGTCCTGTCTCTTTATACCTGCTCTGGCTCAAGTCCTGTCTCTTTATACCTGCGCCGGCTCAGGTCCTGTCTCTTTATACCTGCTCTGGCTCAAGTCCTGTCTCTTTATACCTGCTCTGGCTCAAGTTCTTTCTCTTTATACCTGCTCTGGCTCAAGTCCTGTCTCTTTATACCTGCTCTGGCTCAAGTCCTGTCTCTTTATACCTGCACCGGCTCAAGTCCTGTCTCTTTATACCTGCTCTGGCTCAAGTCCTTTCTCTTTATACCTACTCTGGCTCGAGTCCTGTCTCTTTATACCTGCTCTGGCTCAAGTTCTTTCTCTTTATACCTGCTCTGGCTCAAGTCCTGTCTCTTTATACCTGCGCCGGCTCGAGTCCTGTCTCTTTATACCTGCTCTGGCTCAAGTCCTGTCTCTTTATACCTGCGCCGGCTCAGGTCCTGTCTCTTTATACCTGCGCCGGCTCAAGTCCTGTCTCTTTATACCAATTGTTTTACCCGCTGGTCACTTTCCGATGCAACCTGCGTACACTCAGTCCCTCCCGCCTTTCCTCTGCCGTCTCTTCTGTGATCCCCCCCCTCTGAGGAGCTCTCTCTTTTAAACACCAACAACGCCACCGACACGCTATGCTCCACGCTTACATCCTGCTTGGACAACTTATGCCCTCTTACATCTAGACCAGCCCGTACATCCTCGTCTGCCCCCTGGTTATCCGATGTTCTATGCGAACATCGCGCCAGCCTCCGGTCAGCTGAGAGAAAATGGCGCAAGTCAAAAGATCCTACTAACCTCTGTATCTACCAGTCTCTCCTCTCTACTTTCTCCGCTGACTACTACCATTCTAAGTTAATCATCTCACCTGACTCGCACACTCTCTTTAAAACCTTCTCTGCCCTCTTTTGTCTGCCTGCTCCCCCACCTTCATCGGATTTAACAGCTGATGATTTTGCGTCTTTCTTTGTAAAGATATGTGATGTGTGTTTGCTCCCTTCTTTTTCTCCTCTAACTGAAGCTGACATTTCCAAGGCCATCTCTCCATCTGTCGTGCCTGCTCTCACCCACATCATCCACTCATCTCTTTCCACTGGGTCATTCCCCACAGCTTTCAAAGATCACACCACTACTGAAGAAACCCACTCTTAACCCTACACTGCTAGAAAACTACAGACCGGTTTCCCTTCTTCCCTTCATTGCCAAAGCTCTGGAGCGAGTTGTGTTTACTCAGCTGTCATCCTTTCTCACATGGAACAACCTCCTGGACCAGAACCAGTCTGGGTTCAAGAGCGGACATTCCACCAAAACTGCCCTGCTCTCAGTCATCGAAGCCCTGAGACTGGCAAAGGCAACATCCAAGTCATCTGTACTCATCTTACTGGATCTGTCTCCTGATCATTTCAACCTGACGATCCGACGGTCTCTGCTCGCGTCTCGGCATGTCTGAGTGACATCTCACTTTGGATGAAGGACCATCACCTGCAGCTGAACCTTGCAAAAACAGAACTGCTTGTGATTCCGGCCAATCCAAAGACCCACCACAACCTCTCCATTCAACTAGGCCCATCAACCATTACACCGTCCAGCACTGCCAGAAATCTGGGAGTGGTAATTGATGATCAGCTAAACTTCACAAGTCATGTCGCCAGCACCACCCGGTCCTGTACAACATTAGGAAAATTAGACCTTTCCTATCAGAGCACTCTACGCAAATCCTAGTCCAAGCTCTTGTCTTGTCCAAACTGGATTATTGCAATGCTCTACTGGCTGGACTCCCTGCACAACCAAACCTCTGCAGCTGATCCAGAATGCAGCGGCAAGAGTGGTCTTTAATGAACCGAAGAGAGAGCGTAACTTCTCTCATTCATTAGGTTACACTGGCTCCTGTTGACGCCCGCATCAAGTTCAAAGCTATGCTCTTGGCTTACAAGACCACCACTGGCTCCGCCCCCTCATATCTTCACTTACTAATACAGACCTACGTTCCTACCAGATCCCTGCGCTCTGCAAATGAACAACGTCTGGTGGTACCGTCCCAAAAAGGTAAAAAATCCCTCTCACGTACCTTCTCTGGATCTGTTCCACATTGGTGGAATGATCTACTGCTGCTACAAGATCAGCAGATTCTGTAGCCATCTTTAAAAAACGCCTGAAAACACATCTCCTTCATCAACACCTGACTGACAAACACTGAATTCTACTTCCTTTCTATTGATTCTTTTTCTTTGTATACTGCGCTGGGTTTAAACTGACTAGTTTTTGTGCACTTATGCTTTTTGTACCTTGTGTTGTTAAAATTGCTTCCATTGTTTTCCTCACTTGTAAGTCGCTTTGGATAAAAGCGTCTGCTAAATGACTAAATGTAAAGTGGCTCTATGAAACTTTTAGCTAGTAGCATTAAACTTTAAAGTTTAGAAATATACATTCTCGTATTGATTTAATGATTTTTTTAGCCAAGAATTACAACTGCAAGCAGAGATGCTCCCTTGCGACCACGGAAGGACGCTCATCAGTGTCCCGTGCATCATCTAGCATGGCTCTAACCCACTTTTATATGTCCTGACCTGAGAAATGAATTTACCAAGTGGTACCAAGTGAATTTATCATGGCCACATTTTTGCTCAAGACCCCATCCTGGATGTGTGTACCAAATTTTATTTGGCTATGACAAACACATTTTTTTCCACAAATCTGGTGTGTGGCCGTTGTTTAGGACAAACTAAATTTTTGGCCCCCATTATGAATTTTAAGGGGCGCTGGAGACACATTTTCAAAGATGGCAGTTTTATTAATTTATTATTGTGTTCAGTTCATAAATGTGCATAAACGCTCCATTGGGTCAATCCAGATCCAGATGTTTGTGAGAGTTACAAGAGTTATGACTTTTTTTTTACACCAAAATGACCGCCTCGCCATGGCCACACCATTGGATTAATAACAATCCTTTTAATAACTTTTAATGCCATATGTGTCTGCATGATGTGGACAGAGTTTGAAGCCTGTCGGATGAAAACCTTGGGAGAAGTTTGTCAAAGTACAGGGGCATGATTTCAGGGGTCATGCATTTGAACCAAAATGGCCGACTTCTTGTTTTGTTTAAGGTGGAGCCATAATGTTCTATAGTTGTACCAAGTTTCATTCTTCTATGACAAAAAAATTATTCAGCCCCCACTGACCCACTGTTATTTGATTTTCGAGTACTTGACTTGTCCCCCTCGTCCTTTCAGGCTCAGGGCCATAATGATATATCATTTCATTCCTAAGAGACACGCTCAGCAGCTCAAATAGAGGGAGCAGAAATAGACCGATACACGGGTTTTCCTCTAAACTTGCCAGTTTGGGATAGTTTCCTCTCAAAAACAAACAACACAGGCATGTGCTGGAGGACTGGAACAAATGTACAGCGATCTAGAGACACTGTAAATTAGTCTTCAAGGTTTAAACACCTGAACAATATTTTGCTCACGATAGGTTTTATCATCAGTAATGTTGAGATTAACGGATTAATTTTAAAGCAGAATTTAAAACATAGACTCCACACTTCTGTTGTTGTTAGTCTTTAGGTCTTTGTGAGTATTTGCAGTTCGTTCAGTGTCTGGTGCTGTTTGTTTGGCAGGAGTTTACTGTAGCCCTACTTTAGTGTTTTTCCTCATGTTAATGCTCTCAAACATGTCGCTGTGAACTCCACCAGGTTTGTAGTACAGGGCCCTGGCCCACAGGTCGGATAACATCCTCCCATTCTATTCAAAGATCAGACTGCATTTATTAAAGGCAGACAAGCCTACTTCAACATTTAGCATCTCTTTAATATTGTCCACTGTGCCCCTGAGGATATGTGACAGGTATATATAGTATAGTATAGTATGGCGTTAAGGTGTTGTGCTGTGAAGTAATCACACTGTCTGTATATTAGGTTTTTAGCGCTAGAACACCTGCTCATGGAAACAAAGGGTATCTCCAAACATGGCGCAGACGTTCACAAAGAGCTGGCTGCCAATGTGTTTCTGTGCTTTTTGACACAATTGGGCATGTACTGTATAAAGTCCATCTGAGACCCTCTGACCGTGTATCCAGCTGTGGACTCACATGAAAACATTGCTGTGTGGGCACTACTACTTCATTCATGGTTATTAATAATTATTAATAACTGATTGATTTATTTTATAGTATTTAGATTTATTAATTTAAAGACACTTGAACTTGTCAGAACTACACGGACTGAACCATCTCAAAGGTCTTATAAGGTATTGTGGTCATGTTTGGAGGTGCAGTTCACAGCGCCACCTACTGGCCTTGCTAGCACAGGACCTCTTTAATGCGTCGCCAGCGCTCATTCAAGTTGCTGACGGGGAGCGGGAGCTTCAAGCCTGGATCTGTTCTTCTCAGGTGCCCATCAAATCCTGTTCTGTGAATGACTGTTGCTTCGGCGATGTTTTCTCCTCATTTGCATAAAGTTAAGTGCTGCTCAACTGAAATCTACGCTTGTGTTGATGGATTTGTGTGGGTTTTCTCGCTCATGTCACTTGAGCACACACAGAAAATGAATGGTTGTCGGTCGCTTGTGTTGCTTGTCTCCCTTATTGTGTAAATGCTCCTTTAGTCAGACCAACATGGCTCACATGAATCCACATTTACTCACTCAGAACTCAGAATGAGTGACCTGTTGGAGCCTGGGGAACAGCAGGTGTGTTTTTTGGAAAGTCCCTCAGGCAGACTTCATTATACTGCACATATTTGACTCCTGTTTCTCAGAAATTCAACATCATTAATGTAATTAAGAATGTTCTGGAACCAGATTAAACAAAGGCTCTTTACTCACAGCAGAGAAGAGTGAAATATCACAAGAATGTGAAGAATATTCTCTACCAGTGCCCTTAGTTTGAACAGTAACATTACATATATCAGACTGCTCCTGAACAAACGCATGGCCTCTTCTGGTGCTTGATATACCTGAGCTGTTAGACTTTCCCTCTGTCTTGTAAATATTTAGTTAGGATTAAACGTGCCTGGTCAGGCTCTGTCCTCAGGCAGTAACTCCAGCAGCAACACTCTGCAACAAGAACAAGTGAGGTAAAAGGAATTGAGGTTCAGGAAATGAAAAAGTATCCTTGTGAGGCTGGGCTCCACTGGATCAGTGCATCTGTGCACAGTCTGCAGCCACACCAGAGCTGGTTCAAACAAGGGGCAAAAAGCAGGCCAGGCATGGACATGGTCAAATATTCATGTTCTATCTTGGAGCTTAGATCATAAAGTACCCAGTGCACTATGGAAGTGCTTTAATGGACTAGTGTAGCTCCACTCACTGCAGACATGAAGTGTCTGTGCTCATGTGGACCTTCAGAGACTGTGTGTGTTGTCCTACCCTGCTCACCAGCGGGGCAGGTCTCTGCAGCTGACGTGAGGAGTTCTGGAAACACACATGTGGAATCTGTAACAGGAACAGGTTCTGGGGTCTAGGACCATCTGTCATAGCTGCTCATTAGAGAATTGTAGTCCTGTCTCCAGACCACAGGCACAGCAGCACAAAAGGAAGAGTCTGAATAGTACGGTGGCCATGAAGTGCAAATAAAGGAACTAAAAAACAAAAACAAAATAAGAAATCAGAAAAAAAAATTAACAAAAGCAAAAACACAACGACAATTCAGATAAACCAGAAAAGGTAGGTACAGTTTGAAAACGGAATTCTTACTGCTGATTGGACGAGACAACTGTCACTCAAGATATGTAGGAAGTAGATTACTTACTTTATTTCTTATACATGTGTTCTTTCAATCAAAGAAAATAATGACATTTTCCATTAGCAAGTAAGGAGAAAGTGGAAATGACTTGACGTTACTTTGAGGAAGGATATTCATGTGCTGTGATTTTGGATCAGCTGAGAGCATATCCTGTATATCTTGAGTGACATATGTCTCAGATCAGTGAGGGCGGGGGAGTGGGGGCTAGGGAATGTGAACAGCTGCTGGTGCTGTCCTGGCAGATGAGTGGGTATCCGCCGAGGAGGACTGCTCTCACGCTGCCTGATCTGTGAGAACATGGAAGTGCTGCATTTTCGGAGGATTTTCTCCGATGAGGCCATAGTGGCCCCTAGAGACCGGTGCTCCGTGGATCCAATCAGAGGGGCCCCACTCCTCTTCCTCAGCTGTTGTCCTTCAGTCAGCAGCCTTCCCACATCTATTATTCACCCTGCTGCTCTTCTATTAGCCAAGTCCACACTGTGGGGATTCCCACGCCAAGCTGCTTCACCAGGAAGACTCTGTTTCCGCTGAGAGTACGTTTTGGGATGGTGCTGTGTACCGTCCTGTCCCACTGTGTGTGTGTGTGTGTGTGTGTGTGTGTTACTAAAACACTGTTGAGAAACAAAGGAGGAACACAAAACAGCAACATGTTGGCAGAAAAATTTGAAATACCAAACTTTTCTCAAAGTGATGGTTTCCAATTTTAAATAATGTTATGGCTCTTCAAGGAAATGAATTAAAAACTCCATGCACTGACTAAATAGTCATTTATATTGCATGAAACTGAAGCAGAGTGACTCCCTAAAAGATTCATAATTAGGACACTGCTCTACATTTGAAGTTTAGAAAACACTTCTTCAGATCATCTAAAGGGTTAGCGAAAGGTTTCTGAAAATGTCCTCCTGTCAATCTGAGCTTTCGGCCTGACCCTTTCTGTACTTTGTCACAGCTGTTCCAGTTGTTTGGGTCTGATAAACCCACTGAGCACGTACCTCTGTGTCTTTTTCTCGTTACCATTCTCAGTGTTCCTGTTGTCTTTACAGAAACTCAAAACCTGTCCCAATGTTTCTCAGTTTATTTGAACTTTGCTTCAGTAATGTTCCAGCTTCCTGTCCAAGTCCATCAGTGGAACTAAAGGAGCAGGGAGGCTGTATAGTAGTATTGGTATAAATATACTAGTACTTTATATGAATATTATAAAACGTAGAAAGGCCATTTAACTTGCATTTTCCAAAACTTCTCAGATTTTTAATTGGAAGGCTTTACTGTGTGGTTTGGAAATGTTCCATCATTTTCTCGTGGCGTCCCAATTAAAGGGATTTGAAAGGAGCACAAATGTAGCAGCTGGACGGCTCACATCTGAAGAAGAGCAAGAAACACGTTTACACACAGTCTGCTCTGATTAATCCACTGCAGAGCCCCTGGCCTATGAGCTCTTTCCTAATTGGCTGACTGTGTTCAAATATGGACCAATGATGTTCAAGTCAGGACTGGAGTCACTTATGACATCACAAAATCTGTGAAATCTTTTTTCAGCTGCAGTGAGTTCTTTCAGACACTGAGAAAATGCTCTAGCCTTCATGTGACCAAAGAGAATCAGAATTTATTTTATTATTTTCTGATAGATTTAGTAAAATGGAAAAAAATATGAAATATAAATGTATATTAATTCACATCAATACAATTGAATTTTTACAGCAGTTTCCTGAAAGGGCTTTACAGATCCTGTCCTCAGAGCCTCCATCAGGCCAGGGAAAAACTGACGAAAAAATAACAGCCAAACGAGACCCACAGAAGGAGGATCCACTCTCAGAACAGACGTGAACAGAGACGTGTCCAGGACAGTTACATGGAAAATATTAATATGACTGTATTTAGTGATTTGAGTTTAACATGACCTATGAAGAAATATGACCTAAAACTTTATTAAGAGCTAACTGTATTTCTGTTGTGGCAAGCTCATTTCTGAGGGGACCTGGTGCTCACTCAGAGGAGGGGCCTCCTCCGCTGGGGCCCTGTTGATGGGGAGTTTAGACTCGTGGAGCTGCAGAGGGAGGGTCTTTGGGTGAGTTTTATGTTCTGTCCTGTTCATTGGAGACTCAGAGCCTGTTGGACTGTGTGGGCTAGTGTCAGAGCGTTAGAGCAGCAACTGACAACTGTGGGACACTCAGGACTGTCTGCAGGCTGCAGAGGAGCTGCAGAGGAGCTGCCGAGGAGCTGCTGAGGAGCTGCTGAGGAGCTGCTGAGGAGCTGCAGAGGAGCTGCAGAGGAGCTGCAGAGGAGCTGCTGAGGAGCTGCTGAGGAGCTGCAGAGGAGCTGCAGAGGAGCTGCTGAGGAGCTGCTGAGGAGCTGCTGAGGAGCTGCTGAGGAGCTGCTGAGGAGCTGGCAGCATGGCGAGGGTCCACACTGTGCTTCTTCTCCTGGTTCTGTGTGCGGGCAGCCTGGAGGCCTGGTGGTGGTTTGTCTCGCCAACGACAGAGGAACCAGCCGAGACCACCCCAGTGACAGAGACATACTCCACACCCACCACCCAAAAGACTGAGGACCTGTCCGGGCTCGGGGAGGAGATCATCAACGTGGCCACTGGAATCCGTAAGTTAGTCCAGGCCTGGGACGAGACCACCACTCGGACCTCCGCCCCGACCCTGACCCCCGAGACTGTTAACGGGACGCTGGCCGAGGAGGAGCACACTAATCCAAACGTCACGGGTAAAACAGACGGGGTCTCCGGGTGGGAGGGACAGGGGTCAGTGACAGGGGCTGCTCTCGGGTCAGAGCAGGTGTTAGGCTTCATGAATGTCCCGGGGGGCGGGGCCTGTATGCTGGTGCCCAATGATTGGCCGCTGTGCTCGGGCAAAAGGCCATCATTGTTCAGTCTTCCCAATTTTTTCAATCACACCTCAGTGGAGCAGGTGGGGGAGGTGCTACGGCAGTGGGCGTGGCTCAGACGGGCCAGTTGCCATAGCAGCACAGAAGCCTTTCTGTGCCTCCTGCTGGTGCCTGAGTGCCCCCTGCCCTTGGCCCCCCTGCACCTGCCCTGCCGCAGCTTCTGCTACGCCCTGCAGGACCGCTGCTGGGGGTCTCTGGAGCAAGGCAGGCTGCCTCTGGACTGTGACCTCCTGCCGGACTCAGAGCAGTGTGTGTCAGTTAGATTCTGCAAAGGTAACCCGTGGGTTAGCATGTATCGTCCACACACATTCTGAACCTGATGTGGCGTCACTGTTTGTTGTGTTCTGTCAGTGTGTTCACCGTCGTTTGTAGATCTTGATGCTAATTACCTTTGCATGTTTCAGTCAAGTCTGAGCTTCACTATTCACTTGGCTCTGGCTTCATCTTCAAAGGTAAATGTGTGAGCCATGAACTACTGAAATGCAAACGTCTCACCTTAGTTGAGTGTGTTCTGTAGGTCTCACTGAATGTGCAAATGCATGAGACTGTATGACTCCAGGCTGTGTGTCTACTGCACAACCTACACTATCAGTTCAACACTAATGCTTCACAAAATCTGCTTTATTCCAAATATTTTAACTTAGTTTCATAAACTCATAGTGACACAGGAATCCTAAATGATGATTCAGACTTTTTTTGTTTCATTAATGATCTAATATATGATATACACATGACTTAAAAAAACTCACCTATAAACCCAACAGGGCATTTACCAATAAAGATGCATTATTTACATTTAGTCATTTAGCAGATGCTTTTATCCAAACTGACTTACAAGTGAGGAAAACAATGGAAGCAATTTTAACAACACAAGGTACAAAAAGCATACAAAAAACTAGTCAGTTTAAACCCAGCACAGTTTACAAAGCTAAGGATAAGAAAGTCTTTTTATTATTTATTTTTTTATTTGAAGAAAAGGAATCGATAGAAAGGAAGTAGAACTCAGGTGTTGATGAAGGAGATGTATTTTCAGGTGTTTTTTAAAGATGGCTACAGAATCTGCTGATCTTGTAGCAGCAGTAGATGATTTCTGGCAGTGCTGGACGGTGTAATGGTTGAATGGAGAGGTTGTGGGGTCTGTCTGAAGGAGTACAGTGTGCAGCAGTGGCTCCAGACGTAATGTAATGTGCTGTGCCTCTGTCTCTGATCGGACACTCTCCCACAGGAACATTTTATGTACATGTTTAAGGCTTCACTGGCTGTTCATTTTTTATTTTCCCTCCTTGGGTTCTTGTTTGGATAACCCTTCAGCTCAGACATAAACCACTTACATTACTGCTGGGAATCTATAAACCGACTCCATCTACAGCCCTGCAAAGCGTTACATTATCCCAAATGATCAAGACTTGTTTTAAGAATGGATTTACTGGGTGTGACTTTACAAACACCCAGTATTTATCTCATGTTCATAATTCAGACAGAAGAAAAAGAAGCAGAGTTTAAAGGCGCAACTGTTATAAAATAAAACAGAAGAACGGGTGTCAAATAAAATGAGTGATCAAAGTCAAAAGGAACCAGATGATGGTGTTTAAATAAACAAAACTGAAACTGAATCAAACACTGAGTACTGCTCCCTTCAGGGACCAACACAACCAGTCATTTAGTGAGTCACATATTTAGACTAGCATAGGTTTCTGACACAACCCTAACCATTTGTCCAGGCTTGGGACTGGCACTAAAGTGTGAACCCTCAATCTCCCCACGACTGTAGTAACCACTTCACCAAGAAGGAGCTGGAATTTAACAGTGAGTGTGATTAAAAATACTTGATGAATAAGAGCAATACAAGTGTGTAATTACTGTTAAATAAAGCTCAGTCTGGTTCAAGCGTCACAAAACTGAGCAGATGCAGGGGCTTTTTTTTCCCCCTCTGCAGTTATATTTAAAACATTTCCTTCATGCAGCTTCATGATCGCTCTGTCATGTCCTCCTCTGCATGCTTCCCCCCCGTCTCTGGCTATGTGCTTATCATCACATTGGTCCATTTCTGATCAGATACTCTGGAATGCTGTGTGGATGTCCAGCCGTCAGAGTTCACTATTTAGGGCGACAGAGCGAAACAATCGGGCCATGTGTGGTCAGGGGCGGGGCTGACATTTCTGACAGGAGCAGTGGGAGGAAAGTGAACACTGTAGTGTCTCCCGGGTTTGGGAGAAAGGGCAGTGGTGTTGCAGCCAGTGACAGAGAACCCTGTGAAGCTGGACGAGACGGGGCAGCACAGAGTCTCTGCCTGGGGTCAGAGGGCACGGCCTGTCACCCACCTTCCCAAATTGCTAACACTTGTTAAGTGTTGGAGAAGAGCAGAGACACAAAGGGACAAATGTGACACTTTAATTACCCAAAAGGAATTTCTTTGGGGGTGTTGAGTCACTGTCTGTCCCAGTCTCTGCTTTAAACCAACTTAAACAGTCTGTGTGTGTGTTCACAAAGCTGCTGACTGAAAGCCTTAGTGATGTGAAGAAGGTCATGTGACCTGTAATGAGGCAGCCTGTACAGTCCTCTTGTTCCATCTGTGAAATATTTACATTTAGTCATTTACAGACGCTTTTATCCAAAGTGAGGAAAAATAATGGAAGTAATTTTAACAACACAAGGAACAAAAAGCATAAGTGCACAAAAAACTAGTCAGTTTAAACCCAGCGCAGTATACAAAGGTAAGGATAGGAATTTTTTTTTTTTTTTTTTTTTTTTTTTTTTTGAAGAAAGGAATCGATAGAAAGGAAGTAGAACTCAGTGTTTGTCAGTCAGGTGTTGACGGAAGAGATGTATTTTCAGGTGTTTTTTAAAGATGGCTACAGAATCTGCTGATCTTGTAGCAGCAGGTAGATCATTCCACCAATGTGGAACAGATCCAGAGAAGGTACGTGAGAGTGATTTTTTACCTTTATGGGACGGTACCACCAGACGTTGTTCATTTGCAGAGCGCAGGGATCTGGTAGGAACGTAGGTCTGTATTAGTGAGTGAAGATATGAGGGTGCAGAACCAGAGGTGGTCTTATAGGACAAGAGCATAGCTTTGAACTTGATGCGGGCATCAACAGGAGCCAGTGTAACCTAATGAATAGAGGAGTTACGTGCGCTCTCTTTGGTTCATTAAAGACCACTCTTGCCGCTGCATTCTGGATCAGCTGCAGAGGTTTGGTTGTGCAGGCAGGAGGTCCAGCCAGTAGAGCATTGCAATAATCCAGTTTGGACAAGACAAGAGCCTGGACTAGAATTTGTGTAGAGATATGTGCCATTTAAACAGACAAATGTAGGCCCTTCAGTAAGTACAGTCCCTACAGAGTCGAGCGAGTGCTGTTGACCCGCTGTAGGGGCTTGTTGGTTTATTTACTAAAAGGTTGTCGTCTGTGGTCTTTGGAGCATGCTCACTTCTGTCCCCAGTCCAAATCATTTTTGCATTGGTTTATTCCACATCACATTTGACATGTCTTGATTTGAATTCTTTTATTGTGTGTACCAGTTAACAGTAGCAGTTTAGAGTTAAAATAGAAATTGTTGTCTATGGGTAAAATCTTCTCTAGGCCACATGAGAAGTATGTATTTCAGTGCCGAACCAGAGTTTACTCATACCTGAGGTCTGGGGCCGTACATGTGGCAGCTGTGGGGCCGGTTTGAGGTGTTTAATGAAGCTTCAGATGAGGGCAGCTGGTGTGGTCCTCAGAGACCAGAGGCTTTAATTTTCAACATGTTAAAGTTCAAGTTACTTTTGTCACGTGTGGCCCGACAATAACATGAGTCTTTTTGCAGAAAAGGACAGCCAAGCCACTCAGACATGCTTTTGTGTATTTATACAGAGTTCTTTTAAACCTCAGCAAATGTTTTAAAACACTTAACACCAAGTTGTGGTGTACTGACATCAATATTTTGCAGTTTAAGTCTAATTTTGTTTCTTTATTTATACAGGGCATTGCCAAACCACATGTACAGCACCTCGCTGTAGATTTTGTTCATGTCTCTCTTTTGTCCAAACATGCTCTGTCTTAGTCCGTGTGTGGATCTGAGCATAAACGATGATCTGCTGCTGTTTTAATGCAGCAGGAATCATCTGGAAACAGCCTTTCACTGTTGTTAATCATCCACTGTTGCTTTTTGGTTTTGGGCTGAAGGTCTAACACAAATCTGTTCAGCTGCTCTTAAACTATTAACATGTCACATTATCAGTGGTCTAAGAGAATACACTCTGCATGATGAGTCCCCTGATAACATTCATTATAGCTTAACTGCCTTGTGTGGCTTTTGGGACTGTTTCTGTCTGTCTTTAGTTCTCCGTCATGGTCCACTTTCCCATGGCCATGTGTTTCCTTCCCGTCCCATCTGTCTTTTCTGTGGCAGTGGCCCTTTATCCATCAGTCAAACAGCCGTTCAGTTTCTGTGTCACATGTTGGCTCTTCAGTATTCCAGTGTAACACGAGCTCACTTGTGTTTGCTTGGAGGCATTGAGACACTGCTGTGTTGAGTACAATGGGCTCTGTTCAGTGCAGCACATGGAGCAGCAGCCTGTGGGTTAACCATGATCCTGTCTGCATCCATCTGGAACCTCAACAACAGCTGATCTCACATTTATCATTATCATCATTAATCCACTTTCCTCACATTTATCTTTTTAACTGGGGGAGACTTCCTGAAGGCCTCTTCCTTTTCTCAAAAGATGTTACAAGAGACATATTTTTAGAGTTTAGTAAAAAACACATTTCTGCAACTAGCACATTCCAACACATTCACCTCTTTGTCATGCACACGGGTTGATAGACTTGTTGGTAAGCGTGTTGGTTTTATGTAAAGTAAATTCTAAAAACGACTCTGAACCAATGGGGAGACATGCTCCCTTTGTTCAGTCCTTATTCACGGAAATTTACTTTAAAGTCTGTAGAGGTCTAACTATGGACTGGTTGTTTGTGGCAGTTACAGGTCAGATAGAGCTATATATCATCAGCAAAACAATGAAAAGACTGTGATCATTGTGCTTTTTAAAAATGCACCCATGGGGAAGCATATACAGTATTGTTCAAAATAATAGCAGTACAATGTGACTAACCAGAATAATCCAGGTTTTTAGTATGTTTTTATTGCTAAGTGGCAAACAAGTTCCCAGTAGGTGCAGTAGATTCTCTCAGAAAACAAACAAGACCCAGCATTCATGATATGCACGCTCTTAAGGCTGTGCAGTTGGGCAATTGGTTCAAATTGACTGTACAAACTCAAAACTATTTTGTACAAACGTTGTTGTTTCTAGGATTTAGCAATCCTGTGAATCACCAAACTAATATTTAGTTGTATGAGCACAGTTTTTTAAAGCTGCTTCACATCTGTGTGGCACCTCTCAGCTGTGATTCCACTCCATGAATCTTTAACAAAATTCCAAAATTCATTTACATTTTTAGGTTTTGCTTCAGAAACATCTTCTCGATTGGATTAAGGTCCGGGGATTGGGCTGGTCACTCCATAACATTAAATTTTGTTGGTTTGCTTGTTTACTCGTGTGTTGGGGTCATTGTCTTGTTGAACATTTCAAGGACATGACCTCTTCACCTTAAGGCAACATGACCTCTTCAAGTATTTTGACAAATGCAAACTGATTCATGATCCATTTCTCTTTAGGCCAGTTGATGTGTTCTTTGGCAAATTGTAATCTCTTCTGCACAGGCCTTCTGCACATGCCAGAGAGACTTTGCGCGGGATTTTTGAAACTAGATTAGCTTCTTCTAACTGTCACAGTACTTACAGGTAACTCCAGACTGTTTTTGATCATTCTGGAGCTGATCATTGGCTGAGCCTTTATCATTCTGGTTATTCTTTCGATCCATTTTTGATTTCCGTTGTTTTCCACGTCTCTCTGGTTTTACTCTCCATTTTAAGGCATTGGAGATCATTTTAACTGAACAGCCTATACTTTTTGCACCTCTTTATAGGTTTTCCCCTCTCCAATCAACTTTTTAATAAAAGTACACTGTTCTTCTGAACAATGTCTTAAAAACCCATTTTCTTTTCAAATACATGTTCAACAAGTGCTGGTGGCTTCATCCTTAAATGGGGCCACCTGATTCACACCTGTTTTTTTTTACAAGATTGATGACCTCGGTGATTGAATGTCACACTGCTATTTTTTTGAACACACCTCTTTGAACTAATTGCCCAATTGCACAGCCTTAAGAGCGTGCACATCATGAATATGAATGAATGGTAACTGGTAACTTGTTTGCCACTGGTTAGTCACATTGTAATACTGTAGGGAAAAGGATGGACATGGCATCAGTTACACATAAAGCTTAAACAATGTTTTTTTTTTTCTGTCTTTACTAAATAAACATATCAATAAACAAAATAAATAAGGATAGGGCCCAAAATGGATCCCCTGGAGACACAGAGGAGGAGTCTTTGGACTTTAAAAGTGTCTGGACTGCATACATAAAACTAAAACTCATCAACAATTCAAAACTGCACAAAGTCTTCATCAAAAGACTTTTTATCCAGACCATCCACTGACAGACACTACAGTGTGTCTGAGCATGTCGGAACACCTGGAGCCTTCACTCAGGAGCAGCTGGGGTATTCTCCGAGGGAAGACAGTCATGTATGAACAGCGCCATCCAGAGGAGAACGTTTTTATGATTATACTATAATGTTTTATAGACAGTATTTATAATGATATTTACAAACTAGTTATGATGAAAATTTGAGGAGTGAGCCTGAAAAGAGGTCATACTGAGGATGTAGGTGTGATGATCTTACTACTGTCTCCTTAAAGCTCTACGGTCCAGCAGCCAGTCCATATCTCAGCATATTCTCCATAACACTGCAATAAAGCTGCATCAGTTCCATTATTTACCAGGAAGCATTATTAAAGAAAGAGTAGATTGATTTTATTGGAAATGAGGATAAGGATCCTGGTCAGGCCCCACTGCTGTTGGGGCCGAGATGATGTAGCACAACATCCTCTGGGTGAACCGTAGAACATGTGCTGAGGGCCTCCTGACACTTTAATGTGGGTCAGTGCAGATGACCCCCCCCCCCTGAATAGGATACAGTGAAGTGTGTTACAGAGTTCTGTGGAGTTCTGGGTTGAAAATATTAAGAAACAATATAAGAAGAAAAGAATTGTAAACACTGCCATCTTGTGGCCAAAACATTTTTGTCCTATTGTATGTTTATAAAAGAAAATGTGAAAGTGAGCACTAACTTGTAAAGGGTTGTGTTGTGATTTTACTTTTTATGTGACATCTGAGATAAACTAATCCCAAAAACATAACCCTGTCATGTGACTGTTCTGTTCACTGTTAAAGAATATATCATAAGCATTTATAATAATGTCTTGTGTTGATGCTGATGAATGTGCAACACTTTATAATAACTACACACTATGGAACATATATATAATATATATATATATGAGACCACATTTTTTTCTAGCAATCAGCTTCTCTACATAAGGATGGATGTCTTTTGTTAAGTAGTTTATAGAATAAAACAAAAATGTTAATTTTACCCAAACACATACCTATAACGAGTAAAACCAGAGAAACTGATCATTTTGAAGTGGTCTCTTATTTTTTTCCAGAGCTGTATATATAATTTACTATATTACTATTTTAATTTACTAAATAGATGGTGAAATTGTAAACAGTAAATTCTTCAATTAATGAGCTTGCCACAGAATGTGTGACTTTTAATTTGGTGCACTTGCTTTACTTGAGCAGAGTCTGCAGACAGACTTCCTGAAACAGACCTGGGCACCATGTTTGAATGCACTTGGCCAATAAGAAAAGAGCTTGGACAGAACCAGTCCTTAATGGGGCAAATAAAGGCCAAAACTTTCATGTGTTAGTTAACCACGGGCCATAACGTCTTTGCATGTAAACAGAAGAACACACTGGTTGTTTAAAACCTTTTGTCTGTGCCACTGCCACTCCATTTTGTTCTGATGAGGTAGTGCCATATTGTAAGCCCACAAGTCTGCCATATCAGTCACAGAACATGAAGACCCTTGTTGGGCCAAAACTTACCTTGTTTGTGGGCCAATTTTAGCCCCGGGCCCACCTTGTGCACCACTGCCTTAAACCACCTAGCTCTGCTTACTGGTTGTAAAGAAGGGTCCACAAGGGTTAAAGAGATTTAAAAATAATAATAATAATAATAATAATAATAATAAAACACACAGATTTTAACTGCACATCCTTAGTGAAACCTCAAAATCAGCTACAAATTATAGCAGTGCTAATACAAACTAGACTTGTATTCAGTTAAGAGCAGGCCACCTTTAATCAATTTATTCATCTCAGATTGAAGTATTTAACTGAAGTAATGGCTGATAGTGTGTAGTGATGATAAAGTGTGTTAAAACTTAAAAGCAGGACACAGATTATAGTTTCCCTTCTTCTCTGGTCCAGGGGAGAGCGGCCTCACCTTCCTGCAGCTGATTGGAGAACAGTCCCATGACGAGAGCACTAGGGGGTACGGCCCGCAGGGCGAGCCCACCTACATCTTCAGCGCTGGCTCTGTGTCAGGCCAGCCCGCTTTGGCCCTGCTCCCCAACCCTTTTTACCGACACTTCTCGCTGCTCTTCCACATCAAACCCACCTCGGGGGCTGCCTCCGTCCTGTTTGCCATCACTGACGGGCCTCAGAAGATCATGTATGTGGGGGTCAAACTGAGCGCTGTGCAATCGGGACAACAGAAGGTCCGCTTCTTCTACACGGAGCCCTGATTCAGAGGAGTCGTATGAGGCGGCCAGTTTCAAGGTGCCCAGCATGGTGAACGTCTGGTCTCGCTTCTCTCTGGCTGTGTTGGAGGAGCAGGTCACCTTTTACCAGGGCTGTGACTCTGAGCCTCAGGTGAGCCGCTTTGAGCGCTCGCCGGACCCCATGGACTTAGACAAGGCCGCGGGGGTCTTTGTGGGCCAGGCTGGAGGAGCAGACTCTGATAAGTTCCAGGTAATGTATGATTACACAAGGGTCTTAGTGGTCTCCACAGTATCCTGGTTCTGAGGTCTCCATATAGAATGGATGAGCAATCCTATCCATTCTGTATTGACATTATATTTTTAAAGACAGGCTTTACCAAAACTCATAGATGTATTATATGCACAAATCTCTGTAAGGACAAAAAGACCATGCACAATGTTCTGAATCCGTGACTATATTTGACTCCTGAGGGACCTCTGTGTTCTGCAGCAGCAGGTGTGTGTTGAACCTAGACCCTTCTTATATGTCCCAGTGGCCCTTCATGTGGCTCCTCATGTGGCAGCCCAGAGTCAGCAGCTTCTGTAAATCTTTGGCTTGACCACATGAGAACATCATGTTGAACTTAATATTCATCATTCATGCTCAGCAACATAAAGTCAAAATAACAGGGATGTGTTTGTGTTATAAAGCTCCTTTTCCAGTGCTACAGCAGGCTTTGAGGTGTTTCCATTGTCCACTTTTGGCCCACTTCTTTTGGACCCAGACAGTGAAACCTGTCAAACACACTGATCTCCCAGCTCGGACTTTCAACCCACTCATGTCCTGTGGCTGGTGTTTTCAGGGTGAGATAGCTGAGCTGAGGCTGGTGGGAAACCCTCGAGCAGCTGAGCGCATGTGTGACGACGATGACGACCCGGACGCTGTGAGTATCGACCCATCACTGGCCTTGTCACTTCTTATTAAATTTTCAGTGCTATGTTCATCTTTTGCTCATTTCTTTTGGTCATTTTTTTAAAAACAGAATATTGTTGTCAGTTTTTTTTTACTTTGTATTTTATCAGTGCTCTTGGTCAGAAAGAATAAATGCATGACTGAGGGCTAGTGCTGTTTACAGTTTTGAGATTTTATAACACTCCTGGTTCCTGTAGGCATCTGGGGACTTTGGCAGTGGAGACGGAGACCGGAGACAGACGGGGCACACTGTAAAGGTCAGTGGGTAAACCTTCCCTGGTCTTTCATAGCCTACAGATGCTCTCTGAGAAACCCTTTGTTGGCTGGAACTTGAAAGGTTACTTTGCATGTGTTTATTTAAAACCTCACCTGTCTGTCTTTATGGCTGTACTCTGTTGTATTCCAGACCACCCCTGCGTCTTTTCGACCCGTGCCAGAGCCACCCATCATTGCCTCCAAAGGAAGCAAATTCACAGGTAAAATTTCAGTTTTCTGAAAAAAAAATTGGAGTTCTTTGTCTTTTCGTGAAAAAGACTGACTCAGTGATTCTTTCTTAGCATTAGAAGTGTTTTTGTGCTGCCTGCATTTGTCTCTGGCCAAAGCTCTAAAGGAGAACAGTTACTTATTTACCTCAGACAAGTCTGGGACAACCATATAAATGAGTCAGCCTCTATAAGGCTAACAGCTCAATCTGTTTTATGTGTGAATGTAGATGTCAGATATCAAGACCCAGCAGTGGACCCAAGCTGGTCTGGACTTCCAGGTCCTCGAGGTGGGTTTATGAAGACGGATACGCTCTGTCGGGGTCACAACAGGGGTCTGTCATAATTAGTGTGGGCCATCCTATCAGAGGATAGAATGAGCTCTGTGTTAAAGGTTTCACTTCTGATCTTTGGCTCTGTAAAGCATGTAGAGCTGTTTTAGTAATGCTTAAACAACATTGGTTCATGGAAGTGGAGAGGTTACTGAGGTGCTGTGTTAATGCAGTTGTGGCATGTTGGTGAAGGTCATATGAAAGTTGAAAATGCATGCTTTCCATTCTATAATCACCAGAGCGTGTTATGTGAGGGTCTCCAGAGCGTGTTATGTGAGGGTCTCCAGAGCGTTATGTGAGGGTCTTCAGAGAGCGTTATGTGAGGGTCTTCAGAGCGTGGTATGTGAGGGTCTTCAGAGCGTGGTATGTGAGGGTCTTCAGAGCGTTATGTGTGGGTCTTCAGAGCGTTATGTGTGGGTCTTCAGAGAGCGTTATGTGAGGGTCTTCAGAGCATGGTATGTGAGGGTCTTCAGAGAGCGTTATGTGAGGGTCTTCAGAGTGTTATGTGAGGGTCTTTAGAGCGTTATGTGAGGGTCTTCAGAGCGTTATGTGAGGGTCTTCAGAGCGTTATGTGTGGGTCTTCAGAGAGCGTTATGTGAGGGTCTTCAGAGCGTGGTATGTGAGGGTCTTCAGAGCGTGGTATGTGAGGGTCTTCAGAGAGCGTTATGTGAGGGTCTTCAGAGCATGGTATGTGAGGGTCTCCAGAGAGTGTTATGTGAGGGTCTTCAGAGCGTTATGTGAGGGTCTTCAGAGCGTGGTATGTGAGGGTCTTCAGAGCGTTATGTGAGGGTCTTCAGAGAGCGTTATGTGAGGGTCTTCAGAGCGTTATGTGAGGGTCTTCAGAGAGCGTTATGTGAGGGTCTTCAGAGCGTTATGTGAGGGTCTTCAGAGCGTGGTATGTGAGGGTCTTCAGAGCGTGGTATGTGAGGGTCTTTAGAGCGTTATGTGAGGGTCTTCAGAGAGCGTTATGTGAGGGTCTTCAGAGCGTGGTATGTGAGGGTCTTCAGAGCGTTATGTGAGGGTCTTCAGAGAGCGTTATGTGAGGGTCTTCAGAGAGCGTTATGTGAGGGTCTTCAGAGCGTGGTATGTGAGGGTCTTCAGACCGTTATGTGAGGGTCTTCAGAGCGTGTTATGTGAGGGTCTTCAGAGAGCGTTATGTGAGGGTCTTCAGAGAGCGTTATGTGAGGGTCTTCAGAGCGTTATGTGAGGGTCTTCAGAGCGTGTTATGTGAGGGTCTTCAGAGAGCGTTATGTGAGGGTCTTCAGAGAGCGTTATGTGAGGGTCTTCAGAGCGTGGTATGTGAGGGTCTTCAGAGCGTTATGTGAGGGTCTTCAGAGAGCGTTATGTGAGGGTCTTCAGAGCGTGGTATGTGAGGGTCTTCAGAGCGTGGTATGTGAGGGTCTTCAGAGCGTTATGTGAGGGTCTTCAGAGCGTGGTATGTGAGGGTCTTCAGAGCGTTATGTGAGGGTCTTCAGAGCGTGTTATATGAGGGTCTTCAGAGCGTTATGTGAGGGTCTTCAGAGCGTGTTATGTGAGGGTCTTCAGAGCGTTATGTGAGGGTCTTCAGAGCGTTATGTGAGGGTCTTCAGAGCGTTATATGAGGGTCTTCAGAGCGTGGTATGTGAGGGTCTTTAGAGCGTTATGTGAGGGTCTTCAGAGCGTTATGTGAGGGTCTTCAGAGCGTTATGTGAGGGTCTTCAGAGAGCGTTATGTGAGGGTCTTCAGAGCGTGGTATGTGAGGGTCTTCAGAGAGCGTTATGTGAGGGTCTTCAGAGCGTTATATGAGGGTCTTCAGAGCGTGGTATGTGAGGGTCTTCAGAGCGTTATGTGAGGGTCTTCAGAGCGTGGTATGTGAGGGTCTTCAGAGCGTTATGTGAGGGTCTTCAGAGAGCGTTATGTGAGGGTCTTCAGAGCGTTATGTGAGGGTCTTTAGAGCGTGGTATGTGAGGGTCTTCAGAGAGCGTTATATGAGGGTCTTCAGAGCGTGGTATGTGAGGGTCTTCAGAGCGTTATGTGAGGGTCTTCAGAGCGTTATGTGAGGGTCTTCAGAGCGTTATGTGAGGGTCTTTAGAGCGTGGTATGTGAGGGTCTTCAGAGAGCGTTATATGAGGGTCTTCAGAGCGTGGTATGTGAGGGTCTTCAGAGCGTTATGTGAGGGTCTTCAGAGCGTGGTATGTGAGGGTCTTCAGAGAGCGTTATGTGAGGGTCTTCAGAGCGTTATGTGAGGGTCTTCAGAGAGCGTTATGTGAGGGTCTTCAGAGCGTTATGTGAGGGTCTTCAGAGCGTTATGTGAGGGTCTTCAGAGCGTTATGTGAGGGTCTTCAGAGAGCGTTATGTGAGGGTCTTCAGAGCGTTATGTGAGGGTCTTCAGAGCGTTATGTGAGGGTCTTCAGAGAGCGTTATGTGAGGGTCTTCAGAGCGTTATGTGAGGGTCTTCAGAGCGTTATGTGAGGGTCTTCAGAGGTGGGAGTGCTCTGTCCACAGACACATGAGGCAAAGTGTTGCTCTGTGGGTGTATGGCCCTTAACTGTTACGATTAGCTGTGTCATGTGACGTCCTTTCAGGTCCAAGTGGGGCCAAAGGGGATAAAGGAGACAGAGGAGAGAAAGGTGCAAAGGGGGACCGGGGCCCCATGGGTCCAAAGGGAGAGTCTGGCTCCAGTTTTGGCTCTGGTTTGTCCACAACAGGAGCAGAGCAAGGACTGAAGGTGAGACTGGATGCTCAGGTCATGTGATTCTGCTCTTGTCATGTGACTCACTGTGGATGTCTTCTCTACTTTTCAGGGAGAAAAAGGTGCAAAGGTAAGACTTTGAGGGTTATCAATCTTTTATCTTTTAGAAATATTGAATGTCCTTCGTTTATTATGATTTTGTCAATATCATATTTATGTCTACAGCCCACAGCTTTACAGATTGTACAAAAAAAAAGAAAAGGAAAAAACCATGCACTGCCTCTGCCAGATGGGCTAGGGTTCGACTGCTGGGTTGGAGGGGCCTTTCTGGGTGGAGTTTACATGTTCTCCCCATCCTGTTTAAAAATGTTTGAAGTAAACTGTTTGAAATAACTAAAAGCCTATGAGAGCCCACCCCTACCTGCATCCATGTTGCCTTGGCAACGCTTGAAATCTCTGATACAAATGAATTGGAGGAGAGAAGTTTGTTGTATCTTAATAAAATGTGGCCCAGACCACCAGCCTGGCACCCTGAGCAAAAGACCCCCATCTTCAACAGCACCTTCTGCAAAATTGGAATAAAGTGTAAAAAATGAAAAGCTGTCCTTCTGAGCCCCCGCAGTCACAACGGGAGGTGACTGAAAGACAACAGAGGGACAGCAGCAGGTCCCAAAGATGTCTGTGTACAGTTGATTATAGTCTAATGGAGGGAACACATACATGAATCAATGCTTGTGTGTTAGGACATATATAGTATTTTTATGCATATCACAGTAGGTATGTGTTTATGTAGTTACTTATTTTCAGTGGTTTACCTTTTTTCTTACTTACTGTTTTTAATTATTTATTTTCAGACTTTTTTTAATCCCTAGAGAACACTTCAGTTTACAGTAAATTTACAAAATGAATTATTATAATGTTATCTCTCTGAAAATATTTAATTAAAATATTATTTTTCTCCTATGACCTCTGACCCCAGGGCAGTTCAGGCATCGGTTACCCTGGTAACAAAGGCGATCGTGGGCCTGCAGGACCTCCAGGGCCCGCCGGACCTCCAGGACCCGCCGCAGAGGTGGTCCGTCTGGGGGATGGCTCTGTGGTGCAACAGGTGGCTGGACCCGCGGGACCATCTGGATCCCCGGGTCTGGATGGACAGCCCGGTCCCCCGGGAGTAGATGGAGAACCGGTACGTGTGCTGAATGTTTTATCCATTTAGGACAGCTATAATAACGTTTGTATTGTGTTCCCAGGGAGATCCAGGAGAGGACGGGAAAGCCGTAAGTCATTCATTATCATTCATCAGAGCAAGAGAGGACAATAACAAACCATACACTCTATATTCAATTCTATAATTTCACTTTCACCAAACATGTCTGTGGCAGGGTCCGCCCGGCCCCCAAGGTTCAGCTGGGAGTAAGGGCAGCCCTGGAGCCAAAGGACAAAAGGTGAGGTGGCATCTGTAGCATCAGTGTGTTTACTGTATTTTATTATTTATTATCACTTTTTCACATCTGCTCAGGGAGAGCACGGAGAGGGACAACCTGGACCCAGAGGCCCCCCAGGACTACCAGGACCCCCAGGGCCTGGCACTGGGGACCACCCTGTGAGTCTGCACCTTTAAGTGTCTACTCACGTCCACCTGTAGAACTAAGTACCTGTTTATAATATATACATGTTCAGGGTGGTCCACTGAAGTTTAGACCCAGGATCAGAATGGACCACTGTAAAGATTCCTAAAGGCAGTGTAGAACACATGAGTGGAACGTTTTATTTACAGATTATTGTTATGAATATTATGAATGGTTTCCTTTAAAACCTGAATATTTCAAAGGTTACATTTTACCAGGTGTCTTTAAACCTTCCGTGAGTGCACACTAAGTTATGGTAATGTTTTTCAGACATTCTTGGACATGGAGGGCTCAGGATTCCCAGACCTGGACAAACTGCGGGTAAGATATGAATCATATGTACGCTGTTTATGAAGAGGAATTTTAGTTTGCTCTAACCTGAAATCTGCTCACTGCTCTTTTGTCAAGGGTCCCCGTGGCCCCCCAGGTCCCCCAGGCCCTCCTGGTCCTCCTGGTACATCAGTGGCATTAGGCCCGAGCGGTCCAGTGGCCTTCGGACCCCCTGGACCCCCTGGACTGGATGGAGTGCCGGGTCTGCCTGTGGGTGTTCTTACTGAGATTTTGTGCACTTTGTACTTATTTGAGCTGTCGTCCGTTACCCGGAAGGTTGGCGGATCGATTCCTGCTCTCACCGGTTCATACTGTTGTGTCCTTGGGCAAGACACATAACCCACCTTGCCTCCAGTGTCTGTGACACTGGCGTATTAATGTGTGACTGTGGAGGTAAGTTTGGAGGTGGTTGGAGAAGGAGAGCCCCTCTCTCTGCCCCAGGTGTGAATGTGTGTGAATGGAAGCATGATGTAAAGTGCTTTGGGCCCCGAGAAGGTACAAAGAAGCGCTTTTTAAAGGCACATAATTTACCATTTTTGTGTTTGTGTTGATGCAGGGACCCCAAGGACTCCCTGGTGCACCAGGCCAGCCTGGACCCAGAGGACAGAAGGTAAAGTGTCCTCAGGTCTGTCTGCACAGAACTCTGAAGTACCAGCAGCTTAGGGGTGTCCCCGACTAAGGATTTTAATAGTTGAATGAGAATCGTAAAGCCTAATTGAAAAACTACTTTGGTTAACTAACTAACTAGAATCAATCCATTTCCACTGTGGCTCTGCTCCACCACGTACTCCATGGCAAATATGTAACATTGTTTTAATGAGACATAACACAGCATCTGCTCAGCACCAGTCTGCTCCACACTGATCCGCAGAAGTAATTTTTTTGACTGACGCCGGAGTCAAGTGCATTTGAACAGATCAGATTGAACAAAAGGGGAAACTGTGCAACAACATCCAGATTTCCAAAGTAATACAAAAAAATACCGACAAACTTTCCTCATTTGAAGTGTTTATTCACACAATTAAGCATAAAATGCAAACCAAAGCTTTTTCTTGGCCAATGTAACGAGGAAAAACCTGTGAAGTGATGTCTATTTGAACAACAAAGCGATCTCAAACTAAACTTGTTTTCTGGTCCTTCTTCTTCTGAATAAACACTTGTTTTGGTCACGCACACGTCTTTATCAACGGCTTTTATCCCGTCATCTCCTTCTTCCTGCGCATGCTCTTCTAAACTGCTCGGGTGCCGCACCGCAGCGGAGCTGATCTGAAACACATCCACAGGACGATGTTCGGCAGCGGAGCCACATAAATGTGTAATTCGAAACATCAACTATTTGGGGTCACGTCTACAGCAGCTCTTTGCTTTTCTTTTTGAAATGTTGTAAATCTCTCTTGGTGTCTCAGGTTCTGTAGCAGGGCACCATGCTATCATCTCATTTTCAAGGGGTCTTGAACACATACAAATGTAGACACATTATACACATTATACACAAATGCTCATTGACCTTTGCCCAAGTCAGCCCACTCACTGTGTGTCTCTGCAGAGGCCACATCAACACCACTCAGCTGTTGTTGTCTGGAGAACTGGATTACTTGTGTCAGTGTGAAATGTGTTGTCTGGTTTATCTCAGGGTGACTGTGCTGAGCTGGGTCTTCCAGGAGCAGCAGGGGAAAAGGTGAGTAACAATGGTGTTGTATGACTGTACATTATTTGAAATGAAAATGAGATGCATTTTATTTGTAGCTTGATGCATTTTTATTTGAGCTGCTTTTGGTGTTTGCTCTCCTTCAGCCAGAAGCCCAGGACTCCAACATTTTCACCGGCCTCTTCTCTTACTTTACTCCGTCCTCTACGGTGTGTAATGGGTCTCAGGTTCTCAGTGGGGCTGTCCTCACAGCTGCATGTCTCTGTCTATCTGGACATTAAGTTTCCATTTCTCCACTAACCTTTCTGTGTCTAGAAGTAGGTTTCACCTGCCCCAGTGTTCACAAGGATTGTCAGTGTTAGAAGAAGCTTCTAGTGACTGCAGTCTTACTAACCTTTCTGTGTCTAGAAGTAGGTTTCACCTGCCCCAGTGTTCACAAGGATTGTCAGTGTTAGAAGAAGCTTCTAGTGACTGCAGTCTTAGAAAATTTTGCTTTTTCTAAGATTTTAGCCTATAAATTAGGAAAAGGTCCAAATACGTAAATACGGAAAAGGTCCAAATACGTAAAGATAATTCACAACCTGTTTTTGTGTTCTTGTGAGGAGGGTATAGGGACGGACTCACACTAGAGCGTGGACCCTCCAGGACCACGCTCTTCCTCCAGCTTATGAAGGATGTAAAATAACTGCACCAACAGATGTTTTCATTTTATGGGCTACTTGGAGGTTGTTGTTTTTTTGTATAGCTTTAAAAAAAATATATTGCCTGTTTACATGATCAATTTAAAATCTTTGTGAATACAGGCCGATTCTAGAGCACTGCACAAATCTTCACTTCCTATTTAACCTGCCTATTATTGTACCAGACTGGAGTGTAGCCAAAACACTGCACTGGCACATCTGCACTCTTAACCTCATCTCATCACATTTTAAAAGTGCCATAGACTTTAACACCATTAACAACTTAACGAAAAACAAAAGAGCAGAGAAAAGCCAGTCCCCCGCAGGTCTTCTGGGACCGTGCACACTGACCGCCCGCAGGTCTTCTGGGACCGTGCACACTGACCCCCCGCAGGTCTTCTGGGACCATGCACACTGACCCCCCGCAGGTCTTCTGGGACCATGCACACTGACCGCCCGCAGGTCTTCTGGGACCGTGCACACTGACCCCAAGCAGGTCTTCTGGGACCGTGCACACTGACCCCCCGCAGGTCTTCTGGGACCGTGCACACTGACCCCCCGCAGGTCTTCTGGGACCGTGCACACTGACCCCAAGCAGGTCTTCTAGGATCGTGCACACTGACCGCCCGCAGGTCTTCTGGGACCGTGCACACTGACTGCCCGCAGGTCTTCTGGGACCGTGCACACTGACCCCCCCGCAGGTCTTCTAGGATCGTGCACACTAACCGCCCGCAGGTCTTCTAGGATCGTGCACACTGACCGCCCGCAGGTCTTCTGGGACCGTGCACACTGACCGCCCGCAGGTCTTCTGGGACCGTGCACACTGACCCCCGCAGGTCTTCTGGGACCGTGCACACTGACCCCAAGCAGGTCTTCTAGGATCGTGCACACTAACCGCCCGCAGGTCTTCTAGGATCGTGCACACTGACCCCCGCAGGTCTTCTGGGACCGTGCACACTGACTGCCCGCAGGTCTTCTGGGACCGTGCACACTGACCCCCCGCAGGTCTTCTGGGACCGTGCACACTGACCGCCCGCAGGTCTTCTGGGACCGTGCACACTGACCGCCCGCAGGTCTTCTGGGACCGTGCACACTGACCCCAAGCAGGTCTTCTAGGATCGTGCACACTGACCGCCCGCAGGTCTTCTGGGACCGTGCACACTGACCCCCCGCAGGTCTTCTAGGATCGTGCACACTGACCGCCCGCAGGTCTTCTGGGACCGTGCACACTGACCCCCCGCAGGTCTTCTGGGACCGTGCACACTGACCGCCCGCAGGTCTTCTGGGACCGTGCACACTGACCGCCCGCAGGTCTTCTGGGACCGTGCACACTGACCCCCCGCAGGTCTTCTGGGACCGTGCACACTGACCACCCGCAGGTCTTCTGGGACCGTGCACACTGACCACTCTTTTACCTGTGGTCAGTCTTACTGATAAAACATTACACACTGTCATTTTTCAGGATGTAGACCCACTAATAAAATATAGGCTGTGTTACTTTTACACAAATGACTAAATATATCTTGTCATTTAAATTTAAGTTGATTTGATTGGCTCTGGATGGATCTGTGTTCTCAGCAGATGGTATAGTGTGCCACAGGGTTACATGGTCTGTCCAACCAGAAGCACCTTTGCATTAAAACAGGAGTAAGTCTTTTTTTCAATAAGACAGAGCAGTGCCCCCTGTGGGCAGAGCTTTGAGAATCTAAAATCCTGTTGACCCAGTGATAAACCTGTACGTTATGTGTTTGTTAACTGCCACAGCACGGATCTGTCTGCTCAAACCCTGCTCTACTGACACCTCTCACACCAGAACAGACTGGTTCTGATTGACAGTGGGCTTCAACACTACATTTGTGCCGACATTCATATGCTAACACAAACTATTTCTCTGTTACCGCAGGGTTCTCAGGGGGATCCTGGAAAGCCAGGCGACTCAGGGCAGACTGGGCTAGCAGGGCTCCCAGGTCCAATGGGACCAAGAGGGCCTGTAGGTCCACCTGGACCACCGGGGCCACCAGGTTCCCCTTACAGCAACTACGTGAGTAAAAACTCACCAGTATCCATCCAGCACTGGTAATATTTCCGTCTTTTCTTTTAGTTTCATTCTGTAATATTTCTACATACAATTTTACATTTTGAGACAGAAAAAGTGTTTTTAATAAATCTTAAAAATAGACTAGGACTCTAGTTGTCAGCCAGGGTTTGTCCCAAAGGAACAGGTCCTGCAGCTGTGGTGAGTCCTGACCACTTGAATGTCTCACAGGATCGATACGAGGGGAACAACGGGCTGGAAGGTCCTCCTGGTCCTCAGGTATGTACAGCACTTACATAAATGTTTCTTGTTCATGTGACTGCACTGTCTCATGCATCAGTGTCTTCCAGGGTCTTCCTGGGACTACAGGTCTGCCTGTGAGTACACCTGAGGACTCTTACACACCAGTGTATGACTGCAGACACCTCATATAATGCTCTTTTCCAGGGTAAGCCTGGTTTACCTGGTAACCATGGAGACAAGGGAGCAGAGGGTCCCAGAGGTCCTCCTGGGATACCAGGCCTGGATGGATTTCCTGGGCAGGCGGTAGGATTCCTTTATCTGACTTTATAATGACCATGTCCAGGTTAATTAATATTACACAGCTCAAATATCAAATATCAAATATAAATAATATCAAAGCTGTGTTTTTGTGTCGTTAGGGAGTAAAAGGAGAAAGAGGACTAAAAGGAGAAATGGTGAGTCACTGACTGATTCAGAATCATATTATATGCTCATAGTCCTTGTTATTTAAGTGTGTTTTTGTGGTGCAGGGTTTACCAGGACGAGACGGTGGCCCACCTGGACCTCCGGGCCCTCCTGGACCTCCTGGACAGATAATCCATCAGCCAGCAGGCGATGTGAGTCCCGGCTCTGTGCAGACACCTGACACAGAGATAAATTAAAGAAGCATCACTGCACACTCATAACTCATCCACTAATTCATTTTGATATTGTCTAACTGTCACTGCTGGCTGCTCGCTCACACACTGTTGTACTAACGGCTGTAGTATAACGACCTTTATTGGAACGAAGGGTGGGAGGTGAGTGCTGCCCTTTGGACCTCTACCTGTATCTGAGCTCACTTCTTTCTTATTCACTGTTTAACCATTTGTTTAATATTTTCAGGGAAGAGTCGGTTCTCTGGGACAAGCAGGACCCCAGGTAGGTCCCATTACTGAAAGACACTTGTCTAAAATGCACACCTAAACACATGACTCAGATGTGTTTTATTATAGGGGCCAGCAGGGGAAAAGGGAGACAAAGGAGACCCAGGCCCTGTAGGATATGCCCCTAAGGTATTTATATCTCTCCAACATAATTCATATACACTGCAGCATTTGCATTAACCCCTTGGCTGCATTCAGGGGGAGAAGGGAGAGCCTGGCATCATCCTGGGGCCCGATGGAAGGCCAATGTACCTAGGGGGTCTGGCTGGAAAACCGGTAAACATCAGTCTAATCATAATTTATCAGTGCCTTATGAAAAAACACAGACATGATGATGCAGTGACACTGTGTGTGTGCTGGGTCTGTTACAGGGTGACACAGGCCTCCCTGGACCTGTGGGACCTCCCGTACGTACTTTTTCTCTGGACACATCTCTGCGATGTCCTGGCCCTGTTTTAACATGTATGTCATTCCTTAGGGCCCAGCTGGTGCTGTGGGTCCAAAAGGAGAGATCGGGTTCCCAGGCCGACCGGTGAGTGCCTGCTGCCTTTTTTAATATTATCTCAAACTTTCCAATAAATAGGAGACAGAATTCCATCATTTTAGATGTAATGTAGTGGAAAAGGTTAAAACAAAAGCATCTGGACTCAGTTTTCAAGGTGAAGACATTTTGTCTCTAATTCTAAGAGACTTTATCAATTCTGAGATCAACTGTAAGAGCTGAGCTTATATACTGTAGAGGGAGGAGTTTGACCTGAAACTAAACCTGATGGACCAGGCTGTTCTGGTCTCATAGTCATTAGCTCTGAAAGGACAGGGTGACTCCTGATGTGACAGTTGTTAAAAGCTCAGGTGAGATGTTAGTATCACTGTTTTATTCAGATGTTGTTGTTGTTCTAGAGCAGGGGTGCTCAACACGTCCATCGCGATCGACCGGTATATCGCGAGGAAGTTTTGGTAGATCGCATGACATAAAAAAAATAGCCAATCATCCAGTAAATCTCTTGATTGATATACAGGCAGCCAGTCAGATGAAATCTGAATTTGTCTGACGCTTAGGTCACTGGGCATGCACAAACAACGGCGCTAAGTGCAGCAAAACTAACGCTTTAGCGACTTACCTCCAACTTTTAAACCTCGTTTTTTTCTCTTAAACTTAAGAAAGGTAAAATGAGGGAACTGGACCAAGAAAGAAGACAAAAACTTATCGCTTTCTTACGAAATGGGAGGAGGACTTTTTTTACGATTTTTTTTCAAAGTGCATTTGCCTCGTCTGTCAGCAGCTACTGTCCGGACTATACATCCCTGGCTGATTCGATTCAGTGCAAGTCATCAGCGTAAACTCAGGTAATGACAAAAATTGTACATAGTCAGTGCTTTAAGTGGGCCGGTACGCACTGGTACTCAGTTCCGCCACTTCCAAATATAGGTCTTGAGCGTACCGCCACTTCACCGTGCGCCCAGAACGTTTGCGTACCGGTACGCTCATTTGGACATCTATTTATTCTAACATTTTAATAGAGGTTTTAATCCTTTGCCTGCGCTGCCGCTTTCCAGAGCGCCCTTCATAATGCACAATTCCTAATTCGTCCCACCGAGAGCAGAGACTACATTACCCACACACCCTTGAGTTATACCCATGTTATAAAAGCTAGTTAACCCTTTAGAACCCAATATAATGTGGATGTAGAATACTGCTAATTCTAAAAAGAAATGTTTTTTTTTTTTTTCCAATGAACCAGACAGCAGAAAAACTAGTTTACAATTGCAAGTATAGGCTACTTTGTTTTAAAGAGCACAAACCCCTCTTTAATATGACACCAAACAAGATTTACCTCTCACTGTTGAGATACTCCCCTTAAAAAAAAAAAAGAAAACCAACCTATACTACCAAATTACTCACACAAAACGTCCTAAAAATATATGATATTCATATTATTCACTCACCGTAAATATTGCATATTAATGATGTTGGAAATTCATTAGAAACATGAGCAAATATCTACTTCGTTGAATATACAGCTAAACAAAAATATACAGCTTTCAAAATGCAAGGCGGTTTTAATCCCCAAATAGCATGCTGTCGTGGGCGCTTTGACGCAGCCATTCTGAGTAATAATTAAAATAATCAAATGGCATCATTTAAGTTTAGAGAACACCTGATTATGGGTATTAAAGGGTTAACATTAGAATAGTCAGCCAAAGTTTCAATTGAATAAGTTAACTCTGCTAACCTATCTACAAAAACAATGCAAAAAGCTTATGCTGTGTTATTTGACTTTAGCTGACTGGTGGCTAGTGCAGTGGATGACAATCTGACAGACTATATAATGGCAACAACGATTAAGTATCAGCTTCAAAGTCAATCACTTGCAAGGCCCACACACACACACAACACTTTCCTCCTGATTAACACTCCTCCTGAGTTGCTTACCTGCTTCGCTTTCAATTACACTCTCCTGCTCACTCTGTCCCTCCTTGACTTTACTCAGACACCTGCTCCTCTGCCTGGGTCCCGGCGCTGCTATGTCACCTCTCCTCCATGTTTCTGCAAAATGTCGTCAGGTACTGTAGGCTTGGATACTGAAGCTACAGCACTAAACATGTCTGTTATTTTTGCACATGTTGAGGCATCAACCTCTAGCATTTTTATTTTTTTGGCCCGCAACTTCTCCGCAACCCCTTGCACTTTTGTTTCTCCATCCTAAATCCACAGATTTCTGGCTCTGAGCCACTAACTGCATCTGACACAAGAAACAGAGGAGGAGGGGTGGAGCCTGTTAAGAGATGATTGGGCCAGCCCAGTGTCAGTATGAAAAATGAACCAATGGGCCGCTGTCCCTGCTTTATGGGCCGGTCATTGGCCAATAAAAAAAAAAAAAATCAAAATCATATTATATGGACCGGCCCCCAAGTGCGTCGGCCCACCGGGCATTTGCCCGGTATGCCAGATAACCAGTCCAGCCCTGGTTTGAGAGAGAAGTGAAGGAAGCCATTTTTGTTCAAATGGAAAAAAGCCCTCTCTGAACAGAGGAGTCGGCCTCAGATTAATGTTGTCTAGTATTTATAACAGTGTTTTGAAACCTAAATCAAAACAGTTTCACTCTAGAACAACAAAAACACCTGAATGAAACATTGAACATTGACACCAACGACTCACCTGAGCCTTTAACGACTGTCACATCAGGACAAAACGTCTCACCTTGAAAATGAACTCCAGATGCTTTAACCGTTTTTCATGACCTGGATGACTGAGAACCTTCACAGACATGTACTGTAGTGGTTGTAAATGGGAATCATTTTAATATTGCATATGAAGTACAGCTGAACAACAATTATTACTGGAACACACTGAAGTGGGTTCTTTATCACAGCCTTCACTGTGATCATTCTTTAGAATGCTCAGTCTTTTGCCTTCGGTTCAGGTAAAAAAAGGACAACACAGAATATTTACACTAACAGTTGTAGGAGGTCTGTCACTGTGCGTCACCTTGCTCCTCCTGAGAGTCCTCTGATGTGTGTGTGCAGGGACGTCCAGGACTGAACGGAGTGAAAGGAGAGAAAGGAGATTCCAGCAGTGGATACTCCACCCCCGTGAGTATCATGTCCCCTACTGTCCTATACTGTCCCCTAGTGTCCTTTACTGTCCTCTTCTGTCCCCTACTGTCTACTGTCCTCTACTGTCCCCTACTGTCTTCCACTGTCTTCTACTGTCCTGTACTGTACTCTTCTGTCCCCTACCGTCCTATACTGTCCTTCCCTGTCCTCTACTGTCCTATACTGTCACCTAGTGTCCTCTACTGGCCTCATCTGTCCCCTACTGTCTACTGTCCTCTACTGTCCCCTACTGTCTTCCACTGTCTTCTACTGTCCTATACTGTACTCTTCTGTCCCCTACCGTCCTATACTGTCCTTCCCTGTCCTCTACTGTCCTATACTGTCACCTAGTGTCCTCTACTGGCCTCATCTGTCCCCTACTGTCTTCTACTGTCCCCCACTGTCCTCAACTGTCTTCTACTGTCCTCTACTGTCTCCTACTGTCCTTCATTGCCCTCTACTGTCCTCTACTGTCCTCTACTGTCTCCTACTGTCCTTCACTGCCCTCCACTGCCCCTTACTGTCCTCTACTGTCTCCTACTGTCCTTCATTGCCCTCTACTGTCCTCTACTGTCTCCTACTGTCTTCTACTGTCCTCCACTGTCCTCCACTGCCCCTTACTGTCTTCTACTGTCTCCTACTGTCCTTCATTGCCCTCTACTGGCCTCATCTGTCCCCTACTGTCTTCTACTGTCCTCCACTGTCCTCAACTGTCCTCCACTGCCCCTTACTGTCCTCTTCTGTCCCCTACTGTCCTATACTGTCCTTCCCTGTCCTCTACTGTCCTATACTGTCACCTAGTGTCCTCTACTGGCCTCATCTGTCCCCTACTGTCTTCTACTGTCCTCCACTGTCCTCTACTGTCCTCTACTGTCCTCTACTGTCTCCTACTGTCCTTCATTGCCCTCCACTGCCCCTTACTGTCCTCTACTGTCTCCTACTGTCCTTCATTGCCCTCTACTGTCCTCTACTGTCTCCTACTGTCCTTCACTGTCCTCCACTGTCCTCTACTGTCTCCTACTGTCCTTCACTGTCCTCCACTGTCCTCTATTGCCCCTACTGTCCTCTACTGCCTCTACTGTCTCCTACTGTCCTTCACTGTCCTCCACTGTCCTCTATTGCCCCTACTGTCCTCTTCTGTCTCCTACTGTCCTTCACTGTCCTCTACTGTCCTCTACTGCTCCCTCCTGCCCTTTACAGCTGCCCTGGGGCAGTGTGTCTATGCAGTACTGAGTGTCTGTTTGTGCGCAGGGGTCTCCCGGCCCTCCGGGGCCCCCAGGCCCTCCTGGACCCCCTGGAGCTTCAGTCAACTCACACACTGTGAGTCACGATATGCAAATACAGTATGTCTTTTAATGTTTTTATACAGTTTGTATGGAAGTATGGAAGTGTCTTTTGTGTTTTAGGGCTATGACGACAACTCCAGGTATTTCATAGGTGAGTCTGAACCAGACTGAATATCTTTTTTATTCATGATATAACTTCTTTATCTGCCTTTCTCTACCTCAAGCCCAAAACGTCCTAAAAACAGTTATTCTGTTAAAATGTATAATTTAAAGCACATTTGTTTTGTTACAAAATCTTCTGTGAGTAGCTGAAAAAGGAGACAAAGGTGAGCAGGGAGAGCCAGGAGTCCCAGGTACTACACCTACTGTATTTATCTCATTGCATTAACAATATTGGTATTTTGATGTGTAAAATGTAAACTGATAAAGTTTCTTTTTTAAAGGAAGAGATTCACAGTTTGACATCTACTCACTGATGGTAACGGTTAAAGCACCAACATTATAACAAGTTCTGATAGTTCTGATAAAATACATTATTTCAATAACCTTCAATAACCTGTGTCCAGGGTTACTTTAAAGGAGAACCTGGATTTAAAGGAGAGAAAGGAGAGCCAGCCACGGGATATTACGACCCTCGCTATGGGTCAAGTGGTTTTGGATCTCCAGGAGTGCCTGGACCTCCGGTACATGACATTGTTTTTCTCTGGCTCTGAAACACAAATATCAAATCTGATTTAATTGTCTCTGTTCTTCTTCAGGGCCCTAAAGGGGACTCCATCATTGGCCCACCAGGACATCCAGGGCCACCTGGTCCTCCAGGACGAGGCAATGATGGTCAACCAGGACCACCAGGGCCACCCGGACCCCCAGGACCAACTCTGTCCGTAGACCATCGGGGCACACAGAGTAAGTGCCAACTCAACAGAAAGGCATCTTCACCTGAAAGTCAGAACTAAAACTGTATCCATCTGATCCAAGCTTTTGGTTTCACACTACAACATGTCGTCATGACAACAGGAGGCCTGTCTTTGACTGAGAAAATGAATAAAAGGATTGATGTAATCTTCCAGTGGTTCCATTGTGTGAAGAAAACTGCCCAGAGTCAGTGAATCTTGTAGACTGTTGCTTAGTAAAATAATCCCATGAAACATTAGAGCTGTTGAGCACATACCACATGGTGGAGTAACTGGTCTCAGACTTTGGTTTGTGTAGATCCATACCCTTCTTTAAATATTAAAGCATGCTCTAATTGATTTTCAACCCATCTGTATCCATCTTGGTTTCTTGTATCTTGTAACATCCCATTGTGTGTCTTCACACTGGAAATGAACTCTTTGTTTGCCAAACTTTTTAATGACAGGAAAGTAATCCAGACTAAGGCCTAGTCCACACAGACACGGGTATTTTTATAACCGTGACTTTTTTTACACGGTTCGGCCGTTCGTCCACACAGAAACACAGTATCAGGTCACTGAAACCGAACATTTTTGAAAACCCCTGCCAGGGTGAGGATTTTCAGAAACGCCGGTTGCAGCGTTGTCGTGTGGACAGTAAAACCGGTGTTTTTGCCTTGCGACATCAGAGTGTGCGCCGTTATCCGCTGTGTTTGACGTCAGATTGTGCGCCGCTGACTGCTTTGTTGATGACCCTATGGTTGACGATTCTGTGCAATGGTGGACGTAGCCCACATATTGCTGATAGTAACATACATACATGCTCAGTTATATTATTATATTGTGAAACAGAGGCATCAGAATGAAATTCTACGTAGGGCACTGGTAATGACAAACGGTTAAATATGAATAAATGTGACGTTCAACGCGCGGATAGCTAGGTGTGCTAATGCTATAACGAACTTCTTTCATAGGGGAGTTCTTAAATGCGGCGCTCATTAACGAGTCTAACTTTGTATTCAAGTGTGACAGTAAGGAACAATTGAACT